>CM038147.1:458451043-459651043 GCA_021437245.1 Aegilops speltoides | reverse complement strand
ATCATCCATATCCTCATTAGCATGCTGATAGCCCGATTCGTCATATGGTTGACTCATCATATCTATGTCACAGTCATACGCGTTTGTATTGAGGAAACCCATAGGGTCGACCTCCGTCTCATCATCCATTCTCATTCTCTGAGGACCGATTACATCGGCCGATACTATTGCACCCCTTCATCATGTCGCCCCGCCGCTCTCACTCGGCACTACAGAGCTGGTAATTGCGTGGCGGGTGGTGATCTCCGCACATGCTTGTTGATGTGTGGTTATTGGTGTGCTCTCGGCGGCTCGGATGAATAGGATTCTTGACCATAGCAGCACCCAACCCTTGCAGCTTCAATCATGGCGGGGTCTCGTCGTCCTCTCCCACATGCTGTACTGGAGGAGGCAACATCTCGTGCTCCGATTTCACACTGGACAAGCTAACCCTGAAGTGCCCAACGGGGATCGGCTGGTTGTGGAACGTGGGTTTCAAGGGGTTCAATATCATCCCCTTTCCCATGTCTACCTTCTGGCCTTTTATCAAGTAGAGTATGGTGCACGGGGTTTCTTCGCCCTGCAAACACATATGTCTGTGGTGTAAAACATCCGAAAGGCAACGGAAATGGATTATTCTATATATATATATATATGTTGGTGTGACATGTAATTACTGTGACGGTGTCGAGCTCAGCCAAAGACGAAGGCCCACCTAGCACGCCAGAGTGAGGACGGGCTGCTATGAGCGGGAGCGACCGCGAGAGGAGGCCCGGTTGCGTGAGCAAGTGATGGTGCGGTGTTGTTGTTGTTCATGGAGTTGCTCCCAACGAAACTGGGCATCGGGAAATCATGTACCGTCTTGTTTGGATTTTCCTTCGTCCAGTTGATGATAGCTGGAACCAAATTAGTAGCGAAATCATTTCTGCAGGCAGTTACAGCTGCATTGACTACTTGTTGTAGCAACTCATTTTTCTCCTCGGCTGTTTTTTCCGTGTCCTCAGCTGCTTTTTTCTCGACCGCAAGCTTCACCTTCTCGTCGATGTCCGCCTGACTAAACTTCTTTTTCTACTTCTTGGCCTCCGGGTCCTCGTTGTAAAACACCTTCCACGTGGCGCCGTCTCTAGCGCCGTGCACACCACCATATTGCGGCCGCTGGGGAGTCCCTTAAGTTCGTTCAAGGCCCGGTTGTGAGGGGTGTCCCACTTGGGCCTCATCGGAGAAGTAGGGCTTTCGGCTGCAAGCTGGTGATGCTTCTCAAGTAGTCTAATCAATTTCCTCGTGATCTGGTCCGTGTAAAAAACCTTTTTCTCCTTGTTCCACTTGTAGCGGGCCCTGATGAAGTCATGCTCCAAGGGGTTGGTGAACTTGCGAAAGTGCAGGAGACCAGCGGCTTCACGTTCGCGTCCTCCTTATCCCATATGGGCCTTTTACCGAGGTAGCCACGGCTTCCGAGGCGATGCTTCCGTGTTCCTTTTTGAAGGCTCTTGAATTTCGCAGCCTTAGCCTTGGCTGCCTCGGTAGCGCAAGTGTCCTTGAACTTTTCGAGCTCCTCTTACGTAAGTGTCGATTTTCCTCCGAGAATCTTTGACAGAGTTCCTCGGCCTCAATAGCTCGTTTCACCCTCCCTTTCACGGAGGCCAAATCATTCTTGAACATGCCCATGGCATGATTGTTAATCTTTTTCATCTTCGGATCATCCATGGTTGTTCTATGTTATCATCCCGGCCGGGGAACTTGAATCTCTTGTGCAACTTCGTTAGGAGCAACTGCGTCAAATGTTCTTTACTCCTTAAGTCATCGTCATTGATGCTCGCGCATTCCCGTAGGATGCATCCTACTTGATTCCCATAGCACTTGCGAGGTTCTTCCGGCTCTAATGGCTCAAACTTGCCAGGTGCCATCTTTGTGATCACAAGTCGTCCAATCCCTAGTTTGTTAGGTTTTCGTATCCTCTGCTTCTTATGCTTCCTCTTTTCGGTAGCGGCATCGGCGTCGGTACCTTCCTCGCCGGTATCTTCCCCACCGGTCTCGCACCGCCATCGGTGTCGGCACCGTCGGTGTTGATGTCGGCGTCAGTACCATCATCGAGGTCGACCTGCAAACCTTGCTTAGCAGTCAAATAGTCGAGGTACTCTTGCTCACCCTCATAATCCATCTCGTCTGCATCTTGGTCAGAAGGCCCTGTTTCTTCGTTGTTCGACATGTTTCCTATGATTAAGTGTCCTCATTTATTTCTAAAAGTATGAATAAATGAGAAATGACATAAAAAAGAAATCTATGTGCCAGCACTCGATATGCCAACTATGTAGCACAAATCATGCCTTTATTCACGGCAAATTTCGGCATGACCTTTGCTAAAAAATGGACATATCGAGCGCCTGAAATTCACCGGAACGGAAATGAATCAACATTCCGGCGTAACATAGGCCACTCGGATCATTTACCAAAATTGAACCAAAACATCACATGTCCAAATGACATGTTCAAATTCCAAACATGACATGTCCAAAACATGACATATCCACATATCACATGTCCAGTTCAAATTTGCATATAAATTTAGCCTACCGAAATTTGCTTTAACAAGGGATGTTGATTTGGACAATTGCTTAAATGCTGCCTTTTCTATTAACTACAATTGCTTAACCCTAAATTTCTGTCCTATTTTAAAACCTAGCTAAATTCATAACTAAATAGATAACCTAATTAACCTACTACCCTAACTAAAACCTAAGTAAATTAACCGAAGAACTCTAGCTAGCAGAGAGAGGGGGGTTTACAGAGGGTGCAGGGGCAAGGAGGCAGGCCCGACGACGACCGAGGTTTGGAGGGGAGGAAGCAGAGGAGGGAGGCGAGGACCGGCAGGTCGGGGCGAAAAGGTCGGGTCGAGGCGAGGGCGAGGTCGGGCGAGCGGCGGGTCGAGGCGGCGAGAGGCCAAGATGGTCTGACGGGGAAGAGAGAGTGGTGATTTGGGGGGAAAAGAGGCGGGATGAAGCAGGGAGAGTTAGAATTTTTGGTTAAGTGGACGTAGCAGTAGCGCGTTTAGACAAAATGCGCTGCTACTACCTTCACTAGCTGTAGCGGTTTAGACCAAACGCACTGCTACTACCTTAACTAGCTGTAGCGGTTTTATAAGGAAATCGCTACTGCTAGCTTGACTGTAGCGGTTTTATAAGGAAATTGCTACTGCCAACTTTCCTTTTTCTTTTCCTTTATTTTCTCCCACTTTTGTTTCCCGAGAGCAGTGAACGAAGGGAAGGCAATATATATTGCATCATTTGACGGTTAAATATGTATACAAAATAGGAACATATATATTACATCATCGGACCCATGCATAATAATGGCTAAGTGTGTATACAAAATAGGAACATATATATATATATATATATATATATTACATCATTTGACCGATAACATAATGTTCCTCAGTGCTGACATTTTCGTTTTTGAGTCAGCTTCTTTCCCTTCTTGTTCGTCGAAGAATAATTGAGCCCCTCATTGTGACTTTGCCTTTTCCATGGAGTACGATTTTTCTTAGGTAATGTAGTATTGATTCTTCTTTTGATGTATACTTCATCATCATCGTCATCTTCCCTCATTGGGTTGTCGTACTGATCATAGTCTTCCTCATTGGCGACTCCATCCATTCCAATGATGTTCCTTTTGCCTCTCCTCACGACAACACGACTGGGATTGCATGGGTCGGTTATGAAGAAGCATTGTGTCACGTGCTTAGCGTGTACCCATGGCTCGTTTTTGGCGATAGCGTTCACGGTAGCGCTCTTGGCGTCGGGTATAGTCATGGTAGTGAAAATCCAGTTTTCTCTTTCGACATTCTTAGCCCATCTGACACGGAACATCGTCGTGTTGTGTAGTCCAGAGTAGTCAAGCTCCCAGATCTCCTCGACCCTTCCATAAAATCGTTCAGTTGCGCCGTTGTCGCTACTGGTCATGCATTCCATCGTCACCCCTGAGTTCTGATCATCATTGTCCATATCTTTGGCCTCCGTGTAGAACGTGTATTCGTTGATATCATATGCCTGATAGGTTACGAGGTTGGGCGAGGGGCCATGTGCTAAGGCGTATATGAGCAATCCGTCCTTAGAGCCCTCCTCCGGGATTAGCAATAATATGCTCTTTGAACCAATACAGGAAAGTGGAGTTGTGCTCTCTAGTAACCGGCGTCCGTCCCGCATACCCCGGTCATGATACTTCTTTGCGATAATTTCTTTGTGCGATTGCCACGAAAGGATCTACCTCATCTAGGTATTGTAGCACTACCGAGTTTGGTCATCAAAGTCATTGCATCGATCTGAGTATGCCACGTGCAGTTCCCTGCGACCGTTCGATGACCTTCTCCTTGAGCCTCCCATCGTGCTTGTTAGCGGGCAAACCAACACTAACACTAGGCGGCTGGTCTGCGCCATATAGAAAATTCTCACGTAAAGAGATGCACTCTTGTGTCACATAGCCTCGGCGATGCTTCCATCCGGATGGGACATGTTCTGAATGAATCCTTTGATGATCCCATTCATCCTCTCAAGCGGCATCATGTTGTGCAGGAATGACGGCCCCGGGTCTATTATGTCATCCACAATATGGACACACAGATGCACCATCACATCAAAGAACGCGGGCGGGAAGTACATCTCAAGCTCATTCAGTATCACAACAATCTCTTCCTGTAGTCTTCGGAGCTGCTTCACACTAATCGACTTTCGAGAGATGACGTCGAAAAAGTTGCAGAGACCAATAAGTGTGTCACGGACATGCTTGTCCATTATCCCTCTAAGGTCAACAGGTAGTATCTGTGTCATCATCACATGATAGTCATGGGACTTCATCCCGCTGAACCTTTTCTTGTCCGTGTCTAGATATACGCTTATCTTGCCACGATGCGAACTAACTTTGACTTCGGTAAGGCACTTAAAGAATTGATCGATCTCAGCCTGACTTAAGGTGAAGCAAGAAGGGGGGGATAATCCTCTTTCTTTATTTTCTTGCCCTTCTTCTCCTATGCCTCTGTCTCCGTCTCTGTCTTGTCTGACCTTTTACGGGGCGGCATGTGCAGATCTTCCCTAATTTTCAAATCTTGCAAGTCTTTTCTTGCCTTCGGCCCATCCTTGGTCTTATCCGGCATGTTCATCAGTGTTGCAAGCAAGCTCTCAAGGACATTCTTACAGATATGCATTTGATCAAGGCAATGAGGTGTATCGAGTTTGTGCCAGTACTCCAAGTCCCAGAACATAGACCTCGTCTTCCATACCTTCAAAGAGCGGGTCGGCACCTTTCTCATCGTCTTTCCGCGCGGGCAATCCTTCGACTTTTCAACAGCTCATCGATTTGGCACCGCCCGCTTACGTGTAGGTCCTCGATGATCAGCGTGACCATTGAATAGATCTCGGGGTTTCTCCATGGGTGCGTCTGTTCGAGCCATCTTGATGCCCCATGTACACGATTTTCCCAGACCCGCCATCTTTCCTTGACGTTAGCTGCTGAGGCGTCGTATCATCCATGCACCGTGTGCATCCGCAATATCCATGGCACACCTGGCCTGCCACATATCCGTAACCGAGATAGTCCTGCACTGTCGTGATCAGCGCGGCTCTCATGTTGAAATACTCGCCTTTGCTGGCGTCCCATGTCTTGGTCGGTGTTTTCCATAACGTGTCTAACTCCTCTTGAAGTAGCCCCAGATACAAATTAATATTATTTCCTGGTTGTTTTAACCCTTGAATAAGCATGCTCATGTGAATGTACTTCGATTTCATGCACAACCAGGGGGTAGGTTGTACATCCATACAAACACGGGCCATGTGCTATGGTTGGTGTTCTGGTTGCCAAACGGATTCATGCCATTGGTACACGCGCCAAGCACGATGTTCCTTGCATCACATTCAAAATACCGATAGAAGTTGTTCAACGCTCTCCATTGGCTTCCATCCTTGATGTGTCTCAGCTTCGGATCATATCCATCATTGGGCTTCTTCCTCTCCGCGTGCCAGCGCATTAGCTTTGCTTCCTTGGGATCTACAAAATACCTCTGGAGACGGGGAGTGATCGGTAAGTACCATACTACTTTCTGGGGACATTTCTTCCCGACCTTCTTGTATCGAGAAGCATTGCACACCGGCCAGCTTGTTTTTTCCGCGTGCTCCTTCCGATAAATTATGCAATCGTTGATGCATGCATGGTATCTAACGTGTGGCAGATCAAGAGGGCACATGATCTTCTTGGCCTCATCAACACTACTAGGACATAGATTACCCGCGGGAAGAACATCCTTTAGGTACTTGAGATGCTCATCGAGGCTAGTGTCGGTCCATTTGTTTTTAGCCTTTGTCTTTAGAAGTTGGAGCGTGAAACTCAAGCAGGTCACCTCAGGATTGCAACCATCATACAATGGAGTGTTCGAGTCTACCACCAGTTGCTCCAGCTTAGCCTCCTCTCTAGAAGCAGCTCTCTTAGTACTCGTCTCCTTGCGAAGCAATGCTTGAACATGAGGGTCCCGCACGATTGAACTTAGTACCAACAAACTCTGTTGCGTGCAGTCCATGTCGTTCTCTCTGCCTCCATGTCCGGCCCCTTCTCCGCCGCCATGTCCGGCCCCTTCTCCGCCGCCATGTCCGGCCTCTTCCCCGCCTCCATTATCGATCATCTCTTCGGCTTGCCCCGTGTCATCATTGCCTACCCCATCTGCATCCTCAACATCGTCATCCTCATCTTCAATTATCCACCGTGTATAGCCATCCATGAAACCAGTCATGAGCAGGTGCGCTTCGACACGACCATCGTCATGGGGGTCGAGCCAAACTATTCCTTTGCATTTTTGACACGGACATAAAACCTCTGTCCGGTTATTTTCTTTCATGTCCTGCACCGCCAACCGCAACCACCTGTCCACCATCGTTCCACTGACCATCGTCAACTCTGCACGGTAATAATAAAAAAATTGATTATAAAAATGCGTGCATGCATCAAAGTCATACAAAAATTCGGCATGACCTTCCTTAAAAATAGGACATATATAGATCTAGAGTTTGCCCAGAATTCACCGAAACAGAAATAAATCGACATTTCGGCAAAACATAGGCAACTCAAAAGCACAATTTGGCATCAACTCATGCCACACACACAATTCCCATAAACATACCAGACACACATAAACATATTTCCATTTTGCAAAAGCATGAAATTTTAATCACCTCTATCTCGAGACCGAGCACACTGTGGAGACGATGATGTAAGGAGATCAAAAGTGCACAAAGCTCTTCTTGACAAAGATAGATCTAGTTATGGGGCAAATAGGTCACTTAACTAAATGCTACATCTACCTAGCTACCTAATTTGGGAGGAGACAACTTCAACTAGTGGAGGGGGAAGGAAAAAGAGAAAGGAGATGCATTAATGGAGGTGGTGTAGTTAGGTAGGAGTAATGAAGAGAGAGAAAGATAGGTAGAAGAGGGAGAGTAATGGGGGAGAAGTATTGAGGAAGAAGAAGAGTGAGACTGGGAGGATGTGGGAGGTAGGGGAAAGGGAAGAGAGGAGGGGGAGGGGGAGGACGGGTGGGGAAAAGGTGGTGGGTTGGTGTGGATTAGCAGTAGCGCGGGATGTAAAACGCGCTGCTGCTAAGAAAGTAGCAGCAACGCGCTTTCGGCACAAAAGTGTGCCCAATTTGAAAATTAGCAGCAGCGACCTCAGAAAAACCGCGCTACTACTACAGCTATAGCAGTAGCGTGGCTCGCGGCACCGCGCTTTAGCTAAATGGAGTTTGGTGGGCACTGTCGGTCAATATTTATAGTAGCGCGGGTTACACCGAGCGCGCTACTGCTAAACACTTGTCAGTAGTGGGTTTTCCACACCCGCGCTACTGCTAATTAGCAGCAGCGCTCCTTTTTGAGTCGCGCTGCTTCTAAGATTCTGTGTATAGGGTTTTCCCTAGTAGTGCATCCACGTGTACGAGCTAATCGTGTACATAGGTATCTACAAGGCCAGTGAGGACGCTACGATGTTGGCCTTCCTCAATAGGCTGGAAGCCTTGGATGCCTTTGCTGAGAAGCACCTCGACCTCGCCACAAAAGCCGCCGCTCCTTAGCCGTCGGTCGGTGGCCCGGCGCACTAAGTTCAGGAGGAGGAGGTCGTACGTTCATGGATCCATCTTTATTCTTGCCTTCTGTAACCACCACTGCGATTGCATCATCGTGGCTTTAATTCTTATTGTGATGTTGCATTCTCGTTCCAGTCAACACCGACATGTGCGATCCTATAACGCCCTCGATGCGGCTATATCTCCCACGTGTCGAAGCACGACTTAGAGGCATAACCGCATTGAAAGCAATGTCGCAAGTGAGGTAATCTTCGCACAACCCATTTAGAAACATTAAAACTGAGCACTTTTCCTGCCGTCTCAGGCCATCAGCGCACGTAGCCGTCGGATCATCAATCTTGAGCATTTTCAGTCGTCAGATTTACTGTAAATCGCTCCTTATCTGTCCTCGTTCGCCATTAGGGATTGCTAATTGTCATGGGCCGCTGCTCTGGTCGCTTTTTTCGGCATCTCAGATTAAATTGAGCCTAATGGGCCTGCAGCACCATCCCCTTCGTGAAGCCACCGTTTTGTTCCCAAGACCAAACACCTCTCACACCCTTTGCCTGGCGGCTGGCGGCTGTTCCCATGGCTGGTCGACCTAGGTGACTAGGTCGCGAACGGTCCCGGTGCGAGGGTCATGGCGATTCAGGCGGCTGGACGCGACGTCGCCTTCCAGGCACCGCCGCCCACCACGACCTCGAGCAGTGGTGCGTCTCCCTCATTCTCGTTTTCTATCGGCAACCCCCAGCTTGCCAGATGGCGGCACCGACCATCTCTGTCGCTTCGCCTCCTCGACGGCATGTTCTCCGGCTACCTGGAATGCTCAGATCTGTCCTTCAAGGTGGAACATCGGCACCACTGCCATCCAGCCCGACCCTATGTTTCTGACACTAGCCTTGTGGATCTGGCACCTCTCGCAGGTGCACAACCAGCACAAACGCGCTACAACGAGCAGCATCAAGGGATTTGGTTTGGGTGATTATATACACGTCATGACACCCTCTCCTCTACACGTTGATGTCAAATTCCCTCCTCCAAGGTAACACCTTCATACAACTTTGCAAACTTTGTTTCTCTCGGTCTTCCACTCATCCCCGAACAATATTTCATTCAATCTGTGAATTTTCTCTTGTACTGGTAGAGCCAATTGCAGGTCAAAGCGTTCTGCTATGAGGTAAAGGATTTTTTGTGGAGGAAACTACTGTTCAGGTATTGGTAGATCTTCCTAACACTTCTCCTTTTGCAATCGTATCATTTAATTAATATAGTTAATTGGTTGTTGCAAAATATAATGATGGCTTACTCTTTGCAGTTTTAATAACATCATGCCATCATCCTCATAGTCTTGTTATGCACTTGTATTTAGTTATTTTCTTTTTAGTTTTCTTGTGTTGAAACAACCAATTTGAAAAACCAGGAAGAGTATCTTAGTGATCACGTTTCAGTGCTGCATACAAGAAGTTGCCCGCTCTGAGTTTTATTTTATGAAGCAGAGTTGAATCTTTGCTCCAAGTGGAAGATAATGTTACTGTCTGTCAGTATTGGTTTGCTGTTGCAAGATTATTACACTAATCAGTTATAAGCTAGGATTTTTGTGTTAGCCAAGCATTTTACTATGTACGTGTATCCCATTTGAAATCCCTTCAACCCCAATCAAATTCCTATCGATATCACTTCTATGGTGATTCCAATGTTTATACTTTTTAAGTTTTGATTCCTTCCTGTTTCTTTCATGGGTTAATATTTTATGATTAATTACACATCAAGAAAAGATTTTTTAAATATATTTTGGGTAGAATTCTTATTGTTCTATGTCTTTGTTCCTTCGAATTAGGCATGAAATAAGTTCAATGTCAATGTGTTGGTAGACCTCATCTCCCACCATGCATATGTGTTGCTTCAGGAATCATGGCAAAAGAGGTTACAATGTATTTTTGCTAGATTCTTAATGAATTCACTTTGTTTACATGTGGATGAACTAATAGGCAATCCCTTGACTATATTTTGACTTAACTACTTTTAGAGTAGGAGGGTCGTCTATCTGACAGATCATAAATCTGTTACTGTAAAAGAGGTTACAATGTATTTTTGCTAGATTCTTAATGAATTCATTTTGTTTACATGTGGATGAACAAATAGGCAATCCCTTGACTATATTTTGACTTAACTACTTTTAGAGTAGGAGGGTCGTCTATCTGACAGATCATAAATCTGTTACTGTACATATTGTAATGTTCTAATCTGAATGCAGTCAGTTGTTTAATATTATTATTCTAAATCTCAAGGTAACCGATTACTTTGTGTAATCGCAATACCTAATTTAACAACTTCTTCCATGTTATAAACCAAATGACTCCAATATGTACCACCTATTGAGTTAGATGGATGCTAAGATAGAAATGGAGCATCAACTTGGTTCCAGCGTAAGTACATGATTCTGAAGTCCCTCGGCTGGAAACATTTAGTACTTACCATTTTCTCTTTTCCTAGATATCGCCCCTCTTGTACTTAGCTAATTATGTGCCTGAAAGCAAAAGAATTGCTATTTTTGCTGGAGTTAGCAAATTATCATGTACAATATAATAGAGTATATGAGTATCTTGAATTTTGTTACAGTATATGTCAGCATCCAAAATTTATTTTTCACATTATGTAGATTATCTATCTCTAAATCATGTGGTCCCTTTTCAATCATGAGTAGCAGTAATACTACATGAAGATTATAAACTAGGTATGAATTTTTTGCTCTAATTCACGATTACATGTTGTATTAGTAGAGTACACTCACTATCTAATATTTGGAGTGAACCTGATTGAACTTATAAGCTGGCCTCGCGAACACAAAGATCTGTTCCATTTGATTTTCCCATTCCTCATAAATTCAAATGTTGCTTATTACTGTTCCAAGGTATGCCAAATTATTTACCAGAAAGCAATGTTTGCTGCAGATTCCTGTAAATGTCTATTTGTTTAGAACGTCTCCTCTCAGTATATAATTCCTAGAGATAAAAAGTTCTTGATATGTCTGGCCGAGTTTAAATTTAGGACATTGTATTTGGTTGTCAGACAAGGTTTCACTGCCGTGTTAGTGATAGGTCAAACTTGTGATTGTCAGGTGAAAGAACAGAAGAAGTGTGCCAATCAGGCTAGACTGTTATTACTCAATTTTTTTAACAAATATTGTAGAAAGTTTGGTTGTTTCAAGTTGAACGGATATTATGTTGTCAAAGAGGATTCAACTTACGTTTTTTCTGTTTGTAGGTTTTCATGCGATAAAATTTGACTGACTCTTTGCTGAAATTTATTTCAGTACTAACGCATAACCAAGTAATGATATCTAGGTTGAGAGCTTCAAGAAGGACGTACTGGATCCATGCAAGGTGTACTGGATCCATGCTAGGCACCGGGACAAATGAGCCTTATGAATCGGGACAAATGAGCCTTTTTCTACTAGAGCTGGCACATGATGGTGCTCGCTATATTAGTTATGCTGTCTCCATGGGAGTTTTACATTTTTGTGACCAGATGCATAAGGCTCCCCTATTTCTTCTTTGTTTCCAAACATGGTAGACCTTTGGTAGAGGCTTGTGAAGATGCCATTTATATAGCATGTATACAATCTCTGCTTATTATTTGTCTTGGTAGTGCTGAGTAGGCGTATTTACTATCTAAATTGTTTTGTATATTGTTATACCAAGCCAATTTGTATGTTTGAATCTTGCCAGATCTCCTCAAATTACTAACTGATGTATGGTTATATTTACGCATTTAATAATTTTCATGTGGTCATATATTTAGCAAAATTCCTATCATTTCATTGTACAAAGAGATGGGCGCAGCAACGCGCGCCATCAACGATCTAGTGTAATACATAAGGGAAAGAGATACATAGTTGGCTTACAGTCGCCACTTCACACAATACATAAATAAACATCCATCATCCAGATTACACTCAAGGTCCGACTACAGAACCAAAATAAAAGAAGACTACCCCAAATGCTACACAGATCCCCGATCGTCCCAACTGGGCTCTACTACTGATCGTCTGGAAATGAAATATAGTAACGACCACGTTCCTCGTCGAACTCCCACTTGAGCTCGGTTGCGTCATCTGCACTGGCATCGTTGGCACCTGCAATTGTTTTGGTAGAATCTGTGAGTCACGGGGACTCAGCAATCTCACACCCGCGAGATCAAGACTATTTAAGCTTATGGGAAGGGTGGTGTAATGAGGTGGAGCTGCAGCAAGCGCCTAGCATATATGGTGGCTAACATACGCAAGAGAGAGCGAGAAGAGAAGCAAGGCACGGTCGTGAATCTAGAAGCGATCAAGAAGTGATCCTAGAGCAACCTACGTCAAACATAACTCCAACACCGTGTTCACTTCCCGGACTCCGCCGAGAAGCGACCATCACGGTTACACACGCGGTTGATGTATTTTTAATTAAGGTCAACTTCGGGTTTTCTACAACCGAACATTAACAAATTCCCATCTGCCTCATAACGCGAGCACGGCTTTGAAAGATAATACCTGCGAGGGTGTCCCAACTTAGCCCATCATAAGCTCTCACGGTCAACGAAGGATATACCTTCTCCCGGGAAGACCCGATCAATCTCGGAATCCCGGTTCGCAAGACATTTCGACAATGGTAAAACTAGACCAGCAAGACCACCCGACTGTGCCGACAAATCCCGATAGGAGCTGCACATATCTCGTTCTCAGGGCACACCGGATGAGACAGGCTACGAGTAAAACCAGACTTCGAGTTTCCCCGAGGTGGCCCCGCAGGCGGCTCGGTTCGGACCAACGCTCGGAGGAGCACTGGCCCAGGGTGGCTAAAATAAAGATGACCCTTGGGCTCGCGAAAACCCAAGGGAAAAGTGGTAGGTGGTAGGTAGTCAAATGGTAAAACCAAGGTTGGGCCTTGCTGGAGGAGTTTTATTCAAAGCGAACTGTCAAGGGGGTCCCATAAATCACCCAACCGCGTAAGGAACGAAAAATCAAGGAACATAACACCGGTATGACGGAAAACTAGGGCGGCAAGAGTGGAACAAAACACCAGGCATAAGGCCGAGCCTTCCACCCTTTACCAAGTATATAAGGTGCATTAATTAAACAGGAGATATTGTGATATCCCAAAGTATCCATTTTCCAACAAGGAACAAACTTCATCTTCACCTGCAACTAGCAACGCTATAAGAGGGGCTGAGCAAAAGCAGTGACATAGCCAAACAACGGTTTGCTAGGACAGGATGGTTAGAGGTTTGACATGGCAATAGGGAGGCATGATAAACAATGGCAGGTAGAGCTAACATAACGATAGAGCGAGCAACTAGCAAAGCAAAGATAGAAGTGATATCGAAGGTATGGTCATCTTGCCTGCAAAGTTCTTAGAGTTGTCGAAGGCTTAATCCTTGTAGGCGTTCTCAACAGGTTCCTCGTTCACGTACTCGTCTCCTGGCTCTACCCAAAGCAAGAACACAAGCAATGGAACCACAATCAAACATGGAGCAACGCACAAGCAACATGATGCAATACATGACATGATATGCGAGATGTGATATGCAATGCATATGCGTGCTCTGGAAGGAAAAATGATGAACAAGGCATCAACTTGGCAAACCAAGTATGCCGCTGGAAAGAAGAGATGATTTCGGTTGAAATCGATATAAAGATCACTGGAATCGGATGCACGGTTTGCAAATGGCAAGCAAAACAAGAATGACACAAATCTGTGATTAACAGCACGATAGCACTTAGAACACACCAATAAACTATGCTACAGCACCCCAACATAACAACAAAGTATATGACAGTGATCTACAGGAGATGCTTGACAAAAGAGGAACACTGAGCTACGGCTAAATCACACCATAGCAGGTTCAAACAGGCATGGGAAAAGTGAAAAGATATCAGGTTCACAGACTTGGTGAAAACACTAATATGCCAGAAATTAACATCAGGAAGGCATGTTTAGAGCAAGCAAACAACGTGCTACAGGAACAATACATAGCAAAATATGGCATGGTATGAATCTACTCAAGGCATTGAACAAAAGTCCCTTACTGACCATGAGCCAAAAAGGACCATAAGAAATGATGGCACCCATGTAAACATAGCAAGTTTCGTTAACAGATCTCAGACTTAGCAGAAAACTGGACATGGCAAAAACAGATAACAAGTAGGCATGTTCGTGAGCTCGATGCACTCACTACAGAGCATTTCATGATAAACTAAGCATACATCCATCAAGAAGACATGGCATAGAAGCTAGACATGGCAAGAACAACAATATAGCATGCAAGGATCAACTACAACAACCTTGGCAAAATTGAATAACATGTAAACAATCTGCCAGGAAACATTTTATATCAAACGTAGAGCTCGATTGACTCAAGCTATGGCACTCCATAATTGCCAACAAAAGCATGGATGGATAGAGCACATACATATGTTCAAAACACCCTTACTGATCATGCTCAAAATGGGCATAGATCTCTTTGTAACAACATGAACACATGGCATAAAAATAACAGCAGGACATGACTTAGTGAAATTACCAAGTCCCTGAAATCAGCAACATTATGATCCCTAGTTTGCATGCTTGTGCTAGTCACCACAGAGATCACAAAAATACATGGCATACACCTCTGGAAAGATAGCATGGCATTGTTCAAAACACATGTAGGACTCAAGTTCATAGGGTGCACACGTCAATCATGGCAAAAATGACAAAAGTGCATATTCTGATAAGAATCTGAAACTAACATCACATAGCCCTCTTCCAACAGCATTTCGGGCTTCAATATGAGCTCAAATGAAAATGATGCAATGAGATGAAATGATGTACTCATTGAGACGAACAATTCGGTATGCTACACGCCCAAAACGGAGCCACGGGTGCAAAGATATGATGCGATGAATATGGAATAAAAATACTATAGGAAAAATGACTTGGACGGGATTTAGACCTCCGGATCTTGGGTTTCGTCGCGCGGACGTCGAGGCAGGGCGCTAGCTCGCTGGAGAGGCACCAGAGAGGAGGAAGAATGGCAGGAGAGGAGGGGGACGACCCGGATTTGGGCGGCTCCGGCCCGGAACCTACGCGGGGCGGCGAGGAGGAGGCGGAGACGGCGAGGTGGCCGCGGGCGGCGCGGACTCCGGCGATGGACTTGAGGCGGTGGCGACCGCGGGAGGCTTGGCGGCGGGGCACACGGGCGGCGCCGGTGAGGAGCCTCGTCGGGCGGCGGCGCTTAGGGCGGCCGGGCGCCGGAGGAGGAGGCGCTGGGCGCCAGCGGCGGGCGACGGCGATGGGCCTCGGGGCCCGAGGCGGGCTCATGGGCCGGGCGGCGATGTGGGCACAGGCTCGCCCACGTGGCATGCTGCGGTTGGCCGGGGCGGCAGCGGCGGACATTGTCCGGCCGGACCGGACGTGTCCGGCGGCGCGGGGTGGAAGAAAGCTAGGGTTAGGGGTGGAATGATCCGAAAATTTCGGGGGAGAGGCTAGATTTATAGGTAGGAAGGGCTAGGAGGCTCCAAATAGAGTGCGGTTTGTGGCCACGCGATCGTGATCGAACGGCCTAGACGATAGAAGGGGTTTAGGTGGGTTTTGGGCCACTTTGGAGAGGTGTTGGGCTGCAACACACGCGAGGCCTTTGCGGTTACCCGGTTAACCGTTGGAGTATCAAACGACCTCCAAATGGCATGAAACTTGACAGGTGGTCTACCGGTGGTGTACCAAGGCCAGTTGGCAAGCCTCGGTTCATTCCGAGAACGTTTAACACCCGCTCACGAAAAAGAGACAAGAGGGGTGCGCCGGTGCATGTAGGAGCGTCGGAATGCAAAACGGACAACGGGGAAAATGCTCGAATGCATGAGACGAACACGTATGCAAATGAGATGCACATGATGACATGATATGAGATGCATGACATGAACAAAATGCAAAACGAAAAAAACAAAACCCAACCATGGAGGGAATATCATAGCACATCGCCGAAAATGGCAAGAGTTGGAGTTACAAATATGGGAAGTTACATCCGGGGTGTTACAACACTCCACCACTACAAGAGGATCTCGTCCCGAGATCTAGGACTGAAAGAACTCCGAATATTCGGAACGGAGGTGATCCTCGCGCTCCCAGGTGGCTTCTCGGTCGGAATGGTGTGACCACTTCACTTTCAGGAATTTGATTGACTTGTTGCGAGTCTTGCGCTCAGTTTCTTCTAGAATAGCAACGGGGTGCTCATGATAAGAGAGATCTTCTTGGAGGTCAATTTCTTCGAAGTTGATAGTGCGCTCAGGAGTCTTGAAGCACTTGCGAAGCTGTGACATGTGGAACACATCGTGCACGTTTGCAAAGTTGGATGGAAGCTCGAGTTGATAGGCGAGATCGCCTCTTTTGCCAATGATCTTGAAAGGACCCACGTATCTAGGGGCAAGCTTCCCTTTGATACTGAAGCGACGAGTGACTTCCATTGGAGAGACACGGTGGTAGACATGGTCTCCGATTTCAAAAGCCAAGTCACGGTGCTTGTCATCATAATATCTCTTCTAGCGCGATTGCGTGGCTTTGAGATTCTCACGAATGACTTTGCACATTTCTTCGGCTTCTGTGATCAAGTCGTTGCCAAGAAGTTGGCGTTCACCTGTCTCGGACCAATTGAGAGGAGTACGGCACTTCCTTCCATAGAGAATTTCGAATGGGGCCTTGCCCGAACTCGCTTGGAAGCTGTTGTTGTAGGAGAACTCGGCATATGGAAGACAATCTTCCCACTTCATACCGAAAGAGATGACACAAGCCCTGAGCATGTCTTCAAGGATTTGATTGACTCGCTCGACTTGGCCACTTGTTTGAGGATGGAAAGCTGTGCTGAAATGAATGTTGGTGCCCATGGCCTTCTGAAAGGAGTCCCAGAACTTAGAAGTGAAAATGCTTCCACGGTCTGAAGAAATCAATTGTGGAATGCCGTGCAAGGAGACAATTCTGGAGGTGTATAGCTCTGCCAGCTGAGCTACTGTGATAGATTCTTTGCTAGGAAGAAAATGAGCCACTTTAGTAAGCTTATCAATGACAACGAAGATAGCATCATTTCCACGCTTGGACTTAGGAAAACTAGTCACGAAGTCCATATCCATATGATCAAACTTCCATTCCGGAATAGCAAGAGGTTGGAGGAGACCAGCTGGTCGTTGGTGTTCTGCTTTCACCCTTCTGCAGACATCACATTCATTCACGAATTGAGCAATTTCTCGCTTCGTTCGAGTCCACCAATATGAGTGCTTGAGGTCATGGTACATCTTCGTACTTCCAGGATGAATGGATAGAAGGGAATTGTGTGCCTCGTTCATAATGACTTTTCTCAGATCACCTTTAGGAACCACAATTCAATCCTCGAAGAAAAGAGTATCTTTGTCATCAATGTGGAAGCACTTGTACTTGGAAATGCCCTTGTCGATACCACGTTTCACCTTTTTCACCATGGTATCCAGGAGTTGTGCCTCACGAATTTGATCTTCCAAAGTAGGAGAGACTATGAGGTTGGCAAGAAAGCCTTGAGGAACAACTTGAAGATTCAGACTTATGGAAAGCTTCACAAAGATCCGGTTGGAAGGGCTTGAGAATTGTTTGTTGCAATAAGCCTTTACGCTTTCGAGCATCTGCAATCACATTCGCCTTGCCAAGAGTATATTCAATACTTGGATTGTACTCTTGAATCATTTCGACCCATCGAGTTTGTCTGAGGTTGAGGTTGGGTTGAGTGAAGATATACTTGAGACTCTTGTGATCGGTGAAAATGTCCACTTTCCTTCCCAACAAGAGATGTCTCCATGTTATCAATGCATGGACAACTGCCGCCAACTCAAGATCGTGAGTGAGGTAGTTCTTTTCGTTGGGCTACAACTGACGAGAGGTATAGGCCACAACTTCCTTCTCTTGCATTAACACAGCACCGAGGCCTTGAAGGGAAGCATCACAGAATACTTCGAATGGCTTGGATTCATCAGGAGGAGTCAAGACAGGAGTTGTAACTAGCTTCTCTTTGAGGGTGTTGAAAGCAACGTCACACTCAGGCATCCAGACATACTTGACATGCTTCTGGAGGAGGTTGGAAAGAGGCTTTGCAATCTTAGAGAAATTCTCAACGAATCTTCGGCAATAGCTTGCAAGTCCAAGAAAACTGCGGAGCTGCTTGACATTCTGAGGAGGTTCCCAATTCACAATTGAAGACACCTTCTCAGGATTAACAGCGATGCCCTTGGTGGAGATGATGTGACCAAGATAAAGAACTTCGTCAAGCCAGAACTCACATTTGGAAAACTTCGCATAGAATTGATGCTCTCTGAGCTTGTCGAGCACCAATCGCAAATGTTTGGCATGATCCTGCTTATTCTTGGAGAAGACCAAAATATCATCGAGATACACCAAGACGAACTCATTGGTGTAGGGGTTGAAGATGAAGTTCATCATTCGAGAGAATGTTGGAGGAGCATTGACAAGGCCGAAAGACATGACAGTATATTCATAAGAACCAAAGCTTGTTCTGAATGCTGTCTTGGGAATATCTTGTTCACGAATGCGAATTTGATGATAACCCATACGAAGGTCAAGCTTGGAGAATACTTTAGCACCTTTGAGTTGCTCGAAAAGCTCATTGATGTTGGGAAGTGGATACTTGTTCTTGATTGTCTTCTTATTCAATGGCCGGTAATCGATGCAAAGTCGGTCCGTGCCATCCTTCTTCTGGACAAAAAGAACTCCACAACCCCATGGAGATGAACTCGGTCTGATCAAACCCAGACGCTCTTGTTCATCGAGTTGTTTCTTCAATTCCTTCAGCTCCTCAGGTCCAAGCTTGTATGGACGCTTGCAAACGGTTTCGGTGCCAGGCTCAAGATCGATAACGAGTTCGACTGGCCGGTGCGGAGGCATACCCGAAAGCTCTTCTGGAAAGACATCTTGGTACTCACAAACGAATGGAATCTGAGATATAGCATCCAACTCGCCCTTCTCATTGAGAGAAAACAACCGAATGGTTTCATCACGAGCGGCATAGATGATAACATCCTTAGAAGAGTGTGTTGATTGAATTTCCCTGGCAGCACAATCAAGTTGAGCTTTGTGCTGAGAAAGCCAGTCCATCCCGAGAATAAGATCGATATCAGAGTCACCAAGGACCATTGGAGAAGACAGAAATCTATAATCGGCCATCTTGATACCGACATTCGGAACCAATAAGGTAGATCTCAAACGCTTAGCCGGTGAAATAACTTGCATTGCTCTAGGTAATTCCTCTGTGTCAAAATTGTGCTTCGATGCAAAAGGATATGACATGAAAGAATGCGATGCACTGGTATCAAATAAGACTTTTGCAGGAATATCATTAAGCGGAAGATTACCCATTATCACGTCGGAAGAATCTCTTCGCTTATGCTGCATTCATCATGTTCACCTTTGCAGACTTGGGATTATGCTTGACCTTTGCATTGCTTGAAGACCTCACGGAGGAGGAGGAGGAAGGCGCCTTTGGTTGAAGCATTTGTTCGCATAGTGACCTTTCTGCGGCACTTGTTGCAAGTCACCTCTGAGAGCGGACGGTGATAAGGAGCATTTGACCTTGGAGCTTGAGGTGAGACTTGTTCGATGGCTTGGGTTGGGTGGGTGGGAAGATCCATGACCACCGAGTTCTTCTTTGGTAAGGTGACAAAAGCGGAGGAGGAGGAAGGTAGAACTTTTGCTGCTTAGCTGCCACTTGTGAGGAAGAAGACTGAACTGCATCCCTGATTCTCTTCTTAGAAGCCTCACACTTGAGCTGAGCACCTTCTTGTTTGAGTGCCATATTGTAGAATTGATCAAACTGAGTAGGCTCAACAAGAACGAGAGCTAACTGCAGATCCTCTCTAAGGCCACCTCTGAATTGATAGATCATACTCTTTTCATCAGGAACATCTTGTTTAGCAAAGCGAGCAAGTTTCTGAAACTGCTTGTTGTATTCATACACTGACATGTTGCCTTGCTTGAGATTGCGGAACTCCTCACGCTTGCTCTCAACAACTTTGGTAGGAATGTGGTGAGCTTTAAAGTCTCGGTAAATCAGTCCAAGTAATCACTCGACCTCCTCTGGAATCTTTGTATTGTGGAATCAATCACCGCTTGATCCTTGAGCTGAAAAGAAGCGAACTTAACGTAGTCCTCGGGCTGACATTGCTGCATTGAAATGCTTGTTGATATCCACGAGCCAATAAATGCGCGTCGTGGCCTCGACACGATGGTGAAAGACTTGGATGATTTGCAAGGAACTGGTTGAGGTAGGAAGTCGAGGTGATGGTTGAACTGCCCTTGACCTTGATTCCCTTGGTTGCCTTGGCCTTGGTTGCGCTCTTGCATCACCTGAATCAACAACTAAGCATTGGCGTTTGTGGTTGCCATCAAAGTTTGCCATGCCTCGGAGGCGGAGGTGGAGGTGGAGGTTCGCCGACTCCCATCATTGCGTTCAGATTACGGCGTTGGGAGCCATCTCAAGAGGGTGACATCCATTAGCATCTTGATAGCAGATAGACAAGTTGAATCAACGGATAGAAATTGCAACATATAGTCTTCACAATAAACATTCGAACAGGGATGAACGAATGAATTCCAAAGTAAACATCACGTCCATTAAGGTGAGAAGCCACTTGATAAGAGATTGATGAATGAAAAAAACAAGGTACGACTGGAACAAATAAGTGGTAAGGATTACCCAATCACAAACCAAATATCTGCGGGAAGAAATGCTAGAGCTACTTGAATCCCACCTATAAACTCCCGAAACTTTCTGGTTATGCAATCTGGTGTTGGGGATACGAGGGAAGCAATATATCTCACCCAAACTAACAATCCCTACATCCAGCCGTATCCATCCGTCAACACATAACCAAGAAACCTTCGGAAATCGTGTACCTCAACCTTCGAAAAGCATCCGTTATATGAGTCATGGCAATACTCCCGAACTCCCCAGTACTGGGTGACGTCGAGGTTATCTCACCATGAACTGCATAAAAGAGATTTTCGATGTCGGCAAAACTCAGGTATTCCAGAACTGCAACGATAAAATTGTGACGACAACACCTCGGAGCTCAACTCCCCGGGACACTGCCACAACCCCTAAATGACAGGAGGTACCAAGAACAATGTTCTTGTCACAAAACCATCGGAATGATTCCAAGATACCCGCGTGATCCTAAAAAAAATTTAGTGAAAATTGAGGAGAGGAGAGTCAAAACTTCTACGTCAGGAGACCTCACCGGAGCGACGAAGGGACTGAGGAGTAAAAAGAATCCTACTCTCCGATATATATAAACCTAGCTCTGATACCAACTTGTAACGCCCTCGATGCGGCTATATCTCCCACGTGTCGAAGCACGACTTAGAGGCATAACCGCATTGAAAGCAATGTCGCAAGTGAGGTAATCTTCGCACAACCCATGTAATACATAAGGAAAGAGATACATAGTTGGCTTACGAATGCCACTTCACACAATACATAAATAAACATCCATCATCCAGATTACACTCAAGGTCCGACTACGGAACCAAAATAAAAGAAGACTACCCCAAATGCTACACGGATCCCGATCGTCCCAACTGGCTCCCTCTCGATCGTCTGAAATGAAACATAGTAACGACCACGTTCCTCGTCGAACTCCCACTTGAGCTTGGTCGCGTCATCTGCACTGGCATCGTTGCCACCTGCAACTGTTTTGGTAGAATCTGTGAGTCACGGGGACTCAACAATCTCACACCCGCGAGATCAAGACTATTTAAGCTTATGGGAAGGGTGGTGTAATGAGGTGGAGCTGCAGCAAGCGACTAGCATATATGGTGGCTAACATACGCAAGAGAGAGCGAGAAGAGAAGCAAGGCACGGTCGTGAATCTAGAAGCGATCAAGAAGTGATCCTAGAGCAACCTCGTCAAACATAACTCCAACACGTGTTCACTTCCCGGACTCGCCGAGAAGCGACCATCGAGTTACACACACGGTTGATGTATTTTAATTAAGGTCAACCGGGTTTTCTACAACGGACATTAACAAATTCCCATCTGCCTCATAACCGCGGGCACGGCTTTGAAAGATAATACCTGCAGGGTGTCCCAACTTAGCCCATCATAAGCTCTCACGGTCAACGAAGGATATACCTTCTCCCGGGAAGACCCGATCAATCTCGGAATCCCGGTTCGCAAGACATTTCGACAATGGTAAAACTAGACCAGCAAGACCACCCGACTGTGCCGACAAATCCCGATAGGAGCTGCACATATCTCGTTCTCAGGGCACACCGGATGATACAGGCTACGAGTAAAACCAGACTTCGAGTTTCCTCGAGGTTGCCCCGCAGGCGGCTCAGTTCGGACCAACGCTTGGAGGAGCACTGGCCCGGGGAGGCTAAAATAAAGATGACCCTCGGGCTCGCGAAAACCCAAGGGAAAAGTGGTAGGTGGTAGGTAGTCAAATGGTAAAACCAAGGTTGGGCCTTGCTGGAGAAGTTTTATTCAAAGCGAACTGTCAAGGGGGTCCCATAAATCACCCAACCGCGTAAGGTACGCAAAATCAAGGAACATAACACCGGTATGACGAAAAACTAGGGCGGCAAGAGTGGAACAAAACACCAGGCATAAGGCCGAGCCTTCCACCCTTTACCAAGTATATAAGGTGCATTAATTAAACAGGAGATATTGTGATATCCCAAAGTATCCATGTTCCAACAAGGAACAAACTTCATCTTCACCTGCAACTAGCAACGCTATAAGAGGGGCTGAGCAAAAGCGGTGACATAGCCAAACAACGGTTTGCTAGGACAGGATGGTTAGAGGTTTGACATGGCAATAGGGAGGCATGATAAACAATGGCAGGTAGAGCTAACATAACGATAGAGCGAGCAACTAGCAAAGCAAAGATAGAAGTGATATCGAAGGTATGGTCATCTTGCCTGCAAAGTTCTCAGAGTTGTCGAAGGCTTGATCCTCGTAGGCATTCTCAACAGGTTCCTCGTTCACGTACTCGTCTCCCGGCTCTACCCAAAGCAAGAACATAAGCAATGGAACCACAATCAAACATGGAGCAATGCACAAGCAACATGATGCAATACATGACATGATATGCGAGATGTGATATGCAATGCATATGCGTGCTCTGGAAGGAAAAATGATGAACAAGGCATCAACTTGGCAAACCAAGTATGCCGCTGGAAATATGAGATGATTTCGGTTGAAATTGATATAAAGATCACCGGAATCGGATGCACGGTTTGCAAATGGCAAGCAAAACAAGAATGACACAAATCTGCGATTAACAGCACGATAGCACTTAGAACACACCAATAAACTATGCTACAGCACCCCAACATAACAACAAAGCATATGACAGTGATCTACAAGAGATGCTTGACAAAAGAGGAACACTGAGCTATGGCTAAATCACACCATAGCAGGTTCAAACAGGCATGGGAAAAGTGCAAAAGATATCAGGTTCACAGACTTGGTGAAAACACTAATATGCCAGAAATTAACATCAGGAAGGCATGTTTAGAGCAAGCAAACAACCTGCTACAGGAACAATACATAGCAAAATATGGCATGGCATGAATCTACTCAAGGCATTGAACAAAAGTCCCTTACTGACCATGAGCCAAAAAGGACCACAAGAAATGATGGCACCCATGTAAACATAGCAAGTTCCGTTAACAGATCTCAGACTTAGCAGAAAACTGGACATGGCAAAAACAGATAACAAGTAGGCATGTTCGTGAGCTTGATGCACTCACTACAGAGGATTTCATGATAAACTAAGCATACATCCATAAGGAAGACATGGCATAGAAGCTAGACATGGCAAGAACAACAATATAGCATGCAAGGATCAACTACAACAGCCTTGGCAAAATTGAATAACATGTAAACAATCTGCCAGGAAACATTTTATATCTAACGTAGAGCTCGATTGACTCAAGCTATGGCACTCCATAATTGCCAACAAAAGCATGGATGGATAGAGCACATACATATGTTCAAAACACCCTTACTGATCATGCTCAAAATGGGCATAGATCTCTCTGTAACAACATAAACACATGGCATAAAAATAACAGCAGGACATGACTTAGTGAAATTAATAAGTCCCTGAAATCAGCAACATTATGATCCCTAGTTTGCATGCTTGTGCTAGTCACCACAGAGATCACAAAAATACATGGCATACACCTCTAGAAATATAGCATGGCATTGTTCAAAACACATGTACGACTCAAGTTCATAGGGTGCACACATCAATCATGGCAAAAATGACAAAAGTGCATGTTCTGATAAGAATCTAAAACTAACATCACATAGTCCTCTTCCAACAGCATTTCGGGCATCAAGATGAGCTCAAATGAAAATGATGCAATGAGATTAAATGATGACTCGTAGAGACGAACAATTCGGTATGCTACACGCCCAAAACGGAGCCATGGGTGCAAAGATATGATGTGATGAATATGGAACAAAAATACTGCAGGAAAAAATGACTTGGACGGGATTTAGACCTCCGGATCTAGGGTTTCATCGCGCGGACGTCGAGGCAGGGCGCTAGCTCGCCGGAGAGGCACCGGAGAGGAGGAAGAATGGCAGGAGAGGAGAGGGACGACCCGGATCTGGGCGGCTCCGGCCCGGATCCGACGCGGGGCGGCGAGGAGGAGGCGGAGACGGCGAGGTGGCCGCGGGCGCGGACTCGGCAGCGGACGGAGGCGGTGGCGACAGCGAGGAGGCGCGGGCGGGCGACGGGCGGCGCCGGTGAGGAGCCTCGTCGGGCGGCGGCGCTTAGGCCGGCGGTGGAGGAGGGAGGCGCTGGGGCCCAGCGGCGGGCGATGGCGATGGGCCTCGGGGCCCGGGCGGGCTCCATGGCCGGCGGCGATGTGGGTGAGCTCGCACACGCGGCACGCTGCGGTTGGCTGGGGCGGTACCGGCGGACGTTGTCCGGCCGGACCGGACGTGTCCGGCGGCGCGGGGTGGAAGAAAACCAGGGTTAGGGGTGGAATGATTCGAAAATTTCGGGGGAGAGGCTAGATTTATAGGTAGGAAGGGCTAGGAGGCTCCAAATAGAGTGCGGTTTGCGGCCACGCGATCGTGATCGAACGGCCTAGACGATAGAAGGGGTTTAGGTGGGTTTTGGGCCACTTTGGAGAGGTGTTGGGCTGCAACACACGCGAGGCCTTTGCGGTTACCCGGTTAACTGTTGGAGTATCAAACGACCTCCAAATGGCATGAAACTTGACATGTGGTCTACCGGTGGTGTACCAAGGCCAGTTGGCAAGCCTCGGTTCATTCCGAGAATGTTTAACACCCGCTCACGAAAGAGAGACAAGAGGGGTGCGCGGTGCATGTAGGAGCGTCGGAATGCAAAACGGACAACGGGGAAAATGCTCGAATGCATGAGACGAACACGTATGCAAATGAGATGCACATGATGACATGATATGAGATGCATGACATGAACAAAATGCGAAACAAAAAAAAACAAAACCCAACCACGGAGGGAATATCATAGCACATCGCCGAAAATGGCAAGAGTTGGAGTTACAAATATGGAAAGTTACATCTGGGGTGTTACAGATCCCTTTGCTTAGTTATATGCATCACTATAACTGGTACTCCATCCGTCAATTTATAAATTGTGCTTACCTTTTCCATCAACTTCGTGCAACGCGCGGGCCTTTTAGGTACGGAGGGAGTAATATATTAGGAGTATATCAAAACAATAGTGATTTCTTTCATGTTTGTGAACAAATACTACTATTCTACTACTTTGGATCCATCGCAACGCACGGGCACATTGCTAGTAAAAGGAAAAGGCCTGTCGCATTCGCATCGCACCCCCACACGCCCGGGAATCGGGAGTACTCCACGGCCCTTCCGGCACAACACATAGCTTAGGGAAGGCGTGTTGCCTAGCATTTTCACTTTCATGTGGGACCACCTTGAGCAAACCGACACCCCGCCCGCCATCGGGTTGGAAAACAGAAACGAGGGGAAGATCTAGCTCTAGCACGCAAGCCAAGAAATTTGGTGTCAGATGGGGCTCGTTGATAGAGTAGGAGCATTCCGTACTAGTACTACTCCTACTAGTACCAAGTTTGTACTCCTAATAGTATATTACTAGTACTACCACTATACAACTAGTAGGTACGTGCACGGCACAACATCGGAGGAACAAAATACGGGAAGATCTTGTTTTGGGTGATTTATCTTTTTTTCAATCAATGTAGTATGAATAATATGATGTGGGGGGCACCCATGAAGCTTATGTGGCTTGGTTGCATGGCTACGAAAGGTTAGAGAAAAATAAATAGATAATGTGTTTAGAGTGCACTCCACTAAATAGATATACTTTGGATACATTGCAACGGACTGGCACATCTATATCTATAACCCCTATATACTGTGTGAAAAACTTTGAAAGTTGGTGGTTGGATGAAGCCAATCCGACGGTAGAAAGATGGCAAATCCGAGTACTACTGGCCGTTGGATATCATCCACCAGATTCTGCCACATGTATAATCTAGAAGACTCTATGGTTGAACTTAATTCATGACTAACTTTGCCACAACTAAGCTTAGGCAAAGTTATTAGTTCTTCAAACTAAGAGCCACAAGTTGGCAAGCCTAAGGGAATCTTGCCACATTTTTTGTGTGTATGTCATGTGGGGCCTTAGTGTGGCTTGCCTAAGGTGTGGCTTGAACCAAACACTCACCTAAGTTAATCAAACTTGCCTAACCTTACGTGTGGCAATCTTTGGCAATCTTAGTGGCTGTTTGGTTCCTAGCCACACCTTGCCACACTTTGCCACAACTAACCTTAGGCAAGTTTGACCAAGTTAGGTAGGTGTTTGGTTCTAGCCACACCTAAGGCAAAGATTTTTTTTTATGAGCAGTGAGCCCCACATCTCATAGACACAATAAATGTGTGGCAAGATTCCCTTAGGCAAGCCAAAGTTTGGCTAACAAAAGCAACTCAACTAAGGCAAGTGTGGCAAGTGTGGCAAAAATCATGTGGCAATATATGGCAAAAATAGTCACAATTCAAACTGCCCTACTAACCAAACAGCCCCTAACCTTAGGCAAGTTTGGCAACATTGTATGATAAAGTGTGGCATTCCTAGGCCTAAAACCAAACAACCCCTATTTCTGCCACAAAAAATGTGGCTAACAAAATGGGCACCACAAGTGTGTTAAGATTTGGCAAGAAGTTGAGTCTATGACATGTGGACCATGTAGCTAGAAAAGTGTGGCAAGCCACAAGTGTCGCAATGAACCAAACACATGCCTAAGATATTGTGTCATGCCTAAGCTTAGGCGTGGCAACCTTAGGCTGCAAACCAAACATCTATATATCTATATCTATACCCCTATATAGTGTGTGAATAACTTTGAAAGTTGGTCATTGGATGAAGCCAATCCGACAGTACAAAGATGGCAAATCCAAGCACTACTTGTCGTTGGATATGATCTACATTCCACCAGATTTTGCCACATGTAGAATCTAGAAAACTCCACATGTAGAAACATAATGCACAAACCACTAGAATCTCATGCGTGCAATGCATCTGTACCTTACTAGTACTAGTTGGTAGTAGTAAGAAACAAATTCCAGTTTTGGCACGAGCTCGTACTGCGGGAGCACCACAAGGCCTGCCGCAGGAGTTACATTTCCCTCTCGGGGACCACGGGACCGAACTTCAGTGGCTTAGTGCCCGGCCTATGAGTCAATGACATGCGTACCTTAAATGCGGCTGGCCCACATGTCATTCTCATGGTGGTGGCGTGGTTCTCGACTCACTCGTTCGAGATGAACCAGCCGGTGGTGGCATGGCCGTGGCGAGGGTGCCATAGCTGGGCGTCGGGGCATTACGAGGCGTAGATGGCCACACCGGCGGGTACTACCTATAGTACAGAAGTACTCCAGCTGAGGATTGACGCCCGGGACGAAATGTGTCACAGCCGCTGGATGAAAAATCGATGGTGCAGGAGTACGGAACGGAGCATAGCAGCGGAGCAGGAAAACTGCGTCCAATTGGGTGTGTCTGTGGTAGAAAGTTGATGGTCGCCGCAGTTCAGCTGGCCCGCATGTCATGCACACAAAGGCAGAGGAGCGGTGGGGCCAAAAGGGATGAGGGGCACGTCGGGGGGATGACGATCCCCTGACACGAACAATCCAACCATTCTGTCACTGACATGTGGGACCCATAAGCATGGGTCCCACTTGTCAGCGAAGGAAAGGCAGGGCAAGGCAGTGATAGCCACGTTAGAGGATCCATGTCCACATCGGGGGATGTTGTGCCGTGGGTTGGAGCCGCGTCGTGGGAATCGCGTGTGGGTGTGGCAGTGGTAGAAACAAGAAACATGATGGTCGCCGTGGTTCAACTTCCATGGACAAGCTATCATGTCTGCTGACACGTGTATATCAAAACTAGAGTGTTTATATTTCAAGCACGTTAACAAGTATTATTCTACTACTTTGGATCCATTGCAACGCACGGGCCAGCACATTGGTAGTAGTAGTGTCCATCTCTATCTCTAGAGTCCTTCCCTCGTTCATCCTTTTCTCTCACAAGATAAACTACTCATACAAATGCATCTTGATGTTCCGTGGAACGCACGAGGATGTTTCCTTGGGGGTCTCTCCAGCGCGGCGTGGCCATAGTTGCAAGTTGACGCCCCTTGAGATGCCAACGTTGAGGGGCACTCGGATTTCCTCCGATGAGCAGGTAAGATGAGTTTGATCATGTAGTAAATGCATTCTAAAGACTACTTTCGTGTCCATTTCCTAATTCTCCCCCTGCCCACTGTTTCACAGGTTAGGCTCGGTGCGAGTGGAGATTGGCTTGCATATGTACGAGAGGGTACCAACATCAATTTGCACAACATTTACAACGGTGACACTGTTCTCGTAGAACCTTTGTCCAACATTGGGATCAGCCATGCAACGGGCCACCGCATGAATTGGTACGATGGAACCACGGTGAGATTGAATAAGATAGCACGAACCTTGCACATGGCGGTCAAAGGCGGACCATGCTGTCTGCGGCCGATTTGTTGCCGTACGAGTACGAAGATGATGTGCTCCTTTCTAACCGCATCTTCGCGTTGACAAACCAGGGGACTTATTTTGTATGGGACACATCCTACAATAAACTCCCTCTCTCCCAGTTTATTTGTTTTGAATCTTTTCGTTTTATAAGTTTCAAATTCAAATTTAGAGCTCCCCATCACATGTTGAGATTACAATGTCCATTAAATCATTGCATGCATGTATAGTAAAGAAACAAATCTCTAGTTTGGCACGACTTCGTGCAGTGGTAGCACCACAAGCCCTGGCGCAGGAGTTACATTTCCCTCTCAGGGCCGTCGGGGCTGAGCTTCAGCGCCTTACTACACCTACCTTTGAGTCAATAACATGTGGACCTGATAGGTGACAGGTCCACATGTAATGCTCCCGAAGGCAGAGGCCGGAGGGGCAGTGGGGCCAAGAGGGGTGACCCGCAGGTCGGGGGACGTGTGGTGTGATGGGTTCGAGCGGCGTCGTGGGAATCACGTGTGGCTATGGTAGAAACTTGATGCTCGCCACATTTTAGGTGGCCCACATGTCATGCACACAAAGGCAGAGGGGCGGTGCGGCCGAGAGAGGTGAGGTGCACGTCGGGGGACGTGGTGCAGTGGGTTGGAGAGGCGTCATGGGAATTGCAAGATGAAACGTGATGGTCGTCGTAGTTGAACTTCCGTGGACAAGCTGTCATGTCTACGGACACATGCACTGCATACCGATCACTGGAAGGAGTAGCAGAGAAAGCTATATATGCGGATAAATAGTTCCATATAGTCAAGCGGGCCCATGCTACTACTCTGTTCCAAAGACATGCACACCATCAAAATAGTCCATCTATATCAATATACACCGAGAGGAATAATTTTTTTACAAGAGAGGAAATAGTTCATCCATCCATAATGCCCTCCTGCTGGTGCAGCCTTTTCTTCTTCTTCTTTTTCTTCTTCTTCTTCTTCTTCTTCTTCTTATTCTTCTTGTTCTCATTTTCTGTGCGACACGGCTTCGCAACAAGCTCTTTGGACCTTGCAGCTATCCCAAAACTCACACGGGCATTGAGGGCAGCATATTTTATCCGCTCGTACGTCAAGGGATAATTCTCCCATCCAGACGACCTTAATGCCACCGTCTTGTCACCCTTCTGAAGATTTGTACCGAGCACAAAATTTGCTACGTCGAATAGGGATGGTGTCTGTTTATCACAATCTTCTACAGGAATTTTGATTATGGTTTGTAGGTCAGCGATACTTTTCAAATCAAGGTTGTACGGCTCCAACTTCTCTTTGTCCCCTTCGATGGCTGCCCCACAGAAGTATACGTCCTCCCGAGACAAGAAATCATGAAGCTCACCTGGTATGGAGGGCGAGTGTATGATGTGGTACACCAAAACATCATCTTCAAGGCACAGCTGAAGGACGGCGGCGCGTTGGATCTTCCCAGGGGCACGCTCCGTGTACTCTGCGTCGAGACCGATGACCCTCATCTCTACCTTTTCGAGGGAGTTGGATACATTGTTGATCCACTGCCGAACAACCCTTGGGTGGACGGTGACGGTGGCAACTATGCTCATTGAGCCTTGAACGAGGACATGTTGGATGCTAAAAACCTGCATCTCGATCCCCTTCACCATTTGGAACCGCTGGAATGGAGGGCTATTGTTTGGAGAGTTAGGATTAGATGGCTAGTCTAACTGAAGTAGTAGATGATTATTTAAAGAGGTTAAAACAATGTGAACGCAGTGGGGTTTGGATGCAAATGAAGACGAAGGGGGGCTGAAGAAGCCGAGGAAAATCAGTTCCCGATGGAGAAGTAAATGGGAGAACTGGCGTGCAGGTAGTTGATTAGATGGCTAGGTAGACTAAACGAAAAGGCTATGCGGGTAGACTAATGAGTTGTACCTGTTCGTGTACGTGCCCATCCTTCCTGATAGGTGGGACCTATGCAAACAGATAAAAAAATGTGTCCTAGCTGGTTCAGATGGATATTGGCGCGTGAGTAAGTCACCTTATGAAAATCAGGTTTTCCCAAAACATTTAGGCGTGGAGCATTAACTTCCTGCTCGATCCCCTCCCAGCCTCGTTAGCCAGCGTTCTCTTCCTCTACTGCCGCGTTCTACCTTTCCATTTCTCCTCTTCTCAAGTGTGGAACGATCTGCATGCCGTCCTTGATGCACCGAACGACCACTGCATGCATCGCAGCAGGGCGTTGATTGGGCATGCACGAGAATTTGGTTCTACTCGCAATATGGATGATACCTGAACGATGAAGTGAACAGGCATGCTAGCACGGGAGACCTATTTCCGCCATACAATACTGGAGTACTCATGTTCCTACTAGTAGTAGTAGTAGTACAACTGTGGTACACTTGATGGTCAAAATACTATTCATCCGGTCCTCACAGTGAAGTGACAACACCCTGCACCTGACAATAGTCTAGGCGGCGTGTTTGGGTTACCAAAGTCAGCCTCACCCTGTGCACTGTGCAGTCTGTCACCGCTGCTGTACGGCACATTGGCGCCTCGCCTCGTCTCCCTCTCCCCTCCCATAGCACCACTCCATCTCCATCTCCATCTCCTTCTCCGTCTCCATCTCACTGTGCCCCCGTGTACCGTCGCCTCACTCGCCTTCCCCAGTACCACTATTCCCTCGCTAGCCGCTCCAGCACCGACAGCCTTCTCCCCCGTAAATCAAGCCCCCCAAAAACCCCACCTTCCAAACTCCACCATGGCCGAACGCGAACCGCGCAGCATCCATATGAGCCGCGATTGGAGCAATCTCCCCAGTGACATCATCGACCTGTGTTGTTCGTGTATGGATATGTTGAGCGCCCTGCGGCTAGCTGCATGCTCGAGGGACATGCACATGGCCATCATTGAAGCGAGGCCTAAGCTTTTCAAGACACCCTGCTTGCTGCTATCTGGTCTTGCGAGATTGGCTCGCCATGATACGGAGGCGTACATGATGCCCCTCGACTTCAATCCGATCTCCATTAGGCGAAACTTCTTTGCAGGTATGTAGTGGGTCGCCGTACATCATTTCCCTCGACATCGATCCAATCACCATCGCCCGAAACTTCTTGGCAGGTATGTACTGGGTCGGCATGAACTCCCACTGGATGGCTGCCTTCAGAGAAGACGGTAAAAATTTGGTGCTCGTGAACTTCCAGACCTCCCATGAGATTATCCTTCCTCTGTTGGATTATATAGAGTATTACCATCACGGTCCAAGTCATCTAGATTACCACGTCAGTTGGACGGACCTTGTTTTGCAGGAGATTGTAATCTACCAAGTGCCCACACGACATGCGAATTACGCAGACTTCAAGCTAATTGCCTTGTTCGACCGCGGACTCGCCTATCTTTACGCCGGTGCCTTCTTTAGCTGGAGACAACTCAGCTCACAGTGGATCATCGTCAAAGCTGATACACACTTCTGTGATGCTATTGAACACAATGGCATCATCTACGCGATCGACAAAGCAGATGGCACCACGATTGCTGGGACGGTGCGTGTAAGTTGTTTCCGTCTCATGTTAATGATGACGCCATGACACTGTTTGAACTTTTTGTGATGATTGGCATATCCCTGTTTGAGCAGAATTTGAGTAGAACTATGGCAATGTATTAGAGAGCTGTAAATCAGCTATATTTGGAATGAGTTAATTCATGCGATTGTGACCATGTCATTACAGCCAATTTGTACCCTGAATAATCAAACGTTTAGGAATATATGCATATTATCCTTATTTTACAGTAATCTATATACTACTACTAAATATGAGTGTGTATCAATGGCCATGTTAGTTTCCTCATTTTTCATGATGTAGAAACATGCACCACACTGTTGGTTTCATCTAACCATACATTAGGGAAGTAAATGTGCATATGGAGAACTCTATATTTGGAAGTAGTGAAATCCTGCAATGCTTACCATGTGTACATACCTATATTAAGCCCTTTAGCAATCAATGGCTAGAATAATATCCTCACAAAAGTTTGCCCACGTAACACGGGTATATAACAATGCATGGTCTGTTAGTTACCTTGAAGAATTTGTTTGTGAGGATGAGAACATGATTACATAACATGCATGACATGGTAGTTTCTGTGAAGAATCGATTGCGAGATAACATGAGTATAACCATGCATGGCACTTCTATAATTGAACCCAAAGATACATTTCCTATATTTTCCTCCCGGCCCAACAGGACATATCAATGTTGTTTCTTGCATTATCCTACTCATACTCTGAACAATGCTAATCTTACATTAACAATGCATGTTCTTTTTGATATGATGCAGTGTCCCTGATTCATCGCCCTTTGTAATCACACCACCTTTGCCAAAAACAGGAAGCAAAACTGGTTCCTCGCTCGATCGATTTATTTAAAAAGACTGATGATCATTGGGACACATGAGCCGGAAAAGTTATATTGCAAAAAAACCACTGTATACAAGCACCGTGTAATACGTGAGTATCCGGACAGTGGCTGTTACGTCTATGAGCAGGATACCAACTTGTTGGGGACGTTAGGATTTTTTAGTTGGAGGCGGGTAAACAGCCTTGGTTCACATTCTCTGTTTCTCGGACTCAATTATCCGATTAACTAGGAGATCACCGTTGGCAAGGACCTTGATGGTAGAGAGGCTCTGTTTGCTATGGAAAACTGTGTCTACACAGCGAGCCCTAGGAGTTCGAGAGCAAACTCCCCTGATTGTCGATGATACAGCCTGCAGCCAAAAGAAGGTGAGAATGACAAAGGCATCCGGATTAACTTTGATCCTTGGATGTCTCAATTCTGACAGCGATGATGTGGTTCAAGCCTTGAGTTGATAGGTAATTGGGTTGTTGCATCGAAGGGTGGAGTCTTGGTGTCTCCGGATCCTTTGATCATTGAAGCGGGCTGCAAATTATGATGGTGTTGGATCATCTCTTTGAATGACTTTGTTGTCTTTGCTGCTGGTTACGGATGGGTAGTTCTTTCTTTTGTTATGCATATTCCTTGTCATTTGGTCATCCTCGTCTATGTCACTCTTACTATGTAATAGTTGCTACATTTAGAATGTCATTCTAAATGCGGATCACGAGAGTCCTGAAGCTATGCAGATGGGTGCGTTTTGGTGGTGTAGCAAGACTTCTTATGAACTATCATGTCTTCTTTGTTTATGTCAGTAGTAGTCACTAGTCAGTGTTTGAATGTTGTATATATCGTTGTTTCGAACTGTTTATTGTCTCAAACTACTGGTGGGCTAGATGAGGACATCACCATTCTACAATGTTCAAAGTATATCTCCTTTTTTCAAGTTATATAATTTGAGCTCAGTGTCTTTTCGATGATGTACACTTGTTTGGGCCAGTGAGGTGTCGTTCAATATGGGCGAGTAGTAACGCAATGCCAAACAGGTCAATTATTACTCTCAGGCCGGGCTCTCAAAAGATCCTGAAAAAAAGGCCGGGCTCTCCAAAAAAGAAAGAATAAGGACTCTTAGGCCGACATGTGGGTGCCACTGGTGTTTTCGTGCGCTTGCGCGCCAAGAGCATATTGGCGTGTGCTCGAAATTCATGCTACCTTTTCATCCCCAGTCTCCCGTCCCTCCCCCGCCTCTGGAATCTCGATTCCTACTCCAATTCCCCCAAATCCCCCTCCTGTACTCCCTGTACTCAAGCGCACTATCATGTCACCGGTCAACACAGATCTGCGAACCGGAGATCCTAAGGTCCGCCCTACCTTCGGTCGCTGCGTGCTGTCGCTCAACAGTGGCATGGCGGCGCTTGACGACCAGTTTGCCGGCAAAGTGCTGATGGTAACCATCAATGGTGACCGGCCTCCCGTCTCGTGCGGACGACCTTGTCAAAGCTCTTGGTATTGCGCACGGCATCCAAATAAGTGACTTGCTCGTCAAAGTCTGACCGCCACCGGCTGATTTCTTCGTCAGGTTCCGGACAACTTTCGACTGTAGTCGTGTGTTCGAATCTTCCCGGCGTTTGTTCTGCGATGGCGCGTTGGTGAGATTTGATTGGTGGCACCTAGGATGGGGCTCGGTGCCCTCTAAGCTTGAGTTTTTAACAAAACTTACCTTCCACAGCATGCCTCGACGTGCTTGGAACAGTGAGTCCATGAACGAGCTTATCAACGACCTTGGAGGTGAGCTCGTAAGTATGTTTGTTCCTCCAGACAACTGGGCTCTGACGGTTATGGCATGGATGAAGAAGTCGCCCACCATACCGAAGGTGATTGGTGTTGAGATACGGTGCAGAACCGGGTTGTACTATTCGCCGCCACCAAAGCCGCCATGACCATGTTAGGGATGTACCATGTCGAGTGTTCGTTCATGTCGAAGAAGTGGTCAATCCATCAATCGAAGTCTGCCCGCCATTGGTGCTGTGGTCCGTCGATGACTTCCATTCTGAGTCAACGTCAGACTTTCCCCGTGTTGCTCGGAACAATGGATGGCACAGGGCCTACTCCATCGCGCGGCGGAGGCCACTGCTTCTTTGGGAGAAGAGGCAGGGTTGGCTGCCTGGATGTGCTCTAATTTGAGGTAATAACTGAATCTTGTCAGATACTAGTTAAATCCGAGCTATGGGTGTGAAGCACTGATATGCCAGTACATTTGATTGTGACCTGTTCTAATTTTGTACCTGAACTTTTTCTAGAAAGGGTTGTACGTCAACTTAATGTGCTAGCGTAACTTATTGTGTTGTGCATGCATTTTCTTTGCACAACATTCAAGATATTTCCCCATCATTGATAAAGACGATGCACCGTTATGTACGACTTCGTTGGTTTCAACATAGCCCTACCCGTAGCGATCCACTGCTTCCATCCTGATTGTGCCGCCTGCGTGAAATTTTTGTATGCAAGTTTAGTGTGCTATGATGTTCTATATGATTGTGTCAACTATATAAGTTTTTACTGAGCATCAGCAATGCATATGGCTGAAAGATGTACTCCCTCCGTCCCAAAATATAAGAACGTTTTTGACATTATGCTAGTGTGAAAAACGTTCTTATATTTTGGGACGGAGTGAATATTTACGAGCATCGACCGATGGGTCTCTCTCTCTCTCTCTCTCTCTCTCTCTCACACACACACACACACACACACACGCACAACTGGGACCTGTTGAATTATTTATTTGCTCGTGACAGCTTTTAATTAGGTTCCACTGTAATATAACTTTTTTCTTAAGTTATTAATTGAGCTCAGTGACTTCAAAAAGTTGTATAGAAGCCTTGTTTGGGCCTTTCTGGCGTCGCTGAATGTGGGCTGAGTAGCCATGTTAGGTTGTAATGTACTACACAGGCCCTTTTTTTCAACATCAGCAATGCAACTGGGCCGACAGTTCTACACAATATCCAGGTCAACTTATTATTCTCCGCCCCGCTGGGCTGCAAACTTTCCTACGAGGTATGCATTAGGCTTAACAAGAAAATGAACTTTAAGAAATAATAAATGGGATATAATTATAATAACTGGGCAGTAACTATGCACCAAACGCGTAATTAGTTTGAAAAATATATTATTTTTGGAATTTGTAATTTTTAATTTCATTACTTGTTGCGAGCGCAATATTTCGTTGGATTTTAACGTAATACAACTTTATTTTGAAATTATATTTAACCTGACTAGAAATTTCGGATAAAAATATTCGAATCTCATCAAAATGTGGGATTTTTTTAATTATGTTTTGAGCGGTTGTTTGAAATGTTTAATCGTTATCCTAGCTAGAAGTTGGTCTGTACTTTTAACAAACTGTAAATGGGATGTAGTAAATTCCATTAGAATTAAAAAATGGGTTGTACATTCTTACAAATCGCAAATGGGCTATATGTTCTCTGCCAAATCCGAGTTGTGGGCCTACTAAGTTGACGCGTACCGAGGGCTTTGTCAACTTAGTCAATATAAACGATTCTAGCTGCAGTGATCATATGAAGTCCATCCAACGGCCGTGGTGCTTCTTCAACCTCTGGTCTTCTTGCTCCAGCCGCCCAAAGCAGAGCCAGTCGTGCCGCGTGCTCCTGCCTCCCGTGGCCGGCTGTGATGCCGCGGAGGCCTCACCGCCCCGTACTACTCCCACCGCTGGCCAGGCCATCCCTCTACTCACCCACACCCCCTGTTATTCTGCGGCAACGGTAGCCTCGCACCGCAGCCGAACCAATGAACCCTCATACTCCTCTCCGCGCGGGCTTCCACTGCTGCGTCTACCCCGGCTCCGCGTCGTCCCCTTCCTAGGCCTTGCCGTCATACACCGCCCTGGTGCTCTCGGCACGTCGTGGTCAACGTGGTCAACGACCGACTTCCATGGGAAGAGTACTGTACATGGAGAGCCTGACAGCTGGGTCCAGGCGGCCGCAAGGAAGTGCCTCCTTATTACGCGCAAAATAATTATTCCTCCACCAGACAGCAGGGACCCAACGGACGGGCCACCTTATTTCGCGAAAAAACCTTTCCCCCCTGACTGCCAGGACCCATCGGACGACCCACCGTATTTCGTCAAAAAAAACGTTCGCCCCGCTGTCAGCTCGGACCCACCGGAAGTGCCTCCTTATTACGCACAAAAAATGAACACTCCCCCTGCTAGCTAGGACCCACCATGGTGGGAGGCTGACTTGTGGGCCTACTAAGTTGACTGGGACGGGGGCCTTTGTCAACTTTAGTCAATATGAATGATTCTAGCTCCAGTGACAGTACGTTGTCCATCCAACGGTCGTAGTGCTTCTTCAACCTCTGGTCTTCTTGCTCCAGCCGCCCAAAGCAGCGCCGGTCGTGCCGCATGCTCCTGCCTCCCGTGGCCGGCTGCGATGCCGCAGAGGCTTCATCGCCTCCTACTACTCCCACCGCTGGCCAGGCCATCCCTATACTCATCCACACCCCCTGTTATTCTGCGGCGACGACAGCCTCACACCATAGTCGGACCAGTGGACCCTCGTACTCCTCTCCGCGTGGGCATCCACTGTCGTGTCTTCCCCGGCTCCGCGTCTTCCCCTTCCTAGGACTCGCCGTCGTCCACCACCCTAGTGCTCTCGGCGTGGCGTGGTCAACGTGGTCAAGGAACGACTTCCATCGGATGTGGACTGTACGTGGAGAGGCTGACAGCTGGGTCCATGGGCGCAGCAAGAAAGTGCCTCCTTATTACGGGGAAAATAATGATACCTCCACCTGACAGCAGGGACCCACCGGACGGGCCACTGTATTTTGCAAAAAGAACGTTTCCCCCCTGACTTCTGGGACCCAGCAGCTACATCTTCGCACGCAAGGAAGTGCGTCAGGAAAAAAACGATTCGCCCCGATCGCTGGGACCCACTAGCTACATCTTCGCAGCAAGGAAGTGCTCGACGGTCAAACCCACCGGTGAAGCATACGTAGCATTGTCATTCTGGCCGCGAACGTGTACGTACATACTGGTGGATGTACAGGCGCGCACGTGTTGTAGTAGAGGCGCGCACGTGTCATAGTAGAGCCGCGCATGTAGCATGTACACGTACGTACAACGTCCAGGGTGCAAGAAAGAAAATACGGCCACGTACGTACATACGGGCGGGGTCTCGAACGCCTACTCGCGCATACATACGGCCAGGGCTCGTGTACATGGCTGGGTCGGAACGGAGAAACAACATCGTCGTCATGTTTATGGGGAGCCAACGGAATGCGTCGTGTTCATGGGGAGGGAATGGAATGCGTCGTGTTCATCGGGAGGCAACGGAACGCGTGGGAGCCAACCGGCTGGGTCATAACGGAATGCGTCGTCGTGTTCATCGGGAGGGCTTGGACGGAACAGGCGATGGAAACGAGGCCTGGCGTACCGCAGAACGGAGGAAACAGCCTTTTGTTCGACCGCCACGTTCGAAACGGGGTCCTGTTCATCGGGAGGGGTCCGGTGTACCGCAAAACGGAGGAAACAGACCTCCTACGGTCGAAATGGGGGTCTTGTTGATCAGGAGGGGTGTGGCGTACCGCAAAACGGATGAAACGGACTTGTGTTGGAGCGCTACGGTCGAAACGGGGGTCTTATTGATCGGGAGGGGTGTGGCGTACCGCAAAACGGACAAAACGGACTTGTGTTGGAACGCTACGGTCGAAACGGGGGTCCTGTTCATCGGGAGAGGTGTGGCGTACCGCAAAACGGGACTCCACGGGATACCATTCATCTCCACCGTCGACCTCCTCCAGCCTCCACGGGCTCCTGTTCATCCAGCCTCCACCGTGCGCTACTCCACCAGCTACTGTTCAACCACCCCTCCACGGTCACCCTTCACCATCTACTATTCATCCAGCCCTCCAGGGGGTCGTCCTGTTCATCCAGAGGCAACGTCACGGGGTCCTGCATCCACCCCCACCGCTCACTGTTCATCCACCCCCCCTCCCCGCGCAACACTCATTGTACATCCAATCGATCGCTTTGATTAGCGGCAGAGCGAAGAATCGCCGATCGGGTTCGATTAACGACCATCGATCGATCGCTCGGGTTGATGTGCGTAGCCTGCAGTCTGTAATCGCCGGGCTCGATTAGAGCCCAACGCCTCTCGGGTTCGATTAGAACGCCGCACACACGCCAGCGTATGTGTACGAGAAACGCGATCGCTTCGCCCCCGACCGCCCCCGAATCGAACTCCCGAAATTTTCCTCGCCCTCGCTTCTACCATGGTTTTTTCCGTCATAGACGGCCCAAAGAATGTCATGCAGCTGCGTCTCCGGGCCGCACAGGACTAAAAGCCCATTTTATGTCATGACTTTTTGTCATAGAAGTAGGAGCCCACCACATCTATGATGATACCGGGTTTTGTCACAATTATCGTCACAGAAGTGTCATATGTATGAGAGAAAAAAATTCGTTCAGCCAAAAATGTCACGGATGTGTCTTTTTTTTGTAGTGGAGGGTGTGCGGAGAGCGTGCGGCGGCCGACAGGCGATGGCGGCGGCGAGAGCGGAGGAGTTGGATTTGGGGAAGTGGCTGTGGGGAAGGACCAATGTAACGCCCCAAGACCGACGCTTCAGAAGACTTCCATATTTTCGTGATCACCGTGTGTTTCTTTTGTGCTTGTTCTTTTATTTTTGCATTGCATCATGTCATCATGCCATCATGTCATTAACCTTTGCATCTCAACTCAAATAATAAATTGCATAGATCGTTGATCTATTTAAATCGAGGGAAGGGTGACTTCTCTTTATAACATATCATCCCAATATTAGGGGGCTATATTAAATATTTCTTTAATTTGGAAATCACCATAACACACTTGCAAATTATCCCAATGCCTTTGTTATCTTAATTCTTGGTCTCCAACCTTGCCATATATTCTTTCATCATATTCCGGAGCTCCACCAAAAATCCGAACATTTTTGGACCTTCCCAACCCTCACTTCCTATTCAAATCATTTGAATTTAAATCAAATGAGTTTGAATTTAAATCTTTCAATCATAGCCTTTTCTATTTTCTTGGAACAAGCACATTTTTGTGAGTCCGGGAAAATTATCCGTGTGTCCAATTTCTTCCCCTAACCTCCCTTTCTTTTCTTTCTTATCTCCGTTTTCTTTTATTTTCTTTAAAGCGAGAGAGAGAAGAGAGCCCAGCAGCCAGGCCAGCCTATTTCCCCACAGCCCAAGGCCCAGCCGGCCCCTGCCTATCTAACCCTAGCCCCGACCCCCCTTCTCTCCTCAATCCCCATCTCCTTCCCCTGCTCGCGCCGCCAGAGAGGAGTGAGAGCCTCTCGCTCGATCCCGCACGCAGGATCCCTGCATCCGATCCCCTCGTCGCCTCCACCGCGCCCGACCTCCTCCTCGCCGCCCCTGGAGCCGCTCCACCTCGCCTCGCCGTCCCCGTCCTCAAGTCCGGCCGTGGTCGTCGCCCCCTGCATCCTCTGCCTCGAGCAGGAGGACGACCGCATGGCCGCGCGCGTTGACCTCCATGGCCGCCGCGCCCCGCCTCGCCGCCTTGGCCTCGCCAAGCTTGCTGGCAGCCATGAGCTCGCCTGTCCCCGCCGTCCTTCTCCGTCGCGCGCCTCCTGCCTGCTCACTAGCGCCAAGGCAATCCTCTTCCCCTGCGTTCCTCCCCCGCTGCCGCACCGTTTTCTTCACTTCCTGCCATCGAGCGTAGCTCTGCCCTTGCGCTGTCCTCTGCTTCGCCCCTGCACCACCGTCCTTCAAGCTCGACGCCCGCCCAGGCCATCTTCTCCTGCTGCCTTGAGCAGCCCCTTCACGGCCAACTTCCACGAGATCTCCACCCCCTTGCTGCCTGATTGGCTTTGTTTCCCCTCTTGTCGCTGCCAAGACCCGGTAACCAGGAACGCCAAGGCCATCTTCGAGATTTTCGCCAAGTACCAGGAGGTCAATGAATGGTTCATCTACGTGCGTGTGCGACCATCTTCGGCAAGGACCCGTGTACGACTACACAACGAACCATGAAGTTCCACAAGATAACGTGTACCACTATCATCACCCCGAAGACGTTGGATTCGTCAAGTACCTCTCTGAAACGAACGTGTACCACTACTTCCACTACCGTCGTGAGAACGACTACTTCCACTACCGTCGCCACGTGAACAACTACTTCCCACAATGACCTGTCAACGACTACTTCCACTACGAACTCGTTTCGCCCGAAATGCACGCTTCAAAGGTATAAACCCGAGACAACGCCCGCGAACGAATGCATGTGTGTTGTATGAGATGCTCGTGTTTGCACCGTGCCCAAGCTGTCATTGCACGTTCCTCCTAGTTTGCCATGCCATCGACCCGTGGGAACCCGGTATCCGGGATCACTCCCCATCTCTTGCGTGTTCCACACATCCGCACAATTCTCGTTTGCATCGGTATCTCAATCAAGTTACCGGGACCGTAATGTTGCCGTGGCACCATTTTCGTTTCGCCGCCGTGGCACCCTTTTCGTTCCGCCATGGTGACCAAATACTTCATAACATGTTCATGTCAACATTTTCATAAAATTGCATATATCTTGTATATGTCATTCGCATCATGATAACAACATTTAAATGCTTAAAAATTGTTGTTGCATTAAATTGCTAATTGACATGTGGGGATTTACCTGAGTTGTTGTTTGTGTTTCCGGCCTCATTTAAACTTGCCCAAATAGGTAGTTTAATTATGCTTCACCTCTTGCCATGTTAACAACATTTAATATTGTTGGGTACATAAACGAGAGAGAACTAAATAAATGGATGTGGTATTTTGCCAATATGCAACTCGTTGCATATTGAGCTCCACTTAACTTGTAGTATTGCTTGTTGCACTTTGCCATGCCTCATTAAGCCGGACATGCACCATACTTGTTTGTGCATCATGCCATGTTTATGCTTGTGCATTTACCATGTTGTTTGTTTCTTTCCGGTGTTGCTTCTTAGTTCCGGTAATGTTGCGATTGTGAGGATTCATTCGACTACTCCCGTCCGTCTTCTTCATGGACTCGTTCTTCTTCCTAGCAGGATCTCAGGCAAGATGACCATTACCCTGGATCTCACTACTATCATTGCTATGCTAGTTGCTTCATTCTATCGCTTTGCTGCGCTTCCTATAACTTGTTCTTCAAGCCTCCCAAATTGCCATGTTAGCCTCTAACCTTTTCACCCTTCCTAGCAAACCATTGCTTGGCTATGTTACCGCTTTGTTCAGCCCCTCTTATAGCGTTGTTAGTTGCAGGTGAAGTTGAAGATTGCTCCATGGTGGACAGGTTTATGTTGGGATATCACAATATCTCTTATTTAATTAATGCATCTATATACTTGGTAAAGGGTGGAAGGCTCGGCCTTATGCCAGGTGTTTTGTTCCACTCTTGCCGCCCTAGTTTCCGTCATACCGGTGTTATGTTCCCGGATTTTGCGTTCCTTACGCGGTTGGGTGATTTATGGGACCCCCTTGACAGTTCGCTTTGAATAAAACTCCTCCAGCAAGGCCCAACCTTGGTTTTACCATTTGCCTCACCTAAGCCTTTTTCCCTTGGGTTTCCGGAGCCCGAGGGTCATCTTTATTTAACCCCCCGGCCAGTGCTCCTTCGAGTGTTGGTCCGAAATGGGCAGACTGCGGGGCCACCTCGGGGCAACTCGAGGGTTGGTTTTACTCGTAGGCTGACCTATCCGGTGTGCCCTGAGAACGAGATATGTGCAGCTCCTATCGGGATTTGTCGGCACATCGGGCGGCTTTGCTGGTCTTGTTTTACCATTGTCGAAATGTCTTGTAAATCGGGATTCCGAGACTGATCGGGTCTTCCTGGGAGAAGGAATATTCTTCGTTGATCGCGAGAGCTTATCATGGGCTAAGTTGGGACACCCCTGTAGGTGTTGGGGAACGTAGTAATTTAAAAAATTTCCTACGCACACGCAAGATCATGGTGATGCATAGCAACGAGAGGGGAGAGTGTTGTCTACGCCCTCGTGAGACCAAGCGAAGCGATCACAACATAGAGGAAGTAGTCGACGTTCTCCTCGCGATCCAACCAATCCCAGCGCCGTTACTCCGGCGCCCCGAAGTTCTTGACACACGACAGCTCGGTGGCGCTCCTCGGGCTCCGATCCAAAGAAAGCTCCGGGAGAGAGTTCCGTCAAGACGACGGCATGGTGACGATCTTGATGTTCTATCGACGCAGGCTTCGCCTAAGCACCGCCACGATATGACCGAGGTGGAATATGGTGGAGGGGGCACCGACACGGCTAAGGAGCGATCTCAAGGATCAACTTGTGTGTTCTAGGGTGCCCCCTGCCCGTATATAAAGGAGCAAGGGGAGGGCCGGCCGCCTAGGAGGCGCGCCAAGGGGGGGAAGTCCTCCTCCTAGCGGGAGTAGGACTCCCTTTCCTAGTCCAACTAGGAAGGAGGAAGGGGGAAGGAAGGAGAGGGAGAGGGAGAGGGAAAGGGAAAGGGGGTCCGCGCCCCCCCTCCTTGTCCTATTCGGACTCCCCATGGGGGGGGCGCGCGCCACCTCCTGGTGCGGCCCTCTCTCTCCCCTCTTGGCCCAATAAGGCCCATTACTTCCCCGGGGGGTTCCGGTAAACCCTCCAGCACTCCGGTTTTCTCCGGAAACTTCTGGAACCTTTCCGGTGTCCGAATATAGCTGTCCAATATATCAATATTTATGTCTCGACCATTTCGAGACTCCTCGTCATGTCTGTGATCACATCCGGGACTCCGAACTCCTTCGGTACATCAAAATACACAAACTCATAATATAACCGTCATCGAAACCTTAAGCGTGCGGACCCTACGGTTCGAGAACAATGTAGACATGACCGAGACACGTCTCCGGTCAATAACCAATAGCGGGACCTGGATGCCCATATTGGCTCCTACATATTCTACGAAGATCTTTATCGGTCAGACCGCATAACAACATACGTTGTTCCCTTTGTCATCGGTATGTTACTTGCCCGAGATTCGATCGTCGGTATCCAATACCTAGTTCAATCTCGCTATCGCAAGTCTCTTTACTCGTTCCGTAATACATCATCTCACAGCTAACTCATTAGTTGTAATGCTTGCAAGGCTTAAGTGATGTGTATTACCGAGAGGGCCCAGAGATACCTCTCCGACAATCGGAGTGACAAATCCTAATCTCGAAATATGCCAACCCAATATCCGCCTTTGGAGACACTGTAGTACTCCTTTATAATCACCCGATTCGTTGTGACGTTTGGTAGTACCAAAGTGTTCCTCCGTAAACGGAGTTGCATAATCTCATAGTTATAGGAACATGATAAGTCATGGATAAAAGCAATAGCAACATACTAAACGATCGGGTGCTAAGCTAATGGAATGGGTCATGTCAATCAGATCATTTAACTAATGATGTGACCTTGTTAATCAAATGACAACCCCTTTGTCTATGGTTAGGAAACTTAACCATCTTTGATTAACAAGCTAGTCTAGTAGAGGCATACTAGTGACACTCTGTTGTCTATGTATTCACACATGTATTATGTTTAGGTTAATACAATTCTAGCATGAATAATAAACATTTATCATGAAATAAGGAAATAAATAATAACTTTATTATTGCCTCTAGGGCATATTTCCTTGATCTCCCACTTGCACTAGAGTCAATAATCTAGATTACGTAGTAATGATTCTAACACCCATGGAGTCTTGGTGCTGATCATGTTTTGCTCGTGGAAGAGGCATAGTCAACGGGTCGCTACATTCAGATCCGTATGTATCTTGCAAATATCTATGTCTCCCACCGACCAAGTCCCGGATGGAATTGAAGCGTCTCTTGATGTGTTTGGTTCTCTTGTGAAATCTGGATTCCTTCGCTAAAGCAATTGCTCAAAGATTGTCACAAAAGATTTTCATTGGACCCGATGCACTAGGTATGACACCTAGATCGGATATGAACTCCTTCATCCGCACTCCTTCATTAGCTGCCCGGCTGCTATGTACTCCGCTTCACATGTAGATCCCGCTATGACGCTTTGTTTAGAACTGCACCAATTGACAGCTCCTCCGTTTAGTGTAAATACGTATCCGGTTTGCGATTTAGAATCGTCCGGATCAGTGTCAAAGCTTGCATCAACGTAACCATTTACCATGAGCTCTTTGTCACCTCCATATCGAGAAACATATCCTTAGTCCTTTTCGTATTTCAGATGTTCTTGACCGCTGTCGATGATCCACTCTGGATTACTTTGGTACCTCCTGCTAAGCTTATAGCAAGGCACACATCAGTCCAGTACACAGCATTGCATACATGATAGAGCCTATGGTGAAGCATAGGAACATCTTTCATTTCTCTCTATCTTCTGCGGTGGTCGGGCATTGAGTCTTACTCAACTTCACACCTTGTAACACGTGCAAGAACCCTTTCTTTGCTTGATCCATTTTGAACTTCTTCAAAATTTTGTCAAGGTATGTGCTTTGTGAAAGTCCAATTAAGCGCCTTGATCTATCTCTATAGATTTTGATGCCCAATATGTAAGCAGCTTCACCGAGGTCCTTCATCGAAAAACTCTTATTCAAGTATCCCTTTATGCTATCCAGAAATTCTATATCATTTCCGATTAGTAATATGTCATCTACATATAATATCGAAATGCTACTGAGCTCAAAGCTTCTCCAAAAGTCTCAGATAAACCCAAATGCTTTGATCACACTATCAAAGCGCTTATTCCAACTCCGAGATGCTTGCACCAGTCCATAAATGGATCATTGGAGCTTGCACACTTTGTTAGCTCCTTTGGATCGATAAAACCTTCGGTTGCATCATATACAACTCTTCTTCCGTAAATCCATTCAGAATGCGTCTTTACATCCATTTGCCAAATTTCATAATCATAAAATGCAGCAATTGCTAACATGATTCGGACAGACTTAAGCATCGCTTCTGGTGAGAAGGTCTCATCGTAGTTAATCCCTTGAACTTGTCGAAACCCTTTGCGACAAGTCGAGCTTTGTAGAAACGAGAACATTACCGTGGCGTCGGTCTTCTTCTTGAAGATCCACTTGTTTTCTATTGCTTGCCGACCCTCGGGCAAGTCAACCAAAGTCCACACTTTGTTTTCATACATGGATCCCATCTCGATTTCATGGCCTCAAGCCATTTTGCGAATCTGGGCTCACCATCGCTTCTTCATAGTTCGTAGGTTCATCATGATCTAGTAGCATGACTTCCGAACAGGATTACCGCACCACTCAGTGCGGATCTTACTCTGGTTGATCTACGAGGTTCTGTAGTAACTTGATCTGAAGTTTCATGATCAACATCATCAACTTCCTTACTATTTGGTGTAGATGTCTCAGAAACCGGTTTCTGCGATAAACTACTTTCCAATAAGGGAGAAGGTACAATTACCTCATCAAGTTCTACTTTCCTCCCACTCACTTCTTTCGAGAGAAACTCCTTCTCTAGAAAGGATCCATTCTTAGCAACAAATGTCTTGCCTTCGGATCTGTGATAGAAGGTGTACCCAACTGTCTCCTTTGGGTATCCTATGAAGACACATTTCTCCGATTTGGGTTCGAGCTTATCAGGTTGAAGCTTTTTCACATAAGCATCACATCCCCAAACTTTAAGAAACGACAACTTTGGTTTCTTGCTAAACCATAGTTCATAAGGTGTCGTCTCAACAGATTTTGATGGTGTTCTATTCAACGTGAATGCGGCTGTCTCAAGAGCATAACCCCAAAACGATAGCGGTAAATCTGTAAGAGACATCATAGATCGCACCATATCTAGTAAAGTGCGATTACGACATTCGGACACACCATTACGCTATGGTGTTCCGGGTGGCGTGAGTTGTGAAACTATTCCGCATTGTTTCAAATGTAGACCAAACTCGTAACTCAAATATTCGCCTCCACGATCGATCGTAGAAACTTTATTTTCTTATTACGATGATTTTCAACTTCACTCAAATTCTTTGAACTTTTCAAATGTTTCAGACTTATGCTTCATTAAGTAGATATACCCATATCGCTTAAATCATCTGTGAAGGTGAGAAAATAACGATATCCGCCACGAGCCTCAACATTCATCGGACCACATACATCAGTATGTATGATTTCCAACAAATCTGTTGCTCTCTCCATAGTACCGAGAACGGGTTCTAGTCATCTTGCCCATGAGGCACGGTTCATAAGTGCCAAGTGATTCATAATCAAGTGACTCCAAAAGTCCATCAAGATGGAGTTTCTTCATGCGCTTTATACCGATATGACCTAAACGGCAATTGCCACAAATAAGTTGCACTATCATTATTAACTCTGCATCTTTTGGTTTCAACATTATGAATATGTGTATCATTACTATCGAGATTCATTAAAATAGACCACTCTTCAAGGGTGCATGACCATAAAAGATATTACTCATATAAATAGAACAACCATTATTCTCGATTTAAATGAATAACCGTCTCGCATCAAACAAGATCCAGATATAATGTTCATGCTCAACGCGGCACCAAATAACAATTATTTAGGTCTAAAACTAATCCCGAAGGTAGATGTAGAGGTAGCGTGCCGACCGCGATCACATCGACTTTGGAACCATTTCCCACGCGATCGTCACCTCGTCCTTTGCGGTGTTCGCTTAATCCGTAGTCCCTATTTCGAGTTGCAAATATTAGCAATAGAACCCAGTATCAAATACCCAGTGCTCTGCGAGCTCTAGTAAGGTACACATCAATAACATGTATATCACATATACCTTTGTTCACCTTGCCATCCTTCTTATCCGCCAAATACTTGGGGCAGTTCCGCTTCGGTGACCGACCGCTTGCGGAGAAGCACGATTTGTGTTTAGGTCCAGACTTGGGTTTCTTCTCCGAGCGACAACTTGTTTGTTGTTCTTCTTGAAGTTCCCTTCTTCTTCCCTTTGCCTTTCTTTTTGAAACTAGTGGTCTTATTGACCATCAACACTTGATGCTCCTTCTTGATTTCTACCTCCGCAGCCTTTAGCATTGCGAAGAGCTCGAGCATAGTCTTTACTAACCCTTGCATATTATAGTTCATCACGAAGCCTTTGTAGCTTGGTGGCGAGTGATTGAAGAACTCTGTCAATGACACAATCATCCGGAAGATTAACTCCCGGTTGAGTCAAGTGATTGTAATACCCGGATATTACGAGTATGTGCTCACCGATGACCCATTCTCCTCCATCTTGCAGCTATAGAACTTATTGGAGACTTCATATCTCTCAATCCGGGCATTCTGTTGAAATATCAACTTTAACTCTGGAACATCTCATATGCTCCATGACGCTCAAAATGTCGTTGAAGACCGGTTCTAAGCCGTAAAGCATGGCACATCGAACTATAGAGTAGTCATCGCTTTGCTCGCTAGACGTTCTTAACGTCGTCGGTTGCATCGCGAAGCAGTTCGCACACCCAGCGGTGCATCCAGACGTAACTCTTTCGTGCAGCAATGAGGATAATCCTCGAGTTACGGACCCGATCCGTGTAATTGCTACCATCATCTTTCAACTTTGCTTTCTCAAGGAACGCATTAAAATTCAACGGAACAACAAAGACGAGCCATCTATCTACAAACAAACATAGACAAGCAAGATACTATCGGTACTAAGTTCATGATAAATTTAAGTTCAATTAATCATATTACTTAAGAACTCCCACTTAGCAGACATCTCTAGTTATCTAAGTGATCACGTGATCCAAATCAACTAAACCATAACCGATCATCACGTGAGATGGAGTAGTTTTCAATGGTGAACATCTTATGTTGATCATATCTACTATATGATTCACGCCGACCTTTCGGTCTCCGTGTTCCGAGGCCATATCTGCATATGCTAGGCTCGTCAAGTATAACTCGAGTATTCTGCGTGTGCAAAACTGGCTTGCACCCGTTGTAGATGGACGAGAGCTTATCACACCCGATCATCACGTGGTGTCTCGACACATTTAACTTTGGCAACGGTGCATACTCGTGGAGAACACTACTTGATAATTTTAGTGAGAGATCATCTTAAAATGCTACCGTCAATCAAAGCAAGATAAGATGCATAAAGGATAAACATCACATGCAATCAATATAAGTGATATGATATGGCCATCATCATCTTGTGCTTGTGATTCCATCTCCAAGCACCGTCGTGATCACCATCGCCACCGCGCGACACCTTGATCTCCATCGTAGCATCGTTGTTGTTTACGCCATCTATTGCTTCTACGACTATCGCTACCGCTTAGTGATAAAGTAAAGCAATTATGTATGCTTGCATTTCATACAATAAAGCGACAACCATATGGCTCCAGCCGATTGCCGATAACTTCGGTTACAAAACATGATCATCTCATACAATAAAATATAGCATCACGCCTTGACCATATCACATCACAACATGCCCTGCAAAAACAAGTTAGACGTCCTCTACTTTGTTGTTGCAAATTTTACGTGGCTGCTACGGGCTTAAGCAAGAACCAATCTCACCCACGCATCAAAACCACAACGATACTTCGTCAAATAGACTCCGTTTAACCTTCTCAAGGACCGGCGTAGCCACACTCAGTTCAACTAAAGTGAGAGAGACAGACACCCGCCAGCCACCTTTAAGCACGAGTGCTCAGAACGGTGAAACCAGTCTCGCGTAAGCGCACGCGTAATGTCGGTCCGGCCGCTTCATCTCACAATACCGCTGAACCAAAGTATGACATCTTTGGTAGGCGGTATGACTTGTATCGTCCACAACTCACTTGTGTTCTACTCGTGCAAAACATCAAACCATAAAACCTGGCTCGGATGCCACCGCTGGGGAACGAGTAATTTAAAATTTTTCCACGCACACGCAAGATCATGGTGATGCATAGCAACGAGAGGGAGAGTGTTGTCTACGCCCTCGTGAGACCGAAGCGAAGCGATCACAACGTAGAGGAAGTAGTCGACGTTCTCCTCACGATCCAACCGATCCAGCGCCGTTACTCCGGCGCCCCGAAGTTCTTGACACACGCACAGCTCGGTGACGCTCCTCGGGCTCCAATCCAGCAAAGCTCCGGGAGAGAGAGTTCCACAAGACGACGGCGTGGGACGATCTTGATGTTCTACCGATCGCAGGCTTCGCCTAAGCACCGCTACGATATGACCGAGGTGGAATATGGTGGATGGGGGCACACCGACACGGCTAAGGAACGATCTCAAGGATCAACTTGTGTGTTCTAGGGTGCCCCCCCCCCGTATATAAAGGAGCAAGGGGAGGGTCGGCCGGCCTAGGAGGCGCGCCAAGGGGGGAAGTCCTCCTCCTAGTGGGAGTAGGACTCCCTTTCCTAGTCCAACTAGGAAGGAGGAAGGGAAGGAAGGAGAGGAGAGGAGAGGGAAGGGGTCCGCCCCCTCCTTGTCCTATTCGGACTCCCCATGGGGGGCACGCGCCACCTCCCCGTGCGCCCTCTCTCTCCCTCTTGGCCCAATAAGGCCCATTACTTCCCGGGGTTCCGGTAACCTCGGCACTCCGGTTTTCTCGAAACTTAGGAACCTTTCCGTGTCCGAATATAGCCGCCCAATATATCAATCTTTATGTCTCGACCATTTCGAGACTCCTCGTCATGTCCGTGATCACATCCGGACTCGAACTCCTTGGTACATCAAAATACACAAACTCATAATATAACCGTCATCGAAACCTTAAGCGTGCGGACCCTACGGTTCGAGAACAATGTAGACATGATCGAGACACGTCTCCGGTCAATAACCAATAGCGGGACCTGGATGCCCATATTGGCTCCTACATATTCTACGAAGATCTTTATCGGTCAGACCGCATAACAACATACGTTGTTCCTTTGTCATCGGTATGTTACTTGCCCGAGATTCGATCGTCGGTATCCAATACCTAGTTCAATCTCGTTACCGGCAAGTCTCTTTACTCGTTCCGTAATACATCATCTCACAGCTAACTCATTAGTTGTAATGCTTGCAAGGCTTAAGTGATGTGTATTACCGAGAGGGCCAGAGATACCTCTCCGACAATCGGAGTGACAAATCCTAATCTCGAAATACGCCAACCCAACATCCGCCTTTGGAGACACCTGTAGTACTCCTTTATAATCACCCGATTCGTTGTGACGTTTGGTAGTACCAAAGTGTTCCTCCGCTAAACGGAGTTGCATAATCTCATAGTTATAGGAACATGTATAAGTCATGGATAAAAGCAATAGCAACATACTAAACGATCGGGTGCTAAGCTAATGGAATGGGTCATGTCAATCGATCATTCAACTAATGATGTGACCTTGTTAATCAAATGACAACCCCTTTGTCTATGGTTAGGAAACTTAACCATCTTTAATTAACAAGCTAGTCTAGTAGAGGCATACTAGTGACACTCTGTTTGTCTATGTATTCACACATGTATTATGTTTCCGGTTAATACAATTCTAGCATGAATAATAAACATTTATCATGAAATAAGGAAATAAATAATAACTTTATTATTGCCTCTAGGGCATATTTCCTTCAGTAGGGTATAAACTTTCGAGAGCCGTGCCCGCGGTTATGTGGCAGATGGGAATTTGTTAATGTCCGGTTGTAGATAACTTGACACCAGATCCGAATTAAAACGCATCAACCGCGTGTGTAGCTGTGATGGTCTCTTCTCGGCGGAGTGCGGGAAGTGAACACGGTTTCTGTGTTATGTTTGACGTAAGTAGGAGTTCAGGATCACCTCTTGATCATTACTAGTTGACGACCGTTCCGTTGTTTCTCTTCTCGCTCTTATTTGTGTAAGTTAGCCACCATACTTGCTTAGCCGCTGCTGCAACCTCACCACTTTACCCCTTCTTTTCCCTTTAAGCTTTGCTAGTCTTGATACCCATGGTAATGGGATTGCTGAGTCCTCGTGGCTCACACATTACTACAACAACAGTTGCATGTACAGGTTTATGCGATGATCATGACGCGAGAGCGATGTTTGCTTGTTTTGGAGTTCTTCTTCCGCTTCTTCTTGTCGGGGATAGGTTCCTGTGTCGGCAGCCTGGGCTAGTGGTGGATGTCGTTTGAGTTTGTTTGTGTTTCATCCGTAGTCGGATGGTGCTCTTTTGTAAGATGATATTGTATTTGTGTGGCATTGTATGCCTTATGTATGTATCCCTATGTATTATGTAATGTTGATATAATGATATCCACCTTGCAAAAGCGTCTTCAAGATGCGCTTCTATCCTTAGTGGGACCTTCGAGTTCCTTTAGGATAGGGTCGCATCTTGGGCGTGATAACCAACCCCGTGGTTAAGTCAGGAGTAGCAGTAGCGCGTTCCAGAAAGCGCGCTACTGCTACGTTAGCTACAACGTGTTCTGGGATACGCGCTACTGCTACTCCTTTCTCTTTTTCCCCTCTTTTCATTTATTTTTCTTCACATTTTTTTTTCTTTCACCTTCTTCTATTTCTTTCATTTTCAATTACCTTTCTATTTGCTTTCCATTTAATTTTATATTCTTTAGCAGTAGCGAATTTAGAGTAAAATGCGTTGCTACAAAGAAAGTAGCGGCAGCGCGATTCGCTATAGATCGTTACTACTATGTGTAGCCTATCGGCTAATCCGTGGGAATTTTAGTAGTAGCGTGTTTAGAATAAGGCGCGCTACTGCTAGAACTTTATCTGTCGTGCGGTTTGCGCAGGCGCGTTACTGCTACTTAGCACCAGCGTGCTTTTTTAACCCACGTTACTGCTAAAGTTCTGTGTATAAGGTTTTCCCTAATAATGTCAGCTTCAGCCTCTCAATGTTGTACCTGTCCGCCGCCACGAGCAGATGGCTAGCCATCGTCACATCTAGACTTCCCATCTCAGGAGCGGGTAACGTGTCAGTGTATATGAAATAGAGCAAGCACTTGAACACGTGAGCTTCCATCTCATGAATTTCAATTAGATTGTTGTCTTTCTCTTTCATGGACCCAAAGAACTCTGCCTTGAATACGGGTGACCTAGCAGCGAGCACGAGCCTATGGGCCGAGAACTTGTCCCCGCGCACAAGAAAAGTGACATCTGCTCCATCCAATGTCTCTCGCAGGTCGCCGAAGTGGCGATGCAAGTCGCTTGGTGGTTGCCGAAGTGGCGATGCAAGTCGCTTGATGGAATCGCAACAAACTGGTCTTTTTCTTCACTTTAGGTGTTGTTGATGACGAGGTTAGATCAAACCGGATGCTGAAACGGTCATCCACTAGATGCGTGGATCCCTCTAAAGCAGCTTGCTGGAATGTGTAGCGAATAGATGAACCTTTATGTGGGTAGACATGATCACGGGTGTGCGGCCGCATTGGTAGCCCATCCTTGTTGTCAATCATGCTAAATATGGTTTCCGCCTTCACGTTGGTGGCATCAGCTGAATCAAGAACCAGGCGAACGACTATGAAGCCCGCAGGTTTTGCCTAGTCACTGTTGGGGTAGTACCTCACAACCCAGTTGTGGCCTCCAACATTGAAAGGGGGAGGAGTCTATACTTGCCTTTCTTGAATAGCCCTTTTCCTCTTGAGTATCCGTCTACCTTGATCACGCATGATGACTTTTTCTCAGATTGAGCTACCATGGTAGCAGAAACCTTGCACCGATCTGCCATGTCCCTGCCGATCGAGGTTGCTTAATTAGGTACTTTTTTCCGACGAGATGAGCAACACGCACCAAGTAGAATCAAAGCTTGGATAACCCTAAAAAAAAAAGAATAAAAGCTTGGAAGCAACCGAGATCCTTGCGGCCATCTGCTCACCCTGGGAAACGCTTTATGTATGGCCCGGGTTCGGTACCGACCGACATAGACTAGTGTTTTTTTTTTTGAGCATCAGTACAGACACAAGCGCTCATATACACGCGCATACACTCATCCCTATGAACGCATATACGCACACCCTACCCCTATGAGCACCTCCGAGAGACCGAGCCGCATATCATATTGAGATTTACGAAGTCACCAGTAGGCTTCGTCGTCGACGGAACGTCTCCTCCCATCGAAAGCGATCGCCGGAAATCTCGAAATAAATCCAGAATAACGCGAGACCGTGATTTGAACCCTGGTGGGTTGGGGACACCACTGTCCACCTAACCATCTCAACCACAGGTTGGTTCGCACATAGACTAGTGTTTGATACTAATTCCCAATGTCTTCTAAAAAAATAAAAATAAAAATAGAACATGCAGGGCAAAACGGCCACAAGATTTTTAAATGGGTCACCTCGGCCGCAGGCCATGTTCATTTTTCTCTTCTATTTTTCTGGCTTTTTGTACAGTAATAATGAATCAAACATATTGTATTTGATAATAAAAATGCAAATTAAATATTGTGTTACAAATATATAATATTTGTACATAGTATGAAAAATAAGAAAACATTTGTAACTTTCCAATAAAGTCATGCGTTTTACAAAAAGTGTTATGTAAAGCCATTTGATTAAATAATTGTTCATGTAATGTTTGAAATGTTATCAAACCCTTTCTAAGTGTTCATGCACCCCTCAAAAAGGAAAATGTTCATGCAATTTTAAAATGATGGTGAAAATTAAGAAAAAATAAAATAGGAGGAAGAAAGAATAAAAATCAAAAAACAAATACAAAAAGGAAACCAGATGAGGGAGTCGATGATAATGGCGCGAATAATGATGATGGTGGTGGATCTTGATGTCGTGGCCTTTGTTCTTTAGTTGATGGCTTGGTGGTTGTCCTTCGATTGATTACCCAACCAGATCCCTTCCGGAGGTGAGGATTTTGCTACTGATTCGTAGGGTGGAGCCTCTCTATTCGCCATTCACCGTATCCAATTGCAAGAGGTAAAAATTACTCGCTCCGTCACATAATATAACATGTTATTACAACCAAATATGCTATCAGGACGAGAGAAGGCACCGCCGGGGTGCATGAAGCAAATTGCAAGAGCCTCTCTATTCCACCATCCCCATCTCGCTCCCTCGTCGGCGGCAACCCTAGCCATCCTAGTCAAGCTAGATGGGGCTCTTCTCCAGCCTCAGCAACAGTAGCAAAGCCAAGGGCAAGGCCCCGGCCATCCCTTTTCCACCTGAGTCCCCCCCCCCCTCCCGCCTCCGTCGGCGCCAACTCGCCGGCAGCGGCAGCGCATCAGCGTGCCAGTGTGGCAGGCGGAGTGGCACCAGCAGTACCGCGTGCCTCTCCCGTATCCCGACATGACCCTGTCGCACGACTGGCATCTGGATCCGGAGAGGTGCGGTGCCGGCGGGCGCTGCTGACGCCCAAGCAGCGGATCGACGCCACGTACGCCTTCGACTCGCCCAACTGGGTTCGTTGGTTCGCCTTCGAGCATGAGGAGGCAAGGAGTGCGCGAAGTCGGCCACAGTTCACCGCCCCCCCCCCCCTCGTCATCCGCGACGAGGACCAGGAGGCGGAGGCCGCCTACCAGGCGACCATGGCGGTCGTCCTCCGGGAGAGCGAGGAGGAGGAGGAGCGTCGCATGGAGGAAGATAAGGCGGCGTACTAGGCGGCCATGGCCCTCTCCGCGGCGAGCGACTATGTGGTGCCGCCGGTGGCCCCGCCTTCCCCTGTCAAGGCCGAGCCGGAGCCGACCCCCATCGAGCGCTACTCATGGACCGAGCGAGTGCGCGAGTGGGTCAGCGCTCCGCCGATCTGGATGGGGGTGACGCCGGCGTAGGAGGCGGCGTACCTCGAGCAATGGCGCCAGCGGCGGCTGGCCAAGGAGCGTCACCACGGCGAATACCTCGAGATGCTCAAGCGCAACGCTGAGGAGGAGCAGCGTAAGCCCGAGGAGGAGGCGCGCCAGGTCCAGGCGGCGGCACAACCCGTGCTCGACATAAACGACCTCTGGAACACGACGTTTCCCTGGGCCGGCCTGCGCCGACGCTCATCGACCTCATCAGGCCCGACGACGACGATGAGTACGCCTAGGGCAGCGCGCCGCCTCGTAGCTAGCTTTTTTTATGTTGGATGTGAACGCGTGGACTATCGCCGGCCTTCGTGGCCTGCTTTTATGTTTAATTAAATGTTTGTTTTTATTTTCAAATTATTTCTATTCTTTTTATTTTGTGCGCCGTAAAAATGGGTCGGGTCAGTGTTGGACGCATGTGCCAATCCAAACGTGAAAGCGGACGTTGATGTCCGTCGGGCCGACCCAAACGGACAAAAGGCGGACAAATCCGCCGTTCGGGGCGGTGGAGTTTTTTTTCGAGGATACGCCAAAGGCGTACCTTAGCTTTATAGACGGGAAAAAGATATGTACAAGAGTTTACATCAATGCTAGGTAGGCCTCCTAAATAGTCCTGCCACTGCCTCCTAACATAGCCCATAACTTACTACTCACAAAACGTAGCTACTCCGGTCGCTCCAGCCCTAGTCCACTGCTCTAGTTCTTGCCAAATCAGGTCCACCATGCCCCCCTTCGTTTCGCAAGTCCGTTCTGCCGAACACCCTTCCATTGCGCTGCTTCCATAAGTTCCAGCATATCAACGTGATAATGGAGTCAAAGCCCTTCCGATGCAATTTTGGCATCCGCTTCCTCACTCCCGACCACCATCTCCCAATACTGTCTTGAGCCGAAGGACATAGGGTCAAGTCAATCCCCATTCTGTCGAAGCACATGTACAAGACTTGCCGAGCAGACACACATTGCAGCAAAATATGGTAGACAATATCTTCCTCCTGATCACATAGAAAACACGGTGATCTCTCCTCCTGCATTCCATGTCTCCATCTTCTGTCCGAGGTCCAGAGCCTGTACTGGATGGCTAGCCACATGAAAAGTTTGCAGACTAGTGGTGCCCAACACTTCCATATTGCAGCATGATGTTGAAATCTAACCCCTCCAACACACATCATCTTGTATGCCGAGGAGGCCGAGTATTTTCCATCCCTGTTCCAATCCCAAACAGGTTTATCCTCCCTGTCCGGCACCAGTTGTATCTCCAACAAAATCTCCCACAACCTAATGAACTGTGCCAAGCCCTCCGTGTCCAGCTCACCGCCAATATCCTCCATCCAAGCATGCATCCATAGTGCATCTCGCACACATCTTCTGTTGGCGGTTTGTGTCCTGACCTGGCGAGAGACCAGTGGAGCTAGCTCCTTAATTGTTGCGCCATTGATCCAACGATCCGTCCAGAAGAGCACATTCACCAGGCTACCAAAAGCCGCACAGACCTGTTTATCCGGCTTCCAGTTCAGCCCCTGCCATGGTCTCGATTCATCGGTTCTCAAGAGCCATGCCCATCTCAGCCTGAGAGCTATCCCTTGCTTGTGTAAATCAATGACACCAAGCCCTCCCAACTCTTTTGGACGACACACTCTGTTCCATGATACCAAGCATCTACCTCCATGCACCTCTTCGGAACCGGCCCAAAAAAATGCCCGGCATCCCTTGTCAATTCTTTCCAATGCCCACTTTGGCGCCTCGGCCACGATCAGGTGATGCGTCGCTCTAGCTCTCATAACCTGGTTGACCAGAGTCAATCTCCCTGCCCGTGTCACCAAGCCTCTTTGCCATCCAGGAAGAATGTGCAACGCTGCATCCACCATTGGTTGCCACTCCGAGCACTTCAACTGCTTAATACTCAACTGCAAGCCAAGGTACTTGCATGGGAAAGACTCCATCTTCCATGGCAGAGCATCCCTGACCAGCTGCTCATCCTCCGGATCAGCCCTTATCATGATTGCTGCGGACTTTGCATAGTTGATCTTAAGTCCCGAAGCTTTTCCAAAGATGCCAAATACTTCGCGCACAAAGTGCAAATCCATGATGGTCGGCTTTATAAACAAGATCACGTCATCAGCGTACAGTGATAGCCTCTGCAACGGGCTGCAACCATTCATTGTGCTTAACACCTCGGAGTCATGAGCCTTGATAATAATATAGGTAAGCACGTCCATTGCTATAACGAAAAGCAAAGGCGAAATAGAATCCCCTTGCCGAAGGCCCTTAGCATGCATGAACTTGGCACCGGCCGATCCATTCACAATCACTCTGGAGCTAGCCGACGTGAGAAGAGTGGCAATCCAATCAATCCATCTCTCTGAAAAGCCTTTTGCTCGCAACACCTCGAAAAGGAAAGACCATGAGAGTGAGTCGAACGCCCTCGATATGTCCAGCTTCAGCATCACACCTTTGGCCTATCGCTTATGTAACCTCCGTGCCATTTGTCGCACCAACAGGAAGTTGTCGTGTATATTTCTGCCTACGGGCGGAAGAAAAGAAAATGAGCAGGAGGAGGAAACATTATGTGTTTTTTTAAGGGGTAGGAAACATTTTAAGGGGTAGGAAACATTATGTGTTGAACGTGGGTATTCATCATATGTTTGATCCTGGCTTGTGAAATGTGAATGGAAGCGGACCTTGCTACTTGGTTGGGCCAGCCCTCGGTCGAGTCAGTCAGGCGGTCGGTCAGGTCAGGCATGACGTGAAAATCCGTGCGTGCCCATATACGGACTGCAAAAGAAAGAAAGAGAAACCCCACGCATGCGCATGCGCCTGCCACCCACCATACGTATTAACTTTTGTCAAATACGTACTACTAAATTGGTTGTCAGATCTGGACGCGCCTTATCTTCTCGCTGCTGCCTGGAGCCCTGGACCCAACAAGGGAAACCCTAGCCTAGCCGCCTCTCTCTCCTGCTCCTCTCCTCAGATCTCCGGCTTCCTCCTTCCAACTGCCTGCCACCACGGAAGGATCGATGGCCTCACCCTTCCTTCCTTGCAACCAACCCCCTGCCACCGTGCACCCTTCTTCCATGGCGATGGCGATGGCGATGGCGAGAGAGATGGATCTAGGCATCTGGCCCCGCCAGATCGAGACGCAGGCCCGCTGGCCGGACGGCAGCAACGTACCTCCCCTCCATGTCCAGATGGGAAACAGCACGGTCAAGGTACGGTGGCTCTTGGAGACTCTCACGGCGGCCGGGCCGAGCGCCCCCAGCTAGCGCTTGTTCGTCTCATGGGTGGGTGAGTCCTCTGCTACTGCTAGGCTAGCTTCTTTCTTCTTTCATCTAATCTAATCTAATCCCCGGCCCCCTCTAATCTAATCTAAGAAAGAAAACGAGTCGCATCTCACGAATCCATCCTTGTTTACCGCCATGTTTCTTCTGTCTTGTCTTGCAGGTTGGATCTGTCTGTATTTTATGTTGCAATATTACAGATATTTCCCATCCATCGGGCAAAACGAATATCCCAGCTGTGTGCAGATTTTTTTTTAATCTTCTGTATATCAGCAGATGACAAAGCAAAAAAGAAAATCCTTTGTTCAGAAGATTCACCGGAATACGGTTTTTAGGGTGTTTGGATCTGTGGGAATTTTTCCTAAAATGATTTCAAACTCTTTGGGATTTTTCCCAAGAATTCATGCAGTCTATTATTTTTCAAGAATTTTTTTCTCAAACCTCTTCTTGCAATTCCTTTACTTTTGGTGGCCTATAAAACACTCTTTGATGAGTTCTTTTTTTCCACACCCCTTAGTACCACTTTTATAGATCCTCCTAATTAATACAGAGAACTATAACAATCCAAAGTACATTTTATTAGCCTAGCGGTGTCGCTAAAGCCTTTTAATCTTTAAGCACCAATCCTCACATTCTTTGCTTTCATTGTTATAGTCCACTTTTCACCGGTGCTAAGGTGATATGAGGGTATGTGCTAAGATTAAAAACCTTGGTGTCCAATGCTATGCTAGAGTAATCTTAATTAGTCATTTTAGATTAGTGATCTAAACGATTTCATATTTCTTTACTCGTAGTAAAAGCAGAGGAAAATAGTTGGAGTATGAAAATTTTCTTTGGTGCGTCTATTTGGTTTAGGAAAGAAGAAAAGGAAAAAAAGAAACAGAGTTTTCCATTGGTCCATGTACCAAAGGGAAAATAAATAGAAATTTGACATCTAGTATTTAAGACACGGGACAGATGAGAGTGAGTTTTTTTAGCGTAAGAACATGCAAGTGATACTTTTGCTTGTGATTTGATTTCATTTTTAACAAAAAATTAATTTTGTGTGTGTTTCTCTTACGATTTTGATTTTTTTAATCAAGTTACATAAGTTAACAATATTTATACGTGTCTAATAACCGTTGTGCAGGCGTGGTTCTATCAGAGAGATTGGTGCACTTTGAAATCGTCCATTTGCTTGTGGGGTTTATTTACTTTTTAACTATGTGCTCATCTTTTGGGGATGTGTGCAGATGGAGGTAGGGTCGGCCTGTCCCCGTTTTCATTTTGGTAGCAGTCGTGTCGATGCCCAAGCTGTCCACTCGAAATGAATGAATGGAGGCTGTCCACTCCTTCTCTATCTCTCTAGACAGATAGATCCATGGACATCTTTTTCTTCTTCAGTTTCCTTTGCTGTACGTGTATTCATTCAGTTCTTCAGGTTTGATGTTGGCCTGTTCTGATATGATGATGCTATCTATGCAACAATTGTTTGTTCAGGCACGTAGCCGCCCTGGGTTTGCTTGTGACAGGCCGGCTGCTGCTGCATTTGACTTGCTTGTGAAGGTGTCTAGATCCTGATGCATAGTCAACTCTCGGTAATCGTTCTATTGTCAATTCCTCTCTTTTTCCCCTACTCTGTTATGATAGTTTCTCATCCAAAAAATATAAAAAAGTACCTGAGATACAGAATTTATTTTAAACCTTTCACTTTTTTCATGTTGTTTTGGTCTGACTAGACAGTTTACTGATATTATTTGTTTCTATCTATTAAATATTGCCAAACTGCTCAGGTCTCAAAATGTATGTGAAAGAAGAGATGCTTGAGGAGGGAGTAATTAGTTAGCATTTGTTTTAGTTAGTTAATGAAAGGGCAGATGCTCTTATGCTCATGAGTGTAGGGCCTTCTATTTGATTTTTGGTACTCCCTCCAATCCATATTAGTTATTGTTCAAATGGATGTATCTAGCACTAGATACATGCGTTTGAGCGATAAGTCATATGGATCGGAGGGAGTAGTATTTTTGTGTTTCTACCAAGTAATAAGATCTTGATTTTTATATTCTAGTGGACAAAAACACAATAATTACCAAAATTTATGTGTCTTTTCATGCTGCAGGCTATCATATTTGTGCTTCTTTTTTCCAATTTCCTTGTTGTACATATATGCATGTTTATCGGCATCTTGTTGGATTCCTTGGCTCATAGGGAAGCCATTGGAGTATGAAACATTTCTTTGGGATATGTGATTAAGTAGCCCCATGGAAGAACTCGAACAGAGGAAAAAAAATCTGGTGTGTCCATTTCGTTGCTCATCCTTCGGGGATGCGCAATGGAGTTGTTCACGTGCTCTCGTGGGGTAGCAGCCAAACCTCCATTGTCAACTCATTATCTCTCAGGATAGATTACATCCAATCTTAATTTCGTGTACTACGCACAAGCAACAGTGTTTCATTTTTTCCTTTTTTTTAATCATATGTTCATCAGGAGCTTGGAATTTTTTTATTCAGGCGTGTCAACGACACACAACCCCGGCGAAATGGATTTGCTCATGGCAAGAAGCCCTATGCTGCTACTGCATTTGATGTCTTTTGAAGGTGTCCATCCTGATCCATACGGAGCTTTGCGTAGACACATGCATTCCTGGTAATCACCTTGTCAATTTCCTTTGTGTTTTGCCTTTGCTAGTCCCTCAACATACACACACACACACTCCCTGTACATCCATGGAGATTTCTCACACAGAGGCAACAGTTTTGCAATTTCCTTACTGTACATGTGTGTGTGTGTGTGTGTTCATCACGACCTTGGATTCTGATATGATCTACCCCTTTCCATGTCCAGGTATATGTAGGCGACCTGCAACTCCGCGAAATGGATTTGCTAGTGCCACAACATATGATGTCTTGTGTCTTATGACCCATGGGCTCTAGGTAATCGTTTTATGTTACCCTCCTGCCTACTACTGCTATCCTTCTCAAGAGAAATACAATTATTTCTACAAACAAGGATAAGCACAAATCAACTAACCCAGCTGCCGGGTTGTAGAAATAAACCAAAAATACCCAGTCAAACAAATGGTCTAGATGCATCTCTGCTAGGGGAGTGCAGGTTTACCCGAGTCAGTGCTTACCCTTGATTTTAGACTGCTGGTCACTGTAAGTTGACTTTTTGAACCACATCCCTTGGCATCAAGTTAGTAACAAAATCATACACATCCCAATACTAATGAAATTAATTTAACGCTAAAGCTTTCACCAACATTCTGCAATTAATAATTAGGAACATTTCATCCCAAATGGACCATGACTTACTAGCACTCGGTCTACGTTCTCGTATGTTTGGCTTGTGAACTCAGCACCGTCCAATGTATAGCAAACATGCTCAAAATTTCTTTAACAGTTTATGAATAGTTTTGAATGAAGGAAGACTTTTTATTCAACTCATTCAGCATCTTTGAGCATTCATCTGCATGTTATACCTGCTTCCTGCAAGCACCAGAAAGAAAGACAAAGTAAGTTATGCTACTTCATTTATGTTCTCTTCTCACATTGTGCGCCAGATGTGGATGATGATGTGCAGCACAAGGTAAAATAAGATGAAATGATCAAACAGGTTACACTGATTCCATCATTGTTGAACCCAGCTTAACAAAATGCATTCTCAGAAGCTTTTTTGTGCCTGACACTCCCTGGATAATGTCAGCTAATAAACTTGTTTATCTCTGTTTGGGGGTACAAAATTAATTTCTGCTCTTCATTTTGAAAGTCAAACACTACTAGTATTCCTTGCTAGTTGTACCTCAGTTAATAGAGAGCTCAAAAAAGCAAGAGTATGCTGTCAATAGCACCATTTTAGCAAATAGGCATCTGTCCTTAACTAGTTTGTACTAAATATGAAGCATGCTTCACATCAAATCGGTAGTCAACTTCACAGCATTATTAAATATATTAGCATGGTCAAGCAGTTTCACAAAGCTAAGCTGTAGATAAGTAAACATGCTTGGGGTTTCTCCCTATTTGGGGGTACAAATAGTATGAGTATGACATTCAGTTCATAGAGAGCTAATTTCTGTTCATTTTGAGAGCCAAGCACTAGTATCATTCCAGGACATTCAGTTCATAGAGAGCTCAAAAACAAGCATGAGTATGACATTTTTTGTTTGTTTGAGTTGCACCAGTTAACAAAAGAGGCATATGTTTGAGCTATGAACATGAAGCCTGTTTCACAACATTATCTCTGTTTGAGGGTACAAAACTAATTTCTGCTGTTCATTTAGAAAGCCTTGCACCATTATTATTCCTAGCTAGTTGCATTTCAGTTGATAGAGCTAAAAAAAGTATGATTATGCTGTCAATAGCACCAGTTTAGCACAGACACATGTGTCCTTAACTAGTTTGTACTACGAATATGAAGCATGCTTCACATCAACATTATTAAATATGTTAACATGGTTGAGGAGTTTCACAAGCAAAGCTGTAGATAAATAAACATGCTTGGGGTTTCTCCCTATTCGGGGTACAAAAGTATTTTGAGAGCCAAGCACTAGAATTATTCCTAGTTAGGACATCCAGTTCATAGAGAGCTCAAGAAAGAGGCATGTCCTTAGAAACAAGTTTGAGCTTGAACATGAAGCATGTTTCACAATGTTATTACAAGTTAGGCAATTGACAACATTATCTCTGTCTGAGGGGTACAAAACTAATTTCTGCTGTTCATTTCGAAAGCCTTGCACCACTAATTATTTCTCGCTAGTTGCATTTCAGTTGATAGAGAGCTCAAAAAAGCATGATTATGTTGTTAATAGCTCCAGTTTAGCAAAGAGACATGTGTCCTTAAACAAGAGCATGTTTCACATCAAACAACTTGACAACATAGTACAGGTACATCCGTTTGAGCGACAAGTAATTTTGGACGGAGGGAGTAGTATGTTAGCATGCAATTCAACATAGTGAAAGTGTAGATAAATAAACATGTTTGGTGCGCAAATTTAGTTTCTGTTGTTCATTTTGAAAGCCAAGCACTAGTATTATTCCTAGCTAGGACATTCAGTTGATAGAGAGCTAAAAAACAAGTATTTTTTTTGTTTCAGCTGCACCAGTTTAGCAAAGAAGAGGAGGTACAAGACATGTATGTTTGGCTTTACCTTGATGGTGTGTTCACAAATGCTTCCCTGAAAGGAGTTTGTTTAACATGCGACGCTCCGTTCTGCAGAGGTGCAAGCAAATCAATTTTGATATCAGAGATGAAAATGTAGGTGTAGAGATGGTTGTAATTTAGGTTGCACTCACATGGATGTTATTCATAACAGACAGGAGGTACTATTTATGTCAATAAATCACAGATTGATTTTTCCTAGTGTATAAAACCTGGAACAGAATGACAGTGCTAAGTTACCTGTGAATCTCGACGTGGGACTCACGGTCTTTGGCAAGCACAGTTTTGTTGCAGAGCTTGCACTTGATCCTGATTTCAGAGAGCGCCAGGGCCCTGAGCCGGGCCTCCTCATTTTTGGCTTGCACCAGCTCCTTCTTAAGCTCAGATTTATCTTTTTTGAGACGCCTCATATCTTCTTTGTGATCCTTGTCACTGATGAAACAAGAATCAGTCACACTCCTTACTTGGGAGGTGAAAAACAAGAAAAAAAGGGGAATGATTCAAGCTAGACGCACGCACATGGTCTCAAGCTTGTGCAGGAGCTCTGCCTTTTCCTCTCTTAGCCTCTCCTCCAGTGCCTCCCTGCACGCAAACGCAAACGCAGTTAGCCAATCAAACAAACAGAGGAGGGAGGGGTCGCATCACATACAAACGCTCGATCTTCCGCTCCAGGGCTCCCTTGTCAGTAGCGTACAGCTTCTCGTATTCGTCCCTGCACCCAGTCCCAATCGAGAGGAGGTGACCAACACAACATATGGATGGATGGATGGAGTCAAGCAGAGAGAGAGAGGGTCGATCGATCGAGATCCAACTACTACTACTACTTACAAATGGTCCTCCAAGTGCTTCACCAGCTCTCGTTTCTTGACCATGCGATGGCACTTGCGGCACTCTTTCTCGGTCAGGTGGGAGATGGCCTCCACGGCGCCCCTCACCAGCTCCACAGTTCCCGCGGCCATCGCAATGGTGGTGGCGGCCGTGGTCAAAGCCGGCGGCGACATTGCTTTCGATTTGGATTTGGATTTGGCGGGGGTGGGGCGGCGGCAGCGGCAGCGGCGGCGGGGACTCTCTCTGGGTCTGGGTGGGTCTGGGGGTCGGGGGAAGAGACGAGGGTTTGAGAGACACGACCGACCGGACCCCCGGTTGGGTGGGCTCTCACCTAATTGGGTCGGCCCATTTACGGATCTATTTTTCTCTCTTTAGAAAATAATACTTTGATCAATAAGGGGACGGAGGGAGTATGTTGTAGGACAAGGGAAAAATATATTACGATTTTTTTAAATGTTCATACTATTAAAATGTTCTGTGAATTTAATTCAAAAAAGCATCAAAGATTTATACTATAAAACAAATTCATATATAGATATAAATATTCCGCCAGAAAACAAATTATGCATATGTGTTCATGTACCTTGGGGGGGGGGTATGTTCAGGTCCAGAAAAGGTAAGCACAAAAAAATAATTCGAATTAAAAAAATGAAAACCTAAATCCAAAAAGGAAAATGAAAAGAAATGAGAAACAAATATCCGATGTTTTACAAGACCTAGGCACGCATGTCGTGAGCATTTGCTCGACAATATGTCGGTCGCAGTAGATGCAGAGTGTTTTTTTTAGAACCACCCTCTAGGCACTTTATCCATCACAGTGGATCATGTCTAATTGCAACATGTCAACCTGATAAGATAAATAGGGATCCCTCAACACGATTCCCTCCACGGCGCAATGGTTCACCCCATCTGTCGCTCCATCTGTATTCATTCATCCAAACCAGTTGTGGAGCCTCCTAAGTTTGCACTTGGGTCGACATTGTGGTTGCCGCATGCTACGGAATGTTCAAACTCTGGTGTAGTCCCTTATCAATTCCATAGAACAATGAGGTTGACACTATGCCACATTGTGGGTGTACTTGTTATGGCCCGTCGAAATCGTCCACATAAGAGACACTATGATTGTTGCATTTTGTTTTCCTATGAAGTGGTAGTGCAATATGTCTCTTACCATGTTACTAGGTGTAACCTGGGAATCTTGGCACCAAAAAACGCTTCGACTGCTCATCAAAACAGAAGTGCATGCTCACATTGCACCAATGCATGGAAGATGGAGTCCTCGCTATTGCCGCACATTGGGCAGAAAGCATCATGCCTTATATTTCTCCTTTGCATCTTCCCATGGGCACATAAAAATTCTTTAGGAATCGCCACCAAAAGATCCAATTTTTTTGGTTGCACTGGTGGTTTTCATAGAGCCTTCCATACCTCTTCACCATGTGATGAACTACTCGACGCATGTTGATTTGCAAGTTTAAGATCCATCAGCCCCCATGTGTCGAGAGTACTGAAAATATACCAGATTGTTCCCAGTCCCATGCCTAGAAGTCATTAAGAGGAACTCTGGGTCGCATCTTCAAAATTGCATCCGCATCCGAAGCAATGAACAATGCATGTACTAGTTTTTCGTCCCGTTGCCCCGCATCATTGTCAATAAAATTCGCCACAAGGTGCACCAGATCGTTAGGCAATCTATAGGTTAGCTTCATCGTCATGGTCCCTGGCATCCATTTATCATGCCGAATTTCGATTGTCCGGACATCTCCGATCCGATGAATAAACCCATCTTCTAGAGCTTTCCTTCTCATACTTGTCTGAACTCCTGGATGCCCTGGCAACTCTCTTAGTTGCGGAGGTAACCCTAGCGAATCAAGCACAACATAAAGTGGAGGTTGCAAAGTCACGAGATGATGTAGCTCATGCTAAGGAGGCACTCAACGCCGAGAATGCTAGGATGGCAACAGAGCGAGCTGCGTTGGAAGCTGAGTTGCAGCAGATCCAAGCAGAATCTTTTCGGCTTAATCTGGATCAAAATGCTTTGAACGCCGTCATGCGAAGAAGGCATCAGACCCGTCCGCCCCTAGAGTTTGAAGCAAGGAATGTTTTCAATACGCCTGGAGCAGGAACAAGTAACCCACCCGGCGTAACCCAGGTCGCCGAGGCGCCCGTGGCCAGGGCGATGGCTCAACCACGCGTAGCAGACCCGCCTTGTTTGCGTTTAACCCCGCCTCAACATGTGTTAACACCTCCGGGTCATTTTTCCAACACCCTGGATAATATGGTTGATGAGGCTTCGTGATTGGCGGCTCTTCCCACTGAAGGTGAGTCTCCTGCCGCAGTTGAGGCACGAAAGGTTGTGGAACTTCTTCAGACAGCAGTAGCTTAGCAGGCGGCTTACTCATACAGCCGTGATCGGATTCATTCAACTCATCGTCAAAGTCGAAGTTATAGCAGGCGCATCGAGTCGCCAGCGGTTTCAAGTAGCGAGCGGCCGATAACCCACAAGTATAGGGGATCGCAAAAGTTTTTTAGGGTAGAGTATTCAACCCAAATTTATTGATTCGACACAAGGGGTGCCAAAGAATATTCTCAAGTATTAGAAGTTGAGTTGTCAATTCAATCATACCTGAAAGACTTAATATCTGCAGCAAAAATATTTAGTAGCAAAGCAGTATGGAAGTAATGGTAACAGTGGCAAAAGTAACTGAAAGATCGTGGATGTCGCCTAGAGGGGGTGAATAGGCGTTTTAAAATAATTACGGTTTAGGCTTGAACAAATGCGGAATAAACCTAACGGTTAATTTGTCAAGCACAAAACCTAAAGCAACTAGGCTCACCTATGTGCACCAACAACTTATGCTAAGCAAGATAAACAACTATGAGATAGCAAGATATATGACAAAGAACAATATGGCTATCACAAAGTAAAGTGCATAAGTAAAGGGCTCGGGTAAGAGATAACCGAGGCACGCGGAGACGACGATGTATCCCGAAGTTCACACCCTTGCGGATGCTAATCTCCGCTTGGAGCGGTGTGGAGGCACAATGCTCCCCAAAAGCCACTAGGGCCACGTAATCTCCTCACGCAAGACAATGCAAGATGTCGTGATTCCACTAAAGGACCCTTGAGGCGGTCACCGAACCCGCATAAATGGCGACCCTTGGGGCGGTCACCGAACCCGTACTTTGGCAACCCTTGGGGCGGTCACGGTACCGTCAAAATGCTCAAGGCGATCTCCACAACCTAATTGGAGACCCGACGCTTGCCCGGAGCTTTACACCACAATGATTGAGCTCCAACACCACCAACCGACTAGGGGCCCAAGCACCCAAGATAAACAAGCTCAAAGGCACCAAGCACCCAAGAGTAATAAGCTTCTCAACTTGTAACTTCCACGATCGTGTGGAGAACTCAAACCGATGCACCAAATGCAATGGCAAGGGCACACGGAGTGCCCAAGTCCTTCTCTCCCAAATCCCACCAAAGCAACTAATGCTAGGGAGGAAAATGAGAGGAAGAACGAAAGAAGAACACGAAGAACTCCAAGATCTAGATCCAAGGGGTCCCTCACTAAGAGGAGAAAGTGATTGGTGGAAACGTGGATCTAGATCTCCTCTCTCTTTTCCCTCAAAAACTAGCAAGAATCCATGGAGGTATTGAGAGTTAGCAAGCTCGGAGAAGGTCAACAATGGGGGCAAGAACGAGCTCAAAGGGATAAGGTTCAATGGGGAAGAAGACCCCCTTTTATAGGTGGGGAAAATCCGACCGTTATGCTCACAGCCCGCACCAAGCGGTAGTACCGCTTGACATCACGGTACTACCGCTAGGGGTAGCGGTACTACTGCTAAGGGTAGCGGTACTACTGCTTGTGAGCGGTACTAAAAAATTACATCCGTGCCTACCACCGCTGGACTTGTGACGAGTTTTTGGTCCCGAGCGGAAGTAGCCACGGAAGTAGCCGCGGTAGTACTGCTCCAAGCGGTAGTACCGCTCCCAAGAGCGGTAGTACCGCTCCCAAGGGCGGAAGTAAAAAATTACTTCCGCTCCTACCCGCGGTAGTACCGCTGCAGCCTTTTCAGAACACCAAAACTACCACAACTTCTGCATTCGGACTCCGAATTCGACGAAACCAAGTTTGTTGGAAAGCTAGCGACAAGGGCTAACACAATCTTGATAGAAATACCAATAATAAGCAAATGAGAAAAGGCCCAAAAGAAAATGGTGAGAACCCTTCCTCGGATAAGACCGGTAAAACCTCCAACACCGAAAACATCATAGAAGACGCATGCAAACTCCGTTTTCAATGAACTCAAGCTTGTCATAAAGATGACCATAAGCTCTAAGACTCACAAAGAGAATCAAACAAGAACCAAGAAACATGATGCAAGGATGCAATGGTTTGAGCTCTCGACGAACGATACGATCAAGCTACTCACTTGAGAGCCCCCCTTGATAGTACGGCTATCGATCCTATAACCCGGTCTCCCAACTACCACCATGAGACCGGTAAAATAGAAAACCTATCAAGGGCAAACCTTTGCCTTGCACATGGTCCACTTGAGCTAGATGATGACGATCTTGACTCCCTCAAGTTGGACCACCTTTCTTGATTGCATTGGCTCGATGAAGACTAGATGATTGCTCCCCCATAGTCCACTATGGGTGAGCGACTCTTCGGCACATCTTCACAAGTCCATTGACACCACAATGGATGGCAAGATTCAAACTTGATTGCTCCCCCATACTCCATTATGGGTGAGCCACTCTTTGTGTTGCTCCACTTGAACTTGCACACTGCAAACTTGATGACGATCACTACTTGATGTCATCCTTTCCATGGGTTGTATGATATCTTCCTCTTGACGCAAGCCCATGGACATGTACCTAACCCCACATAGAACTCTCACATAGACCATGGGTTAGTACACAAAGTGCAATGGACAATGCTTACCATACCATGGGATCACTTGATCCCTCTTGGTACATCTTTTACGCTTTGTGAGTTGATCAACTTGATTCACTCTTGACTTAGTCTTGATCAACCTTGAATCTTTCCAACTCTCTTAGTTTGGATGATGTCTTGAAGGTAAACATGAATGATCACACAATCTTCTTCTTCAAGACATGCTTGCAATAAGCTCAACACTCACATGACCAATCTTTGGATAATTCCTTAATAGCACCGAGGTCATCACAAACTCTCCTTGAAACCAACAAATGGACTCCAAGAAAAGCCTATGGACAAACCCTTCAAATATAACTCAAGGCAACCATTAGTCCATAGAGATTGTCATCAATTGCCAAAACCAAACATGGGGGCACCGCATGTTCTTTCAATCTCCCCCATTTTGGTAATTGATGACAATCACTTTCAAGAGAGTTTATACAAGGAATTATGCATCACCATGCAATGCAACAACCAAAGATGCATGAGAATGAGATGCAAAAGCTTAGGAACCAAAACCAAAGCAAGGAGAAAACTCAGAAGACTTCTCCACAAAACTCTCCGAAACTCCTCCCCCATTGGCATCGATTGCCAAAATGGGTGAAAAGCTTAGAAGGCCAAAATAAACGGTGTTCCTCCATAAATTGTGTATCTCTCAAAAAGAGAGTGGAATGCAATACACATATCCAAAGGTAAATACTTGGAGGAAAACAAACTATATTGAGGCCCAAAGATTGCAAAGGAAAGATATGCCACAAAGACATACCAAGGAGAGACACAAGCAATCAGAAGATACCAATTGAAGCAGGCAATCAACGGGTATCAATTGAACCAACTAGACCAATGATCCAATATGCCACATGAATAAAGATATTATGATAAGTGCAAAGGAGTGTTCTAAAGAAACTAGAGAAGCTCCCCATGATTTGTGCATACATAAGAATTTTTGTATTTGAATACAAAGTGCACAAAATAGGATCATAGCTCCCCCAAAATCAATAGAAACTTACAACAAGTGCAAATGAGCATATAGGAAACAAAGCCTAGTACTTGCAACAAACACATGGTTGAGCAACAAGTAAAAGAGGCAACTTAAGAATGGGCTCAACCAAAATGATGTGTGAGTCAAGGCAATGCACTTGAGAAGACTAATGTACAGATGAGCATTAAGCATCAATAAAGTCTTGAAAGAATGAGGCACACGATGCAAGGCCTATCATTCCCACGCACAACTAGCAAGTGGGTTCACAAGCTTACTAATACGCAAAAGAGAACCTATGCTTGTGACAACCCGTGGTGATGATAGAACATGAAAGCCTCATCAAGACGAGGGATACCAATTAAGATGGCAAAAGCCTCGTAGAGATAAGCATGAAGAAAAAAATCTTCACCCCACATGAGTGCAACAAGATGCAACGATAGAGAACACGCACTCAAGGCAAAAGCTTTCACGGAGCCACCAAAGAAATAACAAAGGAAGACAAGGTGGACGTGAAAGAAAGGATATCAACCAGAGATGTCATTTCTCTCAAGTGTATAAGGTTCTAGGTAGACGAAATCATGATGATATATATCTACAAAGAAGGATGTACACCCGAAATAGTTACAACATGAAGGAACAAGATATCCACAAGGAAGTCATAAATATACCAATAAGATATTTGCTTGAAAGCATAGCGCTTGGCTAGATATGGTCTTATGGTATATAAATGAATTCCTACAGACGAACATCAAAGACATCACAACTAGCAACATGAGATCATCGTTGAGATGCTTTGAGAAAGGAAACAAGTATCACAAGAAAGAAATGAATATCATGCCAAGATACAACCTACACAAGGTTGAATACAAGAAGGGAAAGCATGAATAGATACTTGTTACCGAGATATCATTAGAAGGATGTAGTAGATACCAATTGAAGGTAGATAGTAGTTCATTGATCATCCTAGCTTGACTCCAATATGCACATGGTGACAACACCTTCCTTGTGAGTGAGCCAAGCATCCAATGCATCTCCAAATGTTCCTAGAAGAACAACACAAACTAAACGGTACCCAAACTCATCGGGACCAAATAGTTAGAAACACCAATACCTAGGACAAACTCCACATAAATATGTGCATATAGATATGAAAATGAATTTCATGCACATCTCATCCAAATTGAGCCTAGGTGGAGTTTCCCTATATATTGAGTCAAAGAAAGAAAGCATGCCAAATGAAATACATGAAGTAAACATGCATGCTCAAGACTTTCAAAACCCGAAACCAAAAGACAAAGAAATGCCAAGTGAAAAGGATACTAAATGGAGAAATCATCACTTGGAAGATATCATTAAAGATACATCAAGGAATGAGATATCCATTGATACACACTAAACTAAAGATGTCAAACTACCAAAGAGAGGATGGTTCCAAACAAACCAAGCTCTCGATTAAAGTTTCATGATGGCACAAAGTACCAAAAAGAAATGGCTTGCCTTCCACCAAAACACACTTGATAAGGATCACAAGAAGAGTGTTCTAAAGAAAATAGAATGGCTCCCCCACGAGTTGTGCATTATATATAATTGTATTTGAATACAGAATGCACAAGGTGGGATCACCGCTTTCACTATATCTTGAAAACACTAGACAAGAACAAGAAATAAACAAGATCCACAAGTGGTATGGAAGACACGGGAGTTGACACAAACCTTGGCAAGAGAAAAGGCAAGTAAAACAAAAGCCAATGTAAAGATGATCAACAAATTCGACCACACATAAGACTACCAATTGTCAAAGACAAGAGGTATTTGGAAATAATTCCCGGTGGTAGATAACAAGGATATCCGACATCATCTTCACAACCAACACAAGCAAATTGCAACTTGTAGAGCTAACATGCCACCTAGGAACAAGATAATCTACAATATCAATTCTAGGTGACAATATCTCACATGTACACATTTTCTAGGCTTGTAATATGCGGTAGCATATTACTCCCCCATAATGTGATACCAATGAAGAAAACTTAACAAGAGGCAATAAGAGGATCCAACAAGAGATAATTAATGGACAATTTAGAATTTGAATTTCTCATGAGAAGAGATACCACATAGTGACTAGATAATCTTGTAATATCAATACTAGATGGTATTCCTCATGTACACACACTTATAGGAGTGTGAGGTGCACAAAGCACATCACTCCCCAATAATGGGATATTCCATTAATCTCTCACAAGAGCCAACTATGATACAAAGAAGATGCACAAAGGCTCAACACACAACTCACACGTACATGAAGTGCACACCAACATACATAAGCAAGTTGGAAGCGCAACATATACAAACACATGCAAGGAACAAAACCAAAACATGCAAGGGGGCAACTAACTTTCAAAGTAAACAATTTAAGTACAAGTTACCGCAAGGAGGCACATTGGATATAAGATAGAAACTTGATAATCCAATTAACTTGGCTTGTGACAAAAAGAATGATGAAGTCCCCTTAATTCTTCATAATGTAGCCAAGTCTCCAATGCCCTCCAAAAACACCTATTGATCAAGTTTGAGCTTGTTGGTCCCCAACCAAGTTGGGTCCTAAGAGGTTAGTCACAATAGGCTTGGCTACCCAAATGGTTCTTTTCTTGACACCACTTTGAGTACCAACAAACTTGGCAAACACATTGCCAACCTTATCCTTCCCAAGAGAATAGATATCATCAATAATAATTGGGTTGGATAAGTTACCACTAGTGCATGAAGAAGCGACGTGACCTTTCTCACGACATAAATAGCAACGTCTACTCTTAACTTTCTTCTCACTTGATTTTTCAACTTGAGAAGCATTAACTTGAGTCTTCTTGGGAAGAGGCCTTTCTTCAACTTGAGGTTGAGCATGTGATTGAACTTGTGCCCTCTTCCCTTGTTGCTTGACACTAATGGCCTTCTTCTTCAATGGGCAAGATCTAACATGATGCCCTTCTACTTTGCACTTGAAGCAAACAATCTTGGCCGAATTCTTGACTTGTTCTTGGCCCTTCTTTTTGTTCATCTTGGACTTCTTCTTCTTATTGGAGTTGAATCCAAGTCCACCTTTGTCATTGGGGGATTTTTGCACACTCAAGATATTGTTGAGTGCGGATTTCCCTTGATGACTCTTTTCCAAGTCTTTCTTCAAAGAAGTGACTTGGGCCTTGAGCTCTTTGATTTCCTCTACATGGTTAGTCTCAACACAAGTACTAGAGGAAGTATAAGCTTCATCGTTAGAGCAACAAGGCAAGGAAAGCAATTCATCACAAGATGTACCAACATTGTGAGTAGATGAATTACAAGGACTAGCACATGGCAATATACTATTTTGACTAGAAGTAGTGCTAGTATCCACATGAGGCTCACTAGATGTTACCTTAGCAATCATGGCCTCATGAGCTATCTTTAGCACACTATGGGATACTAGAAGACCATCATGAGAGCTTGAGAGCTTTTCATGACTTTCTTCCAATTTCCCATAATTGTTAGATAGCACCTCAAGTTGAGCCCGTAGCTCAACATTCTCCTTCAAAATGGATGCTTCACAAGTAATAGAGTTAGTAGCACAAGCATCATCATTTACAACAATAGGAGAGGACAACTTGGCAAGCTCTTTTAAATAAGAAGCTTCAAGTTGGGCATTAGACTCGGTGAGTTTGATGAGCTCACCCTTGATGACCCTTGAGCCATTTTCGAGGTGCTCAAAATCCTCAAGGAGTCTAGCATGAACAACTTCAAGCTTAGCATTTTTAGTTTTAAAAACATTGGCCACCTCAAGGGCTCTATCAATAGATTCCTTCACTCTAGACAATTCTAGAGCAAAAGTCTCCTCAAGAGATTCCTTGGTGGTTTGTTCAAGTTCAAGAGCTTGAGAGAGGTCCGCAATCTCATTAGCGTAATCACGCCCATGACCTTCCATTTTATCAATGGTGACCTCATGCTCCTCAAGACGATATTCCAACTCATCAATATATTTCTTGCTCTCAATAGCAATGGACATAATTTCCATGAAGTTGGAACGAGCAATTTTATTTTTATGAAGAGCTTTAAAAACCATTTCCCCCTTAATTTTTAAGGAGGCAACATTATCATTCTCTTCATCATTATCCTCATCATCATTAGCATCAACATCATCATCAAGAGACATATTGGGGTACAAAGTAGGAGATACCTTTGACGCCTTAGCCATAAGGCAAAACGCAATAGATGATGATGTAGGATCCCTTGAGGCACCATTAAACACCACATCTTGTTCCATGGAGTGTTCGGTTTCCTCTACATTGTTAGCACAACAATTCGAGGAAATAGATGCATTTTTATCATGGCAACAAGACATAGCAAGCATATCATCATGATATTTAGTCAAGCAATTTCTACATGATATGCAAGGACTATCAACACAAGCATGTGAAACATTTGTAGTGCTCGAAGTGTTAAAGCCCAAAGAGGGAGCATTGCAATAATATAGTGATGAAGGATCATCCACAATAAGCATACTATCATCATTGCAATGACCAACACTACTCACCATATCATTACCTTGTGGCAAACCACATGTAGGTGAAGTAGAAGAAGTTGAGAAGAATATATGACCGGAGGTGCAGGGAGAACAACCATCCCCACAAATCTTGGACACACCATATTTATCTTGAAGCTTTGTCCATAACTCATGAGCATCCCGGAACGGCATGAGTTGAAATATAACTACATTGCTCAAAGCATCGAAAAGCACATTAGAGGCTTGAGCATTGAGATAAGAGTTTTTCTCATCCTCTAAAGATAATCTTTGGGGATCCTTTGGAGGAGAAAAACCCATATCTACAATTCGCTCTAAATTTGGGTCCATGACCCTAAAGAGATTAAGCATGCGAATTACCCAAACATCAAAATTTGTGCCATCAAAACTAAGAGTGTGAGAGAATCCTAATCCTCTAGTCGACATCTTTACTCTCTAGGCGGTTAAGCCCAACAAAGAGAGACGAGGCTCTGATACCAATTGAAAGATCGTGGATGTCGCCTAGAGGGGGGGGGGGTGAATAGGCGTTTTAAAATAATTACGGTTTAGGCTTGAACAAATGCGGAATGAACCTAACGGTTAATTTGTCAAGCACAAAACCTAAAGCAACTAGGCTCACCTATGTGCACCAACAACTTATGCTAAGCAAGATAAACAACTATGAGATAGCAAGATATATGACAAAGAACAATATGGATATCACAAAGTAAAGTGCATAAGTAAAGGGCTCGGGTAAGAGATAACCGAGGCACGCGGAGACGACGATGTATCCCGAAGTTCACACCCTTGCGGATGCTAATCTCCGTTTTTCGAGCGGTGTGGAGGCACAATGCTCCCAAGAAGCCACTAGGGCCATCAGAATCTCCTCACGCCGCGACAATGCAAGATGCCGTGATTCCACTAAGGTACCCTTGAGGCGGTCACCGAACCCGCATAAATGGCGACCCTTGGGGCGGTCACCGAACCAGACACTTTGGCAACCCTTGGGGCGGTCACGGTACCGTCAAAATGCTCGGGCGATCTCCACAACCTAATTGGAGACCCGACGCTTGCCGGAGCTTTACACCACAATGATTGAGCTCAACACCACCAACCGACTAGGGGCCCAAGCACCCAAGATAAACAAGCTCAAAGGCACCAAGCACCCAAGAGTAATAAGCTTCTCAACTTGTAACTTCCACGTATCGTGTGGAGAACTCAAACCGATGCACCAAATGCAATGGCAAGGGCACACGGAGTGCCCAAGTCCTTCTCTCCCAAATCCCACCAAAGCAACTAATGCTAGGGAGGAAAATGAGAGGAAGAACGAAAGAAGAACACGAAGAACTCCAAGATCTAGATCCAAGGGTTCCCTCACTAAGAGGAGAAAGTGATTGGTGGAACGTGGATCTAGATCTCTCTCTTTTCCTCAAAACTAGCAAGAATCCATGGAGGATTGAGAGTTAGCAAGCTCGGAGAAGGTCAACAATGGGGGCAAGAGCGAGCTCAAAGGGATAAGGTTCAATGGGGAAGAAGACCCCCTTTTATAGGTGGGGAAAAATCCAACCGTTATGCTCACAGCCCGCACCAAGCGGTAGTACCGCTTGACATCACGGTACTACCGCTAGGGGTAGCAGTACTACTGCTAAGGGTAGCGGTACTACTGCTTGTGAGCGGTACTAAAAAATTACATCCGTGCCTACCACCGCTGGACTTGTGACGAGTTTTTGGTCCCGAGCGGAAGTAGCCACGGAAGTAGCCGCGGTAGTACTGCTCCAAGCGGTAGTACCGCTCCCAAGAGCGGTAGTACCGCTCCCAAGGGTGGAAGTAAAAAATTACTTCCGCTCCTACCCGCGGTAGTACCGCTGCAGCCTTTTCAGAACACCAAAACTACCACAACTTCTGCATTCGGACTCCGAATTCGACGAAACCAAGTTTGTTGGAAAGCTAGCGACAAGGGCTAACACAATCTTGATAGAAATACCAATAATAAGCAAATGAGAAAAGGCCCAAAAGAAAATGGTGAGAACCCTTCCTCGGATAAGACCGTAAAACCTCCAACACCGAAAACATCATAGAAGACGATGCAAACTCCGTTTTGATGAACTCAAGCTTGTCATAAAGATGACCATAAGCTCTAAGACTCACAAAGAGAATCAAACAAGAACCAAGAAACATGATGCAAGGATGCAATGGTTTGAGCTCTCGACGAACGATACGATCAAGCTACTCACTTGAGAGCCCCCCTTGATAGTACGGCTATCGATCCTATAACCCGGTCTCCCAACTACCACCATGAGACCGGTAAAATAGAAAACCTATCAAGGGCAAACCTTTGCCTTGCACATGGTCCACTTGAGCTAGATGATGACGATCTTGACTCCCTCAAGTTGGACCACCTTTCTTGATTGCATTGGCTCGATGAAGACTAGATGATTGCTCCCCCATAGTCCACTATGGGTGAGCGACTCTTCGGCACATCTTCACAAGTCCATTGACACCACAATGGATGGCAAGATTCAAACTTGATTGCTCCCCCATACTCCATTATGGGTGAGCCACTCTTTGTGTTGCTCCACTTGAACTTGCACACTGCAAACTTGATGACGATCACTACTTGATGTCATCCTTTCCATGGGTTGTATGATATCTTCCTCTTGACGCAAGCCCATGGACATGTACCTAACCCCACATAGAACTCTCACATAGACCATGGGTTAGTACACAAAGTGCAATGGACAATGCTTACCATACCATGGGATCACTTGATCCCTCTCGGTACATCTTTTACGCTTTGTGAGTTGATCAAATTGATTCACTCTTGACTTAGTCTTGATCAACCTTGAATCTTTCCAACTCTCTTAGTTTGGATGATGTCTTGAAGGTAAACATGAATGATCACACAATCTTCTTCTTCAAGACATGCTTGCAATAAGCTCAACAATCACATGACCAATCTTTGGATAATTCCTTAATAGCACCGAGGTCATCACAAACTCTCCTTCAAACCAACAAATGGACTCCAAGAAAAGCCTATGGACAAACCCTTCAAATATAACTCAAGGCAACCATTAGTCCATAGAGATTGTCATCAATTGCCAAAACCAAACATGGGGGCACCGCATGTTCTTTCAGTAACAATAGTAGTTTTGTAGCAATCGTAACAGTGGCAACGGAAAAGTAACTTAGCAAAGATCAATATGTGAAAAGCTCGTAGGCAATGGATCAATGATGGATAATTATGTCGGATGTCATTCATCATGCAATGGTTATAACATAGGGTGACACAGAACTAGCTCCAATTCATCAATATAATGTAGGCATCTATTCCGAATATAGTCATACGTGCTTATGGAAAAGAACTTGCATGACATCTTTTGTCCTATCCACCCGTGGCAGCGGGGTCCTATTGGAAAATAAGGGATATTAAGGCCTCCTTTTAATAGAGTACCGGACCAAAGCATTATCACTTAGTGAATACATGAACTCCTCAAACTACGATCATCACCGGGAGTGGTCCCGACTATTGTCACTCCGGGGTTGTCGGATCATAACACGTAGTAGGTGACTATAACTTGCAAGATAGGATCAAGAACACAAATATATTCATGAGAACATAATAGGTTCAGATCTGAAATCATGGCACTCGGCCCTAGTGACAAGCATTAAGCAAGCAAAGTCATAACAACATCAATCCTAGAACATAGTGGATACTAGGGATCAAACCCTAACAAAAGTAACTCGATTACATGGTAAATCTTATCCAACCCATCACGGTCCAGCAAGCCTACGATGGGATTACTCATGCACGACGGTGAGCATCATGAAATTGGTGATGGAGGATGGTTGATGATGATGATGGCAACGGATTCCCCTTTCCGAAGCCCCGAACGGATTCTAGATCTGCCCTCCTGAGGAAGAACAAGGGTTGGCGGTGGCTCCGTATCGTAAAACGCAATGAATCCTTCTCTCTGATTTTTTCTCCCCAAACTAGAATATATGGAGTTGGAGTTGAGGTCGGTGGAGGTCCAGGTGGCCCACAAGGACGGGTGGCGCGCCCCATGGGGGTGGGTGCACCCGCCACCCTTGTGGCTAGGTTGTGGGCTCCCTTCACTTGATTCTTTCGCCAATATCTTTTATTAATTCCAAAAATGATCTCCGTGAATTTTCAGGTCATTCCGAGAACTTTTATTTCTGCACAAGAATAACACCATGGCAATTCTGCTGAAAACAGCGTCAGTCCGGGTTAGTTCCATTCAAATCATGCAAGTTAGAGTCCAAAACAAGGGCAAAAGAGTTTGGAAAAGTATATACGACGGAGATGTATCAACTCCCCCAAGCTTAACCCATTGCTTGTCCTAAAGCAATTCAGTTGACAATCTGAAAGTGATAAAGAAAAACTTTTACAAACTCTGTTTGATCTTGTTGTTGCAAATATGTAAAGCCAACATTCAAGTTTTCAGCAAAGATTGTGAACTAACCACATTCACAATAACGTTTAGGTCTCACGTTTACTCATATCAATGGCATAATCAACTAGCAAGCAATAATAATAAATCTCGAATGACAACACTTTCTCAAAACAATCATATGATATAACAAGATGGTATTTTGCTAGCCCTTTCTGAGACCGCAAAACATAAATGCAGAGCACCTCTGAAGATCAAGGACTGACTAGACATTGTAATTCATGGTAAAAGAGATCCAGTCACAGTCATACTCAATATAAATTAATAACAATGCATACAAATGACAGTAGTGCTCTCTAACTAGTAAAAGTAAATAGATAGGCCCTTCGCAGAGGGAAGCAGGGATTTGCACAAGTGCCATAGCTCGAGTTTTGAAATAGAGAATAAATAATATTTTGAGCGGTATGCTTTCATTGTCAACATAACAACCAAGAGATCTCGGTATCTTCCATGCTACATACATTATAGGCTGTTCCCAAACAGAATGGTAAAGTTTATACTCCCCCACCACCAACAAGCACATTCCACGGCTGGTCTTAAACAACGGGTACCATTCAACTAATAACAATCCTGGGGGAGTTTTGTTTGCAATTATTTTGATTTGATTTGAGCATGGGACTGGGCATCCCGGTTACCATCCATTTTCTCGTGAATGATGAGCTGAGTCCACTCATCGTGAGAATAACCCACCTAACATGGAAGATATTGACAGCCCTAGTTGGTACATGAGCTATTCGAGCATACAAAACAGATTATCATTTGAAGGTTAAGAGTTTGGCACTTGCAAATTTACTTGGAACGACAGGTAAAGACCGCATATAGGAAGGTATGGTGGACTCATATGGAACAACTTTGGGGTTTATGGAAGTGGATGCACAAGCAGTATTCCTGCTTAGTACAAGTGAAGGTTAGAAAGAGACTGGGAAGCGACCAACTAGAGAGCAACAACAGTCACAAACATGCATTGAAATTAACCAACATTGAATGCAAGCATGAGTAGGATATAAATCACCATGAACATAAATATCATGGAGGCTATGTTGATTTTTTTCAACTACATACGTGAATATGTGCCAAGTCAAGCCACTCAAATCATTCAAAGGAGGATACCATCCTATCATACTACATCACAACCATATTAATTTTCCATGTTGGCATGCAAGGTAAACCATTATAAACTCCTAGCTAATTAAGCATGGCATGAGTAACTATAATCTCTAATTGTCATTGCAAACATGTTTCATTCATAATAGGCTGAATCAGGAATGATGAACTAATCATATTTACAAAAACAAGATAGGTCGAGTTCATACCAGCTTTCCCTCATCTCAATCATTTCATCATATATCATCATTATTGCCGTTCACTTGCTCGACCGAACGGTGTGGATAATAATAATAGTGCACGTGCATTGGACTCAGCTAGAATCCGCAAACATTTATTCAAAGGAGAAGACAATGTAAAATGGGCTCTTTGTTAGATCAACAATAATGCATATGAGAGCCACTCAACATTTTCATCATGGTCTTCTGCTCTCGACCCCCAAAGAAAAGAAAAGAATTTCAAAGAAACACACTGAAATATTTTGGAGTTTTTGTTTTTCTGAAGAAAGAGAAACAAGAACGAGAAAAACTATTTACACGGGAAAGCTCCCTACAAGCAAAAGAAGAACGAGAAATCCTTTTGGGTTTTCTTTTAATATTACAACTAAGCATGCATAGAAAGTAAACTAACTACAACTAATTTTTTTCTTAAGGTTTTTCAAACACACAAGAAGAAAGTGGGAAAAAGAAATAAACTAACGTGGATAATACAACGAAAAAGTTTGAACACCGACAACTGGAATGAGTGTGTGAACATGAATGTAATGTTGGTGAGAAATACGTACTCCCCCAAGCTTAGGATTTTGGCCTAAGTTGGTCTACGCCCACGGCTAGCATGGTGGATATCCAAAGTTGTACTCGGGGTTGTACTGAGATGCGACAGCTACTGCTTGGCGAGCTACCTCCTCGAGGCGAGTAGCCTCCGCTGTTCGCTCATACTCGTTTGCCTCCTCTCTAGTTATAAAATATCGCCCATTTGCCTGAAAGTTAAAGAAAGCAGCAGGAGGAAGAGCAACATGGATGACGTGCCGTCTATCAAAGATTAGTCGATACTAGAGGAACTGTTCGTTCCCCTTAAGAAACTGTTAGCGTACCATAGCCTCATAATCTAGAAAAGCAGGTGGCAACTCAGTATCATACCCTCTTATGGGTACACCCAAATAATTAGCTAAACGAGTTGCATAAATCCCACCAAATAAATCCCCATCTATATCATTATGGTGTAACCTCCTAGCAATAATAGCCCCTAAATTATATCACTTATCACCCAACACTGCACACTTGAGGACACTAAGATCCGATGCACAAAGGTGGCTGTGATCATGTTTACCATTAATGCATCTGCCTATGAAGAGAGCAAAATAATGTATGGCAGGAAAATGAATGCTCCCCATGGAGGATTGTATGATATTTCTAGTTTCTCCAACGGTGATGCTAGCAAGAAAATTAGTGTATTCAGATTTGTGAGGCTCACTAAGATTACCCCATTGTGGAATTTTGCACGCATCACAAAAATATTCTAGGTCCATGGTATAAGATTCATCATAAAGATCAAACAAGACAATATGAGTATTACGCTTAGATGAAAACTCAAACCTCCGCACGAAGGAATCGATGAGATAATAATACTATAAGCACTTGTCCGATAAGAAGTCCTCGAGGCTGGCATTTTGTACGTACGCATAGAATTCATCCTTGAAACCTGCATGATCCATAAATTCATCCGACGACCATTCACACGGCTTCACTTGAGCTTCCTGTGGTGGTTCAGGGTCCAGTTCGCGTATCGCACGCCTCGGTGCTTGCTTCCTTGAAGAACCACCTTGCTACATTCTCCTAGACATTTTTATTTCTCTGAAAAATTTCTGAAATTTTTAGTGACTCAAAATAAAAGTGAACCAAACTCAACAAAATTGATAGCAACTACTCCTACAAGTGCCTAGAGGCTATATCATGCATCAAAACTACTTTGGACCATATAAATTTGACATGCAAGCTCAAGAATAGGGTCACCACAGCAGCAAAAATTTGCAATGAATAAAACACTAGAACAAAAACTAATTGGACCATTGGAGGAGTCACATACCGATGAACAATCCCCCAAAGCAGTTTTGTGAATGGAGCTTTGAGCAAGGAGATAAAAAATGGTAGCAAAATGAGCAAGAACACGAGTTTCAGCTATGAAGTGATTTTTTCTAGAGGAAGAAGGAGAGGATGGGTGCTGGAATAAGTGGAGGGGGGCCACGTGGGGCCCACAAGGACAAGGGGCGCGCCCACCCCCTGGGGTGCGCCCTCAACCCTTGTGGCCAGCTGGTGAGCCCCCCTGGTGTGTTCTTAGTGCCAAGAATTCTAAAATATTATACAAAAAATCATACTGAATTTTCAGGGCATTTGGAGAACTTTTATTTTCGGGACATTTTTTATTTCACGGAAAATTCAGAAAACAGACAGAAAATACTATTTTTGCTTTATTTAATCTAAATATCAGAAAGTAAAGGATGGGTACAGAAAGTTGTGCCTTTCAAATTCATCCATCTCATGCTCATCAAAAGGAATCCATTAACAAGGTTGATCAAGTCTTATTAACAAACTTCTTCCGAATGATATGAAACCGGAGAACTTTCGAATAACACTAGGTTACCTCGACGGGGATATGCATTTCCCCAACAATAAGAACATCATATTTCTTTTTGACAGTAGGGAGAGGGAATTCAAAACCTCCGATAGTAATAGTTGAAATTTCTCCAATAGAACTAGTACTATGAACTTGAGGCTGTTTCTTCGGAAAGTGTACCGTGTGCTCATTACCATTCACTTGAAAAGTGACATTGCCCTTGTTGCAATCAATAACAGCCCCTGCAGTATTCAAAAAGGGTCTACCAAGGATAATCGACATACTGTCGTCCTCAGGAATATCAAGAATAACAAAGTCCGTTAAGATAGTAACGTTTGCAACCACAACAGGCACATCCTCACAAATACCGATGAGTATAGCAGTTGATTCATCAGCCATTTGCAAAGAGATTTCAGTAGGTGTCAATTTATTCAATTCAAGTCTCCGATATAAAGAGAAAGGCATAACACTAACACCGACTCCGAGATCACATAAAGCAGTTTTAGCATAGTTTCTTTTAATGGAGCATGGTATAGTTGGTACTCCTGGATCTCCTAGTTTCTTTGGTATTCCACCCTTAAAGGTATAATTAGCAAGCATGGTGGAAATTTCAGCTTCCAGGATCTTTCTTTTATTAGTAACAATATCCTTCATATATTTAGCATAAGGAGGCGTTTTAAGCATATCAGTCAAACGCATACGCAAAAAGATAGGTCTAATAATTTCAGCAAAGCGCTCAAAATCCTCATCATCCTTTTTCTTGGATAGCTTAGGAGGAAAGGGCATGGGTTTCTGAACCCATGGTTCTCTCTCACTACCATGTTTCCTAGCAACAAAGTCTCTTATCATAACGTTGATTCTTTGATTGTGGGTTATCAAGATCAACAACATGTTCAATCTCTACATCATTATCATTACTAGGTTGGGCATCAACATGAACGTCATTATTAACATTATCACTAGGTTCATGTTCATCACCAGATTGTGTCTCAACATCAGAAATAGAGATATCATCGGGATTCTCAGGTGTGTCCATAGCAGGTTCACTAGCATGCAAAGTCCTATCAGTTTTCTTTTTCTTTTTATTACTAGGACTAGGTACATTATTATTAACTCTCTGAGAATCTTTCTCAACTCTCTTAGGATGACCTTCAGGATACAAGGGTTCCTGGGTCATTTTACCACCTCTAGTCATAACCCTAATAACATTATCATTATTTTTACTATTCAACTCATTAAGCAAATCATCCTGAGCTTTAAGTACTTGTTCTACTTGAGTTGTAACCATGGAAGCATGTTTACTAATAAGCTTAAGATCATTAACAGTTCTATTCATATAATAACCCAAGTGGTCAAGCATGTAAGCATTATGTTTCAATTGTCTATTAACATAAGCATTGAAATTTTCTTGTTTAACAATAAAATTATCAAACTCATCCAAGCATTGACTAGCAGACTTATTATGAGGGATATCACCTTCATCAAATATATGGAGAGAGATTACCTCTACTACCTGTGTTGGGTTATCAAGACCATGTATCTCTTCAATAGGTGGTAGATTCTTAACATATTCAGCTTTAATACCTTTTTCTTTCATAAATTTCTTTGCCTCTTGCATATCTTCAGGACTAAGAAATAGAATACCCCTTTTCTTCGGAGTTGGTTCAGGAAGTGTCCAATCATTATCATTACTCAATATATTATTCACTAGCAATTCAGCTTGCTCAATAGTTCTTTCCCTGAAAACACAACCAGCACAACTATCCAGGTGGTCTCTCGAAGCATCGGTTAGTCCATTATAAAAGATATCAAGTATTTCATTTTTCTTGAGAGGATGATCAGGCAAAGCATTAAGTAATTAGAGAAGCCTCCCCCAAGCTTGTGGGAGACTCTCTTCTTCAATTTGCACAAAATTAAATATTTCCTTTAAAGCAGCTTGTTTCTTATGAGCGGGGAAGTATTTTGCAGAGAAGTAGTAAATCATATCCTGGGGACTACGCACACAACCAGGAGCAAGAGAATTAAACCATAACTTAGCATCACCCTTTAACTAGAAAGGAAACAATTTGAGAATATAATAATAGCGAATTTTTTCCTCATGAGAAAATAGGGTGGCTATATCATTCAATTTAGTAAGATGTGCCACAACTGTTTCAGATTCATAACCATGGAAAGGATCAGATTCAACCAAAGTAATTAACTCAGGATCGATAGAGAATTCATAATCCTTATCAGTAACAAAGATAGGTGAAGTAGCAAAAGTGGGATCATATTTCATTCTAGCATTCAAGGATTTTTCTTTCAGCTTAGCTAACAATTTCTTAAGATCCTCTCTATCATTGCAAGCAAAGAAGTCTCAAGCATTTTCTTCATCCATAACATAACCCTCAGGTACAACAGGCAATTCATATCTAGGGGGAGAATCATAATCTTCAGTTTCAATAATATCATCAGTTTCAGTAATTTCATTATCTCTAACCCTAGCAAGTTGTTCATCAAGAAATTCACCTAATGGCACAATATTATCAAGCAGAGAAGTAGTTTCATCATAAGCATCATGCATAGCAGAAGTGGCATCATCAATAACATGCGAAATATCGGAATCAGTAACAGGTGTAGGTGTCGCAAGTTTACTCAAAACAGAAGGAGAATCAAGTGCAGAGCTGGATGGCAGTTCCTTACCTCCCCTCGTAGTTGAGGGAAATATCTCGATTCTTTGATCTTTCAAATTCCTCATAGTGATCAGTAGATATAAATCCCAAGTGACTCAAAGAATAGAGCTATGCTCCCCGGCAACGGCGCCAGAAAAAGGTCTTGATAACCCACAAGTATAGGGGATCGCAACATTTTTCGAGGGTAGAGTATTCAACCCAAATTTATTGAGTCGACACAAGGGGAGCCAAAGAATATTCTCAAGTATTAGCAGCTGAGTTGTCAGTTCAACCACACTTGAAAGACTTAATATCTGCAGCAAAGATATTTGGTAGCAAAGTAGTATGGAAGTAACGGTAATGGTGGCAAAAGTAACAGTAGTAGTTTTGTAGCAATCGTAACAGTGGCAACGGAAAAGTAACTTAGCAAAGATCAATATGTGAAAAGCTCCTAGGAAATGGATCGATGATGGATAATTATGTTGGATGGCATTCATCATGCAATGGTTATAACATAGGGTGATAAAGAACTAGCTCCAATTCATAAATATAATGTACGCATGTATTCCGAATCTAGTCATACGTGCTTATGGAAAAGAACTTGCATGAAATCTTTTGTCCCACCCTCCCGTGGCAGCGGGGTCCTATAGGAAACTAAGGGATATTAAGGCCTCCTTTTAATAGAGTACTAGACCAAAGCATTAGCACTTAGTGAATACATGAACTCCTGAAACTACGATCATCACTGGGAGTGGTCCTGACTATTGTCACTCCGGGGTTGCCGGATCATAACATGTAGTAGGTGACTATAACTTGCAAGATAGGATCAAGAACACAAATATATTCATGAGAACATAATAGGTTCCGATCTGAAATCATGGCACTCGGGCCCTAGTGACAAGCATTAAGCATAGCAAAGTCATAGCAACATCAATCCTAGAACATAGTGGATACTAGGGATCAAACCCTAACAAAACTAACTTGATTACATGGTAAATATCATCCAACCCATCACGGTCCAGCAAGCCTACGATGGGATTACTCACGCATGGCTGTGAGCATCATGAAATTGGTGATGGAGGATGGTTGATGATGACGATGGCGACGGATTCCCCTCTCCGGAGCCCCAAACGGACATTAGATCTGCCCTCTCGAGGAAGAACAGGGCTTGGCGACGGCTCTGTATCGTAAAACGCGATGAATCATTTTGTCTAATTTTTTCTCCCCGAACGTGAATAGATGGAGTTGGACACAGTTGAGGTCGGTGGAGGTACAGGGGGCCCATAAGGACGGGTGGCGTGCCCCCCACCCTTGTGGCCAGGGTGTGGCCCCCCTTCACTTGATTCTTTCGCCAATATTTTTATTAATTCCAAAAATGATCTCCGTGAATTTTCAGGTCATTACAAGAACTTTTATTTCTGCACAAAAATAACACCATGGTAATTCTTCTGAAAACAGCGTCCGTCCGGGTTAGTTCCATTCAAATCATGCAAGTTAGAGTCCAAAACAAGGGCAAAAGAGTTTGGAAAAGTAGATACGATGGAGACGTATCAGCGGCATCGGCACCAGCCGCGTGGGCATGACCCTCCGCGTGATGATAATAATGTCCAGGCCTTACTAGATCAGGCCAGGGCACGTCGAGAGGCAGAGTTGGTTGCTCAGTTAGAGGCTCATCAGCAACTCCAACATAACCCATCAGCGCCTGTAGAGGCCGGGATGACTTCCAGGACAGTGGGTGTGCCGTGTTTAGCACCGGCTCTACGCAATGAGCGTTTGCCCAAGGATTTCAAGGGCCCTTGGAAAGTACCCAATTACACTATGGATCAGCCTCCAGATGCTTGGATCGAGAGCTACGAGCGGGCTATGGAGATGTTGGATGTTAAAGATGCTGTGTACGCCAAATATTTCACCATGATGTTGGATGTGCCAACTCGTACCTGGCTAAAGGGATTGCCCCCTAATCCCATCAACTCATGGACTGAATTGAAGACATGTTTCATTCAGAATTTTAAAGATACATGTAGCAGCCTCTGTCGATTATCGACCTAGACACTTACATCCAGCGTGAGGATGAGTCAACCGCCCATTGGGTTCGCCGGGTCTCAGCTATTATCCACTCATTGGATAGCATCAACGTTGGTTCTGCTCTTTTAATTTTGGAGAAAAATTGCCGGTTTATTCCCCTCAAACAGAAGCTAGGGCGGATTAAACGTCATTGCAAAATGACTGTGACGCCCGGATAATTAGGCTACAATAATTCCACGCTAATGATGCCACGTCACCACGAATACTGTTGTTAACCTCGCGATGCATCAAATCCTGTTCGAATTCAAATTCAAAATCAAGTAAACAATAAAAGTTTTCAAATGTCAAAAATTAAATGTTCTAAAGTTGACAAATAAATCCTAAGTAATTATGGTGGTGAAACCACATTTTTATAATATGATTAGATGTACTAAGTGAAATAAAACAGTAGCAAACAATTAATTAAATGTCCTTTTGCAATTAATAAAATGATAAGATATTTTATTTAGTTACCCAAATTAATGGGGCAGTAGCATAACTTTAATACTAAATTAGGACTTGCTTTTATATTTTATAAAACTATAGTAAATAGAAAATAAAGTAAAACCGTAAAAGGAACATAAAGAAAATAAAACAAAAACAAAAGAAGGAAACTTTCCCCTCCACTGGGCTCCGGCCCAGCGGGCCAGCCCAACTAGCCCACCTAACCTCCCCTGGCCTATATGGCCTCGTACCCTAAACCCTAACCCCCGAGTCACCCCACTCCTCCCCCGCACGATCCCAACCCCACTCTCTCGTCCCTCTCGCCCCCTCCCGATCCGATCTGGATCGGGGGCTCGACCCACGCCGCCGCCAAGACACTGCCCGCCGCCGCCCAGAGTCCTCCCTCCAGCCTGAGGACGCCGTCGCCCTCCACCTCGCTCCCTCGTCTCCCTCCTGCGCCTCCCCCTCTTCCCCGATCTGAATGCGCCACCACCCGAGTACCTCGCCGAAGGCCACGACGTCGGGACCACCTCGCCGGACTGCTTCCTCTCCGCCAATCGTCCCCGTCCTCCTCCTCAAGCCCCACTGCCCCGTACCCTACGCCCGCAGTGAGCTCCCTCCCTTCCCCTCTTTGTCCCACGCGGCCATCACCGCGTCCGGGCCGCGCTCACCGCGCCCGGCCGCGTCCCACAGCTCCACACTGGCGCGCCGCGCGTGCGTGCTCACGACCACCACGGCCCCGGCTGCGCCCGCTCGACCGCGCACCCGCTGCTCCCGCCGCCTCTGCTCATGTTGTCGCCTCCGTGCTATGGCTCCGCATCGGCGCTCGTCGCCGCCCACGACCGTGCTCCGCTCCGCGCAGCCTCACCACTCGTCGTCAATTGCCCGCCGCGTCGCCTCGGGTCCGTCCCGACAGGCGCTGCGCTCGCTGCCCGCATGCCCATTCGGGCCACGCCTGTTAGGCCCCGCTGGGCCTATGACAAACTGGCCCGAGCGCCCCAGAACGTTTAAAAAAATAGTAATAAAAATAAATTTATTTATTTAATTAATTAATTAACTAAATTAATTAAGTTAATTAAACCTATTTAATTAATCTAATTAACCTGTTAGTTTATTTAAACAGTAATTAGGTTAACCTAAACCCTAATTAACCTAATAGTGTATGACAGGTGGGTCCCACTGGACCCACACGTCATTTTGACGAGTCGACACCTCTGTTGACTACTGACGTCATGCTGACATCATGATGACATCATCAAACATTGTTTTGGATAATGTTGAATTAAATTAATTAAATAAATTCTAAAAATGATTTAAAACTTTAGAAAATCATATAAAATAAACCGTAGCTCAGATGAAAATACTTTCTACATGAAAGTTGCTCAGAACGACGAGACGAATCCGGATACGGAACCCGTTCGTCCGCCACACATCCCTAACCTATCGAACTCGCAACTTTCCCCCTCCGGTTCATCTGCCCGAAAACGCGAAACACCGGGGATACTTTCCCGAATGTTTCGCCCCTTCACCGGTATCACCTACTACCGCGTTAGGGCACACCGAACACCGTGTATTGTCTTGTTACGCTTTGTGATGCTTTGATTGCTCTGTTATTTATTGTGTTCCCTCTCCGTTACTTCTTTCCGATAGACCCCGAGACTGCCAGCGACCCCCAGTTCGACTACGGTGTTGGCGACTCGTCCTTCTTGCCAGAGCAACCAGGCAAGCCCCCCCATTGATCACTAGATATCGCCTATTCTTCTCTCTACTGCTTGCATTAGAGTAGTGTAGCATGTTATTGTTCGGTTACTCCTATTCTGTTGCATAGTCTGTCATTGTTGCTACAGTCATTGATACCTTACCCGCAATCCTAAATGCTTAGTATAGGATGCTAGTTTATCATCATTGGCCCTACATTCTTGTCAGTCTTCCTTGCTATACTATCGGGCCATGATCACTTGGGAGGTGATCACGGGTATATACTATACATATATACATACTATACATATGGTGACTAAAGTCGGGTCGGCTCGTTGAGTACCCGCGAGTGATTCACGGATTGGGGGCTGAAAGGACCTTTGTCCTGACGACCCTCTGTGTGGATCTTTGTGGCGGAGCGACAGGACAGGTTGAGACCACCTAGGCGAGAGGTGGGCCTGGCCCTAGTCGGCATTCGCGGTTACTTCATAATAACACGCTTAACGAGATCTTGGTATTTGATCTGAGTCTGGCCACTGGCCTATATGCACTAACCAACTACGCGGGAATAGTTATGGGCACTCGAAGTCGTGGTATCAGCTGAAGCCTTCGTGACGTCAGCGACTGAGCGGCGCGTGCCGGATTGGAACGTAAGCCTGCTCTTGTATTAAGGGGGCTAGTTCTGCTTCCGGCCGCGTTCGCAACTTGCAGGTGTGCAATGGGCGATGGGCCCAGACCCCTGCGCCATAGGAGTTAGACCGGCGTGCTGACCTCTCTGTTGTGCCTAGGTGGGGCTGCGACGTGTTGATCTTCCGAGGCCGGGCATGACCCAGGAAAGTGTGTCCGGCCAAATGGGATCGAGCGTGTTGGGAAATGTGGTGCACCCCTGCAGGGAAGTTGATCTATTTGAATAGCCGTGTCCCTCGGTAAAAGGACGACCCAGAGTTGTACCTTGACCTTATGACAACTAGAACCGGATACTTAATAAAACACACCTAGACAAGAACCACAGACAACCCGGTGATCGCTTTTCCATAGGGCGACGAGGGGAGGATTGCCGGGTAGGATTATGCTATGCGATGCTACTTGGAGGACTTCAATCTACTCTATTCTACATGCTGCAAGACGAAGGCTGCCAGAAGCGTAGTCTTCGATAGGACTAGCTATCCCCCTCTTATTCTGGCATTCTGCAGTTCAGTCCACCGATATTGCCCCTTTACACAGATACCCATGCATATGTAGTGTAGATCCTTGCTTGCGAGTACTTTGGATGAGTACTCACGGTTGCTTTTCTCCCTCTTCCCCCCTTTCCCTTCTAGCTGGTTGTCGCAACTAGATGCTGGAGCCCAAGAGCCAGGCGCCACTGTCGATGATGACTCTTACTACACTGGAGGTGCCTACTACTACGTGCTGGCCGCTGATGACGACTAGGAGTAGTTTAGGAGGATCCCAGGCAGGAAGCCTGCGCCTCTTTCGATCTGTATCCCAGTTTGTGCTAGCCTTCTTAAGGCAAACTTGTTTACTTATGTCTGTACTCAGATATTGTTGCTTCCGCTGACTCGTGTATGATCGAGCACTTGTATTCGAGCCCTCGAGGCCCCTGGCTCGTATTATGATGCTTGTATGACTTATTTATGTTTTTAGAGTTGTGTTGTGATATCTTCCCGTGAGTCCCTGATCTTGATCGTACACGTTTGCGTGCATGATTAGTGTACAATTGAATCGGGGGTGTCATAATGATATGGGAAAGCTCATCGCAGCTCTTATCAGGTACGACGACTTAGACAATTCTAAGGATGCTGATTTAGATGAGGAAAAGTCAGGTAAGGGGAAGAAAAACGGCAAGGGGCAGCAGCAGAATACGACACGTCAGAGCCAAGGTAACAATGGTAAGCGCAAGCACACTGACGGCAGTCAGACTTTGTGGCCAACACTAATGCAAAGAGCGGTGATCACCCTCATAAGGGAAAATTCCAACCCCAGTTTGGTGGGCCGAAGTTTAATTTAGAGGCGATATTGAACCAACCTTGCCCAAAACATGGTCGTCCCGATAAGCCATCAACTCACCTATGGAAAGATTGTCATGTCATGAGGGAGTATAAGAATTCCAGCTTTCACCAGGACCACAATAATGGTAATGGACCACACGGCGGGTCAGGCTCCGACTCTGACGGGCCCGGCTTTGGAGGGGTGATAACCCACAAGTATAGGGGATCACAATAGTTTTCCAGGGTAGAGTATTCAACCCAAGTTTATAGATTCGACATAGGGGGTGCCAAAGAATATTTGCAAGTATTAGCAGCTGAGTTGTCAATCCAACCACACCTGGAGATTAATTATCTATAGCAAAGTGATCAATAGCAAAGTAGTATGATAATTTTGATAAAAGTATCGACAACAATAGTAACGGTAACAGAGATAGCAGTAGTTTTGTAGCAAGTGTAAAAATAACGATAGCAGTAGTAACTGATGTCTACTATGCAACTTTATTCTTGTAGACACGTGTTGCGCAGAGTTTTGTAGGACAGTAGGAATTTTCCCTCAGGTGAATGACCTAAGGTTTATCAATCCGTGGGAGGCGTAGGATGAAGATAGTCTCTCTCAAACGACTCTGTAACCAAATACAAGAAATCTCTTGTGTCCCCAGCACACCTAATACAATAGCAAATTGAATAGGTGCACTAGTTCGGCAAAGAGATGGTGATAAAAGTGTAACATTGATGGTAGAAATATTTTTTATAATCTAAATAAATAAAAACTGCAAGGTAGAAAATAGTAAACGAGCACAAAAACGGTATTGCAATGCTTGAAAATGAGGCCTAGGGTCCGTACTTTCACTAGTGCAATCTCTCAACAATGCTAATATAATTGGATCATATAACCACCCCTCAAAGTGCGATGAAGAATCACTCCAAAGTTCCTATCTAGCGTTGAACATAAGAATAAATTGTTTGTAGGGTACGAAACCACCTCAAAGCTATTCTTTTCGTTCGATCTATTCAAGAGTTCATACTAAAATAACACAAAGCTATTCTTTCTGTTTGATCTATCCCAGAGTTTGTAGTAAAATCACACCAAAGCAAATTCATATTCATAATACTCAATCCAACACAAATAACTTCAAAGAGTTCCCCAAGATTTCTACCGGAGAAACAAAGACAAGAACATGCATCAACCCCTATGCATAGATTACCCCAATGTCACCTCGGGAATCCGCGAGTTGAGTGCCAAAACATATATCAAGTGAATCAATACGATACCCCATTGTCACCACGAGTATTCAATTGCAAGAAATATATCAAGTGTTCTCAAATCCATAAAAGTATTCAATCCGACAAGAACGAAATCTCAAAGGGAAAAACTCAATTCATCACAAGAAGATAGAGAGGGGAAAACACCATATGATCCGACTATATATATTAACAAAGCCCGCGATACATCAAGATCATGACATCTCAAGAACACGAGAGAGAGAGAGAGATTAAACACATAGCTACTAGTACAAACCCTCAGCCCTGAGGGTGGACTACTCCCTCCTCATCATGGTGGCCGCCGCGATGATGAAGAAGGCCACTAGAGATGATTCCCCCCTCCGGCAGGGTGCTAGAACGGGGTCTAGATTGGTTTTTGGTGGCTACAGAGCCTTGTAGCGGCGGAACTTCTGATCTAGGTTAACCCTGAAGGGTTTTGGAATATTTGGGAATTTATAGGGTGCGGGAGGCCACCGAGGTGGGCACAACCCACCTGGGCGCGCCTTGGCCCCCAGGCATGCCCTGGTGGGTTGTGCCCCCCTCGGGGCACCCCCAGGTGTTGCTCTGGTCCATTGGTGGTTTTATGGAGGTCCATAAAAAATCCACAAAAAGTTTTGCGGTGTTTGGACTCGTATCGATTTCCTGCGATGTAAAAAACATGCAAAAAATAGCAACTGGCACTATATCAATAGGTTAGTACCAAAAATGATATAAAATGACTATAAAATGATTATAAAACATCCAAGAATGATGATATATCAGCATGGAAAAATAAAAAATTATAGATATGTTGGAGACGTATCAGTAACTTAGCAAGAACAATATAATAGAAATTCATAGGCATTGGATCGGTAATTTGTTGGATGATATTCCTCATGTGACAGTCATAACCTAGGGCGATACGGCACTAGCTCCAGTTCATAAATATAATGTAGGCATGTATTTCGTAAATAGTCATACGTGCTTATGGAAAGAACTTGCATGACATCTTTTGTCCTACCCTCCCGTGGCAGCGGGGTCCAATAAGAAACTAAGGGATATCAGGTCTCGTTTTAATAGAGAACCGAAACACGGCATTAACACACGGTGAATACATGAAATCCTGAAAGTACGGTCATCACCGGGAGTGGTCCCGACTATTGTCACTCCGGGGTTGCCGGATCATAACACGTAGTAGGTAACTATAACTTGCAAGATCGGATCTAGAACATGGATATAATGGTGATAACATAAACGGTTCAGATCTGAAATCATGGCACCCGGGCCCAAAGTTATAAGCATTAAGCATGGCAAAGTCATAGCAACATCAATCTCAGAACATAGTGGACACTAGGGATTAGGCCCTAACAAAACTAACTAGATTACATGATGAATCTCATCCAACTCCTCACCGAGCAGCGAGCCTATGAAGGAATTACTCACTCCCGGTGGGGAGCATCATGGAATTGGCGATGGAGAAGAGTTGGTGATGACGAAGATCGAAGATCCCCCTCTCCGGAGCCCCAAACGGACTCCAGATCTGGCCTCCCGGTGAAGAACAGGAGGCGACACCGGCTCTGTCTCGTGGAATGCGACAATTCTTTCTCCTTGTTTTTTTCTAGGAAAATAGGATTTTATAGCATCGGTTTCAGGGTCTATGGGGCCACCAGGTGGGGAAAACCCACCTGGGGGGGGGGGGAGGCATGCCCTGGTTGGTTGTGCCCACCAAGATGCCCCTCTCCGGTGGTTCTTGGCTCCGAAATTCTTATATATTGCATAAAAAATCCTCACAAGTTCCGTTCCATTTCGGAACTTCTATTTCTGCACATAAACAACACCATGGTAGTTCTGCTGAAAACAACGTCAGTTCGGGGTTAGTTTCATTCAAATCATGCAAATTAGTGTCCAGAACAAGAGGAAAAGCATTAGGAAAAGTAGATACGTTGGAGACGTATCAACTCCCTCAAGCTTAAACCTTTGCTTGTCCTCAAGTAATTCAGTTGATAAACTGAATGTGAAAAAGAAAAACTTATACAAACTCTTTTTCTCTTGTTTGCATAAATAAGCTTAAACATCACCTAGGTTTTCAGCCAGTATTATAACTAACTATGCCGACAATAACTCTTAAAAATTATATTAACTCATATCAATGACATAATTAGCTAGCGAGCAATAATAAGATATTTCAAACAACAACACTTTACCAAAACAACCATGATATAATATGACAATAGTGGTATCTCGCTAGCCCTTTCTGAGACCGCAAAACATAAATGCAGAGCACCTCCAAAGTTCAAGCAGCGACTAAACATTGCAATTCATGGTAGAAAAGGTCCAGTAATGATGCACCCAACATTAGCTACACACAATGCATCAGCATGACAACAATGCTCTCAGGTTCTGGCGCTTATTTTAGAGGGTGATGACACAACATAAAAGTAAATAGAAAGTCCCTTCGCAGAGGGAAGCAGTGATTTGCAGCGGTGCCAGAGCTCAAGTTTTTAAAACAGAGGTAAATGATATTTTGAGACATGCACCCTTCCTGTTTACTTCACGACCATCAGTTATCAATATCTTCCATGCTAGGCACGCTAGTGGCGGTTCCCAAGCGATAAAGTAAAGGTTATGACTTTGTTGGAGTTTCTGTTTGATTATTTGAGAGATCAATTCTCTTTTGCAGTTTGGGACTGGGCATCCCTATTACCACCCTTTTCTCGTGGGATGGTGAGTGAATAAACACTCATCCTGAGAATAACCAGCTTAGCATGGAAGATACCGACTACCTCCTGTCGTTCCATGAGCGACCCAGGCACACAAAAAGGATATTTTTTTGAAGTTTTTAGAGATGGCACATGCAAATTTACTTAGGACAGCAGGGTAATACCGCATATAGGTAGGTATGGTGGACTCATCTGGAATAACTTGGGTTCAAGGTTTTTGATTTACAAGCAGAATTCCCACTTAGTACAGGAGAAGGCTAGCAAATAGGTTGAGAAGCGGCCAGCTAGAGAGCAACAACGGTCATGAACATGCATTATGCATAAGTAACATTGGACACTAGCATGAGTAGGATATGAACACCATGAACATCAATATCATAGAGGCTATGTTGGTTTTGATTCAACTACATGCATGAACACGTGCCAAGTCAAGCCGCTCGAACATTCATAGGAGGATACCATATCATCATACTACATCACAATCATTTTAACGCAATGTTAATATCCAAGATAAATCATTATTCACCCCTAGCTACTTATGCATGGCATGAGAAACTCTAATCTCTAATTGTCATTGCAAACATGTTTAATCATAATGGGCTGAATCATGGACACTAGGTTAAACATATTTAAAAAAATTGAACAAGTCGAGTTCATACCCATTTCTCTCTGCCACGGCCAGTTCATCAAATATCGTCATTATTGCCTTTCACTTGCATTACTGAACGATATGAAAATAATAATAGTGCAAGAGTGCCATGGACTAAGCTGGAATCTGCAAACATTTTATGCAACAGGAGAAGACAAGGTAATATGGCCTCTTTGTTAGATCAACAATTATGCATATGAGAGCCACTCAACGTTTTCATCGTGGTCTTCTCCTCGGTATGACTCAAATAAAAAGAAAATAAATTCAGAGAAACACACAGAACTATTTTTGGAGTTTTTGGTTTTCTTGATCAAGCAAATAAAAGGGAAAAGCAAAAACGAGAAAAACTATTTACACGGGAAAGCTCCCAACAAGCAAAAGAAGAACAAGGAAATCTTTTTGGGTTTTCTTTTTAGCGCTACTGCTAACTACTCTAGAAAGAAAAATAAAAAAGAAGCTGGAAATATTTTTGTAGTTTCTCAAGTTTTTCAAACACACAAGAAGAAAGCGAGGAAATAAATTTAATATGGATAATACAATGAAAAAGTGTGAACACCGACAACTGAAATGTGTTAACATGAATATAATGTCGGTGGGAATACGTACTCCCCCAAGCTTAGGCTTTTGGCCTAACTTGGTAATCAGCTAGTAGTCGAAGAACCATGGGGTCCCATGTCGAACTGCTGAGGAGCGGGCACCTGTGGATCCCACTTCTGAGGCTCCTCCTCTGCTACAGCCTGGTTGTTCCGGTAGGCGATGATATCCGCTGGCATAATCCTGTATCCACCCCTGGCAATAGGATCAAACAAAGCAGGTGCAGGCAGTGGAATAATATCATGAGTTCTCGCACCAAAAACCAGGTTATATGGAATAGGGATGTGAGGGTAATCGGCAGCAATAAACTGGTCGTGTTCCATGGCCGCGTGATCTAGGTAAACCTTGGGCAAAGGATAATCATGCAAGTGTATCTGAATGTCAAAGCGAGCCGCCAAACGAGTGGCGTAAATACCTCCATGTATTTTACCCTTGGATTTATTAATGTGAAGGCGACACGCCACAATATCTCCCAAGCTATAAGTGTTGTCGCCTTCAAGTGCATGACGTAAAACAGCAAGGTCTGGGGCACGGAGTGCACCCACCTTCTCTCTAGCAAGCAAGCATTTTGTAATGAAAAGTGTAAAATAATGAACAACAGGAAAATGCAAGCCAGCGGCGGTGATACTCGATTATACGTCTCCAACGTATCTATAATTTATGAAGTATTCATGCCATGTATACAATAGTTTTATATGATTTTGGTATGATTTGATTAGAACTAACCCGGACTGACGCTGTTTTTAGCAGAACTACCGTGGTGTTGTTTTTCTCCAGAAATAAAAGTTCTCGGAATGTGCTGAAAATCAACAGAGATTTTTTCTAGAAAATATAAAAAATACTTGAACGAAGAGTTACCGGAGGGGAGTCCCGTGGGCCCCACGAGGGTGGAGGGCGCGCCCCTGTGCCTCATGGACTCCCCGTGGCCCCCCCCTGACTTGTTCTTGACGCCAACCTCTCTTATAAATCCCCAAACCTCTAGAAAATAACCTAGATCAGAAGTTCCGCCGCCGCAAGCCTCTGTAGCCACGAGAAATCAATCTAGGCCCTCTCTAGCACCCCGCCGGAGGGGGCCATCATCACCAGAGGCCATAGAGGAGGATCCCGGAGGTGCCATCATCGCCATGAAGGCCAGGGACCAGAGGGAGAACCTCTCCCCATCTAGGGAGAGGCCATGGAGGAGGAAGCACAAGGGGGAAAACCTCTCCTCCTCTCTCTCTCGGTGGCACCGGAGTGCCGTCGGGAGGGGAATCATCGCCGTGGTGACCGTCTTCATCAACATCACCATCATCATCACCATCCCCATCTATTTTACGCGGTCCACTCTCCCGCACCCCGCTGTAATCCCTACTTGAACATGGTGCTTTATGCCACATATTATGATCCAATGACGTGTTTCCATCCTATGATGTTTTGAGTAGATATCCTTTGTCTTTGGGTTAATTGATGATCTAGATTGGTATGAGTTGTATGTTTTATTTTGGTGCTGTCCTATTGGGCCCTCCGTGTCGCGCAAGCGTGAGGGATTCCCGCTGTAGGGTGTTGCAATACGTTCATGATTCGCTTATAGTGGGTTGCTTGAGTGATAGAAGCATAAACCCAAGTAAGGGGGTTGTTGCGTATGGGATAAAGGGGACTTGATATGTTAATGCTATGGTTGGGTTTTACCTTAATGATCTTTAGTAGTTGAGGGTGCTTGCCAGAGTTCCAATCATAAGTGCATATGATCCAAGAAGAGAGAGTATGTTAGCTCATGCCTCTCCCTCATATGAAATTGCAACGATGACTACCGGTCTTGTTAACAATTGCCTAGGATAATTCCGCACACTGGCCCATCATTTTTTCACACCCACTATTTATAATATTAAGTAATATATTCTAACTTTATGATAACAACACCTACTTTTATATTTTAGCTCTCCGATGCCATGCAAAGTTATCCTCTTCATACCCACAACATAGTTTTCTTTCTCGTTTCTAGTTGGAAGCAAACGTTCGGTGTACATAGAGTCGTATCAGTGGCAGATAGGACTTGAGAGAATACTGATCTTACCTTTAGATCCTTGTGGGTGCGACACTCCATACTTATCACTTCCACCTTTGGTAATTGCTACGATGATTCCTTGCACTTGGGGATTATGAAGCTCTTTTCTGGCGCCGTTGCCAGGGAGCAATAGCGTGGGGTTGATATTCTCGTGTGTGCTTGTCTGCTTTCTTTACTAAGTAGATTTTGGTTTACCTTTTTGTTTTTGTCTAGTTGTGGGTGAAAAATACAATTTTTTTAAAATAATGAAAATACAAAAAAGAATTACTTGCCTCTCATGCCTAAAAGGTTTTTCAATAAGAGAAGTGATTGGAAGATTATGTATTGAAGAAGTGAGGGTCGACCTTGAGCACTTGTGTTCATGCTCATGGAAACAATGTAAATTTTTTCATGGAAGCTTCTCTGAAAATAAATATCCCCTTGTATATATCCATTGTATTATAAAAATAATGTGCCAAGCTTTGGTTTTAGGATGATTAGATTGCTTCTTTACTTTGTGCAGTACAAAAAGAGAAACTTTGGCTGTAGCGCGTGAATTTACATTTTTTACTGGAAAGTCAAATGGGCCTGAAACTTTTTGCACATTACTTCTTTACAATTTTTTTAAATTTTAATATTTTTTTAGTATTTTTTAGAGTTATAGAAGTTTACTAAACTTCCAGATTACTACAGACTGTCCTGTTTTTGACAGATTCTGTTTTTCGTGTGTTGTTTGCTTATTTTGATGAATCTATGGGTAGTATCGGGGGGTACGAACCATGGGGAAGTTGGAATACAGTAGATATAGTTCTAATATGAATTTGTAATAAGTTTGCAACAGTACCTAAAGGTAGTGATTTGCTTTATTATACTAACGGATCTCACAAAGTTTTTGTTAAAATTTTGTGTGGATGAAGTGTTCGAAGATCGAGGAGCTATCAATATGAGAAGAATAAAGAGAGGCAAGAGTTCAAGCTTGGGGATGCACAAGGCACCGCAAGTAAATATTTCAAGGATACTCAAGCATCTAAGCTTGGGGATGCCCTGGTTGGCATCCCATCTCTCTTCTTCAACAATTATCGGTATACCTCGGTTTTTGATTTGTTCACATGATTTGTGTCCTTTGTGTTTTGTTTTTCCTTTAAGAACCATACTAGTATGACATAGCCCTTCATTGATTTATAGAATACTTCATGTGATTCACTTATATCTTTTAAGTATGATCTTATAGAATTGCTCTTTGTGCTTCACTTAAATCTTTTTGAGTATGGTTTTATAGAATGCTTCGTGTGCTTCACTTATATATTTTGAGCTTGGATATTGGTTAGTCTGTATTAATTGTAGAATGCTCCATGGACTTCACTTATATCTTTTGGAGTATGAATAATACTATAATCTAAAGTGGGGTTGGAAGAATGTAAACTTTAGGAATTGGTGATCCCACTATTTTGGAGGGTGTTGAATCTTAGTATGATATTTATGAAAGTGGATTTGGAAGAGTGTCAACTTTAGTTAGTAATGATTCCACTATTTTGGAAGAGGTTCCAATTGATTATGAAGCTGCTATATATGATGATTATTGTGTTGACATGTATGCTATAAAGAATAATGTTAACCATGAAACTTGTCATCATGATTTTAATTTTAAATTGGATTATGCCTCACATGACCGTTATTTTGTTGAGTTTGCTCCCACTATTCCGAATGAGAAGAATTTTGCTTATGTGGAGAGTAGTAAAATTTCTATGCTTGTAGATCATGAAAAGAATGCTTTATGTGATGGTTATATTGTTGAACTCATTCATGATGCTACTGAAAATTATTATGAGGGAGGAATACATGCTTGTAGGGATTGCAATAATATCAAGTTTCCTCTCTATGTGCTTAAAGTTTTGAAGTTATACTTGTTTTGCCTTCCTATGCTAGTTGATTCTTGTTCCTATAAATTATGTTCTCACATCCATAGGCCTAGGAAGTGGGTTAGATTTAAATGTGCTAGTCATATTCTTCATGATGCTCTCTTTATGTTTCAATTCTTATCTTTTATGTGAGCATCATTGAAATCATCTTGCCTAGCTAAAAGGCATTAAAGAAAGCGCTTGTTGGGAGATAACCCAATATTTACCCTTAATGTTTTTGTGTGTTTACATGATTATTCTACTGTAGTAATCATTTTTTATAGCTTTTGTTTCAATAAAGTGCCAAGTAAGACCATTGGGAAGACTTGAGTGAAAGTTATTGTGATCTTGCTGTAAAAAACAGAAACTTTGCGCTCATGAGATTAGCTGTTATTTTTTTATAGAAGAGTGCTTTTGAGTTGATTCTTTTTGCAGAAGATTAATAGACAAATTCCTCACGTCCGCCAATTTAGTTCATAATTTTTGGAGTAGCATAAGTATGGTTGCTGTTCCGATCATTACAGACTGTTCTGTTTCTGATAGATTCTGTTTTCATTGCATAGTTTGCTTGTTTTCTAGTTTCTATGGCTTATGTTTCTCAATATAAATTGTAGAAATGATATGGTACAGTAGGCATTGTGTGAGAACAATTATGAACCTTGTCTTTGACAGTACCAAAGTGAATGGTTTACTCTTTATCATACTAACCTATCTCACGAAGTTTCGTTAAGTTTTGTGTGATTGAAGTTTTCAAGCTTTGGGTGAGATATCGATATGAGGAGAATAAGGAGTGGAAAGACCCTAAGTTTGGGGATGCCTGAGGCACCCCAAGGTAATATTCAAGGAAGACTCAAGCATCTAAGCTTGGGGATGCCCCGGGAGGCATCCCCTCTTTCGTCTTCAAAACTATCGGTATACCTTACTCGGAGCTATATTTTTATTCGTCACATGATATGTGTTTTCTTGGAGCGTATTTTAAATTTTACTTGCTGTTTGAATAAAATCATTGGATCTGAAATCTTGAATGAAAAATAATCCTCCCATGGCTAGTTAATTATTTGACTACTCAGTGTTCTTCACTTATATCTTTTTGGAGTAGTTTGTCATTTACTCATGTGCTTCACATATATCCTATGAGTAAATGGTTGAATGAATTGAATATTATAAATCTGAATTTATATATGTTTCATATGCTTATACCATGGGGAGTAATGACTTCACACATAATAAGTATAGGTGGTAAATTTATTGAAAGTTAGCAAACATAGAATTGGTCACTTGAACAATTCATGAAAGAATATTAAAGGAAGAGAGATTTCACATATAAATACACTATCTTGGACATATTTTGTAATTGTGAGCACTCATTAAAATATGACATGCTAAAAGGTTGATGTTGGACAAGGAAGACAACTTAATGGGTTATGTTTTCCTATATCCGAAACATTATATTATCTTGGATCATCCAACATGTTGAGCTTGCCTTTCCCTCTCATGCTAGCCAAATTCTTTGCACCAAGTAGAAATACTACTTGTGCTTCCAAACATCCCTTAAACCAGTTTTGCCATGAGAGTCCACCATACCTACCCCTGGGTTGAGTAAGATCCTTCAAGTAAGTTGTCATCGGTGCATGCAATAAAAATTGCTCTCTAAATATGTATGATCTATTAGTGCGAAGAAAATAAGCTTTATACGAACTTGTGATAGGGAAGAAATAAAAGCGGCAGACTGCATAATAAAGGTCTTTATCACAAGCGGCAATATAAAGTGACGTTCTTTTGCATTAAGATTTTGTGCATCCAACCATAAAAGCGCATGACAGCCTCTGCTTCCCTCTGCGAAGGGCCTATCTTTTACTTTTATCTTCTACCCTTATACAAGAGTCATGGTGATCATCACCTTTCCCTTTTACACTTTTTCCTTTGGCAAGCACTTTGTGTTGGAGCGATCCGGATATATATATATATATATATATATATATATATATATATATATATATATCCACTTGGATGTAGGTTTTCATAAAGTATTATCGTTGACATTACCCTTGAGATAAAAGGTTGGGAGGCGAAACTATAAGCCCCTATCTTTCTCTGTGTCCGATTAAAACTCTGGACCCACAAATATCACCTGAATGTTAGCAATTGTGAAAGATTAAATGATAGTTGAGTATGTGGAGTTTTCTGAATCAAAGCTCTTACATAGACCCTTCCCAAAAATAAGATGAATTGCAATTGTTTGATGACTAAGAGCACGGTTTGTTAGTTTTCAAGAAAGTTTATGATCTATACTTTAACATGTGAATAGCTTGTTAGTTGATCATGAGAAGTTTTAGTTGAGCTACTGTTATGATATATAATGATGCTAGAAAAAGTGATTGGAACTATCATTTATCAAACTTATGCACTTGCTAGCATTAACACTTCATAAATTATTTCTTTTATCATTTACCTACTCGAGGACGAGCAGGAATTAAGCTTGGGGATGCTGATACGTCTCCAATGTATCTATAATTTATGAAGTATTCATGCCATGTTTACAATAGTTTTATATGATTTTGGTATGATTTGATTACAACTAACCCGGACTGACGCTGTTTTCTGTAGAACTACCATGGTGTTGTTTTTGTGCAGAAATAAAAGTTCTCGGAATGCGCTGAAAATAAACGGAGGTTTTTTCTGGCCCACCCCCTTGGGCGCCCCCTATGCCTCGTGGACTCCCCGTGGGCCCCCGTGACTTGTTCTCGACGCCAACCTCTCCTATAAATCCCCAAACCTCCAAAAAATAACCTAGATCGGAAGTTCCGCCGCCGCAAGCCTCTGTAGCCACAAGAAATCAATCTAGGCCCTCTCTGGCACCCTGCAGGAGGGGGCCATCATCACTGCAGGCCACAGAGGAGGATCCCGGAGGGGCCATCATCGCCATGAAGGCCAAGGACCATAGGGAGAACCTCTCCCCATCTAGGGGGAGGCCATGGAGGAGGAAGCACAAGGGAGAGAACCTCTCCTCCTCCCTCTCGGTGGCGTCGGAGTGCCATCGGGAGGGGAATCATCGCCACGGTGATCGTCTTCATCAACATCACCATCATCATCACCATTCTCATCTCTTTTACGTGGTCCACTCTCCCGCATCCTGCTGTAATCCCTACTTGAACATGGTGCTTCATGCCACATATTATGATCCAATGATGTGTTGCCATCCTATGATGTTTTGAGTAGATATCCTTTGTCTTTGGGTTGATTGATGATCTAGATTGGTATGAGTTGTATGTTTTATTTTGGTGTTGTCCTATTGTGCCCTTCGTGTCGCGCAAGCGTGAGGGATTCCCGCTGTAGGGTGTTGCAATACGTTCATGATTCGCTTATAGTGGGTTGCTTGAGTGACAGAAGCATAAACGTGAGTAAGGGGGTTGTTGCGTATGGGATAAAGGGGACTTGATATGCTAATGCTGTGGTTGGGTTTTACCTTAATGATCTTTAGTAGTTGCGGATGCTTGCTAGAGTTCCAACCATAAGTGCATATGATCCAAGAAGAGGGAGTATGTTAGCTTATGCCTGTTCCTCATATGAGATTGCAACGATGACTACCGGTCTTGTTAACAATTGCCTCGGATAATTCCGCACACCGACCCATCATTATTTCACACCCGCTATCTATAATATTAAGTAATATATTCTAACTTTATGATAACAACACCTACTTTTATATTTTAGCTCTTCGATGCCATGCAAAGTTATCCTCTTCATACCCACAACATAGTCTTCTTCCTCGTTTCTAGTTGGAAGCAAACGTTCGGTGTACATAGAGTCGTATCAGTGGCAGATAGGACTTGAGAGAATATTGATCTTACCTTTAGCTCCTTGTGGGTTCGACACTCCATACTTATCACTTCCACCTTTGGGAATTGCTACGATGATTCCTTGCACTTGGGGATTATCACTCGACACCCCTCTCTCATCACCCACTATTAGAGTATGATAAAAGCCTTCAAACTCCATAGGCCTAGGCTTACCAAACCACCATCAGAAGGAAGCAAGCATATTTCACAGAACTCAGTAAGCGGTATCTGATGGGGCTCAACGTATAAATTAAACTGCACCTCAGGAGGATTATTCCTAGGAAGGAAATTAAAACTTTGCATAAAGGAGTTTGTGAGGAGATGATACTGTTCACATTCAACTGCGATGAAGTCGGTGACGCCGGCATTAGCAGCATATTGTGCAAACTCTTGAAGGATTTCGGCCCCTTCCATGAATGGTGTATGCGGCCATTCGCACGGGCGTACTTCCGCCAATCTCTGGGTATGGAGATCACTGTCAGATGACTCCCCTACAACTCCCTTGGAGTTCTTCTTGGAAGCAAACTTCCTAAAGATACTAATCTTTTTTCCTATGAACAAAATTTTGAAATTTTTAGTCCACAAATTTTTCTCAACAAAACTTTACAAGAATGATAGCAACTACTCATAGGGATACATAGAGTCCATAGCAATCATTCAAACTACTTAGGACTCTAAGAATTCAACATGCAAGCTCATCTACAGCAGTACCAAGAGTAGCTAATTATTCAAAATATAAACCACTAAAGCAAAAACTAATTGGACACACGGAGGAGTCACATACCAAGCAACAATCCCCCCAAACAGTGTCGGAAATAGAGCTTCGAGCAAAGAGATCGAAATCCATGGGTTTGAGAGCACGAACACGAGAGAGAGAGAGAGAGAGAGAGAGAGAGAGAGAGAGCAATGGTGATTTTTTCTGGAGGTAGGTGATGAAGTGGTATGAAGAGATAAGTGAGGGGGCCCACATGGGGACCACAACCCACCAGGGCACGCGTGGGGGTCCTGGTGCGCCCAGGTGGGTTGTACCCACCTGGTGCACCTCCCTCTGATGTTATTTGCACCAAAAATTCTTAAATATTCAGAAAAAAATCACATTAAATATTCAGAGCATTCTGAGAACTTTTATTTTCGGGTCATTTTTTATTGCACGGGAAATTCAGAAAACAGACAAAACATGGTATTTTATTTTATTTATAACTAATAAAAACAGAAAACAAAAAGTAGGGACAGAAGGTAGTGCTTACTAAATTCATCAACTTCATACCTTTCAAAATGATCCATTAATAAGGTTGATCAAGTCTTATTAACAACCACTTTCGATTAGCATGAAACCGAAGAAATTTCGTAAATCACTAAGTTACCTCAACGGGGATATGAATGTCCCCAACAATAAGCATTTCATATTTCTTTTTAATAGTAGGTAGAGGTAGTTGAAAACTTCCAATAGTGATTGTTGGATATTTTTAAATATCATAAAAAGTGACCTTGCTTTTATTGCAATCAATAATAGCCCCTGCAGTATTCAAGAAGGGTCTACCAAGGATAATCGACATGTTGTCGTCCTCGGGCATCTCAAGTATAATAAAGTCAGTCAAAATAATAACATTAGCAACAACAACGGGCACATCCTCACAAATACCGATAGGTATGGTAGTTTACTTATCAGCCATTTGCAAAGATACTTCAGTATGTGTGAGTTTATTCGAATCAAGTCTTTTATATAAAGAGAAAGGCATAACACTAACACCAGCTCCTAAATCACATAAAGCTTTCACATAATTTCTTTTGATGGAGCAAGGTATAGTTGGTATTCCCGGATCTCCAAGTTTTTTAGGTACTCCATCTTTAAAAGTATAATTAGCAAGCATGGTGGAGATTTCAGCTTCCGGTATTTTTCTCTTAGTGGTGACGATGTCTTTCATGTACTTTGCATAAGGAGGCATTTTTAAGATATCAGTCAAGCCAGTACGCAAAAAGACTGGCCACAACATTTCACCAAAGCGTTCAAATTCTTCATCATCTTCTTTTTAGTTGACTTAGGTGGAAAGGGCATAGGTTTTTGAACCCACAGTTCTCTTTCTTTATCGTGTTTTGTAGCAATAAAGTCTCTTTTATCATATCGTGTATTCTTTGGTTGTGGGTTATCAAGATCAACTGCAGGTTCTATCTCAACATCATTGTCTGGTTCTTTATTATTTGTTTGAGTATTTTCACTAACCTCATCATTATTTTTTTTCATTATTAGAAGGTGAGTGTTCATTACCAGACTGAGTTTTAGCATCAGAGATAGAAATTTCATTATCATTATCAGGAGGTTTTTCTACTTCAGGTTCACTAGAGGCATGCAAAGTCCTATCATTTTTCCTCTTCTTTTTCTTTTTAAAAGGACTACGTGCATCAGTGTTATCTCTTTGAGAATCTTGTTCAATTCTTTTTGGGTGTCCCTCGGGATAAAGTGGTTCCTGAGTCATTTTACCTCCTCTAGTTGCTACTCTAACAGCAAAGTCACTTATATTATTATTCATTTCATCAAGCAACTCTCTTTGAGATTTAGCAACTTGTTCTAACTGAGTTTGAACCATAGAAGCATGCTCCCCACACCTCTAACATCATTTGAGATTCTAAATAACAAGTCACTTAAGCGAGCAATCATATCAGAATTGTATTTAAGTTTTTTCATAACATTTGCATTGAAGTGATCTTGCTTTCTAATGTAATTTTCAAACTCATAAAGGCATTGGCTAGGGTGCATATTGTGAGGATTATCATTATCACTTAATTTCATTAGAGAATTTACCTCTACCACCTTAAGTGGTGGTGGTGTATCAAGCCCATGTATTTCTTCAATAGGAGGTAAATTTTTGACATCCTCAGCTTTAATACCTTTTTTCCTTCATAGATTTCTTCACCTCTTGCATATCTTCAGGACTGAGATATAATATACCCCTCTTCTTCGGAGTGGATTTAGACGGTGATTCAGGAAGAGTCCAATCATCATAATTTTTCAATATGTTATTCAATAATTCTTCAGCTTGCCCCATAGTTGGTTCCCTGAAAACACAACCAGCACAACTATCTAGGAAATCCCTAGAAGCATCGGTTAGTCCATTATAGAAGATATCAAGTATTTCGTTTTTCTTAAGAGGATGATCAGGAAAAGCATTAAGCAATTGGCAAAGCCTCCCCCAAGCTTGTGGGAGACTCTCTTCTTCAATTTGCACAAAGTTAAATATTTCCTATAAGGCAGCTTGTTTCTTATGAGCAGGGAAATATTTTTCAGAGAAGTAATAAATCATATCCTGGGGACTATGCACGCAACCAGGAGCAAGAGTATTGTACCAAGCTTTAGCATCACCCTTTAATGAGAACAGAAATAATTTGCGAATATAGTAATAGCGAGTTTTCTCATCATGAGTAAAAAGGGTGGCTATGTCATTCAACTTAGTAAGACGTGCCACAACAGTTTTAGTTTCATAACCATGGAAAGGATCAGATTCAACCAAAGTAATTAACTCTGGGTCGACATAGAATTCATAATCCTTATCATCAATAAAGATGGGTGAAGTAGCAAACTTAGGATCATATTGCATTCTAGCATTCAAGGATTTTTCTTTATACTTGCGTAGTAATTTCTCTAGATCATCTCTATCCTCACAAGCAAGAATATCTCTAGTTGTCTCCTCATTCATAACATAACTTACCTTTGGTAATTCATATCTAGGAGGGCTAGTTCTAACAGGTGTTTCAAGATTTTCAGTTTCAAGCTCATCATCAGTTTCAACAATGTCATGCTGTCTTACTGAAGCAATTTGTTCATCAAGAAATTCACCTAGTGGCACGTCATCATCATCAAGCAAGGTACTAACATCATCATAAGTATCATTTATAGCAGAAGTGGCATCATCAATAACTTAAGACATATCAGGGTTAATAGCATGTGGTGGTGTTGCAAGTTTACTTCTAACAGAAGGTGGATCTAAAGCAGAGCTAGATGACAGTTCCTTACCTCCCCTTGTCTTAGAGGGATAAATCTTAGTCTTAGCATCCTTCAGATTCTTCATAGTGGTAAAAGGATAATAATCCCAAGTGACTCAACATATAGCTATGCTCCCTGGCAACGGCGCCAGAAAAAGGTCTTGATAACCCACAAGTATAGGGGATCGCAACAGTTTACGAGGGTAGACTATTCAACCCAGATTTATAGATTTGACACAAGGGGAGCCAAAGAATATTTGTAAGTATTAGCAGATGAGTTGTCAATTCAACCACACCTAGAGATTAATTATCTACAACAAAGTGATCAGTAGCAAAGTAGTATGATAGTTTTGATAAAATTAGCGACAACAATAGTAACGGCAACAGAGATAGCAGTAGTTTTGTAGCAAGTTTAATAGTAACGATAGTAGTAGTAACTTAGCAAGAACAATTTGAGTGAAATTCATAGGCATTGGATCGGTAATTTGTTGGATGATATTCTTCATGTGACAGTCAAAACCTAGGGCGATACGACACTAGCTCCAGTTCATAAATATAATTTAGGCATGTATTCCGTAAATAGTCATACATGCTTATGTAAATATTCATAGGCATGACATCTTTTGTCCTACCCTCCCGTGGCAGCGGGGTCCAATTGGAAACTAAGGGATATTAAGGCCTCCTTTTAATAGAGAACTAGAACAAAGCATTAACACACGGTGAATACATGAAATCCTCAAACTACGGTCATCACCGGGAGTGGTCCCGACTATTGTCACTCCGGGGTTTCCGGATCATAACACGTAGTAGGTGCTATAACTTGCAAGATCGGATCTAGAACATGGATATAATGGTGATAACATAAAAGGTTCAGATCTGAAATCATGGCACCCGGGCCCAAAGTGATAAGCATGAAGCATGGCAAAGTCATAGCAATATCAATCTCAGAACATAGTGGATACTAGGGATTTGGCGCTAACAAAACTAACTAGATTACATGATGAATCTCATCCAACTCCTCACCTACCAGCGAACCTACAAAGGAATTACTCACTCCTAGTGGGGAGCATCATGGAATTGGCGATGGAGAAGGGTTGGTGATGTTGAAGATCGAAGATCCCCCTCTCTGGAGCCCCAAACGGACTCCAGATCTGGCCTCCCGATGAAGAACAGGAGGTGACGGTGGCGCCGTCTCCTGGAACGCGATAATTCTTTCTCCTTGGTTTTTTCTAGAAAAATAGGATTTTTACAGCATCGGTTTCAGGGTCTGCTTGGGGGGCACGCGCGCCCTGGTGGGTTGTGCCCACCCAGGTGCCCCTCTCCGGTGGTTCTTGGCTCCAGAAATTCTCATATATTGCATAAAAAATCCTCGCAAAGTTTCGTTCAATTTCGAGAACTTTTATTTCTGCACAAAAACAACACCATGGTAGTTCTGCTGAAAACAATATCAGTCCGGGGTTAGTTTCATTCAAATCATGCAAATTAGAGTCCAAAATAAGAGGAAAAGCGTTAGGAAAAGTAGATACGTTGGAGATGTATCAAGGGGGCGGCTCAAACTGCGGATTTCAAGGCCAAGGCAATCAAGGCGGTTTTAATCAGCAACCCAGTCAAGGCAATCAGCAGCAGCAGTCCGGGTATTAGAGTAATCCAAAGCAGCTGAATAGTGGCCAATATTATGTTTTAACCACGAGCCTATGCAAGCGAGATCAGAAGGTTCATAAACGAGTGGTAAGCACGGTTGAGCCGCCAATCCCTCGATACTTACGATGGTAAGAGCAGCCCATTGCATGGAGCCGTGAGGATCAGCCGCCTCGGATTGACAACCTAGGTCAACTAGCTTTGGTGGTTGCTCCTCAGGTTGGAGGTTACAAGTTCACTAAGGTGCTTATGAACGGAGGTAGTAGTATCAGTATCCTTCATTATGATACTTTTCGTCATATGAATTTGATTGACAAGGATCTTAAGCCGTCCTCCACAGTCTTTCATGGGGTGGTGCCTGGTAAGTCGGCATATCTAGTGGGTAAGATAGCCTTGGAAGTAGCTTTTGGCAATGAGCATGATTACAGGGACGAAACATTGAATTTTGAGGTGGTCAAGATCAAGAGCCCTTATCACGCCTTGTTTGGATGGCCGGCTTATGCCAAATTTATGGCACGACCTTGTTATGTTTATCTGTAGCTTAAAATGCCGGGTCGCAAGGGTACCATCACGGTGCATGGTGACAGAAAGATATCTCTGGAGTGTGAAGAGGGTGATGCTGCTTACATTGAGTCTGCTTGTGCAACAGAGGAGCTGAAGTTCTATAAAGATAATGTTGACCCGGCAGATATGACTCCCTTGAAGAAGCCAACCACAGAGCATGACCCTTTGTTGAAGTTTAAATCGGCAGACGACACCAAGCTCTGTGGTTGATAGCGTTGCGTTCAGAATTGCCTTCACAACCAGATAGGACGCAATGCTCATGCTTATGTGGATGATATCGTTGTGAAATCTAGGAAGAAAGAGACCTTGCTAGATGATTTAAAGGAGACCTTTGATAATCTCCGGGTCTACAAGATGATGCATAACCCAACCAAATGTATTTTTGTGTACCAGCAAGCAAGCTCTTGGGCTTTCTAGTCTCTGAGAGAGGTATTGAAGCTAACCAGGAGAAAATCAAGGCTATCACTTCCTTGGCTAAGCCGGTGTGTATTAATGACGTCCATCGTTTGGCGGGTCATATTGCGGCTTTAAGCCGATTTATAAGCCGCTTGGGAGAAAAGGCTATTCCTCTATACCGGATGATGAAGAAAAGATATCACTTTGTCTAGAGTAATGCTGCCAATGAGGCGCTCGAGGCACTTAAAAAAATAGTTGGCCGAGCCGCCGGTTCTTGCAGCTCCTGTCGAGAAGGAGCCCTTGCTCTTATATGTGGCTGCTAATAGCAGAGCCGTCAGCGTGGCAGTTGTTGTGCAGAGGAAGGAAACGGGCAAGGAATATCCGGTTCAAAGGCTGGCTTACTATGTCAGTGAGGTGTTAATTGAGTCTAAGCAGAGGTACCCACATTGGCAGAAGCTAGTCTATGGAGTGTTCATGGCCAGTCGCAAGTTGAAACATTATTTCCTTGGTCATCCTATTACAGTGGTCAGTTCTGCTCCTTTAGGGGACTTTATTCAAAACCGAGAAGCCACAGGCCGGGTGGCCAAGTGGGCCATTGAGCTTGGTCCTCATGGGTTGAAATATATGCCAAGGATAGCTATCAAGTCACAGGCTCTTGTGGATTTCATCAACAATTAGACAGAATTGCAGACACCAGAGGAAAAGCCAGATAACACTTACTGGACGATTCACTTTTACGGGTCAAGGCAGCTGGAGGGCTCGGGGGCTGGAGTTATCTTGACTAGCCCATGAGGTGATAAGTTTTGTTGTTCTATGATTAATGTTCCCTGGTACTAATAATGCAGCTGAGTATGAGGCTCTGCTCCATGGCCTTCGGGTGGCTAAAGAGATGAACTTAAGTCAGGTGAGGTGCTTTGGCGACTCAGATTTGGTGGCTCAGCAGGTCTCAGGAACTTGGGATTGTAAGGACCCGCGCATGGCAGCTTATCACCGGGCAGTTGACAGTATTGCTGGCCATTTCAAAGGTTATCAAGTGGAACACATTGATCATAGAAAGAATGAGGCGGCTGATACTTTAAGCCGGCTGTGGTCTCGGCATAAGCCGGTGCCACCCAATGTTTTTCTTGACATATTGCATAACCCTTCAGTTAAGCTACCGACAGAAGACTATCTTGCAATCCCTGACCCGTAGGCACAGTTGGTGGCGGCTCTTCATGCTATTCCTAATTGGACGGTTCCTCATTTGGCTTATATGACCCGGGGAGAGTTGCCTGAGGATGAAACTTCGGCCAGACAAATAACCCGGAGGTCTAAGTCAATGACTATTGTCGATAGCGAGTTGCACCGATGTAGTGTCATAGGTGTGTTCCAGTGCTGTGTTTCCCCAGAAGAAGGCCGTGAGATTCTAAGAGAGATTCATGAAGGAGATTGTGTCCATCATGCCGGCTCTAAGTCTCTCGTGGCTAAAGCTTTTCGTCATGGCTTTTATTGGCTGACGGCTCATGCTGATGCAGAAGATCTGGTTAGCAAGTGCGATGGCTGTTCGAAATTTTCCAGACGGGCTCATGTGCCGGCTCAAGAATTTAGGATGATTCCAATCACTTGGCCGTTTGCAGTTTGGGGGCTAGATATGGTTGGACCTTTCAAAAGATCCAAGGACAAAAAGATCCACCTCTTGGTGGCGGTTGATAAGTTTACAAAGTGGGTTGAGGCAGAGCCGACCAGCAAGTGTGATGCGGCAATGGCGGTTCAATTATTTAAGAAGGTGATCTTCCGCTTTGGCTACCCACATAGTATCAACTGATAATGACACTAATCTGTCTAAGGGCGCTATGAAAGAATCCGGCTTATGGTCCCTTTGCAGAGAATGCCGGGTTGTTGGGTTGAGGAATTACCCTCAGTGCTTTGGAGTATAAATACTACCCCCAACAGATTAATAGGTTACACGCCTTTCTTCATGGTTTACGGGGCAGAGGCGGTTCTCCCAAGTGACATCCGTCATGATTCGCCTCATGTGGCGGCTTATGTTGAAGCTGACTACAAAAAAGCATGTCAGGATGCTCTGGATATGTTGGATGAGGAACGTGACCTCACGGTGGCTCGTTCGGCGATTTATCAGCAAGATCTGCGTCGTTATCATAGCCATCGGGTTAAAACCCAGATCTTTCAAGAAGGCGACTTGGTGCTCCGGCTCATCCAGGATTAAATAGATATGCACAAATTATCCCCACCTTGGGAAGGGCCTTTTGTGGTCAGCAAGAATCTGAACAACGGGTCATACTACCTCATTGATATTCGAGAAAACAAGGACTCGTGCACATCGAAGGAGGAGACCCACTGGCCGTGGAACATTGCCATCTGCGACCATATTACACTTGACCCACCGGCTCTTGTGCTGTACATACCTTCATCAATGTATATATTTTGATCAGTATAATAAAGCTGGCATCCCTAATAATTTAGGGCCTCTATCGTTTCATTTAAAAGTATTCGAGTCTTTATTGTCTGTTCATAAGGTCACTTGGGGGCTTCCTGCTCAATGAGCATAGCTATTCACACCCTCTTGATCCGGTTTTCAAGCCATCTCATTAGGTCACTTGGGGGCTTCCTGCTCAATGAGCATAGATATTCACACCCTCTTGATCCGGGTTTCAAGCCGTATCATTGGTCACTTGGGGACTTCCTGCTCAATGAGCATAGCTACTCACACCCTGTTGATCCGGTTTTCAAGCCATCTCAATGTTTACTTGGGGGCGTCCTGCTCAATGAGCATAGCTATTCACACTCTCTTGATCCGATTATCAAGCCGTCTCATTGGTCACTTGGGAGCTTCCTGCTCAATGAGAATAGCTATTCACACCCTCTTGATCCAGTTTTCAAGCCATCTCATTGGTCATTTGGGGGCTTCCTGCTCACTGAGCAAAGCTATTCACACCCTCTTGATCCGGTTTACAAGCCGAATTTGAGTTAAACCTGCCTATTTGCAAGATGCTACTCCGCCAGGTGACCCGTCGAACTCTTGACAGTTACTCTTTTCAGCAAAACCCTGAACTAGTCAAGGTTAAAACGGTGGCCTTTGTCACGAGAGAGCCGGCTTACAGAGAGCTAGGATAAACTCACCCACTGTCGTAGTCTCACTGGTACGCATCGGTCCTAAACAAATGGTTTTTAACCCCTTTCCGTGACGGCATTTGGAACCGTCACCAAGTGAGTGTGGGCGATAGGGGGGTCCTTCCCACACGACCCAGAAACCGTCGGGGATATGCCCTCCTGGCACACACACTCGACAAAATGAGGTCGTGTGCGACCGGCGAGCGCTCAAATACGGAAATACGTACACTAGAGCTAAAAAAATACAATTATACGACGAAATTGTTTCCGGTCACAAGTACATCCCACACAGTCAGTCCTCGCTAAATGTTTCTGTTCGTATGTAAATCCCACACAGTGGCTCCAAGGAAAACGTTTCCGTTCACAGGTACATCACACACAATTTTTCCTGTCAAATCGTTTGCGTTATTGTATGTATCACACACGGTTCGTAGAAGAAACTGTGTGGCAAAGGCTGTCCATCACACACAGTTTTTATGTGGTAAACGTTTGCGCAAGGTGGGCTAACGCAAACAGTTTTCAAGAGAAAGTCATGTGTGATTGTTCATTGATCCAACATGGTTTATTCCTACAAATAGTGTGCGTTGCTTGAGGTCATCGCCCATGGTAGTTTTTTCAACAACCGTTTGCAATAGCAAAACCCAATTAGCAGGCTAATTATCCGATTATTCATAATCCATTTATTAAACTAATTGACATTTCATATTAAGCACACAATATATTTCATTTCCATATTAAGGAAGCAGAATTTCATAATTGAAATACATCAGAGTACAACATAATATAGCTTCAGCACTCAACTACCCCATTACAAACTGTACCAGCAGCAAGTTCCACATGCAACATGTAGAACCTTTCGAAATTAGCATCATAGACGGTATATAGACAGATGCATCTCATCTGGAAAACTGTTGAAGCGGAAGGCGAATATTGAGCCTTCATTCGTGTTGAAGGTCTCTGCGAATTTAGGCCAGTGCCTGTGGATGATTGACCGTCCGTCCTTCGTCCTCTTCAGGAACACTTCCATATTGAACCGTGGGTGTTGTATGAAAATCTTCCTCGCCTCCTGACCATAGAGGTGGTTTGAGAGGTAATCATCAGTGAACTGCTTTGGAAAGGCCTGAAAACAAGGATGTGCATAAATATCTTCTCTATATTGGAAATGGGGCAAAGGAATAAAAAAAGGCAAGGTATAATAGTTAGTATCATCTTGTAGTGATTAGATGTCTTCTTCATTCTGCAGACAAAGATCTTGTTTTTTTGTCGCTAATTTCTTTATCCTAACAATCTTTTTGAGTTTCTTGTTTTGATTGATATTCATGGACAACTCATTTCCCCATATGCAAAAAGGGTCCAACAATGGGTCAAAACCTCTGACAGCAGGACCTACATGTGCACGACCAAATTGTTAAAAACCAAAATATTAGAATGGTTCCTGCAATTGCACAATAATGTGCTATTAGAGAATGGACCATGCACGTGCTAACCTCGATTGTAAACCTCAGTGCTTCCCATTGTTTCCCTGCAACACATATAAGGTAGTTAGTCATCAGGTTAAGTAAGGGTTCACATGCTATCAATAAAATATGTTGATGAAAAATAAGCACATTGCAGATTCATCAGATTAATTCAAGCCACATGGAAAACCCATTTACCCAAACCAAGCATGATTAAGAACTAGTAAATATAGCACTTTTATATGTTTCTCATGTATTAAGTGCAACCAAATTCAATTTATTACTCACATGCACAACAATACAAAATTCTACCGACAATTGGACATCGCATTGCAGAATTGAACCAAGCAGTTAACTAAACACCACAATAAATGAACCAAATATTAACTGAGCACCACATTGCACAATATAACATACTCCTAATAGAAGATCAGACAGTTAACCAAACAGTTAACTACATCCAATTGTAGAAATTGTATTTGTTTCTCATGTATTTACTACAACCAAATTCAATTTATTCCTCACATGGTATACAATAACAGAATGCACCCACAACTATTGAACATCGCATTGCAGAATTGAACCAAACAGTTAACTAAACACCACAACACAAATGAACCAAACATTAACTAAGCACCACATTACACAATGTATAGCCAAACCAAGCATGCTTGACAAGTTGGAAATATAGCAATTGTATTCATTTCTCATGTATTTTGTAAAGATAAATTCAATTTATTTCTCCAATGAAAGACAATACAAAATTGCAGCCTGAAGAATTGAACATCACATTTGCAGAATTGAACAAAATAGTTAACTGAAGACGACAACTAATTAACAAAACAGTTAATAAGTGAGCACCACACTGCACGACATACAGAACATATACACTAGAGCAACAGATTGCATGGTAAAATTAGATAGAACAATTCACTAGAATTTGTGAAGGAAAGGCAGGAGCAGCATGCACACGCAACGAGTAAACCGAGGATGCTTAACCAGCGTAGCTAGCAAATGGCAAGGTGCTCCTCAAAGATTTGGGGGTCGGCACGAATGGCAGCCATCGCGACCTCATCCGCGCGTGCGGCCATGATTTGCTTCTCCGCTGCCAAATGCTCCTTGAGTTCCTGGATATACTGCGTGCACCATGGCTTAGGGCGGCTCTTATTTGGTGGAGGGGTTGGTGATTTGGATGGAAGGTGTCGCGCTCGCGCCGGCGATGGGGGAATGTGGGATGTGGAAGGAGGAGGAGGATGGGGGTCGGGTGTGGATTACCTGCCTGGATAGACAAGGCCAAGCAGCATGAAGGAGGGTCGCTGGCGAGGAGGCGGTGCTACAAGCAAGGAGTGAAGGTTTCAACTTGGAAAGGAAGGCGGAAAGAGGGGAAATGTGGCTTTTGGTAAGGGGGAGGGGGCGGGGAGGTAGATATTTCCGCGGAAGCCAAAAATTTGGAACCGCTTCAGCCAAAAAACTGGCGGCAAAATGTCATCATACACGGTCCCTTATTCAGAACTGTGTACGATATGTGGACATCACAAATGATTCAGATAGCTTAACCCGTGTGTGATGAGTTTGAACGTCAAAAGTTGTGGTTCGAATTTCCATGGTTATAGTGGTCATCCACGTCATTGCATAATTTGGGTACACAAAGGAGACTACAGCACACCCACACTTCTTAATCGAGCAAGTTCAGCAATTAAATAGAGCTAGCTGACCTAAACATTACTCTAAGAAATTAAAGACTGGCGCTCTTAATTAAACAAAACAAAGAGTACTACTATGGCTGGTGCTCGTCGATCTCCGCCGCTGCCTCCATGTCCAGCTCGCGCCCAACGGTCTCCTGGGGAAGGGGCTCCATGGCATCCATCACACCATACTCGGCAAGCATCTCGCCATCCGCGTCCGCCATCTCTTTGGCAAAGGCCGCTATGTGCTGGGCGTGGGCGGACGCGATCTGGTCTTGGACGGGCTCCGTCGTTGCAAGGTATGCGGCGGAGGAACGGACGGCTGCTCGAATGCTCTCGGCGATTGCTAGCTCTTCGGCCGTGGGTTGTCGACCGTTGTCGGAGAAGCTTCGTTCAATTTGTGCAGTGACCGCCAGGAGCTAGGCGTGGGCGGCCTCGACATGGTCATGGGCGGCCTCCATCAGGGCTAAGGCCGCCGTTGCGGAACGGACAGCTGCTGTGCCGCTCTCGCTAGTTGCTATCCTCGAGGCAGATGTTGCTGCCGCCACCTAAGAAGCAACAACATCTGTTTGGGCTGCCTTTGCTGCCCGGTCGCAGATTGCGGCCGCGCTCATGCACCTTGTTAGCATGCGCATGGCGGCTGTGGCCGTGCTCTCGCCGGAGTGGGCCACCGAAGTTGCCCTCATGACGCGGGTCCACATGCCCATCTTTCACCGGCAACAATTGAATAGTGAAATGATATTTGGGGAGCGAGCTAGTGTGCTTGAGACGTCGGCTGTGGACTGTAGCCGATGCACCTTCTCGCGTAAGCCATAGGCGTACTATACACCGACGGTGCTCCAGGATATTTTGTGCTGCATCTCACATGGTTGCTGATAATAAACTGTGTGTGATCTACTTGATTTTTCATCTTGATTTGAATTACATAATGGGGTCACAGTGGCAGTGGACGGTGTTTGAATTGCTAGACCTTTTATCTGGAGTGAACATGCAACTATATGTGTGTCATAAAAGAATTGGAATGATTCAGGGTTCGTTTGCACATTTTATACATTAAATTGGTTTTCTAGCCATTTCAAGTGCACAATTAAAAATTAAACTACATGCACATTCTCCAATGCATATAAATTGGTTGAAAAATCAAATCTGTGTCCTTGGGTGCATGCTTAGGTCCCATGCAAGAAATGGGAATGAAGTTCAAACACCAGCGCACCGTTGATTGCCGGCAAAACATTGAGATGCCCGGTTTTTAAATTCTAGTAAATCCAAAACTCATCTGAAATTCATGAAACTTGGCATGCTATCATGGAGCGGCATCAACATGCCATGGTAAAATTTTTGTCCCATTTGGGGCAGGTTTGGGTATATGCTTCTCACAAACCGGAGCTTCTCACAACAAGCATGATGGTTTTCGGTAGGGAACGTCCCACCTTTGGGGACGAAACAATATCCATTGCCTCTTATTCCTGTCAAATTTTTTCTCATGTTAACATAGAACAACAGGAGTGTTGTGTGAATTTTTGTGATTTTTTGGGGTTCGTTTGGACATTTTTATGCATTAGCTGAGTTTTCAATGCATTTATGTGCATAATTCAAATTTGAACTATATGCACATGCTCCAATGCATATAAATTGGTTGAAAAATCAAATCTGTGTCCTTGGGTGCATGCTTAATTAGGTCCCATGCAAGAAATGGGAATGAATTTCGAACACCAGGGCACCGTTGATTGCCGGCAAAACATTGAGATGCCTGGTTTTTAAATTCTAGTAAATCCAAAACTCGTCTGAAATTCATGAAACTTGGCATGCTATCATGGAGCGGCATCAACATGCCGTGGTAAAAATTTTGTCCCATTTCGGACAGGTTTGGATATATGCTTCTCACAAACATAAGCTTCTCACAACAAGCATGATGGTTTTCGGTAGGGAACGTCCCACCTTTGGGGACGAAACAATATCCATTGCCTCTTATTGCTTTCAATTTTTTTCTCGTGTCAACATAGAACAGCAGGAGTGTTGTGTGAATTTTTGTGCTTTTTCGCGGTTCGTTTGGACATTTTTATGCATTAGCCGAGTTTTCAATGCATTTTTGTGCACAATTCAGTTTTTAACTACATGCACATGCTCCAGTGAATATAAATTGGTTGAAAAATCAAATCTGTGTCCTTGTGTGCATGCTTAGGTCCCATGCAAGAAATGGGAATGAATTTCAAACACGAGGGAACCGTTGATTGCCGGCAAAACATTGAGATGCCTGGTTTTTAAATTGTAGTAAATCAAAACTCGTCTGAAATTCAAGAAACTTGGCATGCTATCATGGAGCGGCATCAACATGCCGTGGTAATTTTTTATCCCATTTGGGGCAGGTTTGGGTATATGCTTCTCAAAAACCAGAGCTTCTCACAACAAGCGATGGTTTCGGTTGGGAACGTCCCACCTTTGGGGACGAAACGATATCCATTACTTCTTATTGCTTCCAAAATTTTTCTCGTGTCAACATAGAACAACAGGAGTATTGTGTGAATTTTTGTGATTTTTTGGGATTCGTTTGGTCATTTTTATGCATTAATTGAGTTTTCAATGCATTTATGTGCCTAATTCATATTTGAACTACATGCACATGCTCTAGTGCATATAAATTGGTTGAAAAATCAAATCCCTGTCCTTGGGTGCATGCTTAGGTCCCATGCAAGAAATGGGAATGAATTTCAAACACCACGGCACCATTGATTGCCGGCTAAACATTGAGATGCCTGGTTTTTAAATTCTTCTAAACCAAAACTCGTCTAAAATTAATGAAACTTGGCATGCTATCATGGAGCAGCATCAACATGCCGTGGTAAATCTTTTGTCCCATTTGGGGAAGGTTTGGGTATATGCTTCTCACAAACCACAGCTTCTCACAACAAGAATGATGGTTTTCAGTAGGGAACGTGCCAACTTTGGGGACGAAACGATATCCATTGCCTCTTATTGCTATCATTTTTTTGGTGTCAACATAGAACAACAGGAGTGTTGTGTGATTTTTTAGGGTTCGTTTGGACATTTTTATGCATTAACTGAGTTTTCAATGCATGTATGTGCACAATTCAAATTTGAACTACATGCACATGCTCCAGTGCATATAAATTGGTTGAAAAATCAAATCTGTGTTCTTGGGTGCATGCTTAGGTCCAATGCAAGAAATGGGAATGAATTTCAAACACCAGGGCACTGTTGATTGCCGGCAAAACATTGAGATGCCTGGTTTTTAAATTCTAGTAAATCCAAAACTCGTCTGAAATTCATGAAACTTGGCATGCTATCATGGAGCGGCATCAATATGCCATGGTAATTTTTTTCCCATTTGGGGCAGGCTTGGGTATATGCTTCTCACAAAACCAGAGCTTCTCACAACAAGCATGATGGTTTCGGTAGGGAACGTCCCACCTTTGGGGACGAAACGATATCCATTGCCTCTTATTGCTTTCAAATTTTTTCTCGTGTCAATATAGAACAACACTAGTGTTGTGTTAATTTTTTTGATTTTTCGGGGTTCGTTTGGACATTTTTATGCATTACATGAGTTTTCAATGCATTTATGTGCATAATTCAAATTTGAACTACATGCACATGCTCCAGTGCATATAAATTGGTTGAAAATCAAATCTGTGTCCTTGGGTGCATGCTTAGGTCCCATGCAAGAAATGGGAATGGATTTCAAACACCAGTGCACCGTTGATTGCCGGCAAAACATTGAGTACTTTATTTATAAATTCTAGTAAATCCAAAAGTCGTGTGAAATTCATGAAACTTGGAATTCTATCATGGAATGGCACCCAACATGCTGTGGTATTTTTCTTGTCCATTTTGAGAGAAGGCGCACTCGAATAATGACATCCAACAAAGGTATTTTGAAAAAATAGATGCTGTCGGCATTCTGGGAATGGGGGTCCCCAGACTTGCCTGCCGGCGGCCCACAGCATGGCTAAGCCGGCAGGCCGTACAACCCATCTTCATCAAAAAGGTATCCAAGACCCTCACGAGGCGGACGATGCAAGACCTCCTCTGGAGTGGCCTAGCCAGGCAGGCTCACAAGGAGTGGAGATATCAAGTCGGGGCAAACCTCACGAGGCTCTCGTCACGTGAGCCATGACGAACGGCACCAGGTAGGCGCCAGGGCGCGCAGCGTCCTTATTTCCTCTTTGGTGCTAAGGAGGCCAACACAGGCGAAGAGTACCGAGGCATCAGGCAAAGGTTGCTATATTGGTGCAACGAGGCCAAGACCAGGAGGGCGACGAGACAGAGGTCATCGTGGAGCCCAAGACGGCGTCACCACCAGAGCTTTTCGCAGGCGAAGACCGCTTTTGTCAGGATAGCTTGTACTAGCTGTCCCCCTTCAAATTTGCCCGCCGTTGTTGGCTCCCTTCCCACTCGATATTTGGGAAGAGGACCAGGGCCTCTATAAATAGGTTGAGCCACCATAGTAGGAGAGAGAGAGGATCTTAGCTTGATCCAACCCGATCGAGAGCCTAGCCACAAGAACACCTCAACCTTAGGAGGATGTTCTTCCCTTGTACTGTTCATCATCAGCCCAAGAGGCAATGCACCACCACCACACTGGAGTAGGGTATTACACCACAACGGTGGCCCGAGCCAGTATAAATCTCGTGTCTTTCTGTGTTGCGAGTTCGTTGAGTTTGTCCGCGAGATCTTAGCGAACTAGGGCGTAGATTGGTAGGAGGGAAAGACTTCGCGTGCACCCCAGTGTTCGAACCTTAAGGGTTTGCCAGAACCCCACATCCGACTTTTGGTGCGCTAGGTAGGGGTGCGTCGGAGCTTCTTCCTCGACAACCAACTCGCCGACGCTCCACAGGCACGATGTTCGGCGACTCAAGGGCCCGCTCCGATCGCTGGGCAACCTGGCCAGCCAGGGCAGCGCCGCCTGCCCATGAAGATCTCGACCCCGCACTCCAGACGGCGCGAGCGCCACCAAAATCCCCCAGGCGCGGACAACACGGCCAGGCGTCGTCCACCCTCACCCCGCGGCAAGTACGAGCCGCGGCAAGAGCGACGAGTCATGCCGCAGCAACGGTGCTGCACTCACGGCGAGAGCAAGCAAACATGCGGGCGACACTCACGGTGGCAAGGGAGCTGCTGCGATGCAGGCTGATGGAGAGCGGCCAGGATACACTGCTGGAGATTGCTGAGCTGCTGGACGCGGCAGCGTCGGGAGCACCACCCTTCTGCTATCGACTCCCTCCTCAAGCCGCTGCAGGGCCACACGGCGGGCCTCACCACAACTGCGCGCCGTCGGCTATGCCCGGGGGCTTCATCAACATCAGCACGGCTAGCGGCGTAGGGGGCTCCGCCGCCCCCATGCCGCCCGCAACAAGCACGGGCGCAAGCGTCGCCCCCATGGTCCCAGCCAGATGCCACGCTACCGTCCTCAGGACGCCACCTTGGGCCGAGCAACATGAAGCATGGGGCACTACGACGAGGTGTTTTGGGTGACGTCCCCATAGGCCTACGTTCCCCGCATGATGGACCAGGAGTATGCACCAGAGGACGACCCCGACTCGTTCGTTGGAGAAGATTGGGGAGAGGGGACGCCGGGAGCCGGAGCTTTCCAAGAACCAACGGAGAACCATGACGATCGCGTCGACAACGACAACAACAGGGTACCGCTACTTTCTCAGGAATAGGCTTACGCTAACCATGGGCTACAGATGAATCAGGTCGCAGCATCGATCGACGACCCTGGCATGATAGCACCCCTTCCAGCAAGGAAACACACTGGGGGCCGCCAGGAGGGAGCCAGGAGCAAGGACCCTCCCCGCGCCGCGCGACGCCAGGCAACACCCAGAGGTAGGCCCTCTGCCGGGGAGGCCTCACCAACCTTCCCCCCGGTAGAGGACCTGTGGTCGCCGAGGGAACCGTCGGCGTCCTCTTTCCCTCCTTTGTGTCGTCCTGGTGACCGGTTGGCTCAAAGGAGGTCAAGGGTGGCGCAAGGCGTGGCCCTCATCTAGCGATATGAAGCAAGGACGGTACCTGTGAAGAAGGCACAGTGCCTGCGAAGCTCGCCGCCCATGACACTCTCACGTAATAATGAGTTGGGGCTATACACGCTCCGGAGTCTCAGGGGTGCCGGCCTCAGGCCCTGGGGCTCCCTCCCACGCCTAGTGGCAGCACTTAGCTCCGCGCTGGTGAGAAGACTTGAAGACCAGAAGACTAGACTAGGTACCGGACGTGGCCTTTTGCTTTGGATCTCTCTCTCTCTGTAGCTTTGCTTTCTGGATCTGGATTTGAGTTGAAGTTGAGTTTTTATCGATGCGCGCGGGGGGAGCCTTTTCTCATTCGAGCAATTTCTTGCCTTCTAGATCTCGTTTTGTCCGGGACTCATGTCCATCGCCTTCCCCTCACGAGCCCCTCGCGAGCGGGACTGCGCGAAGCACGTGCACACCAAGCGCGTGCTAGCACTACAACTGGTGCTCACCTCTAGTGGGGCCCCTTTTGACGGGGCCACGTGCTCCACAGGGTTCTTAAAAACTCGGCGCGTCGCGACCCAGCTCAAAGCTGGCACTGACTAAGGTAAACCACGACACAGAACTCGCACCCGGATTTATGAGCTCACGAAGACACAAACTCCAATTGCATAGGAAAGTAGAAACTGCAGTTTGCTTACATGAGGGGCTCCCCCTCTCAAAATGCTCTTACAAGTTTTCCAAGGGCCATGCCCGAGTTTGTGCGCAGGATGAAATGACAGAAGAACAAGGGATCAGGCGGAAATGTCACTCGTTGCGTCACCCGCGGATGCATCACTCGCGTCGTTGTCGTCTTCATCAGCATCGTCGCCACCATCAGCAACGCCCCCGTCGCCGTCATCAACCACGTTGCCTTCGTCTGTGACGAACACCACCGCGTCATCCTCCGAAGTGAAGGCCCTGACCAACGTGTCCACATTGTCCTAAACCCAACGCGCTAGGTCGCCCCGGACAGCCGTAGGTACAGGGGCGATGGCGGCGTCGAAATCAAAGTTGGGGTTGGCATTCAGAAGGACTGAATACACGGGAGAAAGCGCGCTCAAGCAGGCCACACCCCCTTTCTTCCACAAGCTGGCGAGCTCTGGCAAATCGAGCCTCCAGGCGCGTCACAACCTCGGTGAAGAAGGTCAGGTGGCTGGCGTAGTCAATCTAGTGAGGAGTCGGTGCTTCCACGTCGCAGATATGGCCCAGGGCAGTATTGGCCCTGTTCCGGAGCTCCTGAAGCATAGGGGCATGCTCGCGCTCCAGCGTTCGTCGTTGGAGCACTTCCTCCGTGCTTTGCCATGCGGTGGCTTCAGCGTCATCAACCCACCACCGGAGGGAACACAGCTCAGCGCGGGCGGAGGCCAGGTCCGCCTGCGCCGTGACCAGGGCGGCAGCCATGGCTTCCGCGCACCTCTCAGCCTCATCCAACCTGGGCCTGAGGGCTGCGGCCCTGCCCGCATCCTCCGTACCCGTGAGCTTCAGCTTCAGGTTGTACTTACCTTCCAAGTCCGCGCGAACCTTGGCCACCCGACGGTTCACCTCCTCCTCGACTCTGGCCTCGCGAGCCCTGACGGCATCTTCTGCTTGAGCAACTTGGCGCTCCCTCGTCTCTAGTCGCTCGAACTTGAGGCTATGCTCCACGGCTTCCAGGGCCAGCGCCTCGCCGCGCTTCCGGACCTCCTCATCCTCCGCGGGCGTCCCCCCTCAGTGATGCAAGAGCGGCCCTACGCGCCTCCACCTGCTGCTCAAGGGGCGCGCTCCAGGCCTGGAGCTCCCACGCGCGCTTCTCCACGGCCTCGCGACGACAGTCAGCCTCGCGAGCCTCTTCCAAGGCTCGCAAGCGGGCTTCATGGGCAATCTTGAGGGATGCCTCGGCCTTCGCATTCTCAAGATCGCGCTGATAGAGGCTGAGGTTGATGGCCACCTTTAGCTTGCGCTGCTCCTCCACCAGCCGGAAACCTTCAGCCTCAAGGCGCGAGTCAACACCAGCGAGCTCTTCACCCAGTCGACTCATCGCGCTCATCGCCTCCTGGAAGAGCTCGTGACGAACTACGCTCTGCCCGCACTCGAGCTCGAACGCTCGGCCCACCTCGTCCTCCATCTTCAGGGCGACGGGCAGGGCACCAAGTGGTGCGCTGATGACCCACAAGTGTAGGGGATCTATCCTAGTCCTTTCGATAAGTAAGAGTGTCAAACCCAACGAGGAGCAGAAGGAAATGATAAGCGGTTTTCAGTAAGGTTTTCTCTGCAAGCACTGAAATTGTAGGTAATAGATAGTTTGGTGATAAGATAAATAGTAATGAGAAACAAGTAAATAAAGTAAATAAAGTGCAACAAGATGGCCCAATCCTTTATGTAGCAAAGGATAAGCTTGGACAATTTCTAATAATGAGGAAGGAGCTCCCAAGGACACATTCGGAATTATCGTCAAGCTAGTTTTCATCACGTTCATAAGATTCGCGTTCGGTACTTTGATAATTTGATATGTGGGTGGACCGGTACTTGGGTACTGCCCTAACTTGGACAAGCATCCCACTTATGATTAACCTCTATTGCAAGCATCCGCACTACAATAAGAACTATTAAGGTAAACCTAACCACAACATTAAACATATGGATCCATATTAGCCCCTAATGAAGCAATGCATAAACTAGGGTTTAAGCTTCTGTCACTCTAGCAACCCATCATCTACTTATTACTTCCCCATGCCTTCCTCTGGGCCCAAATAATGGTGAAGTGTCATGTAGTCGACGTTCACATAACACCACTAGAGGAAAAGACAACATACATCTCATCAAAATATCAAATGAATACCAAATTCACATGACTACTAATTGCAAGACTTCACCATGTCCTCAGGAACAAACGTAACTACTCACAAAGCATATTCATGTTCATAATCAGAGGAGTAATAATATGCATAAAGGATCTGAACATATGATCTTCCACCAAGTAAACCAATTAGCATCAACTACAAGGAGTAATCAACACTACTAGCAACCCACAAGTACCAATTTGTGATTTTAATACAAGATTGGATACAAGAGATGAACTAGGGTTTTGAGAGGAGATAGTGCTGGTGAAGATGTTGATGGACATTGACCCCCTCCCGATGAGAGGATCGTTGGTGATGACGTTGGTGATGATTTCCCCCTCCCAGAGGGAAGTGTCCCTGGCAGAACAGCTCCGCCAGAGCCCTAGATTGATTCCGCCAAGGTTCCACCTCGTGGCGGCGGAGTTTCGTCCCGTAAGCTTGCCCACGATTTTTTCCAGGGTAAAAGTGATGATATAGCAGAAGATGGACGCCGGAGGCCCACCAGGGGGCCCAGGAGATAGGGGGCGCACCCTATAGGGGGGGGGGCGCCCCTGTCTCCTAGACAAGGTGTGGGCCCCCTGGCCTATTTCTTTCGCTCATAAATTCTTATTAAATCCAAAAAGTTGTTTCATGGAGTTTCAGGACTTTTGGGGCTGCGCAGAATAGGTTTCCAACATTTGCTCCTTTTCCAGCCAGAATTCCAGCTGCCGGCATTCCCCCTCTTCATGGTAAACCTTGTAAAATAAGAGAGAATAGCCATAAGTATTGAGATATAATGTGTAATAACATCCCATAATGCAATAAATATTGATATAAAAGCATGATGCAAAATGGACGTATCAACTCCCCCAAGCTTAGACCTCGCTTGTCCTCAAGCAGAAGCCAAAATCGAAAAATATGTCCACATGTTTAGAGATAGAGGTGTCGGTAGAAATAAAATACGGACATGAGGGCATCATGATCATTCTAATAACAGCAACATATATAGATTTTGTCATATGATTTTCTATGCTCAAGTAACAAGCAATTCACAATGTCAATTATGGTTCAAAAACTTCATTGGGAACTAACAAACCATAATCTCAGTTATTGAAACAATTGCAATTTATCGTAACATCAGAAAGAGTCAACAATAGAGCTTTTCAGTAAGTTCACATACTCAACTATCATGTAGTCTTCTATAATTGCTAACACTCACACAATACTTGTGGTTATTGAGTTTCAGCCGGACACTGAGAAAGACAGGGGCTTATTGTGTTGCCTCCCAATGTATTCACCTTTAGGTGATGTCAACAATAATAGCCCATGCTAACTTACACCCAATTGGATATATATATCATGATCTTTCAAACACGAAGAGCTTGCCAAAGGATAAAATGAAAAAGGGAAAGGTGAGGATCACCTTGACTCAAGCATAAAGTAAAAACATGAAATAAAAGATAGGCCCTTCGCAGAGGGAAGCAGAGGTTGTCATGCACGTTTAGGGTTGATGCACGAAATCTTAATGCAAAAGAACGTCACTTTATATTGCCCCTTGTATGTGGACCTTTATTATGCAATCTGTCGCTTTTATTACTTCCACAACAAGTTCGTACAAAGCTTATTTTCTCCGCACTAATAAGTCATACATATTTAGAGTGCAATTTTTATTGCTTGCACCGATGACAACTTACCTGAAGGATCCTACTCAATCCATAGGTAGGTATGGTGGACTCTCATGACAAAACTGGGTTTAAGGATATTTGGAAGCACAAGTAGTATCTCTACTTGGTGCAAGAATTTTGGCTTGCATGAGGGGGAAAGGCAAGCCTCAACATGTTTGGAAGGTCAATGACAATATACTTTAACTGAGATGTCGGGAAACATAAATCATTATGTTGTCTTCCCTGTCCAACGTCAACTCTTTTAGCATGTCATACATAATGAGTGCTCCCAATTATAAAAGGTGTCAAGATAATGTATTTATATGTGAACCCCTCTTTCCTTATCACTTCCTATTAATTGCAACAATGACCAAGGCTACGTTTATCAATTCTCAACAATTTTTATGTCTCATACTTTCTAGATGTGAAGTTATCACTATCCATAAGATCAATATGAACTCTTTTATTCTTTCTATTTTCTCAAGATCATAGCAACATAGCAAAGCCCTTGACTCAACACTAATCTTTATTATAGATAGCACACGGACTCGATTGCAGAAAGAGATCACAATGCAAAACTCGAAACTACTTGATATCCAACTTCGAACTAATAGATCAAGATACTACTAAAAGGATCGAACTAAATAAAGCGGTAAAGATAGGAGTGTGATGATGATACGATACCGGGGCACCTCCCCCAAGCTTGGCAGTTGCCAAGGGGAGTGCCCATACCCATGTGATTATTTCCTCGGAGGTGGTGAAGTAGGGGTTGTTGATGATGGAGGCTTCTTGTCCGTCTTCCAAGGCATAGGCTCTCCATCATAAAAGGATGATCGAGTCTCCGGGATCCTTAAATCTGCAGCCAAACTCATTCGCTTGAATCTATATTCATACTCACAATTCTGGTTTTGCAGGTCATAGATCTGGGCTTGGAGGTGCTCGATTTTCTCTTGGAGCTTGAAGATGGTCTCCCCAATGACTTTAGCATCTAGCTTGTGGCTGTTGGTGAACTCCGTGATCATCATCTGGTTGGCGTTGAGTCCACGCTCCACCATCCTTGGCACTTGAAAACTTCTTGTTCCACGGCCTCGAGCTTTGTCTCCACGCTCCCAGTATGCCTTGGTCCCTCCACATCGCGGATGTGCAGCACCCCCTCACATATCTTAATGGTTTGAGGATGATGCAGCACCTCCGCGAGATAGGGATTGATAACCCTCTTGAAAAACTTGTCCTTGGGAGCGCTTGGAGACGCCATGATGCTCTAGATCTGAAACAGAAACAGCTCGAAACAAAAATAGAGGATAATTGCGTGATACGGTGGTCAAAACCTTCGGGAGTATATATAATGAATTTTTACCGACCAAAATATGTAACATACAAGAAAACGGAGTCCGGGAGGCACACGAGGTGCCCACGAGACAGGGGGCGCGCCCTATTGGGGGGGGGCGCCCTCCACTCTCGTGGAAGCCTCGTGTCCCGTTCGGACTACTTCTTTCTTCCTAAAATTCTTAAATAATCCAAAACTGATAAAAATTGCCATTAGAGTTGTTTTGGAGTCGGTTTACTTACCATACCACATACCTATACCTTTTCAAAGCCTGGAACATTCTGGAAAGTGTCCCTTATGTATTCCTCAGGGGTTACGGTTTCAATAATATTAGTTTCAACATTGATAGGATTACCTGAAATATAGTGTTTAATTCTTTGACCGTTTACCACCCTCGGATTTGTGCCTTCGAAGTTGTTGATTTTTATAGCACCAGAACGATAGACCTCCTCGATAACGTAGGGACCTTCCAGTTTTGAGAGAAGTTTTCCTGCAAAAAATCTTAAGCGAGAGTTGAATAATAACACATAATCTCCTATGTTAAACTCACGCTTTTGTATCCTCTTATCATGCCAACGTTTGACTTTTTCTTTGAAAAGCTTGGCATTCTCATAGGCTTGGGTTCTCCATTCATCAAGTGAGCTAATATCAAACAACCTCTTCTCACCGGCAAGTTTGAAGTCATGATTGAGCTCTTTAATAGCCCAATATGCCTTATGTTCAAGTTCAAGAGGTAAATGACATGCTTTTCCATAAACCATCTTATATGGAGACATACCCATAGGATTTTTGTATGCAGTTCTATAGGCCCATAATGCATCATCAAGTTTTTTGGACCAATTCTTTCTAGATCTATTCACAGTCTTTTGCAAAATTAATTTGAGCTCTCTATTGCTCAACTCTACTTGACCACTAGATCATGGATGATAAGGATGCTATTCTATGATTGACATCATACTTAGCAAGCATCTTTCGGAAAGCACCATGAATAAAATGTGAACCACCATCAGTCATAAGATATCTAGGGACTCCAAACCTCGGAAAAATAACTTCTTTAAGCATTTTAATAGAAGTGTTATGATCAGCACTACTAGTTGGAATAGCTTCTACCCACTTAGTAACGTAATCTACAGCAACTAAAATATGTGTATAACCATTAGAGGCAGGAAAAGGTCCCATATAATCAAAGCCCCAAACATCAAACGATTCAATAACTAGAGAATAATTCATAGGCATTTCTTGACGTCTACTAATGTTACCTATTCTTTGACATTCATCACAAGATAAAACAAACTTACGAGCATCTTTGAAGAGAGTAGGCCAATAAAAACCAGATTGTAGTACCTTGTGTGCAGTTTTGTCTCCAGCATGGTGTCCTCCATAAGATTTAGAGTGACACTTACGTAGAATCTGTTCCTGTTCATGCTCAGGCACACAACGTCTGATAACACCATCTACTCTTTCTTTATAAAGATGTGGGTCATCCCAGAAATAATGTCTTAAATCATAAAAGAACTTTTTCTTTTGCTGGTATGTGAAACTAGGCGGTATATATTTAGTAACAATGTAATTAGCATAGTTAGCATACTAAGGAGCAGTACGAGAAGCATTGACGACCACTAATTGTTCATTACGAAAGCTATCATTAATAGGCAATGGGTCATCAAGAACATTCTCTAACCTAGACAAGTTGTCTGCAACGGGGTTCTGAGCTCCTTTTCTATCAATAATATGCAAATCAAATTCTTGGAGCAAGAGAACCCATCTAATGAGTCTAGGCTTAGCATCTTTCTTTTCCATAAGATATTTAATAGCAGCATGATCAGTGTGAATAGTAACTTTGGAATCAACAATATAAGGTCTAAACTTATCACATGCAAACACAACTGCTAAGAACTCTTTTTCAGTAGTAGCATAATTTCTCCGGCAAGATCAAGAGTCTTACTAGCATACTGGATAACATTCAATTTATTATTGACTCTTTGCCCTAAAACAGCACCTACAGCATAATCACTAGCATCGCACATAATTTCAAAAGGTAAATTCCAATCGGGTGGCTGAACAATAGATGCAGTGATCAAAGCTTTCTTAAGTGTTTCAAATGATTCTACACAATCATCATCAAAGACAAAAGGAATATCTTTTTGCAATAAATTAGTCAGAGGCCTAGAGATTTTAGAGAAGTCCTTAATGAACCTCCTATAAAAACCGGCATGACCAAGGAAACTTCTTATACCTTTTATGTCCTTGGGACATGCCATCTTTTCAATGGCATCCACTTTGGCTTTATCAACTTCAATACCTCTCTCAGAGATCTTGTGCCCCAAGACAATGCCTTCATTAACCATAAAGTGACACTTTTCCCAATTCAGGACGAGACTAGTGTCTTCGCATCTCTGCAAAACTCGATCAAGGTTGCTCAAACAATCATCAAAAGAGAATCCATAGACTGAGAAGTCATCCATGAGCACCTCACAAATCTTTTCACAAAAATCAGAGAATATAGCCATCATGCATCTTTGAAAGGTAGCAGGTGCATTACATATACCAAAAAGCATACATCTATAAGCAAAAGTACCAAAAGGGCAACTAAAAGTAGTTTTAGATTGATCCTTCGTTGACACAGGTATCTGAGAGAAGCCAGAATAACCATCTAGAAAGCAAAAATGTGTGTGTTTGGACAGCCTTTCTAGCATTTGATCAATAAAAGGTAAAGGGTAATGATCTTTCTTAGTAGCTTTATTTAACTTACGGAAATCAATTACCATCCTATAACCTGTAATAATTCTTTGCGGGATCAATTCATCTTTATCATTAGGAACAACGGTATAATACCTCCCTTTTTACGGACACAATGGACAGGGCTTACCCATTCACTATCAACAACGGGATAAATAATACGTGCCTCAAGGAGCTTTAGTATCTCCTTTCTTACCACTTCCTTCATCTTGGGGTTTAATCATCTTTGAGGATCTCTAACTGGTTTAGCATCTTTCTCCACTGAAATTTTGTGTTGGCATAATGTGGGACTAAGGACCTTAAGATCATCCAGAGTATATCCGATAGCAGCTCGGTGCTTCTTCAGAGTTTTCAATAATCTTTCTTCTTTTTCTCTAAAAGGTTAGCACTAATAATAACAGGATATATTTCTTTTTCATCAAGATAAGCATACTTAAGATTATCAGGTAATGGTTTGAGTTCAAACACGGGATCACCCTTGGGTGGAGGGAGATCCCCAAGAATTTCAACGGGAAGGTTGCGTTTTAGCATAGGTTCTTGTTTAAGGAACACTTCATCTATTTCTTCCCTTTCCTTCATAAACATATCGTTTTCATGGTCTAGCAAATATTGTTCTAACGGATCAGTTGGAGGAACAACAATGGAAGCAAGACCAATAATTTCATCCTGACTAGATGGTTCCCTTTCACGAGGTTGTCTACTAAACTTAGCAAAATTAAACTCATGAGACATACCATATATGCCAATAGTGACAATATTCCTTTCACAATTAATCTTAGCACTAGCAGTATTCAAGAAGGGCCTACCAAAAATAATGGGACAAAAATCATCTTGTGGGGAACCAAGAACAAGAAAATCAGCAGGGTATTTAACCTTCCCACACAAAACTTCAACATCTCTAACAATCCCAACAGGTTTAATGGTATCCCTATTAGCAAGCTTAATAGTAACATCAATGTCTTCTAATTCGACGGGTGCGATGTCGTGTATAATTTCTTTATATAGATCATAAGGTATCGCACTAGCACTAGCACCCATATCACATAAGCCATGGTAACAATGATCTACTATTTTAATAGAAATAACAGGCATGCCTACGACAGGTCTACGTGTCTCAGTGTCAGGTCTAGCAATATTAGCAGTCTCACCCAAGAAAGAAATAACATGCCCATCTAAGTCCTCATCCAAGAGATCTTTAATCATAGCAATACTGGGTTCAACATTAATTTGCTCAGGAGGTGTATAAGTCCTAGTATTACTCTTACGAACAACAGCCGAAGCTTTAGCATTATCTTTTATCCTAACGGGAAAAGGAGGTTTTTCAACATAAGCAGTAGGAACAATAGGATCACTATAGGTAATAATCTTTTCTTCGACAGTAATAGGTGCAACTACTTTTACTTCAACAAGAGGATTATATTTAAACCACTTCTCTTTAGGGAGATCAACGTGAGTAGCAAAAGATTCACAAAAGGTAGCTACTATCTCAGAGTCAAGTCCATACTTAGAGCTAAATCCAGGAAAAGCATCGGTATCCATAAAAGATTTAACAGAATCAAACTTAGGTGTCATACCTGACTCCATACCATCGTCGGAACCCCAATCTTCAGAGTTGCGTTTAATTCTTTCCAATAAGTCCCATTTGAAATCAATAGTCTTCAGCATATAAGAACCAGCACATGAAGTATCGAGGAGGTTGCGATTATCAAGAGAAAGCCGAGCATAAAAATTCTGAATAATCATTTCCCGAGAGAGCTCGTGATTGGGGTATGAATATAACATTGACTTAAGCCTCCCCCAAGCTTGAGCGACGCTTTCTCCTTTGCGAGGCCAGAAATTATATATATAATTACGATCACGATGAACAAGATGCATAGGATAGAACTTCTGGTGAAATTCCAACTTCAATCGCTTATAATTCCAAGATCCCGTATCATCACATACACTATACCATGTCAATGCATCTCCCTTCAAAGATAAAGGGAAGACCTTCCTTTTGACAACATCATCGGGAATACCTGCAAGCTTAAATAATCCATAAACTTCATCCACAAAGATAAGGTGTAAATCGGGATGCAATGTTCCATCTCCTGCAAATGGATTAGCTAGCAGTTTTTCTATCATACCTGAAGGAATATCAAAGTGAGTATTTTCATAAAGTTCAGTAGGTTGAGGAGCATCTCTTTGCTCTTCTGGTTGGGGTGAAGATACCCCAAACAAGCCCCTCAAAGGATTAGTTTCCATAGTGACAAGTAACCAAAAATTTCAGCACACTATATAAATGTTTCCTTACCAAGTTCCACTCACCAAGAGCGCTATGCTCCCCGGCAACGGCACCAGAAAAGAGTCTTGATGACCCACAAGTGTAGGGGATCTATAGTAGTCCTTTCGATAAGTAAGAGTGTCGAACCCAACGAGGAGCAGAAGGAAATGATAAGCGGTTTTCAGTAAGGTTTTCTCTGCAAGCACTGAAATTGTAGGTAATAGATAGTTTGGTGATAAGATAAATAGTAATGAGGAACAAGTAAATACAGTAAATAAAGTGCAGCAAGATGGCCCAATCCTTTATGTAGCAAAGGATAAGCCTGGACAATTTCTAATAATGAGGAAGGAGCTCCCGAGGACACATTGGGAATTATCGTCAAGCTAGTTTTCATCACGTTCATATGATTCGCGTTCGATACTTTGATAATTTGATATGTGGGTGGACCGGTACTTGGGTACTGCCCTAACTTGGACAAGTATCCCACTTATGATTAACCTCTATTGCAAGCATCCGCAACCACAATAAGAAGTATTAAGGTAAACCTAACCACGACATTAAACATATGGACCCATATCAGCCCCTAACGAAGCAACGCATAAACTAGGGTTTAAGCTTCTGTCACTCTAGCAACCCATCATCTACTTATTACTTCCCCATGCCTTCCTCTGGGCCCAAATAATGGTGAAGTGTCATGTAGTCGACGTTCACATAACACCACTAGAGGAAAAGACAACATACATCTCATCAAAATATTGAACGAATACCAGATTAACATGACTACTAATAGCAAGACTTCACCCATGTCCTCAGGAACAAACGTAACTACTCACAAAGCATATTCATGTTCATAATCAAAGGAGTAATAATATGCATAAAGAATCTAAACATATGATCTTCCACCAAGTAAACCAATTAGCATCAACTACAAGGAGTAATGAACACTACTAGCAACCCGCAGGTACCAATTTGTGGTTTTAATACAAGATTGGATACAAGAGATGAACTAGGGTTTTGAGAGGAGATGGTGCTGGTGAAGATGTTGATGGAGATTGACCCCTCCCGATAAGAGGATCGTTGGTGATGATGTTGGTGATGATTTCCCCATCCCGGAGGGAAGTGTGTCCTCGGCAGAACAGCTCCGCCAGAGCCCTAGATTGATTCCGCCAAGGTTCCGCCTCGTGGCGGCGGAGTTTCGTCCCGTAAGCTTGCCCACGATTTTTTCTAGGGTAAAACTGATGATATAGCAGAAGATGGACGCCGGAGGCCCACCAGGGGGCCCAGGAGATAGGTGGCGCGCCCTATAGGGGGGCACCCCCTGTCTCCTGGAGAAGGTGTGGGCCCCCTGGCCTATTTCTTTCGCTCATAAATTCCTATTAAATCCAAAAAGTTGTTTCGTGGAGTTTCAGGACTTTTGGGGCTATGCAGAATAGGTTTCCAACGTTTGCTCCTTTTCCAGCCAGAATTCCAGCTGCTGGCATTCCCCCTCTTCATGGTAAACCTTGTAAAATAAGAGAGAATAGCCATAAGTACTGAGATATAATGTGTAATAACAGCCCATAATGCAATAAATATAGATATAAAAGCATGATGCAAAATGGACGTATCACGCGCCACCTCCCAGCAGGGGGCTGGGGGCTGACGCCGCACCCAATGTCAGCCAGTCCTCGCGAGAAGCCTGAGCTAATCGGGGCACGCTGCATGAAGAGGAGCCGAAGATCAAATCCAACCAGCTGCTGTCTATGAGCAAAGGAGGGGTTCTGGGCACGCCCACGAGGCTCCACGCCAGACCGTGGGGGGGGGGAGTGACAAAGCCGCAGGCTCAGCGTGCTGCGAAGGCGGAGATGCTCTCCCAACCGACCCTGCTCCAGGGGCGGTAAGTAGACCAGGAACACTCAAGGCCGATGGGGGAGTCAAGGAAGGAGGAGGCCGTTTCTCAGGAGGCGCAGCCGCCTCGACGGAAGGAGCCCTGAAGAAGTGACGTCAGGAGATGAAAAACAGCACACAAGGAGCCAGAGCGGTACGATATTTACACGTCAACGGCGATGTACTTCCTCCACTTCAGCGGTCCGAAGTTGTTGCTACCGCTGGGGGATCCTTTCCTCTTGCGGTGCTCCTCTAAGTCCACACAAAGACGACCAAAGCGCTGGACGTGATGGCCGGCGCGCAGCGGGACCGAAGAAGATCTCGGAAGAATATCTTCAGGGGAGCCCGGTTGCAGCAAACAGCCGGGCACCGTTTCACCACGACCTCCCAAGGCTCCTAGAGCCTTGGCCTCGGGAGTCGCACGCTGCGCCTCCTCAGTAACCGACGCCTCAGGAGGGGGTGGCAGGCTCCTGAGGACGATGCCCCAGGATCCCCACTCGACACTTGCTCCTCAGCACTCGAGCCACCGGCCTCTGCCGAAGCTCGCCCACCTGCACCGTCGCTTGGGGCGAGCTCATCACCAGGGGCAAGGAAGGGAACCGCAACGACGGGGTTCTCTTGAGGCCCCTCCAGGCCGATCGGCCGCAGCCCCCACTCGTCGAAAGAAGGCATGCTCTTTGTAAATTCATCCTTGTTCTTGCAGCGGTACAGTAAGGAATTCTTCCCAGGCAGTTCGGCCGGCAAAGGGACACCTAGCACTGTCTGCCGCGTCCCGAGAAGGAGCCCAAACTCCTGAAACCTCATGTGGTCCTGGCTGTGGAGCAAGGTCCACATTGGGCGAGAATGGCGCTGAAGCGGAGCAACCCGGCGCTTGACGAATTGCTTCACCACCATCGGCGCAGTCACACCGCGATCCTTAAACAACCTCAACCCGAGCCTGACGTGGGCAAGGCCGGGGCTCGTGAGCCGCAAATGGCTCCAGCCGGAGTTAGGAAGGGCGGGCCCCGACGAAGCCTAAAGCAGAGGACTGAGCACGCCGGCCTCAACGAACACCCATCGTGTCCGAAATTCGCTCATGGATGGAGGAAGCTCGAAGTCGATCCCCTCGCCCACCGTCGCAGCCACAGCATGGAAGCTCACGTATCCCGAGCTTTGTTGGGGGTCGGTCAGATGCAATGAGAAGAAATGGTGAAGGATAGCCACTGAAGGAGCAATGCCAGCCATGGCTTCGCACACGAAGGCGAAGACGGCAAGAAGAGTCACGGACTGAGGGTCAAGATGCAGCATGTGGATCTGATAATGCTCAAGCACCGCATTGAAGAAGGCAGAGAAGGGGGGAATTAGGCCAGCCCAGAGGGCATCTATGAAGACTGGGATTTTGGTGGCCGCCTGAGCCGGGCGAGTGCGAGACGCAGGCCAAGCCACCGTCTCCCCCCACTGGTTGAAGCTGGAAGCAAGCATCGGACGCACCTTGTCCATGGCCTCGTCGTTGAGCACCCGAGATCAGTCGAGCGCCGGCGCAAAGGACAAAGGCGCAGCAGGCAGAGATAGAGGTCTCTTCGCCTTTTCAGCTTGTTTCGGCGCCATGGCGATGGAGCAAGGCGGAGCGCAAGTCAGATTGGAGAAGGGAAACAGTGTCTCGAGGAAGCAGGGAGATTGAGGAAGCAAGCCGCAGACTATGGAGGAATAACTATGTAGGCCGCCGGGGCCGCATAGCTAGGCGGATTCAAAGGCAACGTGGGGAAGCGGAGATGCCCACGCCCAATCAACCACCACACGTCAATCGAGGCCACAGGCTTTTGGGGCCCGCGGTGCTCCGAACTTGACCCTTGGCTTCACCGTGAAGCCAAGCCCGAGCGCACCCTAGGCCCGGGGGCTACTGTCGACGTTCTGGGAACGGGGGTCCCCAGACTTGCCTACCTGCGGCCCATAGCATGGCTAAGCCGGTAGGCCGTACGGCCCATCTTCGTCAACTAGGCATCCAAGACCCTCGCGAGGGTCCAAGCCTCGCGAGGCAGACGATGCAAGACCTCCTCTGGAGTGGCCTAGCCAGGCAGGCTCACGAGGAGCAGAGATATCAAGTCGGGGCAAACCTCACGAGGCTCTCGTGGCGTGAGCCATGACGAACGGCACCAGGCGGGCGCTAGCGCGCGCAGTGTCCTTATTTCCTCCTTGGTGCTAAGGAGGCCATCGCAGACAAAGAGTACCGAGGCATCAGGCAAAGGTTGCTATATTGGTGCAACGAGGCCAAGACTAGGAGGACGACGAGACGGAGGTCATCGTGGAGCCCAAGACGGCGTCACCACCAGAGCTTTTCGCAGGCGAATACCGCTTTTGTCAGGATAGCTTGTACTAGCTGTCCCCCTTCAAATTTGCCCGCCATTGTTGGCTCCCTTCCCGCTCGATATTTGGGAAGAGGACCAGGGCCTCTATAAATAGGTCGAGCCACCACAGTAGGAGAGAGAGAGAGGATCTTAGCTTGATCCAACCCGATCGAGAGCCTAGCCACAAGAACACCTCAACCTCAGGAGGCTATTCTTCCCTTGTAATGTTCATCATCAGCCCAAGAGGCAATGCACCACCACCACACTGGAGTAGGGTATTACACCACAACGGTGGCCCGAACCAGTAGAAATCTCATGTCTTTCTGTGTTGCGAGTTTGTCCGTGAGATCTTAGCGAGCTAGGGCGTAGATTGGTATGAGGGAAAGGCTTCACGCGCACCCCAGTGTTCGAACCTTAAGGGTTTGCCGAAATCCCACATCCAACAAATGCCACTTTAATATCTCAAACGTTAGTATAATACAAATCGTGTGCGTTCTGTTAACCATTCATGTGACGCCACATGTCTTGGTTTTAATGGCTGTAGAAGGTGCCGTGCGGATAGCTGCTTGACCTTGATTCACTGGTAGGTGTGCGAGCGCCGTCCGGTGCGCAGGCTGACTGAGAGACATGCAGGCTGTCCTCGAATGCGCAGGCTCACTGGGCAGTGAGACCTTTGACTTCCATGGCCGCCCGCCTTGTCGCATCCTCTCCATTAATTGCGCCTAAGCTGCAGTTTAATTCGCTTTCTAAATATAAAACACTCATCGCAAATGTTTTAGTTCGAACATCCGTATGCAAACCGACAGCTTCCCCAGGAAGCCAAGAGAAAATGTGCCGAGCAGGATTTCTGTAGTTCTTGAACGCAAACGTTTTAGATAGAACACCCATATGCAAAGTGAGAGCAGCGCAGGGTTTGTGCATCCCTTCAACGCAAACGGTTGTTTTGGATGACCCGTGTGCAACCATGTACAAACAATTTGGTAAGATTTGTCAATCCTTGTAACACTGCGATTTTTCAAAATATGAAGCTAAAAATCACTAGCAGTATCTAATTTTTGCAACTAAAATTTAGTAATTAAGCATAGATTTCATTCATAGATTAAGCAGTCGTTCTTGATTTATACAAACAGCTCAACTCAACAGCTGAACTGACCTAACTTTTCCCCAATTGTTGCCAACCACGTACTGAAATAGCTAGTACAACTATATATACTAGCTAATTTTAAGTATGTTGGATAGTTCCACCACATCTATAGTCAGATGAACTGAACAAAATAGTCCCTAAAGGAACTCGGTGTAGCGTGCATGGTCGCTGAGGCACATGTGGGCATCCACCTCCGCCTCCCGCCTTCGGGCGGCGGTGGCAGAGCGGGTGATGACCCCGGTGGTCGACGATGGGCTGGCGGCCACGGCGGCCGACGACGGGGTGGCGGCCACGACCACCACCTCCCGCCTTCGGGCAGCGGTGGCGGAGTTGGTGATGGACACAGTGGCCGGGAGTGTGGTGGCGGCCACGACGGCCACCTCCCGCCTTCGGGCCGCTGCGGTGGAGCGGGTGATGGCCCTGGCTTTCGATGGTGGTGTGGCTGCAACGGCGACCGACAACAGCTGCCGACGAGCACCGGCGGCGGAGCGTGTGGTGGGTGTTCCGCGCACACCCAACAGGGACGCCACGCGCACTACACTACGCCTGGGACTGCGCCACCGCTGCGATGTAGCCTCCTAGCTGGAGCTGTCCTCTGATGACGGCGGAGTGGCTGAGCGACGACGACGGCCGGTGCCATTGGCGATTGTGGGAGAAGCAGACGAGAAAAGCTACAGGGAGGGAGGGGAAAATGCGACGCAGGACTCGCCGGCCATGAGGGTTTTTATAGCAGGCCGGTAAGCATTGGGATTTTGGGGGATTTCACCGAGTCGGGCGGGAAGCTTGCGCGGGAACCTACGAGGTTGCGTGGGAATGGGCTCACCGATGATTCATTGGCGCCACCGTTTGGCCAAAAGAACGCCCCCGCGCGCTGCGCAAGCTTGCGTTGTAAGCCGCTTGCGGCAGTGGGGTGACAAGATGTGCGAGAGGAGGACGAAAGGCCACGTACACAAACGGTTAATAAAAAAATGTTTGTGATTTAATTACCTACAATACCACTGTCCTGGTTTATAAGTATGATTTAACTAATAAAATACGAATGCATGTCGCCAAAGATTATATAGTTGGATTTGTATTTGAACATAGTTTCCAATAATATAATTTTTAAAACATACATTAACATTTTGTTGATTAAATTTGAGGGCAAAGTATGGCACAAAATATAAAGCAGACTATAGACTAGACGAAGGTGGTAGCACATGGACGCTCTCTACGCAGCGACGCAACTGTCGGTCGGCTTGTAGGCGACCATTTCCTGCGTGTTCAACTGCTCTATGCGTGTGGTTGCTTGCGGTTCAGGCGGCCGCGGCGCGCTCTGCTCTCGCGTCCCTCCGGGTGCTCTGCTCTCGTCCCTCCACGCGCGCTGCTAGTGTTTGGGGCCGGCACACGATCACGCACGTTCGTGTGCAAGCGGTTGCGCTGGGCGCGGCACGAGGATGGAGTTACCCGTTGCAAAAACTGCCATGCGGACACACCGAGAATCCACGCCACCCGGCCTCCTTTTATTCTTGCGTCCATTTACATTTATCTCTCATCTCACACGACACAATAAGCACACCCACGAGGACACATACAGAGAGGACATCCAGCGGTTCCAATGGTGCTCCCAGCGGCCGACGACGACAACGGCAGGCAGTTCACCGCGCATCACGTAGTGGACACCCACGTGAGGGGGAAGGCCCTCTTGGTGGTGTACATGAACGATCTGGTCTCGGTGGAGAGCTCCATCCAAACTATGGAGCAGTTCCTTGCCGAGGACAAGTACCGAGTGGTCGGCTTCGACCTCGAGTACACCATCGGTCGTGCCGGGCACGATCAGAAGGTTGCCGTCACCTAGTTGTGTGTGCGACATGACATCCTCGTCTACCACTACCACCTTGCCACAAGGCCTTGCGAGCGTTCCTTCAGGTTTATCAACAACTCCGACTACAGTTTCGCTATGGTGGACACCACCAACGATCTAAAAGCGCTCAAGGTTTTGGACTTGAAATGCCCGAATCTTGTCAACATCTAGCACCACTACAAGGTCTGGGGCAGCGACAAAAACAAACTGAACTCCCTGGTTGACCTCGCCTCGGCCATCATCGCCCCCTACTACACGAAGATGAAGGAAGAGAGCAATAAGGACAAGAACGCCTGGCACAGTGTGTGGCATGAGAGATTGGATGAACAACATGTCAAGTATGCGGCCATGGACGCGTACACAAGCTACAAGATGTACAGGTGGATTGTTGACATGAGGAAATATCTTCTTCCTGACCCAGACGAGGGATCAAGCCACATAGCAGTGGCGAGAGCGTCACAACAAGTAGATGACTAGACAATCGTTTCTCCTACTTTAGAATGCATGCAATTGTTTATTGAGGTGTGTGCGAATGATCTGTATAGTCACTTATGCAATTGGATGTTTATTTCAGTTATATATATACACACACACACACACACACATGTTATTCTACTGCAGACAGAGCAATTCACACGACTTATTAGCAGCAATTGTCTGTGTTATGATTGGTCTTCGCACACATTTCTGATTACGGACCTGTTTGCTGTGTATCACACACATCTTGTTCAGTTGAACCGTTTCCATTGTGTCGCCTAATCACACACAGTTCATCCCAGTGAACCGTATGCTGTATATCACACACGCCTTCATCTGGCTGCCCGTTTCTTTTGTTCCTCCTCACCCCAAACAGTTAATTGAGCTGAACCTTATGCCCTACATCAGACACACAACTAAATTCTGAACCGTGTTTGATGCATCTGTCATCGCAAACGTTTTGCACCTTTTTTGATGATTTTTTACACCACCGTTTGTGATTATGGCATCGCACACAGTTTCGTCGAAGGGTCTCTAATCATAGTGTCACGTTTGGACCATCCTGTAGTAGTGTCTCTCCGCCATGTGGCCCGTTCGTACTCTTAACAGTCAATCTTTCAATAAGATCAAGAACTAGTTAAGGTTAAAACGAGGGACTTATGTCACATGAGAGCCGGCTTACGGGATAAAAATTGTATTTTTCAAAAACAAAAACAAAATTGAGCTAGACTCTTCTGGACCTGTAAAGCTTCTGGCTTACAGACTTACATCCTTACATCATCATTATGATATTGGTCTACAGGTATGACTTCATATTTCAATAAATATTTTGGGTTTTTCTAACCTGCCCTGGTTATAGACTTTAAGTCGCCAGAACATATTATATTGGACATTATGACCCGCCCTGGCGTAAACCGCCAGGGTATATGTTGTTCACTATGTGTGTAGGAACATTGCAAAATAACATGATATTCTTTGCAAACTCATCAATGGCACACAAAATATTTCATCAGCAATTTTAAGGTTCAACATGCACGATGGCATGGCAGATCATTGTTTTAACTAGCCTATTACATGGCTTTCTCAGCCCAAATGATTAAGAGTTTTCAAGAAGTGTCGTTCTGCAATCTCAGAGCCGCCCCTTGGATCAATTGTTCTGGCCTTGGCGAGTTGAAGCCTCCGGGTTATCCTGCATCGGTTCTTCCTCTTCTCCCTCCATAGTTTGGAAATCAGATGATGTCCAGTCAATGCCAGTTAAAGCTTGAAATTCGGCTTCATCGTCTATAAGGTTGGACGGATCAACATCAGGAGCAAAAGTGTGCTTACGGATTGGAGGAATGAGCTCGACAATATCATAAGCCGGTGCTTTCACTCTCTCATTCTCCTTGGTATAAGTTGCCTCGTACTTAGACAAATCTGTCTCCTCGGCCAGTTTACTTGCTAGGGGGCACTTTTCTCTTACGCATTTGGTGAATTTGTTGGCATCGAAGGGAGACCCGTCTTCTTTGTAGCTCGTACAGCCAGTGGCCATCTCCGGATCTAGCTCCGCCTGCCATCCTTTGGCCCAGCTCAAAGCAGTGATGGCGCCGGCTCGAGCTACGGATCGCTTTATCTCTTCAATCCTCTTGGGCATGACAAATAACTTGTCTAAAACATCCTTGATGAGTGAAGGTGGCTGTTTGTTATGCGAGATAACCACTAAGGATCGCTGCGTGTTTGTATACAGATACTCCACCAGAGTATAAACCGCCTTCAGTTTAACCAGCATGTCTTGGCCAAGGTTAGAGCTTCTGGGCCTGCATGCACAATATAGGCAGGTTAAGGAAAGTTACTAGTGCAAAATTGCCATGAAATATCACTTACCAAAGATGGCGGCTATCATTTGATTTACATGTTGCATTAAACCGGATAACTCTTTAGTCACTGGTTTAAGAGCTGCTTCAGCAACTTCAGCTCTCTTCAAAAGAGTGCCCATCTCGTTTTCCCAACTGTCTCTCTGTGTTTTGAAATCCATCTTCAACTTTTCAGATACCTCCAAGGTGACTTTCAGTTCTGATTTGGCCTTTGATGTTTCTGATTGTTGTAAGGTGATGTTCTTCCGCAGATTGACCACCTGAGATTCCTTCATATTTAATTTAGCTTGCAAAGATAAGTCAAGAAGCAGTTGATGACCCACAAGTATAGGGGATCTATCATAGTCCTTTCAATAAGTAAGAGTGTCGAACCCAACGAGGAGCAAAAGGAAATGACAAGCAATTTTCAGTAAGGTATTCTCTGCAAGCACTGAAATTATCAGTAACAGATAGTTTTGTGATAAGGTAATTCGTAATGGGTAACAAGTAACAAAAGTAAACAAGGTGCAACAAGGTGGCCCAATCCTTTTTGTAGCAAAGGACAAGCCTGGACAAACTCTTATATAAAGGAAAGCACTCCCGAGGACACATGGGAATTATCGTCAAGCTAGTTTTCATCATGCTCATATGATTCACGTTCGTTACTTTGATAATTTGATATGTGGGTGGACCGGTGCTTGGGTACTGCCCTTCCTAGGACAAGCATCCCACTTATGATTAACCTCCCTCGCAAGCATCCACAACTAAGAAAGAAAAATTAAGGTAAACCTAACCATAGCATGAAACATACGGATCCAAATCAGCGCCTTATGAAGCAACACATAAACTAGGGTTTAAGCTTATGTCACTCTAGCAACCCATCATCTACTTATTACTTCCCAATGCCTTCCCCTAGGCCCAAACAATGGTGAAGTGTCATGTAGTCGATGTTCACATAACACCACTAGAGGAAAGACAACATACATCTCATCAAAGTATCGAATGAATACCAAATTCACATGACTACTTATAACAAGACTTATCCCATGTCCTCAGGAACAAACGTCAATACTCACAAATCATATTCATGTTCACATTCAGAGGGGTATTAATGTGCATAAAGGATCTGAACATATGATCTTCCACCAAATAAACGAACTAGCATCAACTACAAGGAGTAATCAACACTACTAGCAACCCACAGGTACCAAGGTTTTGAGACAAAGATCGGATACAAGAGATGAACTAGGGTTTGAGAGGAGATGGTGCTGGTGAAGATGTTGATGGAGATTGACCCCCTCCCGATGAGAGTATCGATGGTGATGACGATGGTGATGATTCCCCCTCCAGGAGGGATGTTTCCCCGGCAGAACAGCTCCACCGGAGCCCTAGATTGGTTTCGCCAAGGTTCTGCCTCGAGATGGCGGCGCTTCGTCCCGAAAGCTTCCTTCTGATTTTTCCAGGGCAAAAGACACCTTATACCAGAAGATGGGCACCGGGGCTTCCAGGTGGCCCACGAGGCAGGGGGGCGTGCCTAGGGGGGTAGGCGCCCCCACCCTCGTGGCTAGGGTGTGGGCCCGCTTCGGTTGATTCTTTCCCCAATATTTTTTATTAATTCCAAAAAGTGCCTCTGTGAAGTTTCAGGACTTTTGGAGTTGTGTAGAATAGGTCTCTAATATTTGCTCCTTTTCCAGCCCAAAATTCTAGCTGTCGACATTCTCCCTCTTCATGTAAACCTTGTAAAATAAGAGAGAAAAGGCATAAGTATTGTGACATAATGTGTAGTAATAGCCCATAATGCAATAAATATCGAAATAAAAGCATGATGCAAAATGGACATATCAACTCCCCCAAGCTTAGACCTCGCTTGTCCTCAAGCGGAAGCCGATATTGAAAAATATGTCCACATGTTAGACATAGAGGTGTCGATAAAATAAAATACGGACATGAGGGCATCATGGTCATTCTTAGAATAGCAACATATGTATATGGTCATATGATTTCTTATACTAAAGTAACAATCTATTCACAATGTAAAGTATGAATCAGAAACTTCATTGAAAACTAACAAACTATAATCTCAGTCATTGAAGCAATTGCAATTTATCATAACATCGGAAAGAGTCAATATAAGAACTTTTCAGCAAGTCCACATACTCAACTATCATTTAGTCTTTCACAATTGCTAACACTCACGCAATACTTATGGGTATGAAGTTTTAATCGGACCCATAGAAAGATAGGGGCTTATAGTTTTGCCTCCCATCCATTTACCTCAAGGGTAACGTCAAAAATAATGTTTTATGAAAACCCACATCCAATTGGTTATATATATCAGGATCTTTCCAACACATAGTGCTTGCCAAAGGATAAAGTGTAAAAAGGAAAGGTGAAGATCACCATAACTCTTGTATAAGGTATAAGAAAAAAAATAAAAGATAGGCCCTTTTGCAGAGGGAAGCAGAGGTTGTCATGTGCTTTTATGGTTGGATGCACACAATCTTAATGCAAAAGAACGTCACTTTATATTGCCACTTGTGATAGGGACCTTTATTATGCAGGCCGTGACTTCTATTTCTTCCATATCACAAGCTCGTATAAAGTTTATTTTCTCCACACTAATAGATGATACATATTCAGAGAGCAATTTTTATTGCTTGCAACAATGACAACTTACTTGAAGGATCTTACTCAATCCATAGGTAGATATGGTGGACTCTCATGGCAAAACTGGGTTTAATGATATTTGGAAGCACAAGTAGTATCTCTACTTGGTGCAAAGAATTTGGCTAGCATGAGGGGGAAAGGCAAGCTCAACATGTTAGATGATCCATGACAATATAATTTATTTTGGATATAAGAAAACATAACCAATTACGTTGTCTTCTTTGTCCAACATCAACTTTTTAGCATGTCATATTTTAATGAGTGCTCACAATCATAAAAGATGTCCAAGATAGTATATTTATATGTGAAAACCTCTCTTTCTTTATTACTTCCTATTAATTGCAACGATGACCAAAACTATGTTTGTCAACTCTCAACAACTTTTATTCATGATACTCTTTATATGTGATGTCATTACTCTCCATAAGATCAATATGATCTCTTTATTTCTTTTTATTCTTTTTTTCTTTTATTACCTCAAGATCATAGCAAGATAACCAAGCCCTTGACTCAAGACTAATCTTATTATATATAGCTCACAGACTCGATTACATAAACAAGGATCAACACAAAAACTCATAGCAGATCATACTAAACTGTATTCTACTAGATCAAGATATAACCAAAAGGATCGAACTAAGAAAAATGGTAAAGATAGAAGTGTGATGTAGATACGATACCGGGGCACCTCCCCCAAGCTTGGCAATTGCCAAGGGGAGTGCCCATACCCATGTATTTATGTCTCTTTCTTTAGAGGTGGTGATGTGATATTTTTGGCGATAATGCCCCTGAAGATATGGTTCTCTTTCTCGAGCTTATTGACTTGCTGCTTAGGATCCATTATTTCCTTGCGGAGCTTACCCGTGACAGCTAGAGCTCCTTCCCGCCATGGATGTTGCATAGTTGCGGGAGAACAAGTAACACTCTTTTCCATATTTTCATAAGAAAGAAATCTAGCATTGGGAGGGATGACTGAGTTTGGAATTGCTGAGCTCCGAAGTTCCTCCATCATGAATCTGGCTTGGAAACGAGAGGTAACTTCCCGATCCTCCTCCATGGTATATATCCTTTTCAAGTTGGCCTCCATCTCTTCCTCCGTTGCTGGCCCAAAGTGATCGGCATCGCTGTTTGGTTTTGGCCACAGTGTCGGGTGAGATACCCGGCTCTCCCCGACTGACTCTTGAGAAGACATCTTGATCTACTCTGCGGCAGAAACAACTCCAAACAAAAACGGAGGATTGTGTCGTGGTATGGTGGTCAAAACCTTCGGGAGATTATATAATGAATTTTTACCGACCGAAAGAAGTATCATACAAAAAAATGGAGTCCAGAGGGCACACGAGGTGCTCACGAGGCAGGGGGCGCGCCCAGGGGGGTAGGGCGCGCCCTCCACCCTCGTGGATGCCTCGTGTCCCTTTCGGACTACTTCATATTTTCCTATTTTTTAAAATATTCCAAAACGGAGAAAAATTGCTATTAGAACTGTTTTGGAGTCGGTTTACTTACCGTACCACATACCTATTCCTTTTCGGAGTCTGAAACATTTTGGAAAGTGTCCCTTATGTACGCCTCCGGGGTTATGGTGTCAATAACATTGTTTCAACATTTATGGGATTACCTGAGATATAATGTTTGATTCTTTGACCGTTCACTACCTTCGGATTTGTGCCTTCGAAGTTGTTGATTTTTATGGCACCGGAACGGTAGACCTCCTCGATAACGTAAGGACCTTCCCATTTAGAGAGGAGTTTTCCTGCAAAAAATCTTAAACGAGAGTTGTATAGCAAAACATAATCACCTATATTAAACTCACGCTTTTGTATCCTTTTGTCATGCCATCTTTTAACTTTTTCTTTAAACAGTTTGGCATTCTCATAGGCCTGGGTTCTCCACTCATCAAGTGAGCTAATGTCAAATAGTCTCTTCTCACCGGCAAGTTTGAAATCATAATTGAGCTCTTTAATGGCCCAATATGCCTTATGTTCTAGTTCGAGAGGTAAGTGACATGCTTTTCCATAAACCATTTTATACGGAGACATACCCATAGGATTTTTATATGCAGTTCTATATGCCCATAATGCATGAGCAAGTTTCTTGGACCAATTCTTTCTAGATCTATTAACAGTCTTTTGCAAAATTAATTTAATCTCTCTATTACTCAGTTCTACTTGACCACTATACTGTGGATGGTATGGGGATGCAATTCTATGATTATCATCATACTTAGCAAGCATTTTACAAAAAGCACCACGAATAAAATGTGAACCACCATCAGTCATTAAGTATCTAGGGACTCCAAACCTCGGAAAAATAACTTCTTTAAGCATCTTAATAGAACAGTTATGATCAACACTACTAGTTGGAATAGCTTCTACCCACTTAGTAACGTAATCAACAACTAAAATACGTGTATACCCATTAGAGGAAGGAAACGGTCCCATATAATCAAAGCCCCAAACATCAAATGGTTCAATAACAAGTGAATAGTTCATAGGCATTTCTTGACGTCTACTAATATTACCAATTCTTTGACATTCATCACAAGACAAGACAAACTTACGGGCATCTATGAAAAGAGTAGGCCAATAAAAACCGGATTGCAATACCTTATGTGCAGTTCTATCTCCAGCGTGGTGTCCTCCATAAGCTTCGGAGTGACACTTGTGTAGGATCTGTTCCTGTTCATGCTCAGGTACACAATGTCTAATAACACCATCTACTCCTTTGTAAAGGTGTGGGTCATCCCAGAAGTAATGTCTTAAATCATAGAAAAACATTTTCTTTTGCTAGTATGTGAAACTAGGTGGTATAAATTTAGCAACAATGTAATTAGCATAATCAGCATACCATGGAGTAGTACGAGAAGTATTTATGACAGCCAATTGTTCATCAGGAAAGCTATCATCTATAGGTAGTGGGTCATCAAGAACATTCTTTAACCTAGACAAGTTGTCTGCAATGGGGTTCTCAGCTCCCTTTCTAACAATAATATGCAGACCAAATTCTTGTAGCAAGACAACCCATCTAATAAGTCTAGGTTTAGCATCTTTCTTTTTCATCAGATATTTAATAGCAGCATGATCAGTGTGAACAGTTCCTTTAGAATCAACAATATAAGGTCTAAACTTATCACATGCAAATACAACTCCTAAAAATTCTTTTTCACTAGTAGCATAATTTCTTTGGGCACTGTTTAGAGTTTTACTAGCATATTGGATAACATTTAATTTCTTGTCAACTCTTTGTCCTAGAAAAACACCTACAACATAATCACTAGCATCACACATAATTTCAAAGGGTAAATTCCAATCAGGTGGCTGAACAGTAGGTGCAGAAATCAAGGCTTTCTTAAGTATTTCAAATGCTTCTACGCAATCATCATCAAAGACAAAAAGAACATCTTTTTGTAACAGATTAGTCAGAGGCCTAGAAATTTGTGAGAAGTCTTTAATGAACCTCCTACAAAAACCGGCATGACCAAGGAAACTTCTTATACCTTTAATGTCCTTAGGACAGAACATCTTTTCAATAGCATCAACTTTAGCTTTATCAACTTCAATACCTCTTTCAGAAATTTTATGCCCCAAGACAATACCTTCATTAACCATAAAGTGGCACTTCTCCCAATTCAAGACAAGATTAGTTTCTTCACATCTCTGAAAACTCGATCAAGGTTGCTTAAGCAATCATCAAAAGAAGTTCCATACACGGAGAAATCAGAGAGGTAAGGGCTGACATGTATTTTGGTTTTTCTTGCCCGAGGTGGCGGGTGAGCCACTCGTCCCGGACGCTGTGTTTGAAGGCTGCTAGGGCTTCCGCGTCCGGACAGTCAATGATTTGGTTCTTTTTAACTAAGAACCTAGTATAGAGCTTCCTGGCCAACTCTCCGGGCTACTGGATGATGTGACTTAAGTCATAGGCATCTGGTGGCCGGACATATGTACCTTGGAAGTTATCACAGAAGGCGTCTTCTAGGTCCTCCCAGCTGCTAATGGAGTTTTCAGGCAGACTGTTCAACCAGTACCGAGCTGGTCCTTTGAGTTTTAGCGGGAGGTATTTGATGGCATGGAGATCGTCGCCGCGGGCCATATGTATATGGAGAAGAAAATCCTCAATCCATACAGCCGTATCGGTTGTTCCATCATATGATTTGATATTCACGGGTTTAAACCCTTCTGGGAATTCATGCTCCATTACTTCATTAGTGAAGCAAAGATGGTGTGCGGCGCCTCTATGTCGGGCCACATCGCGACGTAGCTCGGATGGAGTACGTCGACGGGTTTCGGCCCAGGCGTGATTAGGTTTGTTACGACCGGATAGGTAGCCGTAGTCGCGTGTCGGGGGGCGCCCTCGCGATCCGTAGATCGATCTCGTACGTCCTGCTATATTGTCCAGGTCCTGCTGAAGGTCATATGTGTAACCCCGAGTTGTTTTATCTCTGCCTTTACGGTGAGGTAGGATGGGCTGGTGTTCGGCTTGGTTTGCCGCTTTGTCCCGACCACGTAGTGGTCGGTTAGCCGCATTGCGCGATGATGGAATGGGCTCCAGCACCTCATCATCGAACTGGGGTAGCAATTTGCGCTTCAGGTAACTTTTGGGTTCGCGCTTGAGGCCGTATTCCTCGGCTGCCAGGACATCAATCCATCTATCATTGAGCAGATCTTGATCAGCTTGAAGCTGTTGCTTCTTTTTTAGGCTTCTTACGGTGGCTATTAGCCGGCGCTTAAAGCGCTCCTGCTCGAGAGGTTCCTCGGGCACGATAAAATCCTCGTTGCCAAGGCTCACCTCGTCCTCTGAGAGTGGGAGGTAATTACTGTCCTCCGAGTCTTTGTATGTGGCCTGTTCATCGGGGATGACTTGACCGTCTTCCTGTTCGTCCTGTTCGGAAGTTGCCTCAACGGGATCTTTATTGTCTTCGGCATCGTCCGGAGTATTGTTCTCTCCTATGCCGGCATTGCTGTGTTTTCCACGACGTGACTTAGAGCAGCGCCGCTGACGCCGGTGCTTTGGCTGCGTCTCGGGAGGTTTATCCTCGACCAGATTTTCTTTATCATCATCGTTAGTTTCTTTAGGTGTATCCACCATGTACACATCGTACAAAGAAGTGTCCGTCCAGCCTCTGGTAAATGGTGGCTTTTGGCCTTGCTCCTCCTCGGCATCGTCGTCCACACCGTCGATGTCTTCAGAGCCGTAATCGAGCATGTCGGTTAAGTCCTCGACAGTGGCTATGAAGTGGGCGGTGGGTGGGAAACGAAATTCTCCGTCATCAGCTTCCAGTTTGAACCGGATATAGTTCGGCTGAGAGTCCCCCGCTAAAGATAGGGTTTTTAATGAGTTTAACACGTCGCCCAAAGGAGAGTGCTGGAAGATGTTCGCAGAGCTGAATTCCATGATCGATGACCGATCGATCTCATACGCGGATGCAAAAGGTTCGGAACCTATAGCCGGAGATGAGTCCATTGTTCCGGTGACACAGATGTCACTTGAAGTTAGGTCTCTGTGTAGCTCCAACGCCGCTGAGTCTGCGGCTTCCATGGCGGGGTTGAGCTTCCCGTCCTTGGATGGTGCGATCTGTTTCGGATCTAAGGCCAGAGTAGTTATAGGTTCTATCTCCTGGGTATGGTCTGATGACAGATTTACGTCATGTTCATCGTGGTGGCGGGGAGTGGCTGCCATGGTCCTGAATCCGTTGAGGAACAAGTCTCCGTGGATATCAGCAGCGTAGTTTAAGCTTCCAAATCTGACCTGATGGCCAGGGGCGTAGCTTTCGACCTGCTCCATATTGCCAAGCGAATTGGCCCGCTCTGCGAAGCCGCCGAACACAAAGATCTACCCGGGGAGGAATACTTCTCCTTGAACATCATTGTTGTAGATGATTAAAGGGGCCATCAAACCTTTTGAGGACGACACAGTGGAACTCTCAATGAAAGCACCAATGTCAGTGTCAAAACCGGCGGATCTCGGGTAGGGGGTCCTAAACTGTGCGTCTAAGGTCGATGGTAACAGGAGACAGGGGACACAATGTTTACCCAGGTTCGGGCCCTCTCTATGGAGGTAATACCCTACTTCCTGCTTGATTGATCTTGATGAATATGAGTATTACAAGAGTTGATCTACCTCGAGATCGTAATGGCTAAAACCCTAGAAGTCTAGCCTGTATGACTATGATTATGATTCTTGTCGTCTACGGACTAGGCCCTCCTATTTATATAGACACTGGAAGGGACTAGGGTTGTACAAAGTCAGTTACAGAGAAAGGAATCTTCATATTTGGACGCCAAGCTTGCCTTCCACGCCAAGGAGAGTCCCATCCGAACACGGGAGAGAGTCTTCGGTCTTGCATCTTCACATCCCATTAGTCCGGCCCATGTCCAACAGGCCGGACGCCAGAGGACCCCCTAGTCCAGGACTCCCTCACCTTTAAGCTAACCTAGTGAGATAGCTCCACACCTAAGTCCTTTCAATAGGGCATCTACCATGTTAAATCCATGACACCAAGGCTGTCGGTGTAAGCCTCACTTATCCATTATTCCTGCCCACTAGTACTTGGACATGTTTGTTATAACTTAGTGGCACAAACTTTTTGTGATCTTGAAACATCTCATAGAGTAGGCTACTAAATCTTGGACCATTGTGAAAAGATCGATATGGTTGACTAGAGGGGGGTTAATAGGCAATGACCAATCTTTAGCTTTTCCTAAGTAATTAGGTTTAGCAACAAATAGGTTTATGCAACTAGGCAAGCAACCTATATGATGCTAGCAACAACAACCACATAAGCAAGCAAAGTATACAACACAAATAAAGCTTGTACAAAGTAAAGGTAAGAAGTAACAACAAGTGGAGCCGGTGAAGATGAGGATGTGTTACCGAAGATCCTTCCCTTTGAGAGGAACTACATCTCCGTTGGAGCGGTGTGGAGGCATACTGCTCCCCAAGAAGCCACTAGCGCCACCATATTCTCCTCACGCCCTCACACAATGCGAGATGTCGTGATTCCACTAGTCGTGCCCTCAAAGGCGGCGACTGGACCTTTACAAACAAGGTTGGGGTTCTCTCCACAACCGAGTTGGAGGCTCCCAACACCACCACGAAGCTTCACCACAATGGAATATGGCCCCGAGGTGACCTCAACCGTCTAGGGTGCTCAAACACCCCAACAGTGATAAGTTCCTCAAGGGATTAGGGGGAATCAAATTTCCCTTGGTGGAAGTGTAGATCTAGGCCTTCTCAAGCAATCCCTAAAGAATCAACAAGTTTCATTGGCTAGGGAGAGAGATCGGGCAAGAACGAGCTTGTGAGCAACAATGGAGATTTTGGGAGGAAGAGGTAAGTCAAGAAGATGACTCCCTTATATAGTGGGAAGAAATCCAACCGTTATGCACCCACAACCCATGCACAAGCGATAGTACCGCTCAGCTAAGCGGTACTTCGGCTGGCACAGAAGTTCTGGGCACATATTTCAAAACTGAACTAGTCAGGGGCGGTAGTGCCGCCAGAGCGGTACTACCGCTCCCAGCAGTGGTACTATCGTGTGGTGTTGAACAGTTGTCGGAACCCGCGGTAGTAGAGGAGGGCAGGGTGGTAGTGATGCCTTGGACGGTACTACCGCAACCAACTGCTGCTCTACTTCCGCGCAGGGGAAAGAGCATTCCAGAACACAAATTATAAGCGGCACTTCCAGCGGAAGTAGACAGCGGTAGTTACGCCGGAGCGGTACTACCATGTCGCGGAGCGGTACTTCCGCTTAGCTTCTGCAAGTCCAGTAAACCAATGGTAGTGGAGCAGTTTGGGGCGAAGTACCACCGGGGTGATACTACCGCGCTGAACTGCCGCTCTACTACCACCCATTTATAGAACAAAAAATATAGGCGGAAGTAGGAGACGTACTGAACTGCGGTAGTACCACTGGAGCAATACTACCACTGGTCAAGGCGGTACTACTGCTTAAGTTGTTCTAAAATGTCCAAGCAAGAAGGAACAATAAGCACATTTGCACGGAAAGGAAATAGGGTGCAGAGGACTGTGTACGTGTTGTTCCACCCAAACCTTTCTGAAGTGGACCCCCTCTTAATAGTACGGTGTTCATACGACTCGAGTCCACCGAAAAAGAAAGGCATGAAAAACACCGTCTTTGCGAAAGCTTCGAGGGGTTCCAATCGTCTTGTGCCAAATGATGGTTTATCTGAAATGCTCAATGCACAAGATTAGTCCGCAAAGGCATTGTCATCAATCACCAAAACCACCGAGGGAGAAATATGCCCTAACAATCTCCCCCTTTTTGGTGGATTGATGACAACATGAGATTTGCACAAGAATAAGATAAGATAACATGCATTCCCAACATCTGTAAAATATAGATGGGCTCCCCTTATATATGTGCACTACTTGAGTATACCTTTGAAATGCAAAGCACACACACTAGGATCAACCCCCCTCTATATTTTAGAGACCGGCAATACTTGGATATGATACGGATAAGCAAGGATGCAAGTAAATAGCATGTGAGCATAAAGACAGAGCACAAGATAAACAATATATCACAAGCTAATGTGGTACTTGACATAAAGATAAAGATAAGGTAGCATATGTCTCACACCATATGATAGATACTAAATGTTCCACACACGAACATAAAGCAAACCAAACGAAAGAATTCACGAGAGAACGAAAGCAAAAAACAAAGAAGACACATGATGTCTACAATGCAACTTTATCCTTGTAGACGTTGTTGGGCCTCGAAGTGCAGAGTTTTGTAGGATAGTAGCAAATTTCCCTTGAGTGGATGACCTAAGGTTTATCAATCCGTGGGAGGCGTAGGATGAAGATGGTCTCTCTCAAACAACCCTGCAACCAAATAACAAAGAGTCTCTTGTGTCCCCAACACTCCCAATACAATGGTAAATTGTATAGGTGCACTAGTTCAGCGAAGAGATGGTGATACGAGTGCAATATGGATGGTAGATGTAGGTTTTAGTAATCTGAAAATATAAAAACAGCAAGCTAACTAGTAAGAAAAGTGAGCAAAAATGGTATTGCAATGCTTCAAAACAAGGCCTAGTGTTCATACTTTCACTAGTGTAAGTTCTCTCAACAATGATAACATAATTAGATCATATAACAATCCCTCAACATGCAACAAAGAGTCACTCCAAAGTCACTAATAGCGGAGAGTAAAGGAAGAGATTATTGTAGGGTACGAAACCACCTCAAAGTTATTCTTTCTAATCAATCTATTGGGCTATTCCTATAAGTGTCACAAAGAGCCCTAGAGTTTATACTAAAATAACACCTTAAGACACACATCAACCAAAACCTTAATGTCACCTAGATACTCCAATGTCACCACAAGTATCCACGGGTTCGATTATATGATATGGATCACACAATCTTAGATTCATCTATTCAAACCAACACAAAGAACTTCAAAGAGTGCCCCAAAGTTTCTATTAGAGAGTCAAGACGAAAACGTGTGCCAACCCCTATGCATAAGTTCACAAGGTCACAAAACCCGCAAGTTGTTCACCAAAACATACATCAAGTAGATCACGTGAATATCCCATTGTCACCACAGATAAGCACAAGCAAGACATACATCAAGTGTTCTCAAATCCTTAAAGACTCAATCCAATAAGATAACTTCAAAGGGAAAACTCAATCCATTACAAGAAGGTAGAGGGGGACAAACATCATAAGATCCAACTATAATAGCAAAGCTCGCGGTACATCAAGATCATGCCAAATCAAGAACACGAGAGAGAGAGAGAGAGAGAGAGAGAGAGAGAGAGAGAGAGAGGGAGAGAGAGAGAGAGATCAAACACATAGCTACTGGTACATACCCTCAGCCCCGAGGGTGAATGTCGGTGTACAAAAGTAGGGGCTCTCCTTTTGACCCCTTTACTTGTGCACGGGCAGTCAGAGCCGCGGCCACGACCACACTTAGCAGGGCAGAGGAGGGAAGCCGGAGGGAAACCGAAGCACAACACAATCAAGGCAACGCCAAGACTAGAGAAACGAGGAGCAAAGGGGCAAAGTGGACTCCCCAGGCAAGACCCTTGCCAGGGCAGCCTCCGCGGCCCCGGCAAGAGCCTTGCCGGGGCAGTTTTCCCAACACCAATGGAGCGAGCCACCGTTGAGCCCAAGGGTTCCAAACGCCACCAACAACTACATTGGAACCAAAGATCCGGAGGCACCTCCATGGTGGCATGCAGATCTTTGTGAAGATCATAAATACACAAGATCAGATGAGGACCAGCAGACGACGACCCTCGGCGGGTTCCTAGCCGAAGAAATCCCCAAGACCCCTAGCAAGATCCTTGCCGGGTACGACCGTGGCGCCACGGCAAGACCCTTGCCAGGCCCCTGGCAAGACCCTTGCCGAGGGCATCAGCGGGGGCACAGCCGCTCCCGTGCCTGCCAAGACTCCATCGCTGTCGCCCGCGCATCTGCTAGCTCAACCAGCTGAGCAGGAACCTGCGTGGCAACGAGCGACTTCTACACCAACCCAGCAAGCACCTGCGTGGTGGCATGCATACCTTCATGGAAGCTCCCCTACCGCGCCAGCCCAGCAGGCAGCCAACGTGGCGCAGCAACGCCTTGTCAGCTCGGACGCATGTCGGAACCAAGCGAGGCTGCGATAGCTGGGACGTGCTTCCTTGCCGCCCCCGATAAAGCAAGAGGCGCACGTCGGCAACGCATTCAATGCGTTTGTCTGCCAGTGCCAGAGGATAGACTCATCCACTGTACACCTTTCCACCTCCTGTTTGCCGCTGTGGCAACCCCTTTTGCCTATAAAAGGAGGCCCGAGGCGTCCAGGAGGAGGATTCGAATCTTTTGGGCAAGTTACACCCCGTAGCTACCTCAAGAACACATGAACTCAGAAATACATCCACCAAATCAGGACTAGGGTATTACGCATCTCTGCGGCCCGAACCTGGGTAAATGATCCGTGTGCTTCCTGTCAGACCCACTCTTTGCATAACCTCGCGCCCGCCAATCGTAGAAGGGATCCCAGTGATTCCATAGGTGTCGATTTCCCCCGACATCTCTGGCGCGCCATGTAGGGGGTGCAGTTGTGGAAATCTGGTCTGGTCAGAGCAGCGGCTTCATTGTGGCCGTCGTTCCAAGGAAGAAGATGACCAAGCTTCACGGCACCATCTACAGATGTGGCGAACGCCTGTTCAATGACAGAAAAGCTAAGTCATGCAAAACTTTAAGCAATTTCTTTTTATATATAAGGTTATTGTCCTCGAAGGTCTTGCCCTATGTATGGGAAACCTGCACGCAATGGGGACCTTCTGCAATTGGCCATGCCCTTTCTCTGTTTCGAGTTCGCTCAACACCTCAATTGGCCGCGTCGAGAACGACAGGGTAGCCTTCCGCAATTGGCAACGCTCTCGATTTTGACTCGAGTCAAGCTCGACAGTTCGAGCGGCCGCATTGAGGGCGGTAAGGTGGTTCTCCTGGCAGCAAGCACACCCAGCAGGTCATTGGGGATCCGTCCTCAAGGCGCCGCAGTCTGGGTTTACGCGCCGGCAAGCCTACCCGATTAACGTAGGGTGAACATACAAAGGAAGATCAAACAGGAAGATAACATGCATCATCTCGAAAGTACTGCAGAGTTATATTACATCAGTTGTTGCCACGGTTCTAACTAAAGATAGAAATTGTCTTGGTCATGAACCTGCAGCGGCAATGAGAAATGGGCTGCCTAATCCCGGCGCTGGCCCTCCACCCTCTTGATTCCGTCGATGCAGCTGATGATGGGCTTGATACGCTCCTTGAGCGCCGCGAGGTCAGCATCCTCCGGCAAGCTCTCCAGCACGGCATCGAAGTCGAGGTCGGGGTTCTAATACGCCACCTTAGTGAGGACCTTGGTCATGGCACCCCGGCAAAGCTTCCGGGACTCATCGGCTAGAGAGGCCGCCCTGTTGGAGCGAAATTGCTCCAGGGCCCCGAAAACACCCTCGAAGAATAGGGTCAGCTTGGCGTTGGGACTCGCGTTGCGCTCCGGGGTGTACGTCACATTTGGCATCCCCATGGAAGCCAGCTTTGCGGTGATCCTGTCGGTGACGTCTTCAAGGCGGCTGATCCAGCGGTTCTCACCCTCCACAAAATCCTTGTGGTTGGCGGCCTTGTTCTTCCGCAGCTGCTTCTCGGCCTCCAGGTCCTTAGCCAGGGTCTCCTCCCAGGCTTTGGCCTCCGAGAGCGTCACCTCAAGGCCCTCCAGCTTCAGTTTCAGGTCCTTGATGGAGTCGTTGGCCGTGGAGAGCATCTCGGCCTTGCTAAGAACAACGGTCTGCGCGTCGGCCAAGGCGCCCTTGGCCGCGTCCCTCTCCCCCGTCAGCTCCAGGACCCGTTTCTTCAGCTCGTCCCGCTCCACCTCCAGCTCCTTCACCTTGCCGCCGTGGACCTGAGCTTGGGCATTGAGTGCCTCCTTGTGCCTCTGCTCCAGCTCCTGGGTCCGCTACGCGACAAGCTTCCCGACCTCCTCATCCTTGCCGCGGAGTGTGGCGGCGAGCGCCCCCTCACGAGCAACAAAATCCTCCTCCTGGGAGTTCACTAGAGCCTGGTGATGTTGTCGAACGGCCTCCTCCTTGGCGGCCTGCTCCCTCGCCAGCTCCTAAGCCTTCTCAAAGTCCGCTTGTTGCAGAAGGAACTCCTGTTGGCGTTGGGCCAGCTCGCCATGGATATCTTTCAGTTCCTGGTTTGCATCGCGGAGCCAGGTCTGCATCTCAGCAACGCAATCCTTGAAGTCTGCTTCTGCTTTGTCCACCACGGCCATTCTGGACTTGACCTTGTCCAGGCGGGCACGATGAAGTGCATGAAGCTTCTGGAAGTTGGCATTCATGGCTTGGAGGAGCCGCTCCTCCTGGGAACCACCTCCCTTGGCGCTCGTCTCGTCAACAACCTCCAGCCCGGCAGCGGCAAGCACCTCCTCATCGAACGCCTCTCCCTCGGTGAGCGCCCTGGTGCTCGTCGTCCCTGGGAGGTGGACGAACAGGTCGTCGCTCACCTTCAGGTATTTGCCCGAGCCAGAGGCTGCGGAGGAGGAAGGTTGGTCGTCGACCACCTCCTCCTCGGCAGCGGCCTTGTCGGGCTCCCCTGCAGACCCCTTGGCGGCATCCCTGGCAGCGTCCTTGGCGGCCTCCTCGGTGGCTATCTTCTCGGCCTACGCCGCGGCGTCCGTGGAGACATCCTCGATGATGGTGTCTACATCCCCCCGGTCCGCCGAGGGAGGATCTGGATATCAAGAAGGTGGATGGACGACGAAGACGCGGTGGCGGCGGGCAAAGGCAAGAGCTTGAGAAGAAGGAAGAAGGGGATGGCGGTTTCGAGATTGGAGAAGACAGGGGGGGTAAAATGAGCAGCGCGCTCGCAGTTATTCCTTTTTACGGGGAAGGCACGGGCCGCCTCTTTTTCCATTAACTGTGACATGAAGCATGCGTGCGGAGACCGCCCCACGCATGACCCCCACGTCACGCACGACCCTCCACGTCGTGCGTTCAATGCGGGTCGGGGGAGGCGCAACGGACGAAAAGTTACTGTAGTAAAAATCCGCCCCACCTGCCCGCGCACCGTTCTGGGCCTAGCCAAACAACACGTTGCGCTTATGTGTGGCCCAGGCCCGGGGGCTCCTGTCGGTGTACAAAAGTAGGGCCTCTCCTTTTGACCCCTTTACTTGTGCACGGGCAGTCAGAGCCGCGGCCACGACTACACTTAGCAGGGCAGAGGAGGGAAGCCGGAGGGAAACCAAAGCACAAGGCAACCAAAGCAATGCCAAGACCAGAGACACAAAGAGAAAGAGGGCGTGGTGGACTCCCCCGGCAAGACCCTTGCCGGGGCGACCTCCGCAGCCCCGGTAAGAGCCTTGCCGGGGCAGCTCGCCCAATACTAGCAGAGTGAGCCACCCTTGAGCCCAAGGGTTCCAAACGCTGCCAACAACTACATTGGAACCAAGGATCGGGAGGCAACTCCGCAGTGGCATGCAAATATTTGTGAAGATCATACAAGATCAGATGAGGACCAGAAGATGACGACCCTCGACGGGATCCTAGCCGAAGAAATCCCCAAGACCCCCGGCAAGATCCTTTCCGGGGACGACCACGGCGTCACGGTACGACCCTTGCCGAGGGCATCAACAGGGCCGCAGTCGGTCTCGCGCCTGCCAAGACTTCACCGCCGTCCCCACGCAGCTGCTAGCTCAGCCAGCTGAGCAGGAACCTGCGTGGCGACGAGCGACTTCTACACCGACCCAGCAAGCACCTGCGTGGTGGCATGCAGATCTTCGTGAAGGCTCCACCATCGCGCCAGCCCAGCAGCCAACCAACGTGGCGTCGTGACGTCTCGTCAGTTCAAATGCGTGTCAAAGCCAGGTGAGGCGGCGACAGTTGGGACGTGCTTCCTTGCCGTCCCCGATAAAGAGAGAGGGGCACATCAGCAGCGCATTATATGCTTTTGTCCGACGGTGCCAGAGGAGAGACTCATCCAATGTACACCTTTCCACCTCCCGTGTGCCACTGTGGCAACCCCTTTTGCCTATAAAAGGAGGCCCGAGGCATCCAGGAGGAGGATTTGGATCTTTTGGGCCAGTTACACCCCGTAGCTAGCTCAAGAACACAAGAACACTGAAATACATCCACCAAAGCAGGACTAGGGTATTACGCATCTCTGCGGCCCGAACCTGGGTAAACAATCCATGTGCTTCCTATCAGACCCGCTCTTTGCACAACCTCGCGCCCGCCAACCGTAGAAGGGATCCCAGTGATTCTATAGGTGTCAGTTTCCCCCGACAGTGAACTACTCCCTCCTTGTTATGGAGAGTGCTGGGATGATGAAGATGGCCACCGATGATGGTTTCCTCCTCCAGCAGGGTGCCAGAACGGGCTCCCGATTGGTTTTTTGTGGCTACAGAGGCTTGCGGAGGCGGAACTCTCGATCTAGGTTTATTTTCGGGGGTTTATGTATTTATAAGAAGTTTTGGCATCGAGAACAAGTCAGGGGGGTCCACGAGTCAACGACAAGGACGGAGGACGGGCCCGGGGGGTATGGCACGCCCTCCAACCTTTTGGTTGGCTCGGGACTCTTCTGGCCCAACTCTTTTGCTTAGGGGGCTTCTTCTGGTCCATAAAAAATCACCGTAAATTTCCAGGTCAATTGGACTCCGTTTGATATTCCTTTTCTGCAAAACTAAAAAACAAGGAAAAAACAGAAACTGGCACTGGGCTCTAGGTTAATAGGTTAGTCCCAAAAATCATATAAAATAGCACATAAATGCATATAAAACATCCAAGATTGCTAATATAATAGCATGGAACAATAAAAAACTATAGATACGTTGGAGACGTATCAACACACTCGTGACTCGTCAAATCCCCAAACTCTCTCCCCCTTTGGCATCGAAACACTAAAAAGGAAAATAGCACTAAACACATCCAGGGTGATGGTCATGCTCCACATCATCAAAACTCCTCATGTTCATCTGAGTCCTCGTGCTCCTCCGACTCGTCTGCTGTAGCTGCCTAATGCACCGCCTCTGAGTCTGACCACTTGCAATGCTACGAGATCCAGGTCTCCTCATCCGCGACCCGCTCCTTAGAGCCACTAGTGATCTCCTAACCTAGTGCCCTCATCATGACCTTTGGCGAGTGCGAGCAGCCTTCTCAGCCACATGAGCCCTGTACTGACCCTTGGCCTCCATGCAGAAAAGCCTCTTCATCTTCGTCTTGAGCTTAGATGCCCAAGATGGTAGCTTCTCAAGAGAGGGAACAAAATCATAATCTGGCTTAGCCTCATCATTAGAATCAGCAGGGGCAATCTCCTCATCGGAGGCAGCAGGCACAGCCCCCCGGTTCTCCTTCAGGTGCATATTCAGCATCAGATGAGTCACCATGCACTCAGTAGGAAGTGCCTCGCCTGGAAACTCAGCAGCCCAGTTCTCCTCAATCAGTTTAAACAGATAAGGGACATAGATTTGCACCTTCGGTCAGGCATGACAGAGCGAAGCTCACGCCACAAGATGTATGAGATGTCCAAAGTAGATGACTTGCCCTGCTGCTTGATGCACATTAAGAGGAGAAACACCAAATAGGAGTGCACCATATCCAAATTCCTAATGCGAGGGAAGAGAGAGCTACTAAAGATCCAGTGCATAATGTCCAAAAACAGAACGAGCTCCGTGCGAGTCCCCTTCAGAGTCTTCACTGTCCTGGAGTAGCGGATAAGCTTTGAGTTGTGCCGGAGACCAACTGGTTGTCTTCTCTCTCATCAGCAATGCCCAAACAATCCATGAAGTCCTTCCAATCAACCTTGAATCTCCTTCCACCTGTCATCCATGACATAGATTTCTCCTCATTTGCATGGAAGTGAACCGTGGCATAGAATTGAGCCACAATCTTTGGATCACAGTCCTTGTTGTATGTGATGAAGGGAATGAGTCCCCATTGATGACAAAGAGCAAGAGCTTCTCCAAAGTATGACGGATCCTTCTCCATATGAGAGACATCAATAGACTTGACGGTCACAAACAAGTTCTTCTTGGCCTTCAGAATGTCAAGGTAGATCAACGATTGCTCCTTGGTCCAGAAGGGACAACCAACAAGTGCCTCATCCTGAGCACGACGATACGGATTGCAAATGCGGAACATTTCAAACTCCTTTGCAGTCATCTCATCAGGAGGGTTGGACTTCTCCTTCTCCTTTTGCTTACTGGCTGTTGACTTCACGTGCCGCCTGGGAGGACCACTAGAACTAGCAGGAGTGCCATATGAGGTACGGTAGCACTTAGATCCACCCAGACGCTCAGGGTTCTTGCGACGAGCATGATGAATCGAGCTACCATCACCTGGAACCCACAAGCATAGAGCGAGGGAAAATCAGGTGTAAAGCCATAACATAAGCCAAGAGACATAAAATGAGAATAGAAGTAAGTGCAAAAAGTGTGAAAATCCAAATCACAGCGGTAGTACCACCGAAGGGTAAGCGGTAGTACTGCTGGATAAGAGCGGTAGTACCGCTGCAACCAGTAGTACCGTCTGCATCCAAGCGGTAGTACCGACCACCCGACGGGATGACTTCCGTGGTGTGGATCCGGTAGTACCGTTGACGTGAAGATGCAAACTTTTGGCAAAAACTACTATACTCCTATCTAGCAGTCATCCCTCATCCTACTCATGCCTAGATTTAGCCAAAAATCTATGGATACCACATGCATTTCCCTAGAACCAAGATTCAAAAATTAGAACCGTAGGAGAGGAAAAGGTGGGCATCGATCCCACCGGTCGGAAACGGAGAAGACGACACAGATTAGGAGGGCCGGAGCCGGCCTCTGGAGCAGTTTTGAGTCTCCTAAGAGAGAGAACACAAAGAGGAAGTGAATAGGTATGGGGGAGTTAGAACTCACCGGGCTTATCACTTAACCCCCTTGCGTGTCCTCGAAGCGGTAGTACTGTGCCCTATAGTGGCAGTACCGCATCAGTGCGTCGACATGGGGTAAACACACTACACTTAGCGGCTGTACTGTTGGCCTGCGCGCGGTAGTACCGTTCTTGCCAGCGGTAGTACCGCTTGCTACTAGAAAACTGCACTTGATCAAGAAGAGAACAAGGGCTTACGCAATATTTGGGAGGTTGAGGATAGGAAGGCTTGGGTTGGAGAAAGGAAGACAACAGAAGGAAAGGAGTACTCAAAGGTTGAAAACAACCAAAAAGAGAGCACACTTGGAGTAGTCCAATACTACCTCTTGAGCATGCATTGGTTTTCCTTTTAAGAGGAAAGGGTGATGCAGCAAAGTAGCGTAAGTATTTCCCTCAGGTTTTGATAACCAAGGTATCAATCCAGTAGGAGACTAGACGCAAATCCCTAGTACCTGCACAAAAAATTAAGAACCTTGCAACCAACGCGATAAAGGGGTTGTCAATCCCTTCACGGCCACTTGCAAAAGTGAGATCAGATAAAGATAATAAGATAAATATTTTTGGTATTTTTGTTGTGTAGATTGAAAAGTAAAGATTGCAAAATAAATGGCGACAGAAATAGTTAGTTGGTGGAAGATTAATATGATGGAAGATAGACCCCGGGGCCATAGGTTTCACTAGTGGCTTCTCTCAGGATTGCATATTTTACGGTGGGTGAACAAATTACTGTCGAGCAATTGATAGAAAAGTGCATAGTTATGAGAATAACTAGGCATGATCATGTATATAGGCATCACGTCCGTGTCAAGTAGACCGAAACGATTCTGCATCTACTACTATTACTCCACACATGGACCGCTATCCAGCATGCATCTAGAGTATTAAGTTCATAAGAAAAGAGTAACGCATTAGGCAAGATGACATGATGTAGAGGGATAAACTCAAGCAATATGATATAAACCCCATCTTTTTATCCCCGATGGCAACAATACAATACGTGCCTTGCTGCCCTAACATCCTTTGGGAAAGGACACCGCAAGCTTGAACCCAAAGCTAAGCACTTCTCCCATTGCAAGAAAGATCAATCTAGTAGGCCAAACCAAACTGATAATTTGAAGAGACTTGCAAATATATCAAAGCATGCATATAAGAATTCAGCGAAGATTCAAATAATTTTCATAGATAAACTTGATCACAAACCCACAATTCATCGGATCTCGACAAACACACCGCAAAAAGTATTACATCAAATAGATCTCCAAGAAGATTGACGAGAACTTTGTATTGAGAAAGATAGTAGCATTGTCCCTTTTATTTTTTATTTTCTTATTTTTGGGCCTTTCCTTTTTTTATTTGGACTTTTTTTGGCCTTTCTCTTTTTTTATTTGGCCTGTTTTTCTGGGACAATGCTCTAATAATTATGATCATCACACTTCTATTTATTTACAACTCAAAGATTACAACTTGATACTAGAACAAAATATGACTCTATATGAATGCCTCCGGCGGTGTACCGGGATGGGCAATGAATCAAGAGTGACATGTATGATAAATTAAACATGGTGGCTTTGCCACAAATAAGATGTCAACTACATGATCATGCAAGGCAATATGACAATGATGAAGCGTGTCATAATAAATGAAACGGTGGAAAGTTGCATGTCAATATATCTCAGAATGGCTATGGAAATGCCATGATAGGTAGGTATGGTGGCTGTTTTGAGCAAGATATAAGGAGGTTTATGTGTGATAGAGCGTATCATATCACGTGGTTTGGTTGCACCGGCGAAGTTTGCACCAACTCTCAAGGTGAGAAAGGGCAATGCACGGTACCGAAAAGGCTAGCAATGATGGAAGGGTGAGAGTGCGTATAATCCATGGACTCAACATTAGTCATAAAGAACTCACATAGTTATTGCAAAAATCTACAAGTCATCAAAACCAAGCACTACATGCATGCTCCTAGGGGAAGGGTTGGTAGGAGTTAACCATCACGCGATCCCGACCTCCACACAAAGGATGACATCAAAGAAATACCTCATGCTTCAAATTTGTTACACAACGGTTACCATACGTGCATGCTACGGGACTTGCAAACTCCAAAACAAGTATTTCTCAAATTCACAATTACTCAAGTATCACAACTCTAATATCACCATCTTCATATCTCAAAACAATCATCAAGTATCAAACTTCTCATAGTATTCAATGCACTCTTTATGAAAGTTTTTATTATACCCATCTTGGATGCCTATCATATTAGGACTAATTTTATGCCAAAGCAAATTACCATGCTGTTCTAAAGGACTCTCGAAATAATATAATTGAAGCATGAAAGATCAATAGTTTCTATAAAATAAAACCACCACCGTGCTCTAAAAAGATATAAGCGAAGCACTGGAGCAAAATTATCTAGCTCAAAAGATATAAGTGAAGCACATAGAGTATTCTAATAAATTCTGATTCATGTGTGTCTCTCCAAAAGGTGTGTACAGCAAGGATGATTGTGGTAAACTAAAAAGAAAAGACTCAAATCATAAAAGACGCTCCAAGCAAAACACATATCATGTGGTGAATAAAAATATAGCCTCAAGTAAAGTTACCGATGGACGAAGACGAAAGAGGGGATGCCTTCCAGGGCATCCCCAAGCTTAGGCTTTTGGTTGTCCTTTAATTTTACCTTGGGGTGCCTTGGAAGTCCCCAAGCTTAGGCTCTTGCCACTCCTTATTCCATAATCCATCAAATCTTTACCCAAAAACTTGAACACTTCACAACACAAAACTCAACAGAAAATCTCATGAGCTCCGTTAGTGCAAGAAAACAAACCACCACAATAAAGTACTGTAATGAACTCATTATTTATTTATATTGGTGTTAAACCTACTGTATTCCAACTTCTCTATGGTTTATACCCCCGATACTAGCCATAGATTCATCAAAATAAGCAAACAACAGACGAAAAACAAAATCTGTCAAAAACAGAACAGTCTTTAGTAATCTGTATGAAATGCAAACTTCTGGAACTCCAAAAATTCTGAAATAAAGTGGTGGACGTGAGGAATTTATCTATTAAGCATCTGGAAAAGGAATCAACCTAAAATCACTCTCCAGTAAACAATGGCAGCTAATCTCATGAGCGCTAAAGTTTCTGTTTTTTACAGCAAGATCACATAGACTTCACCCAAGTCGTCCCAAAGGTTCTACTTGGCACAAACACTAATTAAAACATAAAATCACATATAAACAGATGCTAGATTAATTACTTATTACTAAACAGGAACAAAAATCAAGGAACAAAATAAAATTGGGTTGCCTCCCAACAAGCGCTATCGTTTAACGCCCCTAGCTAGGCATAAAAACGAGAATAGATCTAGGTATCATCGTCTTTGGTATGCAATCCATAAGTGGCTCTCATAATAGATTCATAATGTAATTTAATTTTATTCCTAGGGAAGTGTTCCATGCCTTTTCTTAATGGAAATTGGAATCTAATATTTCCTTCTTTCATACTACCTCCGTCTCGGTGAATAAGTCATTCGCGTAGTTCTAGGTTGAGGATTTAACTATCTAAATATGTATTATATGTAACAAAAAATATATATTTAGAAACTAAATCCGTGTAGAAATCTAGTGATATACTTTTCGTGACATATACCACATATTTAATTTCTCAAATCGATGACCTATAACTACGCGAATGACTTATTCACCTAGACGGAGGGAGTATCAATAATTTCACTAATCGTTCTAAGGAAATGTCTACCTAGAATAATAGGACATGTAGGATTGCAATATATATCAAGAACAATAAAATATATGGGCACATAATTCCTATTTTCAACAATAAGAACATCATTAATCCTTCCCATAGGCTTCTTAATGGTGGAATCCGCAAGATGCAAATTTAGAGAACAATCATCAAATTCGCGGAAACCTAACACATCACACAAAGTTTTTGGAATCGTGGAAACACTAGCACCCAAATCACACAAAGCATAGCATTCGTGGTCTTTAATATTAATTTTAATAGTAGGTTCCCACTCATCATAAAGTTTTCTAGGGATATAAACTTCTAATTTAAGCTTTTCTTCATAATATTGCATTAAAGCATCAACAGTATGTTTAGTAAAAGCTTTATTTTGACTATAATCATGAGGAGAATTTAGCACGGATTGCAACAAGGAAATACAATCTATCAAAGAGCAATTATCATAATTAAATTCCTTGAAATATAAAATAGTGGGTTCATTGCTATGTAAAGTTTTGACCTCTTCAATCCCACTTTTACCAATTTTTGCATCAAGATCTAAAAACTCCGAATCATTGGGACGCCTTTTAACTAAAGTTGACTCATCTACAGTCCCATCATTATCAAGATTAATATTAGAAAACAAAGATTTAATAGGGGACACATCAATCACTTTTAGATCTTAATCATTATTATCATGAAAACTAGAAGAACACGCTTTCACAAAGCAATCTTTTTTAGCACGCATCCTAGTGGTTCTTTCTTTGCACTCATCAATGGAAATTCTCATAGCTTTGAGAGACTCATTGATATCATGCTTAGGTGGAATAGATCTAAGTTTCAAAGAATCAACATCAAGAGAAATTCTATCCACGTTCCTAGCCAACTCATCAATCTTAAGCAATTTTTCTCCAAGCAAAGTATTGAAATTCTTTTGCGAATTCATAAATTATTTAACACTAGTCTGAAAATAAGAGGGAACCTTATTAAAATTTCTATAAGAGTTGTTGTAGGAATTACCATAATTATTAGAGGAATTACTGGGGTACGGCCTAGAATTAAAGTTTCCTCTATACGTGTTGTTACCAAAATTGTTCCTACCAAAAAAATTCACATCCATAGATTCATTATCATTCTCAATCAAAGTGGACAAAGGCATACCATTAGGATTAGAAGAAACACTCTTATTAGCAAACAATTTCATAAGTTCATCCATCTTTCCACTTAAAACATTAATCTCTTCTATTGCATGAACCTTTTACTAGTAGATTTTTCGGTGTGCCAGTGAGAATAATTAACCATAATATTATCTAGGAGTTTAGTAGCTTATCCTAAAGTGATTTCCATGAAAGTGCCTCCTGCGGCCGAATCTAAACGATTTCTAGAAGCAAAATTTAATCTAGCATATTTTCTTGGTATAATCATCCATAAATTCAAACCATGTGTAGGGCAATTACGTATCATTAATTTCATCCTCTCCCAAGCTTGTGCAACATGCTCATGATCAAGTTGCTTAAAATTCATAATATCGTTTCTAAGACAGATGATCTTAGCAGCAGGAAAATACTTAGAGATAAAAACATCTTTGCACTTATTCCATGAATCAATACTATTTTTAGGCAAAGAAGAGAACCAAGTTTTAGCATGATCTCTAAGCGAAAACGGAAATAGCTTCAATTTGACAATATCATTATCCATATATTTCTTCTTTTGCATATCACACGAATCAACAAAGTTGTTTAGATCTTTCATTACAAGATTCAACAAGGCAACATTAATTTCACAAGATTCAGCATCGGTAATAGGAGCAATCGGAGTGCTAATAAAATCATTGTTGTTGGTATTGGAAAAGTCACACAATTTAGTATTGTCTTGAGCCATTGTGACAAGCAATCAATCAAACACACAAGCAAACAAGAAGCAAGCGAAAAGAGGCGAACGAAAAAAGGGCGAATAAAACGGCAAAGGTGAAGTGAGGGAGAGTAAAACAAGAGGCAAATGGAAAATAATGTAATGCGAGGGATAAGAGTTTGTGATGGGTACTTGGTATGTCTTGACTTGTGCGTAGATCTCCCCGGCAACGGCACCAGAAATCCTTCTTGCTACCTCTTGAGCATGCGTTGGTTTTCCCTTGAAGAGGAAAGGGTGATGCAGCAAAGTAGCGTAAGTATTTCCCTCATTTTTTGAGAACCAAGGTATCCATCCAGTAGGAGACTACACACAAATCCCTAGTACCTGCAAAAAGAATTAAGAACCTTGCAACCAACGTGATAAAGGGGTTGTCAATCCCTTCACGTCCACTTGCAAAAGTGAGATCTAATAAAGATAGTAAGATAAATATTTTTGGTATTTTTGTTGTATAGATTGAAAAGTAAAGATTGCAAAATAAACGGCGACAGAAATAGCTAGTTGGCGGAAGATTAATATGATGGAAGATAGACCCGGGGGCCATATGTTTCACTAGTGGCTTCTCTCAAGATAGCATATTTTACGGTGGGTGAACAAATTACTGTCGAGCAATTGATAGAAAAGTGCATAGTTATGAGAATATGTAGGCATGATCATGTATATAGGCATCACATCCGTGTCAAGTAGACCGAAACGATTCTGCATTTACTATTATTACTCCACACATCGACCGCTATCCAGTATGCATCTAGAGTATTAAGTTCATAAGAACAGAGTAACGCATTAGGCAAGATGACATGATGTAGAGGGATAAACTCAAACAATATGATATAAACCCCATCTTTTTATCCTCGATGGCAACAATACAATATGTGCCTTGCTGCCCCTGGTGTCATTGGGAAAGGACACCGCAAGCTTGAACCCAAAGCTAAGCACTTCTCCCATTGCAAGAAAGATCAATCTAGTAGGCCAAACCAAACTGACAATTCGAAGAGACTTGCAAAGATATCAAATCATGCATACAAGAATTCAGAGAAGATTCAAATAATGTTCATAGATAAACTTGATCATAAACCCACAATTCATCGGATCTCAACAAACACACCGTAAAAAGTATTACATCGAACAGATCTCCAAGAAGATCGACGAGAACTTTGTATTGAGATCCAAAGAGAGAGAAGAAGCCATCTAGCTAATAACTATGGACCAAAAGGTGTGTGATAAACTACTCACACATCATCGGAGAGGCTATGGTGTTGATGTAGAAGCCCTCCGCGATCGATTCCCCCTCTGGCGGAGCGCCGGAATAGGCCCCAAGCTGGGATCTCACGGGTACAGAAGGTTGCGGCGGTGGAAATAGGGTTTCGTGGTGCTCCTGGATGTTTTCAGGGTATATGAGTATATATAGGCGAAAGAATTAGGTCGGTGGAGCCACGAGGGGCCCACGAGGGTGGGGGCGCACCTCCCTATCTCGTGGCCGCCTCATTGCTTCCTTGACGTCCACTCCAAGTCTTGTGGATTGCGTTTGTTCCAAAAATGATCCTCGTGAAGGTTTCATTCCGTTTGGATTCTGTTTGATATTCCTTTTCTGCGAAACACTTAAATAGGCAAAAAAACAGCAATTTGCACCGGGCCTTTGGTTCATAGGTTAGTCCCAAAAATAATATAAAAGTGCATAATAAAGCCCAGTATAAACATCCAAAACAGATAATATAATAGCATGGAACAATAAAAAATTATAGATACGTTGGAGACGTATCATCCAACACCCGAAAGCCTACGACACGAATGCACAACTCAAACCAAAAATAGCCAAGCCTCTCGAGAGGGCGGTGACCGAGGTCACCTATATTTGAGTCAATTGGTATGGCACCACAAAGATTTTAACCTTGGATCCATGGCCAAAACTTGACTTTGAAGCACAAGTACCATCAACAATGGCTAATGTGTATGTGTGTGTGTGTGGGGGGGGGGGGGAGGTGCTGGGCTTTGCCCGGCAGCGAGATCACTGGTGGCGGCGGGTGGGAATGGAGAGTTGAGGGAGGGGGGGAAAGAGAATGGAGGAGGACGAAGAAGAGAGTGTCTACGTGGCAGTTTTTTTAACCTATGTGGAGTCTTTTTCTTTCTGCCAACTCAGCCCGATGAATGGGTCCAGCCAATTAGTGATGTCATCAAAGTGCTTAGCATCTACCATCAGTGTGCTTTGCCACTGGCAAATCTCCGGTTCGGTGCAAGTGTAACGTTTTGTAAAGTGATGATTTTCTAAGAGTTGTGACACGAAAGTGGTGCTTCTGCATTTTACTCATAACAACAAAGGAGACCAACACGCTGTGGCAAAAAAAACATATAGTCTGCCTTGTCTCTAAAAAGCAATGCAAAAGTCGTTTGAAACGTGTACGCATACATTGCGTGTTTGGACTTTGGACTAGGGGAAAATGTACACCCACACTTGTAGATAGATCAAAACACATCAATTTATATATGTTTAGTAATATGCTCTTACAATTTTTGGTAAACAACTAGTACAACAAACTATTATCTATCCCTCGCAAAAAAAAAGAACTATGATCTATCTTTTACCTTCAATAATAATAATAATATGATCTATCCCAAAAAAACAACTTTGATCTACAATGAACTGGGATAAAAGAGCCACATCGCATCGAAACCGAAATCTTTATTTGGGGGGCTTGTAGTCTTGGATCTCAGGTTGAATACTTCACCGTTGTCAATAAAATAAATAGCATCTTCTTCAATCTCGTCACCCGCAACAATAGACTTGCTAGAGTGTTTGCTAAGAAAGAGCGCATGGCCATGTAGACCAGTCGACACGGGCACCCACGTTCTTGCACCGACGTCCGCTTCAAAAACCTCCACCTTACGAGTGAAACCTTCAAGGTAGCTAGTACATTCCATCTCGCGTCTCACCATAAGCAGCTTCCCATGCGATTGTACCAGGTACCAGGCGGTCAGGATATCAACATGAGGTCTCTCGTGGTCGCGTGCCAAGTGCATAGCGTCATTAATTATGCAGTCGCGGGGTGATCTCTTTCCCGGTGCATCTTTGTCTTTCTCAAGAGTGACAATCGGGCCTGTGATGACGCGCTTAATGCTGGTCACCATGGGTATGCCCTTGGTATCAAAGGCGACGCCCAAGGAGATGAGGTTCTCAGCCTGTGTGATGGCATAGAGTGTGTCTCCGAGAAACGCGACGTCGATGATGCGGGTGAAGGGTTGATGTCGTGGCTTGGGTAACCACACACCCTTGCCTGGGTTTAGCAAGATGATGGGATGATTGCGGTTGTTGGTCCTTATGACGACGAGACCATGGAGGCCAGAGTGCGTGAGCACCTTGTGGATCCCAAAGGTTTTGGGAACATTGCCGATGACAGCGTCAAGCTCCGGGAGCTCCAGCATGGTCCTTGAGAAAGGATTAGTGAGCACGTATGTATGCTTGTTGTGAGCATCGATGACATCGATGGTGAGAAAACAGTCGGTGGAGCCAACGAAGCGCTGGTTTTCTGGGAGGGGAAACATTCTGTGGGGGGCGCTGTCAAAGGGGAGCAACAGGGATCCTGTTGGGAGCAGGACCCTGGGTAGCTTGCGCGGAGACGGGACAGAGCGCCAGGAACGGCAGACTGCTTGGAAGCGAGCGTGGTGAATCGGGTCGGGGAGGGCGGCGATGATGATGCGTAGAAGCTCTCCGGGGAGATCCGACCATGACGCCATGGATGAATCAAGCCGTTGGTGCCTACTCTGGAACAAAAGTGCAGCTAGCGGGGCATCAGATTTTTTGCACCCATGGATCACAAATTAAAGCGTACAACCATGAAACATCGGACATATACAGACTATGGATGGAGTAACTTAATTGCACCAGGAAGGAAGGAGAAGCTTACCAGCTGAAAGAAAGTTATCGGGGGGAGATCCGAGCATTGATCTACGTACGCTGCTCGATTCAGCTGCTATATATATATGATATGATGATCCTACCTACGGATACGTATACTAGTACAAGTGTTTTTGCAACAGGAAAGAGAGATTTATAAGTAACGTAGGCCCCGTCCGATGCTAGACCTACAAGGAAACATGCATGTTCTAGCCAACCCGGAGACTAGTTTTCCGTTCCGTGTACGTCCGTGTTAGCTACTTGTATTTTAAATAAATATACGTACGTAGGATCTATCTAGTCTAGTACCAACTGCTGTATCCATCGATCAGCATAGATCGATGATGATGATGGTGTCCGTTTCGGCGTGGTCGGATCTCCCGCGAGAGCTTCCACGTATCATCATCGCCGGCCTCCCTGAGACCCTGACCCGATTCACCACGCTCGATTTCGAGCAGTCTGCCGTTCCTGGCTCTCGGTGCCCTACGGCCCTACCCCATCAAGCTAAGGGCATGTACAATGGTGCTATCTTAGGAGTGACACGTAGGATAAATGATGAGGTGGAGGAGAGAGAACTCTAAGAAAAGGCTTTGTCTTCTCTTATTTAAGAAAATACAAGAGATGATCTCTTAGCATAATATGTCTCACCACATTTTTAGGAATAGCTAGTTATTGAAGATAAGACTAAGAAATGATCCATTGTAGACATCTTTTTTTGTCATTAAATTACATGCAAGACTTAAGATAAGACTATCTTATCAACCATTGTACATGCCCTAAGCTACCCATCGTCGTGCATCCGACTGGCTTCTTGTTGCGTCCCTTTGAGAATATCTTCCCCCTCCCGGAAAACGAGCGTGCCATTGGTTCCACCGACGGCTTTCTTGCCCGTCGCCTCACCGATGTTGATCGGAACCGGCATACCTACACGCTGCTTAATCCTTTCTCAAGGACGTTAATAGAGCTCCTGGAGTTCGACACGGTCATTGGCAGTGTTTCCGAATCATTTAGGATTCAAAAATGCTAGACATACAAAGACTTACACGCTTTTACACGCTTCTTCCATCTAAGAACCAATTACAAACCTCTCCCCCCGTGATTTTCAGGGGGGTGGGTCGCCCCACTCACCTATTAACCAATCAAGGTTAACCATCCTGTAAAAACCTATAAATCGTTTGTACGTGTAGCATTGCCGGGTTTAGGATCCACGAGGTGCTCATGCACTCGGGCCTCGATGGTCTCGTCGCTATAGGGACCAACAACCGCAATCATCCCATCATCTTGCTAAAGCCAGGCAAGGGCGTGTGGCTACCCAAGCCACCACATCAACCCTTCACCCGTATCATCGACTCCGCGTTTCTTGGAGACACACTCTATGCCATCACACAGGCTGAGAATCTCATCTCCTTCCGCGTCGCCTTTGATAGCAAGGGCATACCCACGGTTACCAGCATTAAGAGCAACTCCAATGGGGCGACCCATTTCGTCCGCCCGCGTTCGTTTGGGTCGGCGCGGACAAAAGTGACGGCCCAACGCGCCGACCCAAACTTATTTCACGTCTGCGTCGCGTCCGCGCCGACGCATTTGCGGCCCAAATTTACGCCTGGAATGCGTCGGCACGGACGCGAAGCGGACGCGCCGCGCTTCTCCTCGCCGTCCGCCGCGTCCCCACCTGGCGGCTACCCAACCGCCACCGATCGTCTTATTTATGACGACAACCGACAGCGGGCCCACGCGTCAGCCAGTGCGCGCGTCCTTTTTTAACCACGCGTGCGGCGGGGTCGGCCTCATCCACTTCTCCCATCCACATCTGGCCCCACATCACTCCCTTTGCTTCCTCGCCGGCGACCGCAAACCCTAGCGCGGCCATGGGCCTCTTCGGCAGCAGCAAGGGCAAGGGCAAGGACACTCCCGGCGCCTCGTCATCCCAAGCTTCCCCTCCCCCTCCACCGCCGGCGCGTTTCCGCCCTGAACGCCAGCGCCTGCACATCCCGGTTCACCAAGCACGGTGGCACTGGGAGAACAGGCAGCCCCTCTCCTACCCCGACGTGACGCTGCCGCAGCATTGGCATTTGGATCTAAACCGGATCCCGGTGCCGGCGGTCCCGCGGACCCAGTGGGCGCACGACGACGAGGTGCGCCAGTGCCGCGCGCTTCTCACGCCGGAGCAGCGTCGGCTGCCCGAATATGCCGCCGACTCTCCCAACTGGGAGGCTTGGTTCGCCCTCGAACACGAGGAGCAACGACGCTCGGGTGTCGACACCGTCCCGCCGCCGTTCCCACCGCCGCCCCCGGATGTAGAGCCGGAGGACATGGAGGCGGAGGCGGAGTACCAAGCCGCCCTCGAGGAGGCCCTGCAGCACGCGCTGGAGGCTAGCCGCATCGACGAGGACGCGCACTGGGATGGGCTGGAGCAAGCCCTTGCCCTGTCGGCGGCGGGGGACTCCGTCCACTCCCGCTCTTCGTGCCGCTGCCTCCACCGTCGCCGCCCGTCCAGCCCAAGCCGGAGCCGGAGCCGGAGCCGCCGCGTAAGCGCTCCCCGCCTCCACTCACTTGGTCGGAGGAGGCCTACTCGTGGACGGGCCAATACCGCGAGTGGGTCAACGCGCCTCCGTCCACTTCGCAGCCACGCCGGAGGAGGAGGCGGCCCACCTCGAGCGATGGAAGGAGCACTGGCTCCGCCAGGAGCAGGCCGACGGCGAGGAGCAGATGCCGCCCCAGCAGACGCCGAGGAGGAGGAGGAGGAGAGCGCGCGGCTTGCCGCAATGCCGCCGCCCCAGCAGACGCCGGAGGAGGCTGCCCTTGCAGCGTACCAGGCGGTGTTCGGGTGGGCTGGCCCTGCTCCGGTCTTCATCGACCTCACCGACGACGGCGGCGTCGAGGGCAAGGGCAAGGGCAAGGCCGACGACGTCTAGGGCAAGCCGGCACATTTGGGTCGGCCTCCCCGTTGGGCGGTCAAGCCGATCCATTTTAAAATGCGGACGCGCATATCCGCCTGGTCGACCCAAATGGACAAAAAGCGGACAAAGCGCGTGGCCGTTTGGGTCGCCTCGTTGGAGTTGCTCTAAGCGCGTCATCACAGGCCGGATCGGTCGGCAATCTTGAGAAAGACAAGGACGCATTGAGAAAGAGAACATGCGACTACATAATCAACGATAGTATGCACTTTGCAGACGATGTTGAGAGACTCCATATTGTTGTGGTGACCATCTGGTACCTGGTCGAATCGCAAGGGAGGCTGCTTATGGTGAGGCGCGAGATGCAACGTCCCTGTTGCCAGGAGGGTTTTACTCGCAAGGTGGAGGTTTCTGAGGTGGACATCAGTGCAAGCATCGTGGGTGCCTGTATCGAGTGGGCTACATGGCTGTGCACTGTTTCTGAGTAAACGCTCTAGCAAGTCTTGTTTTGCAGGTGGCGAGATTGAGGAGGATGCTATTTATTTTATCGACAATAGAGAGGTGTTCAACATGAGATCCGAGACTATAAGCCCGGCAGACAAATCTTTCGGCTTTTCCGCTACGTGGGTCTTTTTAACCGGTTCGTTTTAGATCTTAGTCTAGTCTATTGTACTGGTTGTTTATATCGATAATCCTAATATAAGAGCAGGTGGAGCATTATGCCTTGTACAATGCAAGGCGTTTAGTGAGGTACTTCAAAAAATAAATCAGTGTTAAAGCACTGGTACTTATTTGTAGAGGGTAGACGTTTAATTAGGTGTTGTCCTGTACAAATAGACACTGATGCTTCAGACAAAAAAACCCAGTTTATTTTCTAAGTACCTCCCTAAACACCTAACATCTATCTATTATATAATTAATACAGAAGTCAAATAAGACACCACGTTCTTCTACATAAGATAAAATAATATACATCGTTGATCAATAATACTTACGGCCAAGATTTAACGATATTACGTTACATACAAATATTCCGGACATGCACTTTTTTGTACATTAAATCTAAATCTGTCACGTACAAGTACCTATGATGGACAACCGCAAAAAAAACATTTGATGGAAACAGTGCAATAAGGATCACATAGAGGAGCACCCGCAAAAAAAGAAAAGAGAATCACGTACGGGAGAGGACAACTCAAACTTTGGAAAGCCAATACACGGGCAGCTTTCCAAAAAAAACTACACGGACAGCTAATCAGTTCCGATTCGAATTATGTTATTAAGAGGAAAAAGACAGCGGCTGCTTTGGCCAGCAAACATAGCCGGCCGGCTACCAAGCAGGCTGGTGAATTGATCCGGGCTGGCTGTAAACAAAGCAAGCAACGCACTCAGACAACGTCGATCAAGATCTTGCGGAAATAGACGCACACGACGCAGTGGGTGTGTGTCACTGGACTAAATTTTGTTATTTTAATCTGAGTTTTACAAGCGGTATTACATAGGTATATATAGCAGCTGGCGATGCATATTCATGATTTTAATTAACTAAGAACTATATCAGACATATGGATTCATGAATATCTTTGAAATTGTCATATCCTTCTCATTACTCAAGGTGGAAAAAGAAAAGCAAATTCAAATAATAGGAAACAAATTACATTATGTTTGAAATTTTAGTGATACATTTTACATACCATTCACCGCTAAACAAAAGTGATTTTCTAGACGGACATCATACATTATAGTTCAAAGTATAGAGCGCATGAAAATTGAGTCATCTTAATTATTCCGAGGTATAAGATTGGGAAGGAATTATCAGTAATATGGAGGCTATAAACTGGGTCGTGGGACCAATATTAAGTGATAAGCGTAAGATTTGTTTCCCATTTAAGCATTGACAGGATTGATTTATTTATTTAAGTTTCTTTTTTCTTAAATCTTAGTCACATTTTTATAATAACACTTCACCAAAATATCAAACCTACAAAGGAGCAAGCAAAGTGGATCAACTTTTCTGGGACTTTTCAACCTCTCCCAACTTTGCGATTGAGAATCAGTGCCCACATAAAAATAGTACATACCGATGTCAATATCAGTCCGCTACAAAAGAAAAACAATTACGGTACCTTGCATGAACAACGTGTCACGTATACCAAGTTTGTCATCGGACACAAACAATTAGATAATTTCCCTGAACAAAGAGAGAAAAAAGGTGCCTATCTTGGTCAGGACACGCAGAAGCAAAAGGTGCCTATCTCGGTCAGGACACGCACAAGCATATGACATCTACGTACATGCTTCCAGGTTGAGTCCAAACTTACTACAACACGCACACTTACCGAACTAGGTCACGTACCAATGTAAAAAAACTACGTGCAATTCTTTCAAGAAAAAATTATGCATGCAATTCATCTAAAAATATACATACTTGCATCATGCAATTAATTGGTGATCAAGCATTCAACCTTCAGAAACAAATCCACTAAGTTTATCATTTTAAGCTAGAATCTATAAGAATGCAGTTCATCACATATGATCAAGGTTTTGAGTCAGAATGTTCAAAATAAAAATAGTAGATACATATATTATTAGAGGGAGAAACGATACAATCAGATTTACATATGTACCTCTTGCGTCACGTATAAAATTTTAATATACATTATTGTTATGAAATTTGGGATACAATCAGATTTACAAATAGACCTCTTGCATCATGTAAACTTTCAATATATATTATATGTTATGAAATTTGGGATAAGGAAAAAAGCAACTTAATTTACGTGTGACACACATATATGAAGCTAACTTTCGAAATATATTCCCCCAAAAACAATGCCTGGAATATTTTATATGTGAATTCTATGGATATATATTATATATCTAATATATTGTGGTATTGAAACAAATAAATAACAATGTTACTTTCATCATCGATTTTGGTAAATCAATAATTTTAATGCTCGAGATAATATGCACAGCCATTAAAGCACGGCGAAAAGAAAATATGAGTTGGATCAGAACAATAATAATGGAGCAGTACGGTTCGGTTAGAAAAATAGCAAATCCAACTACCTTGCATGTAGGAGCAGTATGGGTCAGTTCGAAAATATGAGTCGGATTAGAACAACAGTTAGTAAAGGAGCAATAAGGGTCAGTTAGAAAAATAGAAATTCATGCCTCGAACACAACTACCATCATGTGTACATAGATGTTTCATATTAATAGATGCATCATATGAATATGACAGAATATGACCCAACTAAATTGAAACATGCAATCTGTTGTCGGTTACAACATGCACAAACGATTAAAGCAAGATACGTTGACTATCAACGGAGGAGTCGATGTATGGGAGGTTAGTGGTACATTGCTAATTGGAAAAGTAGAATATGATAATTTGGGAGGGAGAGAATTCACAAGAAAATAGAAGAGATAAACTATATATGATAAGGAAGTGATGTAAATTCTAGATCAATTGTTTCGTCATGTAAACAGATGAATACACCATTAGCAAAGCTGATATTTGTACATATCCTATGAAGTTTGCACAAGTGTATTTATGAATTTTGAAATAAGAATTACATAAAAAGGTAATGATTTGATTTGTTTTATGCATTCTCCATATGAAGTTTGTAAATAGCTTGATTTAAAATACAAGTATAGGTTTTGGAGTCTTAGGTGAAAAATGAAATAAATTTGAGTATAATCTGGATTTGGCAGCACACGTGGTACAATGGGTGGGACAAAGGGCCGCGATCTCGCGAGGGTGAGCTAACTCCAAAAACATCTCTCGGGTCATGCCTATGAACATGCATGGGTTTTTTAAAAGTGGACAAATGCATAGAGATAAGGTTGAAATAATAGTTGGGTACACATTGTATGGACGACACTAGGCGTGTGTGAACCATTGGTCACTCCAAGAGCTCACACAATTGAGGCGATGGAGAGGTGACATCTTATACTTCAAGTATTAAATGGGCAAGCGTTTGGTAGTAGTACATGATATAGATGGCATTGGGTGATTAAAAACAATGACAATATACTATGTGTGCGGTCACCAAGTGAATTATTTGGAAGACAAAAAATATTGTGTCGCTGCAAATTGGAATCATGCTAATATTCTAGCGACATAATTGACCTAAAAACAAACATGAAAATGACCAGAAAGAGCAAGGCAATCGAAGAGTCGGCACGAAGAAAGTATGACAACATGTTTTTTATAGCAAAGAAAGTTGGGAAGACCCATACTATGCCATTTTTTAATTGTTTTGTGGAAAAATATAGAATGGAGGGAAGTGTTCCCTCATATGTACAAGTGAAAAATAATTAAAATAAATAATGTGTCAGCAAAGAAATGGAAGAAAACATCTAGAAGAATAAAAAAAAATATCCAATGATGAGACATATTAAAGGAAAGAACTCTACTAAATAATTGGTAGGAATTTTCTTAAAAGGGGACGAAGGGAGGTAGAGTGTAAGGTCAAAGATAGATATTAGTATGGAAGTGTTGTTTTTGCATGACAACCCACCGGTCTTTGACTTCCATTCTTAAATAGTAACATCACAATTGATGAGTTAATAGATTGTGCAATTGTGCACCTGAATTAGACAGGACAGTAGATCATGTGGGACAAAAAATTATAGTCATGTGGTAATACATGTGGGACAAATAATTTATGGTCATGTGGTACTATGGGTATAGGGTTTTATAAAATTTGGAATTTCTATGTAAAGAAATAAACATAAACATTTTGCAATTAGGACAATAATAAAATGCAAATAAATAAATAATCATAACAACATGTAACTAATCTAGCCGCGCAAATGCGCGGGTCACACCGCTACTTGTGCATGATTTTAGAAGTGAACGGACAACCACCAACTCAAAACTTTAGAAATAGAAAACATATTTTCGTCTCTTTGCCCTATGAAAGACTGCATTGGTGTATTGTTTACCCACATGATCCTAGTGTCTTGTTCTTTCAAATCTCTTATTGAATTTCGTATTGGGCTGGTCTACACAGAAATGGAAAACGACAAACGCTTCGTGCCGTGGCATCACTGCTAGTTGATACCGCAAATGGTTTCTTCAACAAAGGCAGAGGTTGGGCGGCAATGGCGAGAAGACTTGGGGTAGGGAAATATATAGTGCACTGGTGCTCGTGGTGCTACCGGTGCACTGGACCTCCGTAGCACACTTTAAAAAGTTTCAAAAAAAGTAAAAACCATTGAGCACATTCACACAACATCAATGTTTATTGTTGCAAAATTTCAAATCAAAATTCAAAACATTGCTCGAGATACATAAATGACAAATTTGACACTAATAGTGGTTGGGCTTTAGAATTGGCCCATTATCACATTGCTGTCAAATTTGCCTTTTGTATCTCAGGCAATGTTTTTTATTTTGATTTGACATTTTATGACAACAAATATTAATGCTTTGTGAATGTGCTTGTCCGCACACGAACACGTCACCGTGTACCCTCGTCGTCGGGGGTGATGCACCGCAACTCACATCAAAGGAGGCCCGTCCGGAAGCGCAGAACGCAAGCAATTCGGCGAGTGCTTTTGAGGACATGAAACCCCACATTTCCGGGAGGGACCCCATCTAGACGCACGGTGACTATGGGCTGCCCTAGGTCGACCTGACAGCCCCTAGGGCCTCGTGGATCGCTGCCCTCCAAGAAGAAGAACAGACAAAGAACGAGAAGAAAGATACAAGGGAGAAGGTAAAAGGTAAAGATAAAAAGTGGTAGATAAGCCGAGCGGGCACCCCGGCTGTAATTTTGTTTGAAGCAACGACAATCCTTGTTTTATCTTGTGCACTCTCAACTTCTTCTCTATAGATTTGGCACTTGATTGACTTGCCTCATTGCCTTTAGTAGCCAATGTCAACACTTCAGTTGGCTCTTTTTCATTTGAGATCAAATTTGAAGTAGCACTCTTACGGTCATCTTTTTTAACACGGTAAATTTGCTTAACCACCTTTTCTTGTTCCTTGAGCTCCGGACCAATTCCTTACGATTGAAACGGTCTTTGACGTGTGATTGTTCATCAAATGTTGGTCTTTTTGGAGCTGCATAATGTTGCTGAGATGGTATAATATAAGATGGATAATGTGCCCTTGTATCGTACCTCTCCCATGATGTATATGGATTAACATGAGCATAGGGAGGTATCCACAACATTGGCATTGGCGGCCCAAAGTAAGGATATGAATATGATGCATTGAGATTCTCACTTTGCCAATACCGATCATCAGATTTGCACCTAGGGGGTGATCTTGATACTTTTAAATTACTCGACCGATAAGCACTTTTCTCCTCAGTCTTCTTCTGATATTTTTCCAATAGTTGTGTGAAAGTGAATTTTGACCTTTTACCTTTGTGCTTACCTTGGAATTTGCTTTCTTTTGGTTTGCTTTCATAGATCATTGGATTTGCTTGTTGCCCCTAGTCCTTGGCGTCTTCTTTGTAGCTTCGATGGAATTATCGCTCTCAAGTTTATGTTCACTAGGCTCTTCAACAATTTCTTTACTTAAAAGATTGATCCTGTCACCTGTAGTTTTTCCCTTCTCATATTTAAATGGACGGGCTTGAAGCAGCCGATGCAAAAAACTTTTTCCATCAGGACTAATCGGAATAGACTAGCCGTCTCTTGGTGTTTCAACAAATTTCAATCGTCCTTTATCAATGACCGATTTAACTATTTGATGAAACATATAGCAATCTTCAAAATTATGCTTGGACGAATCATGCAACTTACAATACATTCGTACTTGGATTGATGGCTTGACATGGTGATCAAGAATTCAAATGTAATTTCCTTTTAGCAACAAATCAAATATTTGATCACACATGCTTGAATTGAAGGTATACTTCTTGTTTTCTAGCCGATCTTGCTGTGAGAACGGATTTGGAGTTAAGCAAACAAATGGTTCATATTTTGCATCACCCCATTCGGCTATGAGATTTCTTTAATATTCTTTTTCCCATGTCATTAGATAAGATATAATACTAGCACCGGTTTTCTCAACATGACTAAGGACATGAAGGAGGTGGAGATCAGTGTCTTCACTAGCATGACTGAGGCCGTGAAGGAGGTGGCAACCGCCATTAGGGAGAGCAAGACCCTGGACCTCCACCCTGACCTATACAACGTCGTCATGCAGCAAGCTGGCTTCAGCGATGAGGCTCTCATGGCAGCTCTAAGCCACCTGCTGGACAACAAAGCCCAGGGTGTTGGGCTTGTTGCCATGGCAGACGCCCAGAGGGTGCTCTATCTCAGAAGTTGGCTGGGCAAGCACTACTACTAGAGCTTCCTGCTGGTTAGCGCGTGCATGATCCTGGATGACGATGGAGACCGCGATGACGATGTATATTTTGTGTAGCTATGGCTTCAAAACTGTTTGATATGGTCTATATATTTTGTTGAGGTGGTATATACTAACCCCTCATGATGATCGTGAACTAGCGATGGTAGGATGAAACCCTCTTTTTGATGTGGTGGTAGGATGACACCATAGTAGTGCTAGGTTAGTGATGTCGCTTGAAGCTACGTCGGTATTTCCCCAAAGAGGAAGGGATGATGCAGCATGGTGGCAGTAGGTATTTCCCTCCGATATGAAATCAAGGTTATCGAACCAGTAGGAGAACCAAGCAACACAACGTAAACAGCCCCTACACACAAATAACAACACCTCGCAACTCGGCGTGTTAAAGGGGTTGTCAATCCCTTTCGGGTACGATGCCTCAAGATAGGCAAACGGACATGAGGTAAATTTGTAGTAGATTGATAGATAGATCGCAAATAAAATAAGTGTAGCAAAGTATTTTTGTATTTTTGGTTTAAGTGAAAATAAAATAGATCGCAAAGCAAATATATGAGAACGAAGACCCGGGGGCCGTAGGTTTCACTAGTGGCTTCTCTCGAGAAAGATAGCAAAGGGTGGGTAAACAAATTACTGTTGCGCAATTGATAGAACCTCAAATAATTATGACGACATCTAGGCAATGATCATTACATAGGGATCACGTCCAAGATTAGTAGACCGACTCGTGCCTGCATCTAATACTATTACTCCACACATCGACCACTATCCAGCATGCATCTAGTGTATCAAGTTCATGGAAAAACAGAGTAATGTAATAAGAACGATGAAATGATGTAGACAAGATCTATCTATGTAGAGATAGACCCGATCGTTTTATCCTTAGTAGCAACGATACATACATGTCGTTTTCCTTTCTGTCACTGGGATCAAGCACCGTAAGATCGAACCCACTACCGGGCACCTCTTCCCATTGCAAGATAAATAGATCAAGTTGGCCAAACAAAACCCAAATATCGGAGAAGAAATACGAGGCTATAAGAGATCATGCATATAAGAGATCAACGAAACCCAAATAACTTTCATGGATATAAAAAGATATGACTGATAATAAACTCAAAGTTCATCAGATCCCAACAAACACACCGCAAAAGAGTTACATCATAAGGATCTCCAAGAGACCATTGTATTGAGAATTCAGCGAGAGAGAGAGAGAAAGCCATCTAGCTACTAACTACGGACCCGAAGGTCTACAAAGAACTACTCACGCATCATTGGAGAGGCACCAATGGAGGCGGTGAACCCCATCCGAGATGGTGTCTAGATTGGATCTAGTGGTTCTGGACTTTGTGGCGGCTGGATGAATATTTCGTCGACTCCCCTAGGGTTTATGGAATATTGGGGTATTTATAGAGCAAAGAGGCGGTCCGGGGGGCACCCAAGGTGGGCACAACCCACCAGGGCGCGGCTGGGCCTCCTGGCGCGCCCTGGTGGGTTGTCCCCTCATCGAGACTTCCCCCAGTTGCAACCAGGGCCCAATAGCTTCCTTCTGATCCATAAAAAATCTCCGTGAAGTTTCGTGGCATTTGGACTCCGTTTGATATTGATTTCCTGCGATATAAAAAACATGGAAAAAACAACAACTGACACTTGGCACTATGTCAATAGGTTAGTACCAAAAAATGATATAAAATGACTATAAAATGATTATAAAACATCCAAGATTGATAATAAAACAGCATGGAACAATCAAAAATTATAGATACGTTGCGTATCAGCATTCCCAAGCTTAACTCCTGCTCGTCCTCGTGTAAGTGATAAAAATAGAATTTTTGATGTGGAGTGTTGTTTATCATATCATATCTTATTCTTTTCTTTGTAGCATGGACATTTGGACTTTTATGTGATTCAAAGCAATAGTCTAGTTTTGACATAATAATTTAGATACTCAAGCATATCAACAAGCAACCATGTCCTTCAAAATATCAATGCTAAAATAAGTTATCCCTAGCCCATCATGCTCAAACATTGATCCATTCATGAAACACACTCGAATATTAGCTACACCCAATACTTAAGTACGATCATATTGCCTCCTAGTTGGAGCTTTTTATGAGAGAAGATGAAGACTCAAATTCAAAAATAAAAATTGCATAAAGTAAAAGAAAATCCCTTTGTAGAGGAAAGTAGGGATTTGTAGAGGTGCCATAGCTCAAAGCAAAAAAAATAGAGAAAAAAATATTTTGGGAGGTGTATCCATCCCACCAACAAAAACGACTCAGAGTTCCGAACACTTTCCATGCTAGATATGCCATAGGCGGTTCCCAAACAGAAAATAAAGTGCATTTCTTTTTCCACCATTCTTTCACTTTCCATGGCTAGCCGTATCCACGGTTGCCCTCCATACCAACACTTTCCAAGGAATTTATTATTGAAAACATAAAATAAATTCATTTTTGCATTTCGGGAATGGGCATCCCTAAAACCTTTGCCTTCCTCTCGTGCAATGACAAGTGAATAAACACTCATCATGAGAATAACACATCCAGCATGGAAAATATTAGCCACCTGTTACCGTTCCGCGAGCGAAACAAACACACAAAGAGAAGTTTCTGTTGAAAATTAGAGATGGCACATGCAAATTTGCTTAGGATGGCAAAAGAATACCACATATAGGTAGATATAGTGGACTCATGTGGCAAAACTGGTTTAAAGGATTTTGGATGCACAAGTAGAGGTCATACTTGGTGCAAAATGAAGGCTAGCAAAAATTTGTGAAGCGACCAACCAAGAAACGAATAATCTCATAAACAAACATTAAGTATAGTTAACACTGAATAATGCACCACAAGTAGGATATAATTTCATTGCATGACTATTGACTTTCGTACTTGCGTAGGGAATCACAAACCTTAACACCAACATTATTACTAAAGCAGAATTATCCATCAACATAACTCACATATCACATCATCATATCTCAAAACTATTACTAAGAATCAAGTTTATTTTGTCCAAGATCTTCATGAATTTTTTTACTTATCCTTCTTGGATATCTATCACTTTGGAACTAATTTTTATGTGTTGCTTTTCATAAGCTCAAACAAATATAAGTGAAGATCATGAGCATAGATTTTTTATTTCCCTCAAAATAATTTAAGTGAAGCAAGAGATAATTTCTTCAAAAAAAAAATTACTAACTCTCAAATAAATCTAAGTGAAGCAAGAGAGCATTTCTTCAAAAATATTAAGCACACCGTGCTCAAAAAGATATAAATGAAGCACTAGAGCAAGTCCTAGCTTATAAAAGATTTAAGTGAAGCACAGAGAGCAATTCTAACAAGTCATGACGTAATTTTGGCTCTCTCAAATAGGTGTGTCCAGCAAGGATTGATGACTTAAAACACAAAAAAACAAGCAAAGACTCATATCATACAAGACCCTCCAAGCAAAACACATATCATGTGACGAATAAAAATATAGCTTCGAGTAAAATACCGATAGTTGTTAGAAGAAAGAGGGGATGCCACTCGGGGGCATCCCCAAGCTTAGTTGGTTGCTCATTATTGGATAATAGCTTGGGATGCCGGGGCATCCCCAAGCTTAGGCTCTTCTATCCTTCTTTCATCCATCGTAAGATAACCCAAAACTTGAAAACTTCAATCACACAAAACTCAACAAAACCTTCGTGAGATCCGTTAGTATAAGAATGCAAACCACTACTATAAGTGTTGTATCAAACCAATTAATATTTTTTTGTATTATATCTACTGTATTCCAACTTTTCTATGTAAAAAACCCATCAAAGAAAACCATACAGCCATTAAAATAAGCACACAACACAAATAAAACAGAATCTGTCAAAACAGAACAGTCTGTAGCAATCTGACTTTTACGAATACTTCTGGAACTCCACAAATTCTACCAAATTAGGAAGACCAGGGTAATTTGTATATTAATCTTATGCAAAACTAATCAGGGAAAAATCTCTTTACTGTGATTTATTAAAATTAGTTTCGTGAGCGCAAAGTTTCTGTCTTTTTCAGCAAGCTCAAACAACTATCACCCAAGAAGATCCTAAAGGCTTTACTTGAAACAAACACTAACTAAAACACAAAAAACACAATCATAAAAGTAGCATAATTGTGTTAACACTCAAGAACATAAAGCAAAAGTCAAAAATAAAATTTATTCATTGGGTTGCCTCCCAACAAGCGCTATCGTTTTATCCTCCTAGCTAGGCATAAGATTTCAATGATGCTCACATGAAAGATAGTAATTGAAACACAAAGAGAGAATCATGAAACATGTGAAAAACACATTTAAGACAAACATACTTCCTATGCATAGGAATTTTATAAGCAAACAAATTATCAAGACAAGAAATATCAAGCATATGCAAGGAAGAAGAAAGAAACAATAGCAATCTCAACATAACGAGAGGTAAATTAGTAACATGAAAATTTCTATAACCATATTTTCCTATCTCATAATAATTACATGTAGGATCATAATCAAATTCAACTATATAGCTATCAAATAAAATTTTCTTTTTATGATCCACATGCATGCAAAGTTGACACTCATCCAAAATAGTGGGATCATCAAATAAAGTCATGACCTCTCCAAGACCACTTTCAATATTATTGCAAACATATTCATCATGAGGCTTAAATAAATTTTCAAGATCATAATAAGAACCACTCCAATCATGATCATTGCAACAAGTAGTGAACATATCAAAATTAACATCCCCAAACTTGGGTTTTTGCATATTATTAGCACAATTGACATTAATAGAATTTATAGTAAAATCATTGCAATCATGCTTTTCATTCAAGTAGCTATCATGAATCACTTCATAAATTCCTTCATCACAATTTTCAGATTCACGAATCTCAAGCAAAACTTCATAAAGATAATCTAGTGCACATTCACTAGCAATTGGTTCATCATAGTTGGATCTTTTGAAAATATTAGCAAGTGGATGAGGATCCATAACAATATATTTTTAGCAAGCGAAGATGCAAGCAAATAGAAGGCACATGGCAACACAAGCAAAAATGAGATCTGACGAGAAAAAGGCAAACGAAAAAAGAGGGCGAATAAAACGGCAATTTTTTGTGAAGTGGGGGAGAGGAAAATGATAGGCAAATGGCAAATAATGTAAATTGCAAGGAGATGAGATTTGTGATTAGGAACCTAGTATATGTTGAAGATCCTCCCCGACAACGGCGCCAGAAATTCCTTTTGATGTCGCTTGAAGCTACGTCGGTATTTCCCCAAAGAGGAAGGGATGATGCAGCACAACGGCGGTAGGTATTTCCCTCAGATATGAAACCAAGGTTATCAAACCAGTGGGAGAACCAAGCAACACAACTGAGGGAGTCCTGGACTAGGGGGTGTCCGGACAGCCGGACTATCATCGTCAGCCGGACTCCAAGACTATGAAGATACAAGAGACTTCGTCCCGTGTCCGGATGGGACTTTCCTTGGCGTGGAAGGCAAGCTTGGCGATACGGATATGTAGATCTCCTACCATTGTACCCGACTCTGTGTAACCCTAGCCCTCCCCGATATCTATATAAACCGGAGGGTTTTAGTCCGTAGGACGGACAACCATTACAACAATCATACCATAGGCTAGCTTCTAGGGTTTAGCCTCCTTGATCTCGTGGTAGATCCACTCTTGTACTACCCATATCATCAATATCAATCAAGCAGGAGTAGCGTTTTACCTCCATCGAGAGGGCCGAACACAGGTAAAAACATCGTGTCCCTTGTCTCCTGTTACCATCCGCCTAGACGCACAGTTCGGGACCCCCTACCCGAGATCCGCCGGTTTTGACACCGACATTGGTGCTTTCATTGAGAGTTCCTCTGTGTCGTCCCCGATAGGCTTGATGGCTTCTTCAATCAACAACAACGCAGTCCTGGGTGATACTTTCCTCCCCGGACAGATCTTTGTATTCGGCGGCTTCGCACTGCGGGCCAATTCACTTGGCCATCTGGAGCAGATCGAAAGCTACGCCCTTGGCAATCAGGTCAGATTTGGGAGCCTAAACTTCACAGCGGATATCCGCGGAGACTTGATCTTCGATGGATCCGAGCCGCAGCCGAGCGTGCCGCACTGTCACGATGGGCATGATCTAGCTCTGCCGCCGGACAGTACCTTGGAGGCTGCACATGAATCCACTCCGACCCATAGTCCAGAGCCGATCACGCAGATCGAGGACGGGTGGCTGGACACCGCCTCGGGACCTGCAACTTCCACGGCGATGGAGCCGAACACTGACCTCGTCCCTTATAAAGCTCGTGACTCCGAGGTGCCGGACTCCCTGCCGGACTCCGAACCTCCTGCGCCCCTGCCGATCGAATCTGATCGGGCGCCAATCATGGAGTTCACCGCTGCGGACATGTTTCAGCACTCACCCTTTGGCGACATCCTAAATTCGCTAAAGCATCTCTCGCTATCCGGAGAGCCCTGGCCGGACTACGGCCAGGATGGTTGGGATGCGGACGACGAAGAAATTCAAAGCCCACCCACCACCCACTTTGTAGCCTTGCCGATGATCTAAGCGACATGCTAGACTACGACCAAGACATCGGCGGTATGGGCGAAGATGCCAGAGACGATCAAGAACCAGCGCCTACAGGGCACTGGAAGACCACCTTGTCATACGACATATACATGGTGGACACCCCAAAAGATGGGGACGGCGAAGAAGCAGCGGAGGCAGATTCCTTAAAGAAACAGCCCAAGCGCCGACGTCAGCGGCGCCGCTCTAAATCCCGCCACAGCAAGAATGGAGATTCCGGTACCGGAGATAATAACACTCCAGAAAGTGCCGAAGACAACCCCCTCCAGTACAACTCAGCACAGGAGGACGGGGAAGCTAGCCCTCGAGAGAAAGCGGCAGATGAGGAGTTAGAGGATGACAATTACATGCCTCCCTCCGGAGACGAGGCAAGCCTCAACGACGACGAATTTGTCGTGCCCGAGGATCCCGTCGAACAAGAGCGTTTTAAACGCAGGCTAATGGCCACGGCAAACAGCCTAAAGAAAAAGCAGCAACAGCTTCAAGCTGATCAAGACCTGCTGGCCGACAGATGGACCGAGGTCCTCGCGGCCGAAGAGTATGAACTCGAACGCCCCTCCAAAAGCTACCCAAAACGCAAGTTGCTCCCCCGACTAGAGGAGGAAGCATACAAACCTTCATCACCAGCGCACAATACGGCAGACCGACCACCTCGTGGCCGCGACAGAGAGGCATCTAGGCCCTCCACCAGAACCGTACCCCGGCACCGCTCAAAAAGTATGAAGCCACGGGGGAACGCGCCGGACTTGCGGGATATATTGGAGGATAAGGCAAGACAATCCAAATCTATCTATGGATCACGTGGACACCCAAGACCCACGACGAATACCGTCGTGCCAGATACAGCAACTCCGGTCGGGCCGAACATAGCAGACAACGCTCTCTTGAGCTACGTCGTGACATTGCTCAATACAGAGGCGCGGCACACCCACTATGCTTCACAGACGAAGTAAGGGATCATCAAATCCCTGAAGGGTTTAAACCCATCAATATTGAATCCTACGATGGCACAACAGACCCCGCGGTTTGGATCAAGGATTATCTCCTTCATATCCATATGGCCCGCGGCGACGATCTCCACGCCATCAAATATCTCCCGCTCAAGCTTAAAGGACCAGCTCGGCATTGGCTTAACAGCTTGCCCGCAGAGTCAATTGGGTGTTGGGAGGACCTGGAAGCCGCATTCCTCGACAACTTCCAGGGCACATATGTGCGACCACCAGACGCCGATGACCTAAGCCACATAATTCAGCAGCCAGATGAATCGGCCAGACAGTTCTGGACACGGTTCTTAACCAAGAAAAATCAAATCGTCGACTGTCCGGATGCAGAGGCCCTTGCAGCCTTCAAACATAACATCCGCGACGAATGGCTGGCCCGACACCTAGGATAGGAAAAGCCAAAATCCATGGCAGCCCTCACATCATTAATGACCCGCTTCTGTGCGGGAGAGGATAGCTGGCTAGCTCGCAGCAACAACCTCAGCAAAAATGCTGACAGTCCGGATACCAAGGACCACAATGGCAGGTCGCGTCGAAACAAAAACATACGCCGCGTTAACAGCGACAACAATGAGGATACGACAGTCAACGCCGGATTCAGAGGCTCTAAACCCGGTCAACGGAAGAAGCCATTCAAAAGAACTACTCCGGGTCCGTCCAATTTGGACCGAATACTTGACCGCTCATGCCAGATACATGGCACCCCCGAAAAGCCAGCTAACCACACCAACAGAGATTGTTGGGTATTTAAGCAGGCAGGCAAGTTAATTGCCAAAAACAATGACAAGGGGCTGCACAGCGATGACGAGGAAGAGACCCGGCCGCCGAAAAATAGAGGACAGAAGGGCTTCCCCCCACAAGTGCGAACGGTAAACATGATATACGCAACCCATATACCCAAGAGGGAGCGGAAGCGTGCACTAAGGGACGTATATGCGATGGAGCCAGTCAACCCGAAGTTCAATCCATGGTCCTCTTGCCCGAGCACTTTCGATCGAAGAGACCATCTGACCAGTATCTGCCATGGCGGATTCGCCGCATTGGTTTTAGACCCAATCGTCGATGGATTTCACACTACTAGGGAAAAGGCTATACACAGAATCTTAGCAGCAGCGAGGGTTAAAAACCCTCGCTACTGCTACTTACTAGCAGCGCAGGTTTTTAAACCTCGCTACTACTAAGTTGATAGCAGCGCGGGTTTGTAACCTCGCTACTACTAAGCGGTCTCTACCGTGCCCACAGGATATGCCATAGTAGTAGCGAGGTTTTAACCTCGCTACTACTAAGTTGATAGCGATGCGCGGGTTTTAACCTCGCTACTACTAACCCGCCATCGCTATCAACTTAGTAGTAGCGTGGGTTAAAAACCCGCGCTACTGCTAATCGTCTGTCATAGTAGTAGCGCGGGGTATGGCCTATTTGTCAAGTCTACCCCCCCTTGGGACCGCCTTTTCAGTTTAAAAAAAAAATAAAAGTAAATGATAAAAATGTCAAAAAAATAAAAGAAAATAAGTTTCCCATGTGATATGTGGTCTAGTTGTTGGGAAAATTTACAAATATGAATTTCGACTTTATTTGCAAAATCTCTCTGGAAAATTGTAAAATGGCCATAACTTTTGCATACGAACTCGGATGAAAAAGTTTTTTATATGAAAAAGCATCTACTCGAAAAGTTACATCCAAATTTAATTGGGGGAACCTCGTTAAACATTTTTAAAATCCTCAAAAGCCTAACAGAAAAAAAGTTACGGGGCTTTTAAGATCTGGAGGCAAAAAAATTTAAAAAAAAATGAGTTTTTTTAATTTTTGTTAAATCTGGTCAAACTATGGTCAAACTAATTATTCAAGCATATTAGTGTTAATAAATAATTATTTTTGTTTTTTTGAATTTTATTCAAATCTGGTCAAACTATGGTCAAACTGTGGTCAAACCTGGTCAAACTGTGGTCAAATCTGGTCAAACTGTGGTCAAACTAATTATTCAAGAAATATTAGTGTTACTAATTTTTTAGAACAATAGTTTCAAACTCAAACAGTGAAATGTGTGACTTCATGCTCAAGCTAAATTCACGAGGTTAATAGGATTGACATCTCACTATTGTCGGAAAACAACAAGTGCGACTTGGAAGCGAGGAGAATAGAACCCGGAAGTTAAGCGTGCTCAGTGGAGTAGTGAGAGGATGGGTGACCGTCCAGGAAGTTAGATGATTTGGAATGATGAGGGGTGATTAGAGATTAAATTGAGTAGCGATGAGGGTGATTAGAGATCCGAGTTAAAATAATTGAAATTTGAAAATTTCGAAAAAAAATAAAAAAAAATCGAAAAAATTCAAAAAAAAATCCGGAGATTACAGATTAGTAGTAGCGGGTATAAACCCGGCGTTATTTATATCGTTAACTATAGCGCAGGTGGCACCCGCCATCTTGCTATAAGTTAGTCTAAGCGCCTTATTAGTAGCGCGGGTGCCCGCGCTGCTAATAGGCCTAAAACCCGCGCTGCTGCTAGCCTTTTCCCTAGTAGTGTCACCTCACGAGAGTCCTAATGGACGGCGGCAGTAGCCTGAACCTGCTTTATCAGGATACAGTGCGCAAGATGGGCATAGACCCCTCAAGGATTAAACCTACAAAGACGACCTTCAAGGGCTTCATACCAGTGTTGAGGCCAATTATGCAGCTCAATCACACCGAAGTGGTCTTGGATCCCGGATAATTTCGAAGCGAGGAGTTAATCTTCAACATAGTCCCGTTCATGGCGGCTATCACGCCCTGCTTTCGGACGAACCGCGTTCGCAAAGTTCAACGCGGTGCCGCATTATGCATACCTCAAGCTCAAGATGCCAGGCCCTCGTGGAGTCATCACGGTCAACAGAAATACGGAACGCTCCCTCCGAACGGAGGAACATAGAGCGGCTCTTGCGGCAAAAGTACAGAGTAACCTTCTAAGGAAATTTTCGAGTCCGGCCGTTAAACGACCGGACACGGCCAAACGCGCCCGGAGCAACATCAATCAAGACCACACTACTAGGAAAAGGGCTATAGATAGGATTGATTCTAATGGCGCACCGTGGAGGCAGTGCGCCACTACTATATACTAATGGCGCACCTGTTCCAGATACGCCATTAGAGTGGAAGACACTAATGGCGCACCGTGGAGATGGTGCGCCATTAGTATGATTTTTTTTCATTTTCCCATACATACTAATGGCGCATGAGGCCTACAATGCGCCATTACTATATATAACTTCTAATGGCGCACCATGGATAGGGTGCGCCTCTAGTATGTATTTTTTTTCCATTTTCCCATACATACTAATGGCGCATGACTTCTACAATGCGCCATTACTATATATAACTTCTAATGGCGCACTAAGCAGGCAGTGCGCCATTACTCTAAATTTTGTTTTATTCTTTTTTTTGCAACACTACTAATGGCGCACGCTCCTCCGATGCGCCATTAGTAACCCTAATGGCGCATGAGCAGAGGGTGCGCCATTAGTAACCTGGGACCAACAAGATATTTTGGACAGCCCACACCTACCCACTCACTTTCCCCACTTCATTCCATCCACCTCCTTCTCCAAGATTTCGGCCATCTCCTCCTCCTCACCTCATTTCCACCATAGATTCAACAAAATTAAGTGGTGAAATTACCTATTTTTGATAGGTAAGTAAGGGAAAGCTATCTTCATGATATAGATCCACTTTTTTTTCTCCCTAGCTCGCTCCAACAACGTGCACATGCACTTTTTGTGGCCTAGCTAGATCTATGTATGTTTGTGGTGTTGCAAGTGTTTGTGGTGTTGCATATATGTTTGTGTTTGAAGGTACCGGTATTTGAAATATGTGATAGTTGCCAATATTTTGCCGGAATGTTTTGATTCATTTCCGTTTCGGTGAGAATTTTGGCACTATGCATTCTTTTTGGTCCTATTTTTAGGGAAGGTCATGCCAAATTTTTTTCTTGGTTCTAACATATCATTTTGCTCTACCCCGCAGGCGACCATGGTCCGCATGATGACTGAAGGCATCGTGAATAGGTTTTTGAGCTCCGTGAAGGCCGAGATGCTTCAAAAGAACGAGACGGAGATAAGATGTCCATGTCGAAGATGCAAGCTAAAGAGCCTTATTGCGGACCCGGATTCCGAGCAGGTGCGGGACCACCTGCTCTTGCGTGGTTTCATGGATGGCTATCGGTGGCAAGGTGATGAAGATGACTATCAAGTCGTCCATGGCCGGGGCCGGGCAAGAAATGAGGAAGGGCAACAAGACAAGTACCACCGTGGCGAGGGCGGGCGAGAAGACCAAGAATCTCCAGGACATGATCACGACGGTGATGCTGTACACAGTCATCATGTAGAAGATGTCGTACATGATGATGAGGAAGATCAAGACGAAGGGCATGATCATGAAGATGAAGATGCCGGAGCAGACGACGATGGAGGCTGGGTGCAGGACCCTCATATTCAAGAGCTGCTTCTCAAGCGGACGGATAACGCAAGAGCTGCCGCCGAGAGAAGCCAAGCTAGATCAACTGGAGATAGACGCGGTTACTCCATTGTATGAAGGATGCAGGCCGAGGATACCCTTTGAAAGTGCGCTCATGGCTCACGGAGATGAAGGTAAAACACAAAATGACCGGCGCGTGCTTCGACGAGAACATGTCATTCAGCACGAACGTCTTCCCAAGGGGAACAAGTGCCCGACCAGTTCGAGGCGCGAAGAAAATCGTGTGTCCTCTGCATTTACCGCGACGTGAAATACCATGTGTGCATGAACAATTGCATCATTTATCGGGACGAGCACGCGGAGTCTACCATATGTCCGTGTGCGGCGTCACTCGATACAAGAAGAGGAAGAAAGCTCCTCGAAAATCGGTGTGGTACTTTCCGATCACTCCTCGTGCAGCGGTATTTCGCGGACCCTAAGGTAGCAAAGCTCCTGCGTTGGCACGCGGATAGGGAGGAGAAGAAGCGAGAAGATGGCGCAAATGATCCGGAGATAGATAAAAAGACAAGATGCTGAGTCACCCTAAGGATGCGAGCGGTGCAAGCGTTGAACTTCAAGACCCGAATTTGGGAAGGATCCAGGAACATCGTCTTTGGCGCGAGCACCGATGGAGTCAATCCGTTTGGCAGCAGAGAAGCACACATAGCACCTGGCCTGTGTTTGTGTGGATGTACAACCTTCCCTGGTTGTGCATGAAGAGGAAGTACATTCACATGAGTATGCTAATTGAAGGGCGAAACAACCAGGGCGACATCAATCTGTATCTGGGGCTCTTGAAGGAGGAGCTAGACACGCTGTGGAAAACGCCAGCCAATACGTGGGATGCCGCAGAGAAAGAATATTTCCCTATGAGAGCTGCACTGCTCACGACGGTGCACGACTATCTCGGTTACGGATATCTCACGGGGCAGGTAGTCCACGGATTTTACGGATGCGTAAGGTGCATGGATGACTGGCGATCGCCCGACTAGATAGAGATCCGGGTCTTGAAAACCGTGTTCATGGGACATCGAAGGTGGCCGCGGCGATGACCCGTGGAGGAAACGCAAGGATCTGTTCGATGGTGAAACCGAACCAAAACGCCTGTCACGAGGAGCGGCGAGGAAATAGACAAGCTGTTGAAAAATTGGAAAGACCGCCCACTTGGGAAAGATGCGAAAGGCGCCAGAGCCGCTGCTGAAGGTATGGAAAACGAGGTCTGTTTTCTGGGACTTGCCGTACTGGAAGATCCACTGTGTGCCTCACAGCCTTGATGTCATGCATATCACGAAGAACGTGTGCGAGAGTCTGCTTGGTACCCTGCTCAACATGCCAGAGAGGACCAAAGATGGGCCGAAAGCAAGGGCAGACTTCAAATCAATGGGCATCAGGCAGGAGCTTAACGCTAATGATGATGATGATGATGATGATGATGAGGCGAAGCAGGACACGGAAAGTCGTCGCAGAGGCAAAAAGGCCAAGAAGACCGGAAATGACTACCCTCCCGCGTGCTTCACTCTAAGTCAGGAGGAGATCGAGCAGTTTTTCACCTGCCTCCTAGGAGTAAAACTTCCTTACGATTCTGTGGGGAAGATAAGCAGATACCTAGACCCAGTGAAGCGAAGTTCAGCGGGATGAAGTCTCACGGTATCACGTCTTGATGATGCAGATACTTCGGTTGCAATCCGTGGGATCATGGACGCGCCGTCCGTGAAACGCTATTTGGCCTGTGCAACTTTTTCGACGTCATCTCGGAAGTCGATTGGCGTGAGGCAACTCGAAGGCTACGAGGAAGAGATCGTGGTGATACTATGCGAGCTTGAGATGTACTTCCGCCCGCATTCTTGACGTTATGGTGCATCTGCTGGTCCATATAGTGGAGGATATCATCCAACTCGGGCGATGTTCTGCACGGCATGATGCCGTTCGAAAGGATGAATGGTGTCATCAAAGGATACGTTCGCAACATGTCACGTCGAGAGGAAGCATAGCGGGGCTTTTCGACCGAAGAGTGCATCTCCTCTCGCACGAATTATCTAGGCATCGAGAACCCGTTGGTCCGCCCGTCAGCAGCACCTCGGCGGGCTCGCTGGATGGGGTCACCATGAGGGTCGCCGAAATGCATGTCGACTTCGAGGGTCGACTCGCCGACTTTGAAAGAGCAAACCTAGTCGCGCTACAACACATAGGCGTGGTCGATCCTTGGGTGGTAGAGCACAAAACCTTTATTAAGAAGGCGTACAATGGCCGAGGCCAGCAGAGGACGGACGAAGATATACTCAAAGAGCACAACTCATGTTTCACGCGTTGGTTCAGCGAAGCTTCGCTGTACCCTTTACGTGAGGATTGTTCCGCGGAAGAACAACTCATATTCGCCTTGTCACAGGCGCCGAGCACAACGATGACCTATGAGGCGTCACGATATCAACGACTACACATTCTACACGAGGACAAGGACATGAAGAGCGATGGTTATCAGAACTCCGGGGTAACGATGGAATCCTACACCGGTAACGACAAGGACAGATACTACGGAAGGATCGAGGAGATCTGGGAGCTGAGCTACGCTGGAGAGAAGGTCCCGATGTTCCGTGTCAGATGGGCCAAAATCGTCATAAAAGAAGACCGGTATGGCCAGGCTGCGACGAGTTGTTACCTCCGATTCGACCCGCTGGGGCCGACGAAGAAGATGAGATGACCCTCGGCACCTGCATAAACTGGCCCCTGCTATGACCGAAGAGCCAGATTCGTTTGGGGGTGGGGGACACCACCCCACAGACAAGACCACCAGTCGTGCCGGCGCCAAGCCATGGCAAGAACGCAGCAACGCTACCGGACCTGCCGGACATCCCTATGGCACAGGATCCGGACAGCCCTATGGCACAGGATCCGGACGGCGACGACAACGACGGCGGTACATTTACCAAAGTTGACAAGTACTTTGCCGAACATGGGTGCGCCGACGATTTCTGCGGGCCTCTTTCTCAAGAACCCAGCCAAGACCACCGCGATCTAGCTGGTGCGGCGGAGAAATCAATTGCAACAAGCGTCATCGGCGTTCAGTTCTCGTGACACGCCCCGGCTCCCGTCTTCACCGAGCCTCGAGATAGCTGAGGCGCGAAATAATATCAGCCCCAACACGCTGAAGAAGGCGGTCGTGAGCGAACTCGGTCCCATTACGGAGATCAAGAAGAAGGGCGGAAGCGAAAAGACTAACAAGGGCGCCGGTGCGAGCCAGCCGGCACCGAAGTTCGATCCGTGCTCGGGGCGGGCCACCTTCACCTAAGGATATCTCGAGGAGGTGCATGTGGCGGGTAGGGCGATGCTACCGCCAAATATGCTGAATGCTGCAACCGGTGCTATGCGGAGTCTGCATGGCGGTGTTACGATTTTGAAGAAGCGGCGTCTCGAGAGAAGGATGTGGCATACCGGTTTTCGTGGCCAAGGTGCGAGAGCAAGGGCTTTGTGGATGGCGACATCGGGGTATGATCGTCCTGCGGTTTGATGACATCTTTGCTATGTTTAACCTTCATCCGTTGCACTACACCTTCGTTCGGCTGTTTTATTTGAGCATGCAGATGCGGATCATTAGAGACAATACCGGACATCGTAATAGTCGACCCCTTCTACATGCGTGCCAAGCACTTGAGCAGCGCTGGGACCGCCAAGTTGCGAGTTCACACCTCGAAGGCGTCATTTCGCAAACGCAGATAAGGATAACTTCCTTGTGCCTTACTTTCCGAGTAAGTCATCCCTTAACCGCCCGTAACATATGATTTCTTAGATTTCGATCGTTTTTTTTTCTAACATTCCGTGTTACGTGCAGTGACACACATTGCACACTCATCCTCTTAAGCCGAAATATTCCATGGCCACGTATTTCGACCGAACCGTAACTCCATGATAGACTACACAAATGTGAAGAAAGTTCTTGATGATGTTCTCCCGGCTCGCCAAATCTGGAGGCACCTTCACGGGACAGTTCGTAAACGACAAGCACATCTTCTCACTGTCTGACGTTACTGCTGCGTCAAGCAGCCGCTGGCGATCGAAGGATGCCTACTACGCCCTCCATCACATGCAGGCGTCGTAAGGACCATCATCACCTTCGCTACCAGATAATCTCAAAGATTGGGCGCGAGCTTGTCGGCAGTCCAGACGCGGACCTCGGACAAGAATTCTTCGCATCGATCGGAGTTTGCGGACATCATCCATCAAGATGTCCTTCATACGTCGGGCAGTTCTTCCTCGAAATCAACCGTCCAACGGTGAGATAGATGGAATGCTACAAATGCAGGGTGACAACGATCGCGATTTCATGACCATCGTGACGAGACGGCGGCTTCATCCACGCTCTGTCCGATGAGTCGAGTCGAAAGTAGTGATGTGTAGTTACGAAACATTGATTGGCTCATGTTGTAATTAAACTTTTTAATGAATTCGTATGTCTCTTTGGTTTGGGACGGTTGTTCAACTTAGATGTAATCAATGCTATTTTATTAGTAGGACCATGAATCGTGCTATTAATGTCTTGCTTTTCTCTTCCGATCCTTTTGTTGCATACTTACACATTGCTTATGTATTGTGCATTGTTTGGCTTGTGCATAGAGATGTAAATGCGTATGTCGTGTACAAGGGTAATGTTCCCGGAGTCTCGATGGTGGGAGGAGTGTCGGAGACAGGTTCACCGTTTCAGCGGTAATAGTTACAAAGGGTGCGCCACTAGGGCGGAGGCGAATCTAGATCGCCCGCTATCTAGCAGGAGAGAGAGGAGGGCGTTGGAGGAACCGGATGAAGACCAGTTTGATCGCGATGATGCTCATCGTGATGACCACAGCTCTCTTCTATGTGATGGTAGTTTAGATGATCGATATCGACTTGTAATGTGAAGGCAAACTCGATACTCGCGGTCTTGAGACTTGTAATGTTTTATCTTTGTCCGGTCTTTTGAATCCGGAGACTAATATGATGAATTGTATTAGGAGACTAATCTTCTATTGTATTTGATGAATCTGATGTTCTGTGTGCTGCTGTCTATATTCTATGCAATAATATATTTTGTAACCTGTGCAAAAATCAGAAAAGCAAAAAAAAAAAACCTAATATTCATACTAATGGCGCACCACAAAAGACACTAATGGCGATTGTGATCATCACACTAATGGCGCATTAACGGGTAATGCGCCATTAGAATGCCATAGCACATTTGTACATATGGCCCCGGAGGCATTCTAATGGCGCATCTGCGAGCTATACTAATGGCGCGATGGCGGTGCGCCATTAGAACACCAGATACTAATGGCGCGCGGCGATGCGCCATTAGAATTTAATTCTAATGGCGTGATGCCAGTGGCGCACTGGCAGGCGCCATTAGAAGGCAAAACCAGTGCGCCACTAGCATGCCTTTTCCTAGTAGTGCCACCTGGCACGTTCCGAGCACGCGTAGCAATGCGGCCCCAACCCTAGCCCTCGCATGATTGTAAGACCAGCCCTCCGCGTAGATCATTACGCTCTGAAGATACCATGGGCATAGGGGGAGGGGCACGACCACAACAGACCCAGAGTACGGCTCGACCACACCAGGGGCTCCCAAGTGTGTCGCTCTTTTTATTTTTATTTTCCTTCTTTTTATACACAGGACTCCGTTTACAAGAGGTCCTGTCCGGTAGTAGATCGGCCGAACTCACGATGCAACAGCCAGGGAGGAACAAGGGCTACGACGAACACTCAGGTGGTCTCCATTACAAGCATTAAATATGTTTATTACAACATTCCGCAGCCCACCCCTGGAGGGGGTCATGTTTAAAATAGTCCAATCCCTTGCTTACTGCACCATTTGTATCATTCCGCACTCATAGCAGAATTCCTTGAATAAATAATGCAGCACTTTTTGCCTATAATTGCATTACTTTACATATATGTTAATTTACGACATCTTGCATCCGTACAATTTGGTACGGCCGAATACACCAGGGGCTTACGTTCCCCGCATTATGGTGTGATAAGTCCGAACACTTTCACAAGTGTGGCACCCCGAACTTATAGCATTATATGAATCGGCTCCGAATCATGTCTTGGGTCAATAGTTGGGTTTGCCCGGCTCCCATGTTTTGGTACCTTACGTTCCATTCTATCGGCTAAGGTAGCTGGGAGAACCACTCGCGATTGCGCCCGGTTGAGCTGGGCGGCGCCTCGATGGAGAAAGCTAAACTGATTGTCATGATAAGGCGAGGCTGGTAGCTGTTCGAGAGGTCTTTTTGAGTCCCTAAAGACTTATGCCGCTTCGAGCGAAGAACCGGATAATGTTCGGCCGAGGCGTGTATAGCGCCCCGAACTCGGTCTTCCGAATACTAGGGGCTTCGCCAAAATTTAAAATTATAGAATTCTATGGGTAAGTGAGAGTGTTCAAGCATTATAAGTCCGGTTGCCTTGTTCCGTTGTGTTGGCGCCTCCCTAGATGGACCCAAAAATGGGAACAAGAGTGCTCAAGTTTATCCCGAACACCCCAGCACTCGTGGCATGGGGGCTGAAGCCGACGACTTGCCATCTCTCAGATTTAATAAACGGCTGCACAGAAGGTAATATTTTAAATCAATAAGCGCTGCTTAGCGCGTATGAACAAAGTTTTCAGCGCACAGGGTAACACATGGCGAGTCTACTCTATAATTACATCTCTGGGGCACTCATCCGCAATCTGGCGGGCACCCTTCAGGACAGTCTTATAATACATCTCGGGCGTACGATACTCTTTGCCCTTGGCGCGCTCGTCTGTTAGAGCCTCTCCGCATCCAGCCTGCCCCAATGCACCTTTGCGCGGGCAAGGGCCCGACGGGCACCTTCAATGCAGGCGGAGCGCTTGATGACCTCCACCCAGGGGCACGCATCCAGCAGCCGCCGCACGAGGCCAAAGTAGCTCCCAGGCATGCCTCTCGAGGCCACAGCCGGACTATGAGCCCCTTCATGGCCTGCTCGGCTACCCTGTGGAGCTCGACCAGCTGCTTCAGCTGGTCGCTAGGGGGCACCGGATGTCCGGCCACAGCGTACTGAGACCAGAAGACCTTCTCCGTGGAGCTCCCCTCCTCATCCCGGTAGAATGCGGCGGCATCGAACACACTGCGAGGCAGATCTACAAACGCCCTTGGAGAGCTCCGAATTCGGGTAAGTAACAGGTAATTTACATTCACATGCTTGCTTTGCATGAAAATGCCTTACCCGCCGCTATCTTCTTCGTCGCCTCAATCTCCTGGAGGGCCTTATCGGCTTTGGCACTTTCAAGAGCCGAGGCAAGCTCGGACTCTCGAGTCTTTGAGTCGCGCTCCAAACTCTCATGCTTTTCCATGAGAGCCTGGAGCTCTTGCCGTACCTCCGCCACCCGTGCTTCCTGCCTCTCACGGTCCGCTCGTTCCGCAGCCGCATTGCATTCGGCCGCGGACACGGCCTCCTTCAGGGTCGCCACCTTGTTCGAGGCCCATGCAGTACCCACGTTATCCTTGTTATCTTTATTGCAACCTAAATCCTTTTCTGTAAGGTACAAATTTCAAAGTGGTGTTACTCACCTTCTTTGTCCTCGAGCTGCTTCTTGGCATGGCCGAGCTCTTGCTCGGACCGCTCGAGGTCCTGCTTCAAAGCGCCGACCTCCGCAGTCAATGCGGCAGAGGTCAGCAGCGCAGCCTACAAACCCGTATTGACATAATTTTTAGCAACCCTGCGTATATCTTTTTTAGATCCTCAGTCCGGCTTTTCTTTCCGAACACCGAACCGAGTTTCAGGGGCTATTGTCTATGTGGTATTACATTGCATATCTTTAACTTCTTACCTCAAAGCCCGTTAGAAGGCTACTGCAGGCTTCGGTCAGCCCGCTCTTGGCGAGCCGAGCCTTCTGAATCACCACACTCATCATAATGCAGTGTTCTTCCTCGATGGAAGCGCCTTTGAGCGCCTCCAACAAGTTGTCCGGCGCCTCCGGTTGGACAGAAGCCGCCGGCGTCACAGTCTTGCCCTTCTTGCAAAGGGGCCGCCTGCCGGACTCCGGAACCACTGCGGGTTCCGGCGTGGAGTCCGGCGCAAAGTCCGGGAGGCTGCTTTGTGGCGCCTCCGGAGCCTCCTCCTGATGGGTCCCATCTCGGGATCCCGCCTCGGCTTCCTCAGCATCGCGAGGGGTGGAGGCAGTCGGGATGGAATCTACATCCGACAGAGCCAACGACCCCCTCGATGAAGCGGGGAGATCATCATCGGCCGGACTGCAGGCAGCGTGCGGCATTAGAAGGACACTATGTGACGCAAAAGAAAAATTATAAATCATTCAGGAATCCGGATTCTTATGATCTTGCCGGAGGCCTGGCCCTTGAGGGCCACTCTTCGTCGCCAACGTTGGCGTTGGCGGAGCTGTCCGGGGGAATAGTCCTTCCCCTCTTGGACCCTTCTGCCTCCCCTGTTGGGGAAGCCTTCCTTTTCCTCTCTCTTTCCTCTGGGAGAGAGTCTTCTTCCTCCTCCTCGCCTTCGGGGGAGGAGTCCGCCTCGGAGTCGTCGGACACCTGAAAACGGGAACTCTTTCGAGTACCCGTGGCCTCCTTCTTAGCCTTCTTCTCCGGCACCACATAGAGTGCCGGGACCAGCAGCCCCGTCATCGGGCGTCCGCTGGGTCTTCGGGGAGGGGAGCCAGACAGTTTACCTGTCCGGACGTCCTCTGCCAGTCTTGTCAAAGGCATTGGGAGTTTTAGATCACGCAAAGAGTCAAACTATTAAAGAAAATAAAAGTCCCATAGAGGATAACAAAGCTTACCTCGCCGGCCGGGCGCTTGGTGCTGAATCCGCGGTCTTCCGTCGCGGACGCGGGGGCTTCTCCGCCCTTGAACAGCACCCTCTAGGCGGCTTCGTACGTCGTGTCGAAGAGCCCGCTCAAGGCCTGGTGCCGTGCCGGATCGAACTCCCACAAATTAAAAGCCCGTTGTTGGCAAGGGAGAATTCGGCGGACGAGCATGACCTGGATCACATTGACAAGCCTGAGCTTCTTGTTCACCAGCTTCTGGATACAGGCTTGGAGTCCGGTCAGCTCCTCCGAACTACCCCATAGCAGTCCCTTCTCTTTCCAGGAGGTGAGCTGCATAGGGATGCCAGATATGAACTTGGGGGCCGCCGCCCACTTAGGGTCGCGCGGCTCGGTGATATAGAACCACCCCGATTGCCACCCCTTGACGGACTCCACGAAGGCCCCTTCGAGCCAGATGACATTGGGCATCTTGCCCAACATGGCGCCTCCGCACTCCGCTTGAGTGCCCTTCACCACCTTCGGCTTGACATTGATGGTCTTGAGCCACAAACCGAAGTGGGGCTGGATGCAAAGGAAGGCCTCGCACACGACGATAAACGCCGAGATGTTGAGGATGAAGTTTGGTGCCAGATCATGGAAGTCCAGGCCGTAGTAGTACATGAGCCCCCGGACAAAGGGGTGAAGTGGAAAGCCCAGTCCGCGGAGGAAGTGGGGAAGGAATACGACCCTCTCATGGGGCCTGGGGGTGGGGATGAGCTGCCCGCGCGATGTCGCTGGACAGATATCCGGCGCTGCGCAGTCATTCGACGTGCCCCTCCGTAACGGAGGAGGCCATCCATTTGCCTCCCGCTCCAGACATGGTTGGAGAAGGTCGAGACGAGATGCGTGGACTTGGGCGCTGGAGCTCGAGTGCGCGGAGATGGATAAGCAAAGGAGGAAGAAGGCGTAGGTGAAAAGGTGGATCCTTATCCCATTATATATGGGCGGACGAAAACTATGCGTCCCCACCGGCCTGGTAAAACTCCCTTATCTCCCAAGCGCCACCGTCAATGGCGTGATTGGGTTACCCACGTCTATATTGATGAGAATCCCGGAATAAGGGGAACATGATCTCTGCTTCGACAAGACGTGCCAAGGAAACCGCTTCGCTAAACGTGCTGAGGTGGTATAGTAAAAAACGATTCAAGTAAAGGCTTGGTAGTGGTGTGATGTCATGCCACAAAATACGTCAGCAGATCGAATTTGTGTACATATTATTCTCTCTACAGTGGATTGTGGAAATTATTTTGCAGAGCCGGACACTATCCTGGTGCTCACAATCTTCTATGAATTATTCGGAGGAGGAACCCGCCTTGCAATGCCGAACAATATGCGCGTCGGACTCATCGTCATTGAAGCCTGGTTCGGGCTACTCTTGAGGAGTCTGTACTAGGGGTGTCCGGACAGCGGACTATCATCGTCGGCGGACTCCAAGACTATGAAGATACAAGATTGAAGACTTCGTCCCATGTCCGGATGGGACTTTCCTTGGCGTGGAAGGCAAGCTTGGCGATACGGATATGTAGATCTCCTACCATTGTAACCGACTCTATGTAACCCTAGACCTCCCCGGTATCTATATAAACCGGAGGGTTTTAGTTCGTAGGATGGACAACCATTATAACAATCATACCATAGGCTAGCTTCTAGGGTTTAGCCTCCTTGATCTCGTGGTAGATCCACTCTTGTACTACCCATATCATCAATATCAATCAAGCAGGAGTAGCGTTTTACCTCCATCGAGAGGGCCCGAACCTGGGTAAAAACATCGTGTCCCTTGTCTCCTGTTACCATCCGCCTAGACGCACAGTTCGGGACCCCCTACCCGAGATCCGCCAGTTTTGACACCGACAACAACGTAAACAGCCCCTGCACACAAACAACAACACCTCGCAACTCGACGTGTTAAAGGGGTTGTCAATCCCTTTTGGGTACGGCGCCTCAAGATAGGCAAACAGACGTGATGTAAATTTTAGTAGATTGATAGATAGATCACAAAAAGTATTTTTGTATTTTTGGTTTAATAGATCTGAATAAAAAGTGCAAATAAAATAGATCGCAAAGCAAATATATGAGAACGAAGACCCGAGGTGGGCACAACCCACCAGGGCGCGCCTGGGCCTCCTAGCGCGCCCTGGTGGGTTGTATCCTCCTTGGGACGTCCCCCAGCTGCAACCAGGGCCCAATAGCTTCCTTCTGGTCCATAAAAAATCTCGTGAAGTTTTGTGGCATTTGGACTCCGTTTGATATTGATTTCCTGCAATGTAAAAAACATGGAAACAACAACAACTGGCACTTGGCACTATGTCAATAGTTTAGTACCAAAAAATGATATAAAATGACTATAAAATGATTATAAAACATCCAAGATTGATAATAAAACAGCATGGAACAATCAAAAATTATAAATACATTGGAGACGTATCAGTTAGAACTTGCTATGCCAAATGATCATGCATGCTTACTACTTCTGCTCCACTGATTGCTTATTGATTGTTCTTTTGCTTGCTGCTTCAACTGCTGCTCTTGTGCACCGCTAGAACAAATGGTATGTGGTATTCGTCGGGAGGGCACCAGGGGTTTACAGTTCATGAGAAGCTTGTAGTGAACAAGTTGCATCTATAGCAACAGTAGCCATAAAGGGTTTAAGACTAGGCAAGCGGTAGAAGAAGCTTACGCTAACTACATGCAAAAGCACATAGTTGGCGTGGTTGAAGTAGGCAACGTTGCAGTTGCCAAGGCAGCGCCACGCCTTGCGGTGAAGAACTTGATCATCATTGTGCAGTTTGTCGATATTGCAGTGCTGTGGCATTGGTGTGCTAGATGTGATCATGTATAAGCTAACCTCACAACATAGGGTACAAGGTTAGCACACCTTACACTGTGTGTGCAACCAAACAATGTGCTTATGTGTGAGTCCATACAATGCGGGCAACCAGACACCATGCATTAAGCTATCCCCTAATACGAGAGAACTAGATGCAGGCAACCAAACAATATGCAGATGTTGCATTACAACCTGCATTTGCTCAACCAGCCTCATGTGAGCCAGGCTTGAGCTAGCCAGGCCCGGCTGCTACAGCTACCAAACACATCAATACTGTTTCACATGATTTGAAAATGTATTAGTTTTTGTCATAAATACGAAAAAATATTACTCCCACTGTTCCATGCTAAGTGTCACTGATGTAATACAACACTTTGTACTAAATCAGCAACACTAAATATGGAACAAAGGGAGTAGTTGGACACCAATTATCTTGTTAAATTCATGTGGATGGTTATACTGGTGGTGAGCTGATGATCTGTGCAGTTTGTGTACTGAAATCATATAATTCAGCTCACCTTGCTTTTCCTTGATGGTATAATTTAAGACCTTCAGATTTGTGATGTGCTTTTATATCATGACAAATGAAATGAGTGGATGAAATTTTCAAACATTAGTGGCTATGAGGGGTGTGCTTGGATTTTTCATCTTTCTAAAATTACAACCTTGTTCAATCGAACCAGATGGTTGTTTGGTACTTTGGATCTTAATGAGTCCTCATGTATAATGATTTTGCGTTTGAACTAAAGGCACAACTCGTGGCAGTACTTGTGTGTTTGATTTTCTACTCATTTCGTCCTTGTGTGTAAACTATCTCTGTCACTTTTAACTTGTAGAATGAATTTGGTGGTATGGAGTCAATAAAAGGAGATGGGTTGGCTACAGGAGAAACACTCTAATTAAAATGTTGTCAAAATTATGGTGGTTGTCTACCTATTGATGATGATACACACATCCTTTTACCAGTAAAGTATGTGATTCATCTCTTTTAAATTTTGTCCTTTATTTGTTTGCTGCTTCAAGAATCAGTATGTGCAAACTTTGTAATATAGCTATGATAAATAGAAAGGCGCTGGTTTTCTGGTGATCTCTTCTTGCCTGTATATGTTTATTGACAGGTTTGGATAGCATTTGTTATGAAGCTGTGAATATATCAATGAAGGAGAGTTTCACAAGAGCACCCAGTTCATCTTGAAATCCATGTGCATATGCCTGAACATGCTCTTATGTTGAAGTATGTACGCCTGACATTCACTAATTTGGACCAAAAATCTCATAGAAGTATTTGAGCAGTGCTAGAATCACTATATAACCCATCTTTATCTTAATTTTCTACATGTGTTTCCATCAGATGAGAATTTCATGGTCACCCCAATAGTTTCTTAAATTATTTCCTGAACGTAGACCTGCAATGCCCACCATGATTTCTTTGCACGTCTGCAGTTAACGCTGATGCCTTCGATTCAATGCAGAAGAACAATTTGCTGCTCTGGAGAATGCATGTGTGGTATGTACCTGCAAAAGAAACCAAGGTGGAAGGCGTTATAGTGCTTGGGTAATGCAACAGTTCATTTCAGTGGCCTACAGGTATGATGCACTTTCTGTCCTTTTGTACAGTCATGTGAACTTAAACACAATAAATGTTATCAAAATACAAATAAATGTAAACGCAAGAGTTGAGAGAAAAATATTTAATATGATTTACATCGATCAATGATCGACATAAATAATATCCACAACAACACAATACGCAGAAATGCAAACCCGGTAAGGCCACACAAAACTCAGAGAGGCCTACTCATATGGAGAAACGCCCTATGAGGCTACAACATGGCAAGTCTGCTAAGTAAACTTCACAATATTATTACCAAGTCATTTATTTAAGCAATAGTAAGTAACTTGGCCAACACGTTGATAAATATGATATGTATCGGTTATTTAAACTTACCAATTCATGTTGAAGATGATTATCTCCCTTTTGTGTCCCATACTTACCCGTCAACACATCATTCTCTATGGGAATGGTCCGGACGTCTCTTTCCAAGATCATTGCGTTCATAACCCTTTTGAGAAAGACTATTCCGGCCTTCTTTTCAAAGGGGCTCCTATGATGTAGATGTTATCACGACATCAACGAACTAAATAAGAACACATATGCAAATTAGAAGCATGTTAATTTTCAACCAGTGTGACAAAATTTTATATTACAATAATTTACATGGCCCGAACAATCTCATTTGTATAGTAGGCAAGCTGTCGTTTATGAGACAAGCAAAGATAATTTGCAGGACGACCATGACGTTGATTTGCACTTGAGCTTCTTTCTTGTCGCTCTTGTGGACATAGTACATTATGTCTTCTTCGGGGCTCTGCCTGGGTTTAGGAATCTCCTGAATCTCATCATCCTAGCCTTGATGGGCACCTTTCTTCAACTTTTGGTAAAATGTAGAATCATCATTTCTTAGAAACGATGAGGTACATTTCCGTCATGCTGGGCCCCTCGCTGATTGATGACCGATCAGCCTCCGTATCTAAAAGAGGTTGTTTCTGGATCTTTAGTTTATGCAATTGGGTCTCTATTTTTTGTGTCACGCTCTACTGGGAGGGGACAAATATATCAGTTTAAATAAAAATGGTTCCGATTAATGATACAATCTCTAGTCATCAGTTTCATATACTAGCAATCATGCATATATAGCATGCCTCGGATTCATGTGATAGGTTACGACAAAGGTAGCCCTCATGCATCTGACGGTTAGCGGTCACGCTCTTTTGTGAGTTTCAATACTTCTGTCTTCTTTAGAAAATCGTCAAATTTCTTAACTTCATTCGCAAAGTCTTTGACTCGGGCTTTCTATTTGCCCATATCTCTGAAATCAGGATTTTTGAATGCCGACTTGCCATAGTAAAAAATCTTGATTCGCAAAGATCTTTAACTATGGCAAGCCAACATTCAAAAATCTTGATTTCAGAGATGTGGGCAAAAAGATCCAAGTCAGGGACTTCATGAATGAAGCTAAGGAATTTGACGATTTTCGAAAGAAGATAGAAGTATTGAAACCCAGAAAAAACGTGAATTCTTTGCTTACCATCATATGTGTCATGACTACCTTCACGGTTACCTATCACATGAATTTGAGGTATGCTATATATGCTAGACTACTAGTATAGTAAACAGATTGTATTAGTAAGCAACACTATTTTTATCTAAACTGATACATTTTCCCCTCGCAACAAAGCGTGACAGAAAAAATAGAGGCCAAATCGCGGAAACAAAGAAGCATAAACAACCTCTTGTAGATACAGAGGATGGTCGGTCATCAATTAGCCATAGGGTGAGGAGCCCAAAATGACGGAAACTCACATCATCATTTATAAAATATGATGATTTCATATTCTACCGAAAGTCCAAGAAAGGTGTCCATCATGGCCAAGATGATGAGATCAGCAAGAGCTTCGAAGAAGAAATAATTGACTATGTCAACAAAAGCGACGGGAAAGAAGCTCTAGTGCAGATCGATGACATGGTGGTCCTGCAGATTGATACGTCTCCAATATATCTATAATTTATTAAGTATTCATGACATGTTTACAACAATTCTATATGGTTTTGGTTTGATTTGAAAGTAACTTACCCGGACTGATGTTGTTTTCAGCAGAACTATCATGGTGTTGTTTTTTGTGCAGAAATAAAGTTCTCGAAATGCAGCGAAACTTTTTGATGATTTTTTTGGAACAAAAGAGGCACTAGAGCTTCTTGGGAGGACCAGAAGGTGAAAGAGGTGGCCAATACCTATCAGGGCTCGCAAAGGGCCTAGGTCATGGGCTGGTGGGTAGTGGGCCCTGATGAGGACATAGACCTAGGGTAGGGTCATAGGCCTGACCTATTAATCCCACCCAGGTCTATTATCAAAGAAGCAAAGAAACCCAAAGGATAACAGGAAGGACCCAGCCAAGGCGTCGAGTGTCATCCACTCGACCGGTCAACCACTCGGAGATCTGTCCTTCCTGTGATCACTCGACTGCATGAAGAATCACTCGACCTATTGAAGATCTGGAGTCGACCAGCACCTTAACGGCCAGGCGTCCACTCTGTAGTATTCAATACCATTTATAGCACTTAATGTTGGTGTTACCCGTAACGCCCCCTCTTTATGAACATTGAACCTCTTGTAACGTGGGTTGGCCGGGGTCCTGGCGCACTCTACATAAGCCACCCCCTCCGCTGGCACAAGGGTTCACACCCCCTGTAATCTTCACACGCATAAACCAATCGACTGCCTCCGGGCTCCGAGACGTAGGGCTATTACTTCCACCGAGAAGGGCCTGAACTCGTAAACTCGCGTGTACAACTTCACCATAGCTGGGATCTTGCCTCTCCATACCTACCCCCCTCCTCTACTGTCAGTCTTAGAACCATGACAGGCCCCTCGAAGCCCATCTTGATGTGAGGCCGACGCCAAAAAATCCTATAAATAGAGAAACCCCCAGGAATAACCCTAGAACTTTGACTCCACCGCCGCACACCTATGTATCTTCAAACTACCATCTGGAGCCCTATTCCGGCACCCTGCCGGAGGGTGAAATCATCATCGGAGGCCATCTTCATCATCCCGATGGCCACCATGATGAGGAGGGAGTATTTCACCCTCGGGGCTGAGGGTATGTACTAGTAGCTATGTGTTTAATCTCTCTCTCTCTCGCGCGCGTGTTCTTGATTTGGCACGATCTTGATGTACCACGAGCTTTGTTAATATAGTTGGATTATATGGTGTTTTCCCCCTCTCTATCTTGTTTTGATGAAATGAGTTTTTACATCTGAGATTTCACTATTGTTGGATTGAATACTTTTATGGATTTGAGAGCACTTGATGTATGTCTTGCATATGAATACCCTGGTAACAATGGGATATTATATTGATTCACTTGATTTATATTTTGGCACTCAACTCGCGGATTCCCGAGGTGACATTGGGGTAATCTATGCATAGGGGTTGATGCACGTTTTCGTCCTACTTTCTCCGGTAGAAAACTAGGGGCACTCTTTCAAGTTCTTTTTGTTGGATTGAATATTATGAATCTGAAGTTGTTTGATGCGTATCGTATAATTGACTCACGGATACTTGTAGTGACATTGGAGTATCTAGGTGACATTAGAGTTGGTTGATGCATATCATTTGGTGTTATTTTAGTATGAACTCTAGGGCTGTTCGTGACACTTATAGGAATAGCTCAATAGATTGATCGAAAAAGATAACTTTGAGGTGATTTCTTATCCTACAACAATTTCATTTTATGTTCTCTGCTAGATAAGAACTTTGCAGTGATTCTTTATCGCACGTTGAGGGATTGTTATATGATTCAATTATATTAGCACGGGTGAGAGATTGCACTAGTGAAAGTATGAACCCTAGGCCTTATTTCTAAGCATTGCAATACTGTTTGTGCCTCATTTTATCACTTGCCACCTTGCTGTTTTTTTATTTTCAGATTACAAAAACCTATATCTATTATCCATACTACACTTGTATCACAATCTCTTTACCAAACTAGTGCACCTATACAGTTTACCATTGTAATGCGTGTCGGGACACAAGAGACTTTTTGTTATTTGATTGCAGGGTTGTTTGAGAGAGACCATCTTCATCCTACGCCTCCCATGGATTGATAAACTTTGGGTCATCCACTTGAGGGAAAATTTCTACTATCCTACAAAACTCTGCACTTGGAGGCCCAACACGTGTCTACAAGGATAGGTTTTGTAGTAGACATTAGAGATGCACTTGGATTGTTTAACAAACAACAACGTGCCTACTATAGAGGAGAGATGGTTGGATGACCATGTATATTATCATAATATAAATGTCGTCCCACCATTTGGAAATTAACATACTTCTAATTTATATATGTGTTCTTATTCAACCCATGATAATGCGATACAACATCTATGACATAGCAGCCTCTTTGAAAAGAGATAGTGCAAAAGAGTCTTCCTGTAAAGGGTCATGAACACAATGATATTGGAAAGAGACGACCGACCGGAACATTCCCGTTAAGAATGATCTGTTAACGGAGAACTATGAGATAGAAGGGAGATAATTCACTACTGGAATCGCCCTATACGCCGAGTGCCACGGAGACTCGGCAAAGGCCCAAAAACCGCCAACAACGCCTTTGCCGAGTGTCACCTTCGGCAAAAGCAACCCGGTGTACACCTCTTTGGCAAATAGGGATTTGCCGAGAGCCATAATACGGGCACTCGGCAAAGCCATTGCCAAGAACTAAGCTGCACGTCTTGGGAAAATAAAGCAGCTAACGGATAAGTCCGTCAGCTCCAGACATGTGGGGCCACGCAAACTTTGCTGAGAGCTACGCTCGGCAAAAAGAAATACTAGGTGGCTGACACGTGTCGTGTCCTGACATGTGGGTCCACGACAACAGGTCGAGGGCCAACTTTGCCGAGAGCCACTCTCGGCAAAGAGAACCAATAGGAGGCTGACACGTGTCACCTCATGACATGTGGGACCAAGAGAGCAGGCCGAGGGCCAACTTTGCCAAGAGCCGCTCTTGGCAAAGAGAACCAGTAGGAGGCTAACACGTGTCACCTCCTGACATGTGGGACCAAGAGAGCAGGCCGAGGGCCAACTTTGCCGAGAGCCACTCTCAGCAAAGAGAACCAGTTGGAGGCTAACACGTGTCACCTCCTGACATGTGGGACCAAGAGAGCAGGCTGAGGGCCAACTTTGCCGAGAGCTGCTCTCGGTAAAGAGAACCAGTAGGAGGCTGACACATGTCACCTCCTGACTTGTGGGACCAAGAGAGCAGGCCGAGGGCAAACTTTGCCGAGAGTCCCTCTCGGCAAAGGTAACCAGTAGGAGGCTGACACATGTCACCTCCTGACATGTGGGACCAAGAGAGCAGGCCGAGGGAAAACTTTGCCGAGAGTCCCTCTCGGCAAAGGTAACCAGTAGGAGGCTGACACGTGTCACCTCCTGACATGTGGGACCACGAGAACAGGCCGAGGTCCAACTTTGCCGAGAGCCAGCGTCGGCAATCCTTTTCCCTTTATCGAGAGCACCTCTCGGTAAAGTTTCCAGGGCTACCACAGGTTATTATCGTTTACCAAGAGGCCTCTCGGTAAAGGTGTCAGGTTCTACTGGTTGGTACACGTTTACCGAGAGGCCTCACGGTAAAGGGTGCATTCTGGTCCAGTTTCACAGTCATTGCCGAGAGCCGCCCTCGGCAATGGTGTGCCGAGAACCTTTTTCCTGTTTACATTTCTTTCTGCGCGAAACATATACAACAGCAACTTATAGTTCATCACACATAGAACATGTCACATATAGGCATCATTGAACAAAAGAAGCAATGATTGATTCTGAAAAACATTCCACATAAAAACAATAGTGCATAAAAGGTGAAATAGTAGTGAAGACACTCGACTACCACAAGTTTACAAGTCTCAAGATGCAAGAGTTCTCAACATACAAGGAATAGTTTCAAACATAACATAACATGAAGTTCACACGATTTAGGAGATCGGAGTGATAACATCAACATTAGAAGGCATCATTCCGTTTGCTACCCCAACTCCATCAAACAGAGTGATAACATCAACATTAGAAGGCATCATTCTGTTTGCTGCCCCAACTCCACCAACTCGAGGTGGAACTACCGGAACATTGTTCGACCCTTGTGATGGGTTGAGCTGTGATGGATTGACCCAATAGTGAGATGAATGCATATGGTAATGCAGAAAATGGTGATAGAAATACTTTGAACAAAACTCACAATGTTCCACTCCGGCGTCGGTGGCATCTCTGGCACTAGTTGGCCTTGCATGGAATAAAGATTGGCCACCATATGTTGTAAAGAGTTCACTAGATCATCCTGTGCCTTCAGCTTGGCCCGATTTTCATCTCATTCTTTCTCGGTGTCAATCAGTCGAGTCTACAATATGGCAATGCAAATGTCATTCATGTTGAAATGCAAATATGCAGGACCATGAAGGATCAATGAAGAAGCACTGACCTGAATATCCTCAATAATGCTCACGAATGTGGTATATGACGCTCTATGGTAGGAGTAGAGCCAGTACTCATAGCACGGAGCGTGCTGACTCTCAGAAGGGAGGAGGTTATGACAGAATCGAGGTGAACCGCCATCCGGCCATTCGGTCTACCGCCTTCCGCGGCAATGGACACAAGAGGGTCAAACGGTAGCACGTGAGGATCAGTGTCAGGCCCGTACGTCTCCTTCAATTTTTTATTGTAGTTCTCTCCATCCGACCAGGCTTTAGAGCTGATCCACCCGGAGAGGGTCCTTGTCCTTGTTGTCTTTGGTACGTTTGATGGTCCATGCCTCAAAGTAAGTGATATCCTTGCCAGTGTCTTCTTTCTGCAAAAGAAAGCGATCCAAACAATCAAGAGAATGCTCACAAATGAAAGAGAACATGATGAAAAGAAAAGGATGTTGTTGCCTACATGTTTTGAGACGACACCTGGGATTGTGAGGTTGCCTTGTCGGTGTCCTCGACTCCCCATCAACTTATGCCTTTCAGATATTGCTTTGTGTTCATCCTGCCACCCTGGATCAGTCCATCGTTCGACGATCTTCTCCCAACACAGATGTTTGTCAGTGCACCACCGAGGAATCACCTGTAAATTAAACAAATACATCTAATTTTGCGGTAATGTAGGGAATAGCCAGCATCCATCGTCACTTTCCTTGAAGTAATTGTCCCGTGAAAGATGCATCCCTCGAGCCTCCTGTTTGGAAATCCTATGGTTGAGATAGTCCACATGATACTTGACCACTAACCGGACGCGCTCCTCATAGTGCATGCCATGGACTAGTTTCTTGGCAATATTATCAACCACCACATTTGCATGATCCTTCTGACCCTCAACGCATGTATAGAAATCCTACAAACATGCATACATGTGAGAAGGGTTAAATCATGACTATGGCAAATTTAAACCTTTTGGTATGGACATTTAGGTGTTTGAAAGGACTTACCCAGAAATCATTGACCACTCGCATGGCTCTGTTATCATAAACCCTCTGACGCATATCCAAGAAATCCGGTGCAAGTTTGTAGTGATCCCATGACCAAGCTGGCTCAATGATACCGTTCGGCAAAGTGACCAGTCCAGGATAATTTAACCTACAAAGACCCCAATGATGCCATTCGGCGACCGTGGCAGACGCCTCTCACCACCTTTTAAGCTTCTGCAATTCAAAGAGTGAAGTCATATTATATGTGAGGAAATGACAAAAGGTATAATTTATATGGGATGTGTCGAGATAACCACTTACTTCTCTCCCATTGGTTTAATCAACACGTCTCTATGCACATATGCACGTCTTGGAAGCTTTGAAGGACCATGCAGCCACACTTTCCCTCTGGAAGTAGTGCTGATAGTCGAACCGCTCAGTTGCGAACCGCTCACCTCGTGGTGCTCTGTCACCCATGAGGGTCCATCCCCACCCTCAGAAACCTGACAAACAACCAGCCTCCTCTCGGCGGCGTCGTCCTCCACCACCTCCTCCTCATCATCCTCCACCACCTCCTACGCAAAATCCTCCTCGCACTCCTCCTCACATGCCTCATCCCCATCCTCTGTTTCCTCCTCCTGAGCACGGTGAAGCACTGCTTCAGAGGGTCGAGGAGAAGAAAGAGGTGCTCTACTCCGGGCTGCTTTACATACTCCTCATCCGCCTCCTCCTCCTGCCTCACCTACTCCCCCTCTTCGTCCCTCTACTCCCCCTCCTCGCCCCCCTCGTCCCCCTCCTCGTCCGCCTCCTCCTCCTGCCTCACCTACTCCCCTCCTTGTCCGCCTCATCGTCCGCCTCCTCCTCCTGCCTCACCTACTCCCCCCTCGTCGTTCGCCTCCTCATCTGCCTCGTCCTCCTGCCTCACCTACTACCCCTCCTCGTCCGCCTCCTCGTCCGCCTCCTCCTCCTGCCTCACCTACTCCCCCTCCTCGTCCGCCTCCTACTCCTCCCCCGCGTGGTACTCGACCTTGTTTCACACGTTTTGCCGGACGGGTGTCTAGACCCGCCAATCCTTTAGCCTTCTTGGTGGTTGTGGCAACCGATGAAGGAATGGCTACCGCTTTCACCGGTCGAGCAGGTTGATCATTGTACAGATCATTCACTTTTTCAAACTTTCCTTTGGAATCTTGTTGCTACCTGTCATGTTTCAATCACCTGATACGAAGAAGAACAAACCAGTTAGTACAGATGATACAACTTGATGTGAATACAATAAATATATCACATATGAAGAATAAATGGAATTGTCACAATAATACATATAGTTGTTACACACACAAATACATAGAGTTGTTGCACACATGAATACATAGAGTTGTTGCACACACGAATACATAGAGTTGCTACATACACAAATACATAGAGTTGTGACACACACGAATACATAGAGTTGTGACACACATAAATAGAGTTCTCACACAATTACATGGAGTTGTTAGAAATAAGGGTCAATATTAGGTGCAACATTTGGATCAGGGCTTTCATCATCGCTATCACGCCCGTTCATACATTCCTCCTCGAAGTCTTCAGTGGGGCCCTCATCCTCATCTAGCCCCATGTGCCATCGCATAAGTAATGCCAAATCTCGAGGGTCAGAAACATCCTCGTATCCGTCCTCTGCATTATCTACTTCCAGTTCATCCATGGCCTCATGTTCCATAGCATCATGTTTGTGATGCACGCCATCATTTTCCTCTGCATCATCTTCATCTTCGTCAGTGTCTGCTTCTTGAAAGAACTCTCCCTCGTATGTGTTAGGGTTTATATGGTAATTGTCCTTGTTTGGGGTAGGTACCATGACACGCGGGGGTACCTTGTACCCGACATCCCACTTCAAGAGATCGATATATTCCGTAGATGTGCACGCGTATGGGAGAAAAAATAATTGTGTAGCCTATTGAGCCATAATATAGACATCATTTCCTGCATATTTCGATGCTCGTTCAACTTCGACAAAGCCAATACTAGGGGTTCGTCTCACTTTCTCAGGATTGAGCCAGCTGCATCTGAATACGATGGGCTTCACTCCTTGTAAACCACAATACTGTAGCTCATAAATTTCTTCGATGGTTCCATAGTAGTGACGTCCATCTGTCCCTAGACAATAGACCACACTATTTATTGACCTTCGGTTGGGCCGCTCACGCGTGTGTTTATCAGTGTGGAAGCGATACCCATTCATGTTGTAAGCCTTAAATGACTTGGCATCATATTCAAAACCTTTGGCTACTTTCTCACTTTGGCATCCATATCAACCTCCTGATATGCCTACAAGAATAATAGGAGATTGTCTGGTTCATTAGTGGAAGCATTACCAGCAAGTAAGATCAACTTGAAGTAACATAAAGTTAGAAAAGTTACTTTTCTTGAGAACTAAGAAATGAAACCGCCATCAGCATTGGTATCTTCCAGAAGGTCTGCTGATTCTTCGTCGCTAGGAGGCCGTGGTAGCTTCTAGAATCCGTTCTGGAATTCCCTAGCAATAGGAAGAATTCGAGTTAGAACTCAAGACTAGTGAGTAGTTGTCAATAAAGGTGTTCTACACTTACTTTATGTACGGTTGCACTTCTTCCATGTTGGTCAAGACATAGATCATAATAGTCGACCACTCAGTAAGTGAAAAGTTCTTGGGCTTCAGTCCACTTGCTTTGCCACCTTGGCCTTCGAAGAGGCTAAGGTCGGAAACAATACTGGTGGGTTCTTCATTGTAACGAGGAGCTGGATTTAACCTAGTCTGAATACTGTCATGATAGTACTTTGTCATGGTCGTGGCCACCTCCTCGTTCAGGTATGCCTCGGCTATGGAGGCTTCAATGCGGGCTTTATTCTTACCTTTCCCACGAAGATGCTTGAACTCCCGTTCAGGTGCATACTGCCATCGGAACTACACAGGTCCTCCCATTCTAGCCTCATACGCGAGATGTAAGATCATATGTTGCATCGGATTAAAGAAACCTGACGGAAATATCATCTCTAACTTGCATAGCAACTCAGGTGCTTGTTCCTCCAACTTTGCAACCACTTCATAATCTAGTTCTTTGGCACAAAGCTGACCGAAGAAGTAGCTCAACTCCGCCAGCACTCGCCAAATATCCTCTCTGACATACCCTCGAATCATCACATGCATTATCCGCTCAAGCCATACATGCCAGTCATGACTCCTGAGGCCTCCTATTCGCTTTGTAGCCATATTCACTCCCCTCATGATATTAGCTGCATATCCATCAGGGAAGTACAAGTTGTTCACAATCCATTGGAGAATTTCCTTCCTTTGGGGCATTGAAGGGGTGAAAGGGGCTGGTAGCTTCTTCCAAGAATTACCTTTTGCACGAGGCACCAAATTTAATTTTGGCCTGTTGCATAGTTTGGCCTGATCGATCCTAGCCTGAATGTTATCCTTTGACTTCTCGGTGTCGAGGAGCGTGCCGAGTAAGGCCTCTGCAATATTCTTTTCAGTGTGCATTACATTAATGTTGTGTGGAAGTAGAAGATCTTTAAAGTAAGGGAGCTTCCATAAGCTTGGAATGTGGGTCCACTGGTGTGTCTCTCCATATCCCACAAAACCTTTCCGATCGAGCTTTTCCTTGAGAGCATCTAACTCATCCTTAAGCTGGGCACCGGTCATAGTAGGTGGTGGCGGGTCATCAACAATAACACCTTTTTGGAAGTGCATAGCATCTTGTCTGTATGGGTAATCAAGACGAAGGAACTGCCGATGTTGGTCAAAGCATACATACTTGTGACCCTTAGCCAGCCAAATGAAAGTCACGCGCTGTCGACACAGTGGGCAAGGCCACTTCCCCTTTAAACACCAACCACCAAATATTGCATGTGCCGGTAGGTCATGTAGCGATGTGTGGTACCAGATATGCATATTGAAGTGCTTCTTTGAAACGGCATCGTATGTACGGACCCCGTTGTTCCAAGCAACAAGTAAGTCGTCCACCAATGGCTCCATATCCACACTCATATGCTTCCCGGGATAGTTAGGACCTGGAATTATCAACGTCAGGAACATCTGATGTCGTTGCATGCAAACGCCAGGGGGCAGATTTAGGGGGATAACATATACTGGCCAACAACTGTACATGGAAGCCATCAAACCATATGGATTGAACCCGTCGGTTGTTATCCCAACAGCTACACTCTTCCAGTCATCTGTTTCCTTATGAATTTCAACAAATTTCTTCCATGCTTCACCATCCCGTGGATGTTGCATCTTTTTTGTATTGTACATCTTCCCTTCGGCGGCCCATCTCATATATTGGGCAGTTTCCTCAGTCATATAAAGCCTCTGGATCCTTTCTGTGAATAAAAGATATCGAAGGATATTGACGGCAATTGTGAGCTGCCTCTTGCTACCATCATCATCTATTACCTCAATATACCTAGAGGATTTGCACTTGACACAATAACTCGTATATTTATGTTCATTTCTAAATAACATGCATCTGTTTGGACAAGGATGTATTTGCTCATACGACATCTTAAGTGAACCGAGGATTTTTTTTGACTCGTACATGTTCTTTGGCAATATATTTTCTTTAGGCAACAGGCTAGCAATAACTGACAATAACTCATTGAAGCAAATTATGCTCATGTTATGGTTTGCCTTCAGGGCCATTAGGCGTGCAATGCCATCTAGTTGAGTAACCTCTGTATGGGCGTGAAGGGGTTTTTGTGCCGCAAACAAAGCTGCATGATACTCTTCAGGGCTTTCCGGCGGCTCCTCGGAGTTCGGGTCCTCCGGCGGATCTGCATGGCGGATGTTATCTAACACGTTTTCAATCCGAGTATCATATTCGCCGGTGCGTTGTCGCACCACCTCTGCCCTGGACTGTTCTGTCTCACCGTGAAAGATCCACCGGTAATAGCCTGGCATAAACCCATATTTGCCTAAGTGTTTACTCATAGTAATCTTATCTCTTTCAGTCTGGTTATCACAGTCCGTGCATGGGCACCAAATTCCACGAACTGGTGTTTCTCCAGCAAATAGTAATTCCAGGAAATCGTTGGTCTTTGACCACCACTCAGGGGTCATACCTGTTGGGGAACGTAGTAATTTCAAAAAAAATTCCTACGCACACGCAAGATCATGTTGATGTATAGCAACGAGAGGGGAGAGTGTTGTCTACGTACCCTCGTAGACCAAAGCGGAAGCGTTGACGCAACATAGAGGAAGTAGTCGTACGTCCTCCCGGTCCAACCGATCCAAGCACCGTTACTCCGGCACCTCCGAGTTCTTGACACACGTACAGCTCGATGAGCACCCCCGATCTCCGATCCAGCAGAGGCGCGGGGGAGTTCCGTCGGACGACGGCGTGGTGATGATCTTGATGTTCTCTGTCGCGGGGCTTCGGCGTAAGCACCGCTATAATATGACCGAGGTGTAATATCGTGGAGGGACACCGCACACGGCTAAGAGCGATCAATGATCAACTTGTGTGTCTAGGGTGCCCCTACCCCGTATATAAAGGAGGGAGGGGGCGGCCGCCCCTTGGGGTGCGCTAAGGAGGAGGAATCCTCCTCCTAGTAGGAGTAGGATTCCTCCTTTCCTACTCCTACTAGGAGGGGAAGGAAGGAGGAGAGGGGAAGGAAAGGGCGCGCCCCTCCTAGTCAATTCGGATGGAGGGAGAGGGCGTGGCCCACCCTGGCCGCCCTCTCTCTTCCCACCTAGGCCCAAGTGGCCCATTAACTCTCCCGGGGTTCGGTAACCCCGGTACTCAGTTTTCTCGAAAACTTCCGGAACCTTTCGGTGTCCGAATATAGTCGTCAATATATCAATCTTTATGTCTCGACCATTCCGAGACTCCTCGTCATGTCCGTGATCACATCCGGGACTCCGAACAAACTTCGGTACATCAAAATACATAAACTCATAATATAACTGTCATCGAAACCTTAAGCGTGCGGACCCTACGGTTCGAGAACAATGTAGACATGACCGAGACACGTCTCGGTCAATAACCAATAGCGGGACCTGGATGCCCATATTGGTTCCTACATATTCTCGAAGATCTTTATCGGTCAAACCGCACAACAACATACGTTGTTCCCTTTCTCATCGGTATGTTACTTGCCCGAGATTTGATCGTCGGTATCAATACCTAGTTCAATCTCGTTACGGCAAGTCTTTTTACTCGTTCCGAATGTCGTCATCTCATAACTAACTCATTAGTTACATGCTTGCAAGGCTTAGGTGATGAGTATTACTGAGAGGGCCCAGAGATACCTCTCCGACAATCGGAGTGACAAATCCTAATCTCGAATTATGCCAACCCAACATGTACCTTCGGAGACACCTGTAGTACTCCTTTATAATCACCCAGTTACGTTGTGACGTTTGGTAGCACACAAAGTGTTCCTCTGGTAAATGGGAGTTGCACAATCCTCATAGTTACAGGAACATGTATAAGTCATGAAGGAAGCAATAGCAGAATACTAAACGATCAAGTGCTAAGCTAACATAATGGGTCATGTTAATCACATCATTCTCCTAATGATGTGATCCCACTAATCAAATGACAACACATGTCTATGGTCAGGAAACATAACCATCTTTGATTAATGAGCTAGTCAAGTAGAGGCATACTAGTGACTATAGTTTTGTCTATGTATTCACACATGTATCATGTTTCCGGATAATACAATTCTAGCATGAATAATAAACATTTATCATGATATGGGGAAATAAATAATAACTTTATTATTGCCTCTAGGGCATATTTCCTTCAGTCTCCCACTTGCACTAGAGTCAATAATCCAGATTACATGGTTATGATTCTAACACCCATGGAGTCTTGGTGCTGATCATGTTTTGCTCGTGAGAGAGGCTTAGTCAACGGGTCTGCAACATTCAGATCCGTATGTATCTTGCAAATCTCTATGTCTCCCACTTGGACTTGGTCCCGAATGGAATTGAAGCGTCTCTTGATGTGCTTGGTCCTCTTGTGAAATCTGGATTCGTTTGCCAAAGCAATTGCACCAGTATTGTCACAGAAGATCGTCATTGGTCCCGATGCACTAGGTATGACACCTAGATCGGAAATGAACTCCTTCATCCAGACTCCTTCATTTGCTGCTTTTGGAGCAGCTATGTACTCCGCTTCACATGTAGATCCTTCTACGACGCTTTGTTTAGAACTGCACCAACTTACAGCTCCACCGTTTAATATAAACACGTATCCGGTTTGCGATTTAGAATCGTCCGGATCAGTGTCAAAGCTTACATCGGCGTAACCATTTACGACTAGCTCTTTGTCACCTCCATATCGAGAAACATATCCTTGGTCCTTTTCGGTATTTCGGGATGTTCTTGACCGCTGTCGATGATCCACTCTGGATTACTTTGGTACCTTCTGCCAAGCTTATTGCTAAGCATACTTGTGTCTGGTACACAACATTGCATACATGATAGAGCCTATGGCTGAAGCATAGGAACATTTTTCATTTCTCTCTATCTTCTGCGTGGTCGGGCATTGAGTTTGACTCAACTTCACACCTTGTAGCACGAGCAAGAATCCTTTCTTTGCACGATCCATTTTGAAATTTTTCAAAATCTTGTCAAGGTATGTGCTTTGTGAAAGTCCTATTAAGCGTCTTGATCTATCCTATAGATCTTGATGCCCAATATGTAAGCAGCTTCACCGAGGTCTTTCATTGAAAAACTTTTATTCAAGTATCCCTTTATGCTATCCAGAAATTCTATATCATTTCCAATTAACAATATGTCATCAACATATAAAACTAGAAATGCTACTGAGCTCCCACTCACTTACTTGTAAATCTGAGGCTTCTCCAAAAGTGCAGATAAAACCATATCTTTGATCACACTATCAAAGCGTTTATTCCAACTCCGAGATGCTTGCACCAGTCCATAAATGGAATGCTGGAGCTTGCACACTTTGTTAGCACCTTTTGGATCAACAAAACCTTCCGGCTGCATCATATACAACTCTTCTTCTAGAAATCCATTCAAGAATGCAGTCTTGACATCCATCTGCCAAATTTCATAATCATGAAATGTAGCAATAGCCAACATGATTCGGACAGACTTAAGCATCGCTACGGGTGAGAAAGTCTCATCGTAGTCAACCCCTTGAACTTGTCGAAAACCTTTCGCAACAAGTCGAGCTTTGTAGATAGTTACATTACCATCTGCGTCAGTCTTTTTCTTGAAGATCCTTTTATTCTCAATGGCTGGCCGATCAACGGGCAAGTCAACCAAAGTCCATACTTTGTTTTCATACATGGATCCCATCTCAGATTTCATGGCCTCTAGCCATTTCGCGGAATCTGGGCTCATCATCGCTTCCTCATAGTTCGTAGGTTCATCATGGTCAAGTAACATGACTTCCAGAATAGGATTGCCGTACCACTCAGTGCGGATCTTACTCTGGTAGACCTACGAGGTTCGAAGAGAAACTTGATCCAAGTTTCATGATCAATATCATTAGCTTCCTCACTAATTGGTGTAGTTGTCACAGAACCGGTTCTTGTGATGAACTACCTTCAATAAGGGAGTAGATACTGATTATCTCATCAAGTTCTACTTTCCTCCCACTCACTTCTTTCGAGAGAAACTCCTTCTCTAGAAAGGATCCAATTAACAACGAAAATCTTGCCCTCGATCTGTGATAGAAGGTGTACCCAATAGTCTCCTTTGGGTATCCAATTAAGACAGATTTCTCGATTTGGGTTCGAGCTTATCCGGTTGAAGTTTCTTCACATAAGCATCGCAGCCCCAAACTTTAAGAAAGCGACAACTTTGGTTTCTTGCCAAACCATAGTTCATAAGGCGTCGTCTCAGCGGATTTTGATGGTGCCCTATTTAACGTGAATGCGCCGTCTCTAAAGCATAACCCCAAAACGATAGCGGTAAATCGGTAAGAGACATCATAGATCGTACCATATCAAGTAAAGTACGATTACGACGTTCGGACACACCATTTCGTTGTGGTGTTCCAGGTGGCGTGAGTTGCGAAACTATTCCGCATTGTTTCAAATGTAAAGCAAACTCGTAACTCAAATATTCTCCTCCACGATCAGATCGTAGAAACTTTATTTTCTTGTTATGATGATTTTCTACTTCACTCTGAAATTCTTTGAACTTTTCAAATATTTCAGACTTTTATGCTTCATTAATAGATATACCCGTATCTACTCAAATCATCTGTGAGGGTGAGAAAATAACGATATCCGCCACGAGCCTCAACATTCATCGGGCCACATACATCTGTATGTATGATTTCCAATAAATCTGTTGCTCTCTCCATAGATCCAGAGAACGGTGTTTTAGTCATCTTGCCCATGAGGCACGGTTCACAAGTACCAAGTGATTCATAATCAAGTGATTCCAGAAGTCCATCAGTATGGAGTTTCTTCATGCGTTTTACACCGATATGACCTAAATGGCAGTGCCACAAATAAGTTGCACTATCATTATCAACTCTGCATCTTTTGGCTTCAACATTATGAATATGTGTATCACTACTATCGAGATTCAATAAAAATAGACCACTCTTCAAGGGTGCATGACCATAAAAGATATTACTCATATAAATAGAACAACCATTATTCTCTGATTTAAATGAATAACCGTCTCGCATCAAACAAGATCCAGATATAATGTTCATGCTCAACGCAGGCACCAAATAACAATTATTCAGGTCTAAAACTAATCCCGATGGTAGATGTAGAGGTAGCGTGCCGACCGCGATCACTTCGACTTTGGAACCATTTCCCACGCGCATCGTCACCTCGTCCTTAGCTAATCTTTGCTTAATCCGTAGTCCTTGTTTCGAGTTGCAAATATTAGCAACAGAACCGATATCAAATACCCGGTGCTCTGCGAGCATTAGTAAGGTACACATCAATAACATGTATATCACATATACCTTTGTTCACTTTGCCATCCTTCTTATCCGCCAAATACTTGGGGCAGTTCCGCTTCGATGTCGATCGCTTGCGGTAGAAGCACTCAGTTTCAGGCTTAGGTCCAGACTTGGGTTTCTTCTCTTGAGCAGCAACTTGTTTGCTGTTCTTTTGAAGTTCCCCTTCTTCTTCCCTTTGCCCTTCTTCTTGAAACTAGTGGTCTTGTTGACCATCAACACTTGATGCTCCTTCTTGATTTCTACCTCCGTGCGGCTTTCAGCATCGCGAAGAGCTTGGGAATAGTCTTGTTCATCCCTTGCATATTATAGTTCATCACAAAGCTCTTGTAGCTTGGTGGCGATGATTGGAGAATTCATCAATGACGCTATCATCCGAAGATTAACTCCCACTTGAATCAAGTGATTATTATACCTAGACATTTTGAGTATATGCTCAACGTGTAACTGTTCTCCTCCATCTTGCAGCTATAGAACTTATTGGAGACTTCATATCTCTCAATCCGGGCATTTGCTTGAAATATTAACTTCAACTCTGGAACATCTCATATGCTCCATGACGTTCAAAACGTCGTTGAAGACCCGGTTCTAAGCCGTAAAGCATGGCACATTGAACTATAGAGTAGTCATCAGCTTTGCTCGCGGACATTCTTAACATCGTCGGTTGCATTAGCAGCAGGTTCGGCACCCAGCGGTGCTTCGGGACGTAACTCTTACGTGCAGCAATGAGGATAATCCTCGAGTTACGGACCCGATCCGTGTAATTGCTACCATCATCTTTCAACTTTGCTTTCTCAAGGAACGATTAAAATTTAATGGAACAACAAAGACGAGCCATCTATCTACAAACAAACATAGACAAGCAAAATACTATCGGTACTAAGTTCATGATAAATTTAAGTTCAATTAATCATATTACTAAAGAACTCCCACTTAGCAGACATCTCTCTAGTCATCTAAGTGATCACGTGATCCAAATCAACTAAACCATGTCCGATCATCACGTGAGATGGAGTAGTTTCAATGGTGAACATCTCTATGTTGATCATATCTACTATATGATTCACGCTTGACCTTTCGGTCTCCGTGTTCCGAGGCCATATCTGTATATGCTAGGCTCGTCAAGTATAACTCGAGTATTCGCGTGTGCAACTGTTTTGCACCCGTTGTATTTGAACGTAGAGCCTATCACACCCGATCATCACGTGGTGTCTCAAAGACGAAGAACTTTCATAGCGGTGCATACTCGGGAGAACACTTTTTGATAATTAGTGAGAGATCATCTTAAAATGCTACCGTCAATCAAAGCAAGATAAGATGCATAAAGGATAAACATCACATGCAATCAATATAAGTGATATGATATGGCCATCATCATCTTGTGCTTGTGATCTCCATCTCGAAGCACCGTCGTGATCACCATCGTCACCGCGCGACACCTTGATCTCCATCGTAGCATCGTTGTCGTTTACGCCATCTATTGCTTCTCGACTATCGCTACCGCTTAGTGATAAAGTAAAGCAATTACGTATGCTTGCATTTCATACAATAAAGCGGCAACCATATGGCTCCTGCCGATTGCCGATAACCGGTTACAAAACATGATCATCTCATACAATAAAATATAGCATCACGTCTTGACCATATCACATCACAACATGCCCTGCAAAAACAAGTTAGACGTCCTCTACTTTGTTGTTGCAAATTTTTACATGGCTGTTACGGGTTTAGCAAGAACCGTTCTTACCAACGCATCAAAACCACAACGATAGTTTGTCAAATAGACTCTGTTTTAACCTTCACAAGGACCGGGCGTAGCCACACTCGGTTCAACTAAAGTGAGAGAGACAGACACCCGCCAGCCACCTTTAAGCACGAGTGCTCGTAACGGTGAAACCAGTCTCGCGTAAGCGTACGCGTAATGTCGGTCCGGGCCGCTTCATCTCGCAATACCGCCGAACCAAAGTATGACATGCTGGTAGGCAGTATGACTTATATCGTCCACAACTCACTTGTGTTCTACTCGTGCATATAACATCAACGCATAAAACCTAGGCTCGGATGCCACTGTTGGGGAACGTAGTAATTTCAAAAAATTTCCTACGCACACGCAAGATCATGGTAATGTATAGCAACGAGAGGGGAGAGTGTTGTCTACGTACCCTCGTAGACCGAAGCGGAAGCGTTGACGCAACATAGAGGAAGTAGTCATACGTCCTCCCGGTGTCGTGGTCCTAAGTCTGACAGTAGAAGTAGGGGTAGGTTAAGGAGAGGCGATGTCCTAGCTATGGAGCAGTTGTGGAGACAAAGGATGTACGAGTTCAGGCCCTCCTCGGAAGAAGTAACAGCCCTACGTCTCGGAGCCCTGAGGCGGTCGAGTGGATTATGAGTATGAGTATTACAAGAATCTGAACCCCTCTATCTGTGGAGGGGGGGTGGCTTATATAGAGTGCGCCAGGACCCCAGCCAGCCCACATAATGGAGGGATTAAAGTACATTAAGCCAGGGGGGTTACTGGTAACGCCCCTCATAAGGTGCTTTAACTGTCTTTAAGTCTATTCAATAGCAAACCGTTGCATGGAGTGCCTTCGACCTTCTGCTGGTCGAGTGAGTCTTCATGGTCGAGTGAGTCTTCCATGGTCGAGTCCTTCCAGTCCAGTCGAGTGGATTCCTTTTTGGTCGACTGGAAGATGATCTCTTCTACGAGTGTCCTTGGGTAGGACGTTTAGGTCAGGCCTATGACCCTACCCTAGGTACATGAATCCATCATTAGCCCCCGAATGGATTGAGGCTTGAGTGAAGGAGGAGTTGACGTTGTTTCCAACGCCTTTTGCATTCGGCGCTATGTGTTGTCTTGGATCAAGATCTTCTCTGTTGGTAACAAGAAACTTTCCTTCATCGACTTGATCCATTCTTGTTCTTTAGTCGAGTGACTTCTTTTGCTATTCACGAGCAGCGGATCGCAGGAAATCTCGCACTTGACAGACTGATTTGTCGTCATGATCTCGCGGATACGAAATTTGGGAAGCCTTAAACGCGGGCGGACTGCGGCGTTTGGATGGGGCGTAACGGGCGCCTCGATCTCGCGCTACCGCTTTTTCCGCCACGTATCACGCAAAGGCGGCTGCTCGGGATATGATTGGATTGCTTGGGTCCACCTGTCATCCACTCGGAAGGGATGCTATAAATGTAACTCCCGGAGGCTCATGCACAGTACCTTGTTCTTCCTCCTTAGTTCTCTCCGTCTTTGCTCTCCGCCCCCGCTGCTGCTCCCTCGCCATCTCTCCCCTTGCGCATTCCGCTGGCGGCCATGGGCAAAGAGAAGACGATGATGTTGGAGCGCGCGAAGAAGGCGTCGGTGGCGGAGAAGGCGTCGGCGGCCGAGAAGGCGAAGGGGAGATCCACCGGTCGCGGTGGTTCTTCGTCGAGATCCAAACTGCCGAAAGGCTGGGTCCAGGGAGACTGGATCCAGTCGACCATCAGGGAGAAGGATCTCCTCGATATGGCCGACGACGGATTGATTCCCCACGGCGCCGCGAGACTTCTGGCGAGTGGCAGCCTCAACCGAAGAGGGTGAGTCGTGCTTTTGGCCACCCATGTCGACCGAGGTTTTTCGTTGCCACCGAGTGTCTTCTTTCGAGGTTTTCTGAATTTCTTCTGAGCCCAGCTCCACCATTTTACTCCAAACTCCATCGCATACCTTGCCGCGTTTGTGTCTATGTGCTGAAAACTTCACGGGCTGTCGACCGACTGGGGTTTGTTCAAGTACATCTTCACATGTCGCTCTCGGTCGTGAAGAAGGCAAGCCCCGTGACGAGAAGACCCAAGTAGTCCAGATGTGTGGTGGTTTAGGGGTCCAGTTGAGGAACAAAAGCACCTTCCCAGCTATGCATTTTCCCGAGTCGGTCGGGGGCTGGCAATCGACCTGGTTCTATTGCGGAATGAGACGGCCTTGGGCGATCGACCGCCTTCCTGAATTCACCATGAGTCGAGTGAATAGACCCTCCTCCACGAAGGTTGTTCCGAAGAGAGGGCTGAAGTGAAGATGCTGATGGACGCGTGGTGCAGCTGGTTAGGGGACGGAGGATCGGCATGGACCTCTGGAGGTTTTTCTTCGAGGCCGAATCCAGCCCTTCAGTTCGAGTCATTGTATGTGGTTGTATCGCGGCACCAAGACGAGACTCGCGTCCACCCGGAGGCAGTCGACGATACCGTAGTGGAAAGGTGGATGGCTTCGATCACTGGGAACAAGGACAATCCTCGCGGATCCCGGAGGATTTCTCCGCTTGATCGTGACAGCGTTCCAGATAAGGTACACTTGCTCTGTTTTCCGTTGTATATTTGTCGAGTGCGTTTCTGTAACTTGGTCGACTGAACTCTGCTTTGATGCTTCCAGGCCCTCACCGAGCTATACTCAATGCCCAATGGCGCCCAGATTCCGACTGAGGAGGGGGAAGCCAGTGGAGGCGAGAGCCAGGAAGAGTGGGTTTCAGACGCTGCAGAAGACGACGACGACGATGATGATGATGACGAGGATGATGATGACGAGGATGAAGAGGAAGAGGTCGCACCACCGCGCTTGGAAAGGCGATCAAAACTTGTGCACGACCCTTCGGCTGAGCGTCGTAAGGGAGTTGCGATCATCCATGATCGACCAAACGCCTCGGACTGCTTCTCGGTGCCGGCGAGAAAATGCCAAAGCGGCGAAGGTAGCTCCGTCGAGGGCAACCAAGCCTCGCCAAAGATGAAAGTGTCCATCCCCACCATCTCGTGGTAAACATATTGTTTAAATCTTCTTGTTCTATATAAATTTTGTCTCTGGTTGATATTTGAATCGGTCGACTGATTCTTTGGATTTTCAGCGCTGCGACTTCCGAAACGTCAGCTAAGGCTGACGACCATGAGATGGAGGACGCCGCCACCTCAAACCCTGGTACTATATTCTTAATTCTTGTTCTTAGTCGACTGACTCAAGATTTCTGACTTTAACTCTTTTCTGAAGCTCCCACCAATGACATCATCACTCTTCCTGACGACGATGATGAGGATGAGGAGCCATTGAGGACTAGGAGGAGCAGGAAGGCATCTACTGGCAAAGAAGCCCAAGGTGCGACGGCGCCCGAGACCGTTGTGACGGAAGGAGAGGTCGGCACTCGACATACCGTGTCCTTCGCGGAACCGCTGACAAGTGCTCGGCCCACTTCGCCGAAAGTCTTTGGACAACCTTCGATCTTCACCACGCACCACGCCCCGGAGGACCAAGGCGATCTTTGCTAAGGAGGCGATCCGTCAAGCAGGGATCATGATGGAGCAGTGAAGATCGCCGATGCGAGCCAAGCAGCTTACGATGCCAGCTCGCCCTTGAGCAATGTTCAGTCAGCCGACAACCACTGCTCTGTTAGGATATGCTATCAAAACTTTTTCTTTACGAAATTCATAGCAGATCACCCTTGGGTGTGTTGATAAAAACTCCATGTTAGCGGGGGCACGCTGAGTGCACCCGCTGGGTGTAGTCCCCAAGGCTAAGGTCGACTGCTGGCAGTCGGTCTTAGGCTTACTAAGTAGATGTTGATCATTATCCGAATGGAACGAATGGGTTTACGAGTCCGGTGGGGGCACGCTGAGTGCACCCACTGGGTGTAGTCCCCGAGGCGTGGTCGATCTTGGCGATTGATTACAGTCTGGAGAAGTACCGGTCGACTGGTCAACTCGCTTTTTTTTTGGTCGACTGGTCGACTATGTCTTGAATAAGACCAGTGGGGGCACGCTGAGTGCACCCACTGGGTGTAGTCCCCGAGACTACGGTTGAATGCTTGCATTCGACTGTAGTCTTAGAAACGCACCATTCTTCTTTATTCACTCGGAGGTGGATTATCTCTGATATTTTTGCAACTGACTCTTCGTAGAAATCTTGTGATCTTGCGGCACGCTATACTGAACTGGAGCAGAAGCATATTCAGCTCGAGTTGGACTTGAAGCTAGTGCAAGAGAATCTGACGAAGGCGAAGGAGGAGACCAAAGGTATGTTTGGTGAGATTTCGACGACTCTTTCCTCCCTTCATTTGCTTCAAGTTTGACTTTGCTGCGATTTACAGGCAAGGTGAAGGAGGCTCAAAGGAAGAAGGAGCTTGAGCTGTCTGAGAAAATCAAGCTTGCTGATGAAAAACTGGGCTCAGTCGCCAAGCTCGAACAGGACAACTCCAACCTGAAGGCTGCTCTGGCCACTGCCAGCAGGGATGTTGAGCGAATGAAGGCTGACAAGAAGAATCTGACTGAGAAGGTCCTCCAAATGGCTGGGAAGAAGAACGAGCTGGAAAGCTTCTTGGGTGGTCTTGCTAAGAAATTGTTCCTTAAGCTCGAAGGTAACTTTCTTCACTCGACCAATTCTTCCAAGTGTTATGTTTCCATTCGACTATTTTCCTGATTCGGGGTTTTGTCTTTGCAGAATTCTGCCGTAACTTTGAAGAAGAAACCAGCCAGTTGGAGACGAACCTTGACCCTGTCAATTCCCCGGTGAACGATGAAACTGCCATGAACATCTTCCGACTGGAGTCCCGTGTTGCTGCTGTCGTGGATTATCTCGCAAGACTGAAGGTTGCTACGTCCCGCATTGACTCGACGCTCTGGCCCAATGAGACACTCCAAAATGACCTCGAGTCATTGATGGCTCGACTGAACGCCGTCCCTGACCGAGTGCAAGAGTGGAAGAAATCTTCGGCTCGGTGCGGTGCAGACGTTGCCCTGTGTCTGGCGCGAGTCCATTGCAAGGAAGCCCGAGAAGATAAGCTGGCGGCTCTCCGAGTGGCCAACACCAAAAAGCACGACTTCAGGACCTTCATGGAGACTTTCATTACTGCTGCCCGCGGATTGCCGGCAGGATTGATCTTGACGAGTTCGTTGCTCCATCCAGCCCTCCACGGGAGGGTAAAAACTTTCCTTGACCTTAAATTTGCCTCGGTATGCCGAGTGGAGTTGTAACCGATAAAACTTTAACAGGCTTAGCGCCTGAGCACTCTCGGTTATTTTAGGTGTCGACCTAAATTTAGATTGGATGTTTGGCAATGATTGCTCTCGGCTTGAATTGCTCTTTGCAGGTTAACAGCGAGATGCCTACTGCAGTCGACTTATTCCTTAGGCGAGCACTGAGCTGCAGCTAAGCCTCCGAGTGGAAGTCTGGCTTACCACTCGGTAGGATTTTAATAACTTAGGCGAGCACTGGGCTGCAGCTAAGCCTCCGAGTGAGAGGTTTGCTCTCCACTCGGTAGGATTTCTTATATCTTAGGCGAGCACTGGGCTGCAGCTAAGCCCCCGAGTGGGAGGTTTGCTCTCCACTCGGTAGGATTTCTTATATCTTAGGCGAGCACTGGGCTGCAGCTAAGCCCCCGAGTGGGAGGTTTGCTCTCCACTCGGTGGGATTTCTTTTATCTTAGGCGAGCACTGGGCTGCAGCTAAGCCCCCGAGTGGGAGGTTTGCTCTCCACTCGGTAGGATTTCTTTTATCTTAGGCGAGCTTTGGGCTGCAGCTAAGCCCCAGTGGGAGGTTTGTTCTCCACTCGGTAGGATTTCTTTTATCTTAGGCGAGCACTGGCCGCAGCTAAGCCCCCGAGTGAGAGGTTTGCTCCCCACTCGGTAGGATTTCTGTTGTATTTGTGTCGAAGCTCGGAGAAGAGGGTCACAGTCGACCTGCACTTCGTCTTCCTTGCAATCGCACATCATACTTATGGTGTAGCTCGGAGGAGAGGGTCGCAGTCGACCTGCGCCTCGTTTTCCTTGCTAGTATACTTTATACTTAGGCGAGTTCTTGAACTGCAGCTAAGCCTCCGAGTGGAAGTCTGGCTTACCACTCGGTAGGATTTTCAATAACTTAGGCGAGCACAGAGCTGCAGCTAAGCCTCCGAGTGGAAGTCGGCTTACCACTCGGTAGGATTTTAATAACTTTGGCGAGCACTGAGCTGCAGCTAAGCCTCCGAGTGGAAGTCTGGCTTACCACTCGGTAGGATTTTAATAACTTAGGCGAGCACTAAGCTGCAGCTAAGCCTCCGAGTGGAAGTCCGCTTACCACTCGGTGGGATTTTAATAACTTAGGCGGAACGGATTCGCGCCACCCATGGGGGAGGTGAAAATTTTACTCGACGAAAAATAAAGAGTGACGAAAATTATGAAGGAATTATGACACTATTACTTCAAAGCTCGTGAGCTACTGTGAGTACTTTATTACAACTCTTCCGAGTGAAAAACCTTAAGTGTAAAGCGGGCGGAGCAGATCCGCATTCAAGCTCGGGGCTCATCGATATCGTGTTCGACATTGTAGAGGCGATATGCCCCATTGTGGAGAACCTTTGTGACGATGAAGGACCTTCCCATGAGGGAGCAAGCTTATGTTGCTTCGCTGATCCACCGAAGGACCAGATCTCCTTCTGGAAGGCTCGACGTCTCACATTTCTGGCGTCAGTGGCGCAAGTCTTGCTGGTAAATGGTCGGCGGATCGAGCCATTTCCCTTTCCTCTTCCAGGAGGTCGACTGCATCCTGACGCGCTTGCTCAGCTTCTGCTTCATTATAAAGTTCAATTCGTGGAGCATTGTGAAGGAGATCACTCGGTAAAACTGCTTCTGCCCCATAGACCAGGAAAAAAGGAGTTCTCCCAGTCGACCGATTAGGCGTGGTCCGCAAACCCCAAAGCACTGAAGGAAGTTCGTCGACCCAAGCTCCAGCCGCATGCTTGAGATCTCGCATCAAACGGGGCTTCAGACCCTTGAGGATCAATCCATTGGCTCGTTCTGCCTGTCCGTTCGACTGTGGATGGGCGACTGAAGCGTAGTCGACTCGTGTGCCTTGGGAGTTGCAGAAATCCTTGAATTCTTCCGAGTCAAAATTCGACCCATTGTCCGTGATAATACTGTGCGGGACTCCATACCTGAACGTCAACCCTCTGACGAAGGAAACAGCAGTACCAGCATCAAGTTTTTTGATTGGCTTAGCCTCAATCCACTTGGTGAACTTGTCGACTGCTACCAGTACATGCGTGAAGCCGCTCCGACCCGTTCGCAAGGGACCGATCATGTCCAACCCCCATACTGCGAAAGGCCAGACGAGTGGAATGGTCTTCAAGGTCGACGCGAGCTTGTGTGACATATTGGAGTAGAACTGGCATCCTTCGCACTTGTCCACTATTTCTTTCGCCATCTCATTTGCTCTTGGCCAGTAAAATCCAGCTCGGTATGCTTTGGCTACAATGGTCCGAGAGGACGCATGGTGACCACAGGTCCCCGAGTGTATATCATTGAGTATGACTCGACCTTCTTCTGGCGTTATGCATTTTTGTCCGACTCCCGTTGGGCTTTCTCTATATAACTGCCCATTGATAACGGTAAAGGCTTTGGATCGACGGACGATCTGCCGAGCCTCTTCCTCGTCCTCTGGGAGTTCCTTTGTCAGAATATATGCAATGTATGGAATTGTCCAATCGGGAGTGACAACTAAAACTTCCATGACCAAGTCGACCATCTTGGGACCTCAACCTCGGTCGAGTCCGTGGCACTCTTGGGTTGCGGAGCTTCCTCCGTGAAGGATCTTCTTTGGTCGACGGAGTGTGTATATGTTCCAAAAACACGCCACTCGGAATGGCTTCTCTCTTGGACCCTATCTTGGCGGATCATCTGCTGCTTGATTTTTCGATCGGGGATGTGATGGAGTTCCAACCCTCAAACTTCTTTTCCAGCTTCCTCATCATTTGCATTGCAGTATCCAATCATAGCCGGGCTTCTCACGCCCCCTCCTTCATCACTTGATTGACCACTAGATCTGAGTCGCCATAAACCATCGCTGACGGACGCCGAGTGAGATGGCCATGCGCAATCCATATAAAAGGGCCTCATACTCTGCCTCATTGTTGGGGAATCGAAGTGAATCTGGAGCACATACTTAAGCTTATCTCCTCGGGGAAACAGAACAACCTGACACGAACCATTCAGCATCTTGGAGCCATCAAAGAACATGGTCCAATGCTCCGAGTGAACTTCGATCGGCTGCTGTTGTTCAATCCACTCGGCAAGGAAATCAGCTATAGCACAGGACTTAATGGCTTTCTTTGCCTCGAATTTGATATCAAGGGAAGAAGTTCAATCGCCCTTTTCGCCACTCGACCGGTTGCGTCTCGTTATGCAAGATCTCTCGATAAAGGGGCGTCGGCGATCGTGATAGAATGATCGAGAGAAATAATGAGCAACCTTCTTTGTGGTCATATACATACCATACACAAGCTTCGATAATGAGGATATCTCTGCTTGGATGGAGTCAAGACTTGGACAAATAATACACCGGCGCTGAACTTTGAAGGCCTTTCCTTCCTCTTCCCGCTCGACCGTAGTAACGTAGGCCGACAACTTGTCCGATGGCTGCAATGTAAAGCAACAGAGGCTCTTTGCTGATTGGAGCAGCAAGCACCGGCTGGGTGGAGAGCGAGCTTTTAGCTCGGCAAGCGCTGCATCAGCTTCCGAGTCCACTCGAACTTGTCGGCCTTCTTCATCATCGGTAAAGAGGTAATGCCTTTTCACCGAGTCGTGAGATGAATTGACTTAAAGCGGCCAAGCATCCAAGAAGCTTCGGGCGTCGTGCACTTTCAAGACAGGCGTTTCATTGGAGAATAGTGCCGATCTTCTCACGGGTTAGCGTCGATTCCTCGTTCGAAGCGAAAACCGAGTAATTTTCCACGGGAACTCGAATGTGCACTTTGACGGATTGAGCTTGATATCGTACCTTCGAGGTTGGCAAATGTTTGGCGAGGTCAGCGAGCAGGTCGGAACCTTTTCGCGACTTAACGACGATATCATCCATATCGCTTCCACATTCCGTGATCCGGTGAGAAGACACTTCAATCATTCGCATAAATGTGGCTCCGGCATTCTTGAGGCGAATGGCATGGTGATATAGCGAAGCACCGAATGGAGTGATGAAAGCTGTTTTATTTCGTCGGGTCCATCTGAGACGGATCGATGATACCGGAATATGCATCTAGAAAAGACAACCTCTCACACCTGGCCGTCGAGTCGACAATTTGATCGATGCGGGGAGAGGAAAATGATCGCCGGGCAGGCCCGATTAATGTGCTTAAAATCAATGCACATGCGGAGTGAGTTATCCTTCTTGGGGACCATGACAACATTAGCGAGCCACTCGGGTGGTAAATCTCTCGGATAAATCCTGCTGTCAGCAATCGAGCCACTTCTTCACCAATAGCTTTTCTCTTACGGACGGCGGACCGCCAAGATGCTCTTTGACTGGTTTAGCTGACTTGTCAACTCGGGCGATGCTCAGCCAGTTCCACAGGAACACTGGCATGTCGTGGGCTTCCATGCAAAAATGTCCCGATTCTCACGGAGGAACCGGATGGCGCTTCTTCCTATTTCGAGTCGAGTGTTGTGGATATGTGGGTCGGAGCCGCATCGGGTCGGTCGGATGAATATGGGCGGGCTTTGTCTCACGGGCGACTTGAATCACGGACTCTATGGCTGGCTTCTTAGATCGTAGCAAATCACTCGGATCTGCGTTTTGCATGTACTCGTCGAATTCGACCGCTGTCACTTGGGAGTCGGCAATCTTTGAGCCCTTAAAGCACTCTTTCGCCTTCTTCCGATCGCGGTGGCGGTGATCACTCCCTTGGGTCTGGCATTTTCAGTTTGAGGTACACGTAGCATGGTCGAGCCATGAATCGTGCGTAGGCGGGCCTCCCAAAATGGCATGGTATGCACTCTGAAAATCCACAACCTCAAAGGTCAACTTTTCTTTGCGGAAGTGCTTGGAATCACCAAAAACCACGTCCAGGGCTATTTGGCCGAGTGAGTTGGCCTTCTTCCCTGGTATGACTCCGTGGAAACTCATATTGCTGGCGCTCAATCGGGACATCGGAATGCCCATCCCTTTCAAGGTATCCGCATATAACAAATTCAGCCCACTACCACCATCCATCAAGCACTTTTGTCGATCGAGTGCCTTCGACAACCGGATCGACCACCAGCGCTTGCCGCCTAGGGGTGGCAATGTGAGTCGGTGGTCAGATTAGTCGAATGTGATGGGTGTGCAGGACCACTTCACATAACTTGGCTTAACTGGGCAACCATATTCACTTCGGTTGATGACTTTCGATCGACTTTTGCTTTCCACATCCGAAGATCATCGGTGGAGTTGACATGCGGGTATTCCTCCTCACTTGTCCTCTTTATCTCCGGCCTTGTCGGCTCCTTCTCCTTGTCCTTAGACTGTTTTCCTGGCCGCTGGATCAGGAGTCGACACTGGCGAGTGGTATGCTTCGGGTAAATAATGTTGCCCTCTTCATCTTTCTTTGTGTGAATATGGCACGACATATCCATCACGTCATTTCCTTCTTTATCTTTCACTTTTTTCGAATTCCAGGATCCTTTGGGCTTTCCCTTGAACTTCCCCTGAGTCACGGCCAGGGCCTCTCCAGGAGCTGCTGGCTCGGCTTTTCGTTTCTGCTTCCGACTAGAATTGCCCTTCTCCGACTGACTAGGCTTGTATTTACCGCTTCGGAGTCGGTCTTCTTCCTCGCCATTGGCGTACTTGCTAGCAATCTCCATCATTCGACTCGGGTCATGTCCCGGTTCGACCGAACTTGAGACTCAATTCCTCTGTTTTTGGCCTTGCGTCCTTGAAGGCGCAAACCGCTGGGTGGTCGGACACATTTTCCTGAGATTGTGCAAGGTAATCCATCTCTGGATGTACTCTCGGAGAGTTTCATTGGTCTTACGCACACAAACTTGCAGCTCTGTCAAACCAGCTGGTGGTTTGCAAGTCCCTTCAAAGTCTGACGAACACTCGGGACAAATCTTCCCAAGTATATATCTTTCTTTGTGGGGTAATTGACTCAACCATGCTCTGGCAGAACCTTCCAACATGAGGGGCAAATGTTTCATGGCCACCTCATCATTCCCACCACCAATCTGAACAGCCACTCGGTAATCCTCGAGCCAAGTTTCAGGCTTAGATTCCCCAGTGAACTTGCTGACTCCTGTTGCCAATCTGAAATTGGGGGGGATCACTGCGGCTCTGATAGCCCTGCTAAAACACTCCGGACCGGAGACATGCACTCGACTGCTGGTGGGTGCATCCCTCTCGGGCCCTCCTCGATGGGCTCTGTTCCGGTCGACCAAGCCTTGCACGATAATGGATCGCGCATCAAAGCCTGGTTCTCTGGGGTCAACTGGAACTCTTCGCCTGTCTTCAAGCTGTCATCATCATCTTGCCGAGGAGGCGTCGACCCTTCCTCGGGGGAAAGGGCATTCGGCGCTGTCATCTCGGTCGAATCGGTCTCGAGGTGCTCTCGCCGGTTGTCGCGCCCTTCCGCCGCTGAGGTGATCTGGGGCTGTGAGCCGACCGATGTTGTTCGCAGCGACGGATCGTTGTGAATCTGTTGCGCGATCGCGACACGGCTGAGTTCTGTGCTTTGCCGCTCGGAGTAAATCTACGATCTGCTGCAAGCCTCTTCCGACTTCCGATTGGGGACGGCTGGATAGACTACGCTATCGCGAGTTCGTTGCTAAATTCTGAATTGGCGTCGCGGTATACGAGTCGGCGGGAAGAGCCGACGTCGACTGGTTTCAGGGAGTCGTTGCCGCGCGCGCTCGTCGAGTGCTCGCTGAAGATTCTCCAGGCGAGCGCGTTCAGCCACATTGGCCAAACGTGCTTCCTCCAAGGCACGAGCCTCAGGGGTCTCTCCGGCGATAGGAGTATGTAGTGCATCCATGTTCCTGCGACGAAGCTCTTCTCTCTGCAGAGAGTCGAGTGTCTCGGGCTGGTACTCCTCGTGTTCTTGCACGGGGTCACCTCCTCCGGCGGCCCCACCGCCGTGGGCGAAGCCGGGAGGACTGCGAGGGCCGTCGACCATGAGGATCTCCGCCGCTGGATCACTGCTATCACACTCGGATGCGCTCTCACGGAGCGGTCGACGGATCGAACAGGCCGTAGGGATTCGTCGGGCTCGATAGCGCGACACAGGCGGTGGCTGTCTGGCGAGCCACCGCGTGCTTCACCCACCGCTGAAGCCTCGACCGACCAGGCGCTTGCGCTGGTGGGAGATCGGGCGGCGACCGATAGGGGAGTCGACCGATCTGAGTCGACGGTTGCCGCAGCAAAACGCCCTTGAACACATGCGCGAAGTCGTCGCCCCGCGGACGGGGAGCGCCTCAATGTCAAGAGGGGCCTCCCGGAGCCATGCAGAGTCGTCGGCGACAAAAGTGAGAGCACCAAGACGGATCTCGTGCCCCTCACCAAAAACTCCAGCAGTCATCATGATGAAGGTACTCGGAAGTACTGCAACTCCTCCACAAATCACTAAAACACCTGCCCCACGGTGGGCGCCAACTGTCGTGGTTCTAAGTCTGACAGTAGAAGTAGGGGTAGGTTAAGGAGAGGCGATGTCCTAGCTATGGAGCAGTTGTGGAGACAAAGGATGTACGAGTTCAGGCCCTTCTCGGAAGAAGTAACAGCCCTACGTCTCGGAGCCCTGAGGCGGTCGAGTGGATTATGAGTATGAGTATTACAAGAATCTGAACCCCTCTATCTGTGGAGGGGGGTGGCTTATATAGAGTGCGCCAGGACCCCAGCCAGCCCACATAATGGAGGGATTAAAGTACATTAAGCCAGGGGGGTTACTGGTAACGCCCCTCATAAGGTGCTTTAACTGTCTTTAAGTCTATTCAATAGCAAACCGTTGCCATGGAGTGCCTTCGACCTTCGCTGGTCGAGTGAGTCTTCATGGTCGAGTGAGTCTTCCATGGTCGAGTCCTTCCAGTCCAGTCGAGTGGATTCCTTTTTGGTCGACTGGAAGATGATCTCTTCTACGAGTGTCCTTGGGTAGGACGTTTAGGTCAGGCCTATGACCCTACCCTAGGTACATGAATCCATCACCCGGTCCAACCGATCCAAGCACCGTTACTCCGGCACCTCCGAGTTCTTGAAACACGTACAGCTCGATGACGCACCCTCGATCTCTGATCCAGCAGAGGCGCTGGGTGGCGCTCGTCAAGACGACGGCGTGGTGACGATCTTGATGTTCTCCTATCGCAGGGCTTCGCCTAAGCACCGCTACAATATGACCGAGGTGTAATATCGTCGAGGGGACACCGCACACGGCTAAGGAGCGATCAATGATCAACTTGTGTGTCTAGGGTGCCCCTACCCCAGATATAAAGGAGGGAGGGGGAGGCCGGCCGCCCCCTTGGGCGCGCTAAGGAGGAGAATCCTCCTCCTAGTAGGAGTAGGATTCTCCTTTCCTACTCCTACTAGGAGGGGGAGGAAGGAGGAGAGGGGGAAGGAAGGGGCACCGCCTCCTAGTCCAACCGGATTGGAGGGAGAGGGCGCGGCCCACCCCTGGCCGCCTCTCTTCCCACCTAGGCCCAAGTGGCCCATTAACTCTCCCGGGGTTCGGTAACCCCGGCAAGACTCGGGTTTTCTCCGAAAACTTAGGAACCTTTCGGTGTCCGAATATAGTCGCCCAATATATCAATCTTTATGTCTCGACCATTCCGAGACTCCTCGTCATGTCCGTGATCACATCCGGGACTCGAACAAACTTTGGTACATCAAAATACATAAACTCATAATATAATACCATCGAAACCTTAAGCGTGCGGACCCTACGGTTCGAGAACAATGTAGACATGACCGAGACACGTCTCCGGTCAATAACCAATAGCGTAACCTGGATGCCCATATTGGTTCCTACATATTCTACGAAGATCTTTATCGGTCAAACCGCACAACAACATACGTTGTTCCTTTGTCATCGGTATGTTACTTGCCCGAGATTTGATCGTCGGTATCCAATACCTAGTTCAATCTCGCATTGGCAAGTCTCTTTACTCGTTCCGTAATACGTCATCTCATAACTAACTCATTAGTTACATGCTTGCAAGGCTTAGGTGATGAGTATTACCGAGAGGGCCCAGAGATACCTCTCCGACAATCGGAGTGACAAATCCTAATCTTGAATTATGCCAACCCAACATGTACCTTCGGAGACACCTGTAGTACTCCTTTATAATCACCCAGTTACATTGTGACGTTTGGTAGCACACAAAATGTTCCTCCAGTGAATGGGAGTTGCACAATCCTCATAGTTACAGGAACATGTATAAGTCATGAAGGAAGCAATAGCAGAATACTAAACGATCAAGTGCTAAGCTAACAGAATGGGTCATGTCAATCACATCATTCTCCTAATGATGTGATCCCACTAATCAAATGACAACACATGTCTATGGTCAGGAAACATAACCATCTTTGATTAATGAGCTTGTCAAGTAGAGGCATACTAGTGACTATAGTTTTGTCTATGTATTCACACATGTATCATGTTTCCGGATAATACAATTCTAGCATGAATAATAAACATTTATCATGATATGAGGAAATAAATAATAACTTTATTATTGCCTCTAGGGCATATTTCCTTCAATACCCTCCATGCTGGAATGTCCGGTGTACATCCAATCACGTTCTTCCATCCTCTGATATAAAGTGAAACACACACACATAATATATTTTTTATGTAACAAGTGGTTCCATCAAGTTTTACGACATGCACTGAGGTATGTAATAGGTAAAGATAGGTCCTAATCCCACCCGAGAATGTGTAGGCTGGTTCCGCTTTCATGACGTACTCCGACCCGAGACAAAATTTCGGCAGCACCTCCCCGCTGTTCTCCAAATACACGTCTCAGCAATAAGCCAAGAGGATGTGTATCTACAGAACAACAAGGAGACACTGTCGAAATTCTGTCTCCGATCTAAGTACATCATGAAAACGACCCGCCTACACATCCTCGGGTTGTCCATGGAAAATGTGGACAATTCGAAAGAGTTGAGGTTATAAATATGCAAAGACTTGCATATTTATAGATACAACCCTTCCGAACGGGAGACACCTAGGTTATGCGACTATTTAGGTCATCTACAAATAATGAAAACCTACACATGAACGGGAAGAGATTACCCTTGAAGCGTGCAACAGAATTCACTCTCTCTATTGTCAAAATAGATGCATGTCCTGCATGAAAGAATGAAGTTGTGTCAATGAAGTGTCAAACACACAAACATCAATAACACTAACTCACACACACCCCACACACAAACACAGTCACATATCCATACACACACATCACACACTCACTCACACATGCACAGACACACATCAATAGCACCCCTCTCCCCCACACACTCACATACACCATTCATTATATATGCACATATATACACACATAAATATAAAAAACCATTCATTATATATGCACACATACACCAACATCACTCACTGACACACACACATACAACGCACACACTCACACACATTATTCACTATGCATATATATAAACCTTTTCTTGTAATGGAGAGGGGGGAAACCCCTTTTATTTAAAAAAACGAGATTGAGTAGGGCCTCACCAATGGGCCAGGGGGGCGGCTGGGGAGGTGGATGCCGGATGTGGTAGAGCTTAGTGGAGGGGATACCGCGCCAGTGGTGCTCGGTGAAGCTTGGCCGAGAAGGTGGCGGTGGACGAGCTCGGTGGAGGTGGTGGGGGGTAGGGGCTCGGTGGAGGTGGAGGGGTCGGGGGAGGCACTCCCGGTGGCGGCGGGGTGGAGGTGGCGGCGGCGGCAGAGCTCGCCGGATGGGGCGGTGGCACTAGGGGTGGCGGCGGACAGAGGGGGCGGGGGCGAGAGAAACAGAGAGAGAAGAGAGGAGTGAGCACGCGCGAGGGGGAAATTTTGCATAAGTCCCCGCGGAAACATTTCCGAGAGCCAACTTTCAGCGACACTCTATAAAAGTCTTAACCTAGATCTCGGGGGTTTATCCGAGAGCCGCACCGACAGTGGTTACCGAGGGTCGTCCAGCAGCACTCGGCAATGGCCGCATTTTCCGAGAGGGACTCTCGGTAAAGCATCCTTCTTGTGCATTCTCCATAATATGTATTATAAATTTTTTTGTACTTTTTTGTTGTTTTCTTCCATGCTTGGCAAACAACCTTAGCACATCATAATTACCGTCTTGTGTTTTATTTTTCAAATGATTGGCCTCGCCCGGTTCTAGAGACCGGCACCCCTCCGGTGGCCCCGATGGTCTAGCGCATTGATCGGCACCGAGAGGGTGTAGTCCATGGTGAATAACTGCTTCTCCGTGTTAGTGCATGTAATCGCGAGATGACAAACCAAGTCTAGGCCAAAGCCACAGCAAGATCCCATCTGTGTAGACCCGACGCGTCCGTTTCCCCCTCCAGGTGTCGGTGGCGGCGCCGTCCGTGAGGGGCTGCACACCCCGAAGACGCGTGCCTGTGTTTGCAACCGCCACAACACTTATAGACTTGTGAGAGGCCACCTACGAAAGATTTGGCGGCATGTGCTAGCCCCCGGAGGCCGCCGGCCATAGTCGTAAACACGCGAAGAGCAATCCACGGAGAGGGAAGTGTTCAGATACTTATCCATCACCGAAAATCATGAAAAATTACCATCAGTCCTATAGCACATGTGCCCACGTCGTGTAAAAAAGTCATGATTTTATCGTGCTCCGAGTATTTAATAATATTCATACTGCATCATTACCGCAGAACGTCTACTACTGTGTCATCGCCGTCCGTGAGGGGGGCCACAAGCCGGAGACGCGTGCCGCCTCTTCTCATATGCCACAACACCGTACGCCATGTATGAGGGCCTGGTGCGATGCTCCGATGGCATCGCTACCCCCCAGGGCCCCCGTCCCGTCTAACCCTGTAGCGTTTGACCACGGGACTTACCCCTTTCATTTTGCACGGACGGGCTTTGACTAGTGGAACTCTCCACACGGTTGTGTTAGGTCAGCCCATAGGAACATTTTGGAGCAACATCCGGGCCAAAGCCACAACAAGATCCCATCCGTGTAGACCCGACGCGTCAGTTCCCCCCTCCAGGTGCCGGCGGCGGCGCCGTCCTTGAGGGGGGCACACCTCGGAGACGCACGCCGGGCATTTGTAACCTCCACAACACTTCCAGACTTGTGAGAGGCCGCCTACGCAACATTTTGCGGCATGTGCTAGCCCCCGGAGGCCGCCGGCTACAGTCGTAGGCACGCGAAGAGCAATCCATGGAGAGGGAAGTGTTCAGATAGTTCTCCATCACCAAGAATTATGAAAAATTACCATCAGTCTTATAGCACCTATGCCCACGTCGTGTAAAAAAGTCATGATTTTATCGTGCTCCGAGTATTTAATAGTATACACACCGCATCGTTACCGCAGAAAGTTTACTACTATGTCATCGCCGTCCGTGAGGGGGGCCACACCCCGGAGACGCGTGCTGCCTCTTCGTACATGCCACCACACCGTACGGCATGTATGAGGGCCCGGTGCGATGCTCCGGTGGCATTGCTACCCACCAGGGCCCCCGTCCCGCCTAACCCTGTAGCATTTGACCACGGGATCTAGCCCTTTGATTTTGCACGGACGGGCTTTAACCAGCGGAACTCTCCTCCCGGTTGTGTTAGGTCAGCCCATAGGAATACTTTGGAGTAACATCCGGGCCAAAGCCACAGCAAGATCCCATCTGTGTAGAACCGACGCGTCCGTTTCCCCCTCCAGGTGCCGCGGCGGAGCCGTCCGTGAGGGGGGCAAACCCCGGAGACGCGTACCGGGTGTTTGCAACCGCCACAACACTTCCAGACTTGTGAGAGGCCACCTACGCAAGATTTGGCAGCATGTGCTAGCCCCCGGAGGCCGCCGGCCACAGTCATAAACACGCGAAGAGCAATCCGCAGAGAGGGAAGTGTTCAGATACTTCTCCATCACCAAAAATTATGAAAACTTACCATCAGTCCTATTGCACATGTCCCCATGTCGTGTAAAGAAGTCATGATTTTATCGTGCTCCAAGTATTAAATAATATTCACGCCGCGTTGTTACTGCAGAACGTCTACTACTGTGTCATCGCCGTCCGTGAGGGGGGCCACACCCCGGAGACATATGCCGCCTATTAGGACATGCCACCACACCGTACGACATGTATGAGGGACCGATGCGATGCTCTGATGGAATCGCTACCCCCTGGGGCGCCGTCGCGTAACCCAGAGCGATTGACCACGGGATCTAGCCCTTTGATTTTGCACAGACATGCTTTGACCAGTGGAACTCTCCACCAGGTTGTGTTAGGTCAGCCCATAGGAACACTTTGGAGAAACATCCAGGCCAAAGCCACAGCAAGATCCCATCCGTGTAGGCCCGACGCGTCCGTTTCCTCCCTCCAGGTGCAGTGCCGTCTGGGAGGGGGGCACACCCCGGAGACGCATGCCGGGCGTTTGCAACCGCCACAACACTTCCAGACTTGTGAGAGGCCACCTATGCAAGATTTGGCAGCATGTGCTAGCCCCCGGAGGCCGCCGGCCATAGTCGTAGACACGCAAAGAGGAATCCGTGAAGAGGGAAGTGTTCAGATACTTGTCCATCACCAAAAATTGTGAAAAATTACCATCAGTCCTATAGCACATGTGCCCACGTCGTGTAAAAAGTCATGATTTTATCGTGCTCCGAGTATTTAGTAATATTCACGCCGCATCGTTACCGCAGAATGTCTACTACTGTGTCATCGATGTCCGTGAGGGGGGCCACACCCCGGAGACGCGTGCCGCCTCTTCGGACATGCCACCACACCGTACGGCTTGTATGAGGGCCCGATGCGATGCTCCGGTGGCATCGCTACCCCCCAGGGCCCCCGTCCTGCCTAACCCTGTAGCGTTTGACCACGGGATCTAGCCCTTTGATTTTGCACGGACGGGCTTTGACCAGTGGAACTCTCCACCCAGTTGTGTTAGGTCAGCCCATAGGAACACTTTGGAGCAACATCCGGGCCAAAGCCACAGCAAGATCCCACCCATGTTGACACGACGCGTCCGTTTCCCCCCTCCAGGTGCTAGCAGCGGCGCCATCCGTGAGGGGGGGCACACCCCGGAGACGCGTGCCAGACGTTTGCAACCGCCACAACACTTCCAGACTTGTGAGAGGCCGCCTACGCAAGATTTGGCGGCATGTGCTAGCCCCGGGAGGCTGCCAGCCACAGTCGTAGACATGCGAAGAGCAATTCGCGGAGAGGGAAGTGTTCAGATACTTCTCCATCACCAAAAATTATGAAAAATTACCATCAGTCCTATAGAACATGTGCCCCCGTCGTGTAAAAAAGTCATGACTTTATCATGCTCCAAGTATTTAATAATATTCACGTTGCATCGTTACCGCAGAACGTCTACTACTGTGTCATCGCCGTCCGTGAGGGGGGCACACCCGGAGACCTGTGCCGCCTCTTCGGACATGCCACCACACCGTACGACATGTATGAGGGCCCGGTGCGATGCTCCGGTGGCATCGCTACCCCCCCAGGGCCCCCGTCCCGCCTAGCCCTGTAGCGTTTGACCACAGGGTCTAGCCCTTTGATTTTGCACGGACGGTCTTTGACCAGTGGAAGTCTCCACTTGGTTGTGTTAGGTCAGCCCATAGGAACACTTTGGAGCAACATCCGGGCCAAAGCCACAACAACATCTCTTCGTTCTCTTGTCTCTAAATTCCCTCAAATATCTTCGTGCTTGCTCTAATTCTTACCAGTGTTTCATTCTCTTTTCTTCGTTCGTTTTCATTTTCACGGTGGTTCGTTCAAGATTCTTTTCCTTGATTATCATTTAATTCATTCGTTCTTTCCAATCCTACCGGTGATGCATGAAGACTTTCTCAAGTTTCGTACTATTCTCTCCTTAATCCTTTTCAAGAAGAATAAGTAATATGTAAATCCATTGCTTGTCATCAATTTAATTTGATGAAGGATAAGCATACAATAAATCTTATTCTTATTTCATCCAAGTGAGCTATCCCTTCCATCAGAGTTTGTTCTTGATGAATAAATTCTAGTTCCAAGTGTTTTCATCTTTTCTTTTCCGGAGTTCAAATTTCCTCGACCATCTCGTTGGAACCTCCATCTAAATCACCGCAAGGCTCATCTTATTCTTTCATCCTTCTATCTATCTCATCATCCTTTATTTTACCGGAGTACTTCATGGCAATTCTTCATGATTCAATTCATTCTTCAAGAGTTCATCAAGATTTTGTTGGTGGAGTTCAAGTATCTTTTCTCCTCGCATCTTGAAGTGCATTTAATTCTCCGTATTCTTTTGAAGTGGAGTTTTGCTTTTCTTTGTTCTTCTCAGCTATCCAATCATTTCCGCTTGTGGTCGGAGATCACCTCATAATTTTGAGATGTTATCCATAAGTCTACAACAAGCTTATTCTTTTCGTTGTTGATTTTCTCAACAACTCCGTTCAATCCTTTCTTCCGAGGTTGCTTTCTATTTCATTCGTGGCCCAAGTTGTCATTTTCTTCTCCGTTCTTTTCATTAAACTCTTTCAATCCTTTCCGGAGGTTTTGTGTGATGTCTTCATGAAGTATCATTCCATCCTCTCAAGCTCGTGTTCTATTCCCCCATGTTTTAACCGGAGTGCTGCCTAAATCCTTTCAGTCTTATCCGTTTCTTATGTCGTTCCAACCAGAGTTGTTTCCAGAGTCTATCTTGTTTTCCAAGAGCTTTTGGTTCTCGTCATTCTCGTCGTTCCCCTCTTCTTCTCGAGTGCTCTCGATTCTTTGCTTCTTCTCTTCATTTCTTGCTTCACCTCTTCCCTTTTTCCCTTCCGTCTCGGTCCTAAGATCTCGGGACGAGATCTCTTGTTAGTGGAGGAGTGTTGTAACACCCCGGATTCGTTGCGCCAGGTGTCCGCCAGTTATTTGCCTTCGTTGCCATGTCATTTGCTTGCGTGTTGCACTTTGCCATGTCACCATATGCATTTCATATCATGTCATCATGTGCATCTCATTTCGCATTCGTGTTCATCTCATGCGTCCGAGCATTTTCCCCGTTGTCCGTTTTGCAATCCGGCACTCCTATGTCATCCGGCGTCCCCTTTTTGCCTCTTCTCTTGTGCGGGTATTAAACATTCTCGGAATGGCCCGAGGTTTGCCAAGTAGCCTTGGTATAGCACCGGTAGACCGCATGTCAAGTTTCGTGCCATTTGGAGTTCGTTTAGTACTCTAACGGTTAACCGGGTAACCGTAAAGCCCTCTTTTGTGTGCAGCCCAACACCCTTCCAAAGTGTCCCAAAACCCATCTAACTCCCCGCCATGCTCTTGGTCGTTCGATCATGATCGCGTGGCCGAAAACCGCACCACATTTGGACACTCCTAACTCCCTCTACCTATATAAACACCTCCCCCTCCGACGGACACATCCACCGCCCGGACGTGTCCTTTGCTCACGGACCAACCTGCGTGCACGTCGCCGCTCCGCCGCCCAGCGCCGCCCGGCGCGGGCCAGCGGGAAACCCGCCCGCCAGCGCCCGCCACCCGCTGACCAGCAGCGCTGCGCCTCTGCGTCGCCGCCCCTCGCCGCTTCCGGCCGCCGGTCGCCGCTGCCCGACGCCAGCGACCTCGTAAGGTCCGGCCTCCCTGTCGCCCCTCTCCCTCCTGCTTCCCCCTCTCTCTCTCAAGATCCCTCTCTCTCTCTCTCCAGGAACGCCGCCGCATCTTGAAGCTCGCTGCCGTGCCTCCTCCGGACGGATCCAGCCCGGAGCCGACCAGATCTGCCGCCCCGACCCGTTCCCGGCCTGCCCTGCTACTACCTCGCCCGGATCCGGCGAGCCCTTCCCGCTGCCGCCCCTGCCTTCCCTCGATCCAGTGGGGATCGAGGAGGAGGACGACGACCAGCATCGCCGGCCACGTGGGCGACGGCCCAGCTCCTCCTTGGCCCATCTCCCCTCCGGCCTGCCTCGCCCTCCGTCTTCCTGGGCCAGCCCAGTGGTGAGAAGCCCGCCTAAACCCCGCCCCGTGCGCTGAATAGTCATATCACGCTCATATGTTTTTTTTCTCCAGAAAATTGCCTAAGTCCCCAGTTTTTCATATAATCATGCCATGTTCGTTGCATCATATCTCTGCATCCGTAGCTCCGTTTCGTGCGTGTGATATGTCAAATTGTTCGTATCATTGAGTACTTCATTTCATTCCATTGCATCATTTTCATTTGAGTTCATCTTGATGCCCGAAATGTTGTTGGAAGAGTGCATGTTGATGTTCCTCTGCTGAAACTGTTATAACTTGCTCATTTGTCATTTTTGCCATGATTGATGTGTGCATCCTATGAGGTTGATGTCTACATGTGTTTTGATCTATGCCATGCCATCTTTCCAGGGGTGTATGCCATGTATTTTTGTGATCAATGTGGTGACTAGCACAAGCATGCAAACTAGGCTTCGTGATATTGCTGATTTTAGTCCCTGTTCTGCTGTTATTTTGATGCCATATAAACTTGATGCTACAGAGAGATCCATGCATATTTAGAGATACTTCAGTAAGGGTGTCTTGATCATGTGGTTATTTTCTATCCATTAATGCCCTTGGTTGCAATTATGGAGTAGTCTAGCATGTCATTTTCGTGCTCTACTTTTGCTTCAAAATGTTTCCTGGCAGATTGTTTACTTGTTATTCAATTTAGCCAAGGTTGCTATAGTTGATCCTTGCATGCTATGGACTTGTTCTTGCCTCGGTTGGTTACATAAATATGTCTTCTTGATGATGCTATACTTATCTTGTCATGCAATGACTTGTGGTGAGTGAATCGAGCTTGTTAAGGAGAGTACTTGCTGTTGTTGTTTTGCTTGACAGATTCTGTTATATTTTGTTGCTATGTTAACATGTTGCTACTAATCATTCCATGCATAATCTGGAGATGCTCTATAAACATGTTTTGATATACATATCATCCTCTATCCATCCATGCCCTTGGTTGCATTTATAGGTTGCTGTAGCTTGTTGTTATCTTGCTCCAAATTTGCTTGAAAATGTTGCTATCAGCCTGTTAACATTAAGTTCAATGTTTCCATGATTATTTCCTAGTGATCCATGCATCCTATGACCTTGATCTTGCCATGCTTAGCTTCATAAACATGTCTTCTTACTGTTGGTTGCCTTGCCATACCATGTATTGCTCTGTGGTGAGTGGTTCAAGCTCACGAACATGCCTACTTATTGTTGTTTCTGCCATGTATGAATCTGTAATATAACTTGCCATGTTTACATGGGTGCCATCATATTTTCTGTGCCCTTTTGGCTCATGGTCAGTAAGGGACTTTGGATCTATGCAATTAGTAGATTCATGCCATGCCTTTGTTTGCCATGATAATTTCCTGTAACATGTTGTTTGATAGCCCTAAACATTGCAACCTGATGTTATTTCTGCTAAAGTCTGAAACTGTTATTATTTGCAATCTTACCATGTCTTTTTGAGCATGTTCTAGTTGTTTCTGGAGATAGCTCAGTGCTCATGTTTTGTTGTGCTTTACCTGTACTTCATGCCCATGCCTTTTGTTATTACATTGAGATGTTGTAGCATGTTGTTTTGATGCTTGCAATATGCCTAGTTGCTGTTATGGACAGATTGTTGCTATGACTTGTATAGAGTGTATGTGTTGCACCGTTGCTCCGTTTTGAGTGTGCTCTATATGAAACTTGCTTGATTTTGCATGTAGCTTTATATTATAATGTTGCATCCTTGTTTTGGTGTGTTTGCTTGATGTTTGGGTGCATTTTGCATCAATGCCATGTTTAAATTGTTTTGCTCATATCTTCTAGGCCGTAGCTCCGAATCTAATGAACTTTATATGTAACTTGACTAGAATTTCGTGCAGTTCCTCTTGATGCTCTTTAACTTGCTATTTAACAACTTGAACATAAGGTTTGTTCAGTTCTGGACCAATTTCGAAATTTGCATATCAGGACTTACCGGAATTTTTATATGTTGTTTCCGGCCTCATTTAAACTTGCCTTGATGTGTTGTTCTTGTTTGCATCATCTCTTGCCATGAGTAGCTTCATGTAGCCTTGTCATGCATCATGCTTGATGTGCATCATGTCTTGCCTATGTGTGGTGTGTTTACCATGTTGTGTGCTTCTTCTTGTTAGTTCCTGTTTCGTTGCGATCGTGAGGATTCGTTCGTCTACGGTTGGTTCGGCTTCATCCGTTCGTCTTCTTCATGGACTCGTTCTTCTTCCTTGCGGGATTTCTGGCAAGATGACCGCTACCCTGGATCTCACTACTATCATTGCTGTGCTAGTTGCTTCGTTCTATCGCTATGCTGCGTTACCTATCATTTGCTCTTCAAGCCTCCAAAATTGCCATGAACCTGTAACCTTTGACACCATTCCTAGCAAACCGTTGTTTGGCTATGTTACCGCTTTGCTCAGCCCCTCTTATAGCGTTGCTAGTTGCAGGTGAAGTTGAAGATTTCTCCATGGTGGATAGGATTTTGGTTGGGATATCACAATATCTCTTATATTATTAATGCATCTATATACTTGGTAAAGGGTGGAAGGCTCGGCCTTATGCCAACCTTGGTTTGAATAAAACTTGTCCAGCAAGGCCCAACCTTGGTTTTACCATTTGCCTCACCACCACCTATACCCTTCCCTTGGGTCGGCCAACCCAAGGGTCATCTTTATTTTAGCCCCCCCGGGCAAGTGCTTGTCTAAGTGTTGGTCCGAACCGAGCCGCCTACGGGGCCACCTCGGGGAAACTCGAAGTCTGGTTTTACTCGTAGCCTGTCTCATCCGTTGTTGCCCTGAGAACGAGATATGTGCAGCTCCTATCGGGATTGTCAGCGCATCGGGCGGTTTTGCTTGTCTTGTTTTACCATTGTCGAAATGTCTTGTAAACCGGGATTCCGAGACTGATCGGGTCTTCCTGGGAGAAGGTCTATTCCTTCATTGATCGCGAGAGCTTGTCATGGGCTAAGTTGGGACACCCTGCAGGTATAAACTTTTGAGAGCCGTGCCCGCGGTTATGTGGCAGATGGGAATTTGTTAATGTCCGGTTGTAGATAACTTGACACCTGATCCGAATTAAAACACATCAACCGCGTGTGTAGCCTTGATGGTCTCTTCTCGGCGGAGTCTGGGAAGTGAACACGGTTTCTGTGTTATGATTGACGTAAGTAGGTGTTTAGGATCACCTCTTGATCATTGCTAGCTTCACGACCGTTCCGCTTGCTCTCTTCTCGCTCTTATTTGCGTATGTTAGCCACCATATCATGCTTAGTCGCTGCCGCAACCTCACCACTTTACCCCTTCCTTACCCATTAAGCTTTGCTAGTCTTGATACCCATGGTAATGGGATTGCTGAGTCCTCGTGGCTCGCAGATTACTACAACAACAGTTGCAGGTATAGGTTTTGCGACGATCTAGACGCGAGCGCGATGCTTGTTTGCTTTGAGTTCTTCTTCTGCCTCTTCTTCGATCAGGGGATAGGTTCCAGGTCGGCAGCCTGGGCTAGCAGGGTGGATGTTGTTTGAGTTTCTGTTTGTGATTCATCCGTAGTCGGATGATGCTCTGATGTATTGTGATGTTGTATTCATGTGGCATTGTATGCCTTTTGGATGTATCCCCATTTATTATGTAATGTTGATGTAATGATATCCACCTTGCAAAAGCGTCTTCAAGATGCGCTTCTATCCTTGGTGGGACCTTCGAGTTCATTTAGGATAGGGTCGCATCTTGGGCGTGACAACCCGCAGACGTGTGCCGCCTCTTCGAACATGCCACCACACCGTACGACACGTATGAGGGCCCGGTGCGATGTTCCGGTGGAATTGTGTAACACCCCAAAAAATTTAACCATGATTTATTTATTAAAATTTTGCTAGGAAATTAAATTTTTATTTTCTGGATTTTATCTTTTGATTTCGGAACCTCTCTTTTCTTTGATATTGTGGAGTTTTTACCCCAAGTGAAAAATTCCAAAAATAATAATGGGCTTGTATACCCTCTCAAGAAAACATTTCTTTTATCAGTGGATTTATTTGCATAATTGTTTTTCCTGAGCTTTATTCTTTTATAAATGATTATTCATAAGTTTTAGAGCCTCTTTTGCACTTCAACCATTTCAAATTCTTCTCTAAAATTCCCATCAAAATTTGGGGGTCATGTGATGTTCCCACATCACTTTTGTGCAAAAACCTCTTTTAGTCATTTGGAAATTTTGGGCTCTACCCCTAGTTTTCAAGTCTAGTCCAGTTTGTAAAATTGCACAATAACCTATTTAAATATTTCTTTAAACTTTCCACCAAAATTAGGGGATGTTAGTAGGAATATATTATTCAATTTTATGCAAAAACCCACTGGTGTTCCTTGAAAAATTTGAGCAAATCATCCTCTTTTGCTCCCTGGTTAAGTTTGGTATTTTCTACTGCAACCCCATTTTATTTTGCTCTATTGCCCATGATTCTTTTTCCTGCTTATAGTCCATCATACCAAACCCTTAAGTCCAGGAGAGTGGACCCATTGGAGAATTTTTGGTCCATGCAATGATAGTCTTTAGTTTCTGTCCAGAATTGATTTTCTCAAAAACCTGCACTAACAAGTTTCTGTTCTTGCCAAACTAACCTTGCCACCCTCTTATTCATCAAATGAGACTATGATCTGGAGTTTTTGGCCACCCCAAGAGTTGCCTAGATGCCCTTAGCATTCTGTCGAACACCATGAGTGCATGAACAGAATTGGCATGAATTTTAGTTTGCATTGTGAGCTTGATCCTCTGACCCAACAAACTTGTCCACTAAACCCATAGCTAACCCTAACCAAGGCCTGTTAACTACCAGCCTCGCTCAAGCTCACTAGCACACGATGGCATTACGTCGAGCACCTGGCGTGCATGCGCTGGGCGCGCCCAGAGCGCACGTTTAGCACGCGCACGCACCGAGTCGCCGCGTCCCACTGCCGCCTCCCCGCGCCCGTTCTGGTCCCTTCCCACTCGCAGCCAACATGCCCGCCCCCTCCCTCACCGCAGAGCCGTCCCTGGAGCCCCACAGCACCGCCGCCAGGTCGGCCGTGCTAACTAGCGGCCGGCCACAGCAGGCCCCTGCCTTGGACGGCGCCGCCCGAGCCACTCCTGCTCGCCAGCTGCCCTCTGGAGCAGTTCGAGCTCATCCATGAGCCGTCTGCTAGCGCCCGTCGCTCCCATGCCGCCCTACAAGCTACAGAACGGCGGTTCGCCGTTCTTATCCACGGCTGCCGTCGGAACCAACCTTGGCCGCCTATAAATAGGAGCCCCCGAGCTCGTCCACTCCCTCAGGAAACCTCAAGCCGTCCCCCTAGTGCCCCTCGGCCAAGAACGACGGAGGAGGCTTTCTCCCTAAATCTCGGCGATTCGGCCGCCGCCGCCTCCGGTCTGTTCGCGTGCAAGCAGAGCCTCCCCAGCCCATCCAGTAATACCGTCCAACTCCCCTCGACCGTGCGGAGCTGCCCAGCCTCTCAGCTCCGGTCGGGAGCCACCGTAGCCCAAACACCCAAATCCACCCGAAGCCACCTCTGCTGCGGAGCTCGCCGCCGGTGACTCCCCCCGTCCCCGCCACCCTCTCGACCACCGGGAGGACCGCCCTGGACTGGCGGATCCATCCCTTCCCTCAGAATCCCGTGGGGAGCCGCCGTTCGCCGGCGTTGATCGCCGGAGCCCCGCCTCCGCTCGGACAGAGGAGGAAGGAGGCGCGGGCCACCGGTCAAACCTAACCAGTGGGCCCAAGGGACCCATTGTCAGTGACCCCGAGACGGTCCACGCTGGCAAAGTGAAAGCGTAAAGCCCAGAGGACGCTTTCCCCCCCGAACCGTTTTTTCTTTTTCTGTTTCTTTTACTTATTTATTAAAATAGAATTTTGACCAGGCTAAATCTTTTTAAATATTAGCCCAAATGATTTGATTCTTTTTTTGTTGTTTCTCAAATTTTGTCTAGTTTATTTTCATATATATTTGAAAACATTTCAGACAACTTTGTTGTACTGTTTTGAAACTATGTGTTAATTTGAATATTTTCAAAAATAGGATTTTTGAAGAAGAAGGCAACTTTCAAAAGTGCACCCCACTTGCATACTCGGCAAGCACCTGAACCCTGGCCATAATATTGTTGTGTGTTGATACGGTTACAACACCACCTTAACACGAAGTATCCGTTAATTTATGTGATGATATGATCATACTCATGAGTGCATAATGAATGTTCATTGATGTTGGAACTTTATATGCTTGTGATAGTAATCACCCTCGTATTCCTTTCATGCCTATCGGAAGGAAGTCGGGAAAGTCTCGGTCTTGGGTAGACACGAGCTTGTCTCTAGTTCCTCGTCGAGACGGTTGTGTCCGGTATGACATGATGAGGTATGATGAGTGGTGGTTCTGTCTGTTGATTGAAATGTATTTGCTATGCTAATCATGCAGGGAATACTTAAACCTCCTAAGTCGACCATAGATCGAGTCTTGTTAGTAACCCCCATATTGTTTCGTACTACCACTTGTCCCTGCCATAGGTAGTGTACGGTTCCGTAAGTTGTCAACACCTTTCTAGCACACACCGTTCAGAGAGGCCATGGTGGAAGATACCGGCTGCATCCGGTAGGCATGCCACCTGGTCCGGGGGCATGGGTGTTTCCGGTTGTAGCCGAGGGGGTAGCTCCCCTAGTTTGCGCGCGTTATAAATTTTGTGATCCCATGCTAATCAAGGTTGTAGCCTCCCCACTTAGAGTTTTGCTTAACGAGTGACATGGGTGATTCCAGACACCGGTAAGTCAGGCTGGGGCGTGCGGTCAGGTGTGTTTTCTATTAAAAGACCGTAGGCGGAATTAGTCCCGATGGACTAACGGAATCCGTTACTCGTGGGTAAAGAGTACACCCTCTGCAGAGATTACATCTATACGAATAGCCGTGTCCATGGTTAAGGACTACAGTCTGGGATGGGTCAAGTGTCGGTCTTAGTGTCGGTCTTCAGAGGAAAAATTACTAAACCCGAACATGGATCATGACTTGTGACTCTTGATGATTATGATCACTATTATTATGGACTAACCATTTATATTATTTGAATTCTTGAGTATCCCTGGAATGGTTCTACCTCCTGGATATTCATTGTGATTATTTACTTTATAAGCCCTTTATGCGGTGTCGCACAGACGCCCGACTGTGGCATGTTTGTTACTTATTTCACTTATAAGCCCTTTATGTGGTGTCGCACAGATGCCCGACTATGGCATGTTTGTTATTTATTTACTTATATATAAGCCCTTTATGTGGTGTCGCACAAACGGCCGACTGGTTTGTCATTTATTTACTTATAAGCCCTTTATGTGGTGTCGCTCAGATGCCCGACTGAGGCATGCTTTAAATTATTATCCTTTCGAGGTGTCGCTTTAGACACCCGATTGGTGCATGTTAATTCTACTCCATTATTTGCATATTCATGTTGTATATTAACAACCTTCTTGCGTGCATCATGGATTTTATTTTGTGACTGACGTTGTGATCATAGAATATTTCAGAGCATGATTATCAATTGTTATATTATACCTGTGTTCAAAATGTTTGCGAGTACATTCAAAAGTACTCACTGGCTTGTCCCTGGCTATTGTCTTGGCCAGATTCTTGCATGGAGAGGAGAGTTGTGATGACAATCCCAGAACCTACGCAATGATGATAGCAGCCTCGCGAAGATAGGAGTTATCCAGGTCAGCTGTTCCTGTGGGAAATGGAGTCCCATAGACGCTGATGAACCTCAAACCGCTTCCGCCGTCAACCACTAGAAACCTTGTGTTGTACTCATAGGCCAGAATGGTCTTGTACTACATATTATGTATTTTGCTTGGAGTTTGTGTATCAATTTGGTGTCTCATCAGCTAACAGTAATCCTGGGGCTGGTGAGCACAAGGGCCATTTTCTGGGAAATTAATATCCCGAAAAACCGGTCCTGACAACCTTGGTATTAGAGCTAGGCTGACCATTGGCAAATCCTATCTTAGCCAGGTCGATAAACCTAGATTAACCAACCTACCAGACCTTAACCTAACCCTAGCCAAGCTTCTCGTGTAAGATAGCCACACGGTGACTCCGACACCTTTTGGCAGTCAGTGCCCAACCTATCAGCCTAGCCTGTCGATCACACGCCACTGGCCAACACCTAAATTGTCTCTTTCGCAAGCGTGCGAAGGAAGACTCCGTCCCCCTTTTCTATAAAAAGGGCACGCTAGCCTCAACCCAGCACAGCACAACCTCTTCCACAAACCGAGCTATAATGCCTGGCCCCATCGTGCACAATGAGACCACAAAAAAACCCTTGGAGTTTTTGTGACCATGCTAGCAAACCTCACCCGCCGTGTCTTTGCATTACAAGAGCCCCCAGAGTATGTTGTGTATCAAGGGCCCATGAGCGGTGAGAGCCGTCAATTCTGGGCCACTGTACACATCTATGGTAGGGGTCTATCGCCAGAACGCCCCTACAGGTTCACCGGAAGGACAACTTCCTTTGAACCACAAGCCATCCAACTAGCTGCTCGAGAGGCTGTAATTCAACTCCGACACTTGTTGCCCAGAGTCAACTGTCGGTCGTTCTACTACTATCCCAGCCGTGACGAGTATGGTAGGCCACCCCAGGTTGTCAACGGAGATCATGAGATGGACCCTGCATTGTTGCATCTGGTGCGCTATGTAAGTGCACTAGATGAACTGTTCGATCAAATCACCGTTGATCTGATCGCAGCTCATGGAGAACTGGTTCGCCGAGCCCCGGTGAGAGGAGAAATGAGCCCGACGCTGACAACCCAGTCGTGTTGTTCGGACAACCGATCGTGTCCTTAAGGTCAGCCCCAGCCATCGACCAAAATACGTTGGTGTCCCCAGAAGTGCTTCGTCGCCTTTTTCGAACACGCTCCAACATGATTGTGGCCAACAATCCCCGGGATGGTCATCATCACTACCCCGACCGTGCAGCCCCTCAACCCCCTCAAGCTAATCCCGACGGTGAAACCCATAGAGAGGCCTCGACGTCCACAAGGCACGCCCGCTTAGATATTAACGAGGTAGACTAAGTCACTCGAGTTGTACCGAGTCTCAGTATGTCCATGCCCTGTAATTGTGTAATCCTGTATCGCCATAATTAATGCAGCCTGCTTATGTGCCTCCGTTTTGAATAGTAGCCTTGCACAATATGTTACTGTGCTGTTGCATTTTTAATTCCGGGCACATCTACCAAAACCACCCCGACGACACCCACAGTAATACGTCACTTTTGTGAGATATGTGTATCTGTAGCATTGACCCCGATCCCATAAGAGCAGAACCGACAAACTAATTACCCTTCACCACAGTAAATAACCCAGCCCCAATGCTATATAAAAGGCCACCTTGTGACCTTGCCAAGTACCCCTCACCTTGTGCACAACTCCCACAGCCATTTCTTTGCCATGCCGAGCCCTAGTATTTATCTGAGAACTCCAGATGCAACCCCAGGTAGTTTTGTTAAAATTTTGTGGGACTTTACCTGCAGTACCATGAGTGCTATCCATCCACCCCAGTACGAGTTGCTCAAATCAAGGATCACCCCATCCACCTCGAAATATTGGGCAGTGGTGCACATCCCTCCCACAAACCCAAACCAAGACCCAACGGAAGTCTCCTTCGAGGGGAAACCTATGACGACCCCGCATATCGCCATAGAAGCTGCTGCGTATGAAGCCCTTGCTCGCCTTTGATTTGCGGTGCCCTATGCCAGCGAACAGGGGTATTATTACTTCCCGAGTCGTGCAGCACCCGGAGAAGTAACATCTTTTCCCGGTGGACGAATCGAGAGAGACCCAGTACTGGACAACCTTGCCCAGTATGTCATCGCTCAAGAGAGTTTGACCCAACGAGTAATGGGTTATCTCCAGAGCCTCGCTGATTTAAATCCTCAGATCGCCATCGGCAGACCACAGAGGCCTGACCAGGAGAGGCACATTCATCGACTTGTCAATCCTCTTCCCTCGATAGAAGAAGAGTGAGCCCCAATCCCAGAGATGTTTTCTCAGGACCCTGTCCATTTACCGTTGTCGTTGTAGACATCACTGCTATGCTTATTATCCCAACATTTATTTACGTGTTACAACTTATGCGTGGTATCCCGAATTTGTGCGATGTATTAAATTTTTAGTTGCAATTAATGTGAGTGGTTTTTACTGCAACTAAATTTTATTAACAGTTTCACTCTCGGTAAATTCTGAAGTGAGATTTTCCCCCTGAGTTGTTGCGGCATAAATCTCTTCACGACATAGATTTTTATTCACGTAGCACCACGACAACAGGCGCACAACCACAACCACTCAACCTCATGCACTAATTGCAAATACACGTACACAAGTTACACCTAACTAATCACCTCTGAAGGAGAGATTAATGGGCGTTTGTTCGGGTGCAAGATTGCCTCCAGCACACCGACAACAGATAGAACCCGACACCGCACTTAATCCTCAGGATCACCGCCACTGCGGAGAGCTAACACTCGAGCGGCAACATCCCGACGATCATCGAGGATCATCACGCACAAGAGCACGGAGAACCCCAGCAATGCCGCCAACCCTCCGCACATCAGGATCACGTACCAGTCCGGCATCACCTCCGCCATTGCAGCCTCGTTTCGAGCTCCTGCAAACAAAAATGGAGAAGAAGGAAGGAGAAGGAGAAGCGAGGCCAATTGTGAGGAAGAAGAAAGGAGCACCTCGGTCGTTTTATAGCTCGAGATCGATGTACGGTGGGCGAAGTCCACCAGAGCCGCTAGTCGCTCAATCGCCGGTGTTTGGAGGCGAATCCGCGAGCAGTGCCGATAGCGCACTGGCCCGCGAGGTGAGTGCACGCTGCACCGGCAGCTAGCACGCCGTGCACTACCGCAGTACGGCCTAGATGCCCTACGCGCTAGACGTCGCCGGTAGAGAAAGCATGGGAAAGCACGCAGGAGAGAGGAAGAAGAGAGAGCCGAAGGTAGAAGAAGAGACTGACAGTGGGCCCCGGGTCCACCTGTCAGCCAGAGAGAGCACTGTGCTCTCGGGTGCAACCAGTGTATTTTAGTAATTTAGAATTTTATTCTAAATTTACTATAACCAAAAGTAGAAATTTCCCGTAGATTTTTCCACGCAATGCCAGTATGCCACACTATAGCTTTACACCACATATTTGCCCTCTCACTGTAGCCACATTTTAATTACATGAGTAGGATGGTTATTTTTGTGAAGGTAAGAGTAATTTTCTAAAAAAATAGCCATTAGCAAATCTCGAAGACGAGATTTTTCTTAAGGGGGTAGTGTTGTAACACCCCAAAAATTTAACCATGATTTGTTTATTAAAATTTTGCCAGGAAATTAAATTTTTACTTTCTGGATTTTATCTTTTGATTTTAGAACCTCTCTTTTCTTTGATATTGTGGAGTTTTTACCCCAAGTGAAAACTTTCCAAAAATAATAATGGGCTTGTATACCCTCTCAAGAAAACATTTCTTTTATCAGTGGATTTATTTGCATAATTGTTTTTCCAGAGCTTTATTCTTTTATAAATGATTTTTCATAAGTTTTAGAGCCTCTTTTGCGCTGCAACCATTTCAAATTCTTCTCTAAAATTCCCACCAAAATTTGGGGGGTCATGTGATGTTCCCACATCACTTTTGTGCAAAAACCTCTTTTAGTCATTTGGAAATTTTGGGCTCTACCCCTAGTTTTCAAGTCTGGTCTAGTTTGTAAAATTGCACTACAACCTATTTAAATATTTCTCTAAAACTTCCACCAAAATTAGGGGATGTTAGTAGGAGTATATTATTCAATTTTGTGCAAAAAACCACTGGTGTTCCTCGAAAAATTTGAGCAAATCATCCTCTTTTGCTCCCTGGTCAAGTTTGGTATTTTCTACTGCAACCCCATTTTATTTTGCTCTATTGCCCATGATTCTTTTTCCTGCTTATAGTCCATCCTACCAAACCCTTAAGTCCAGGAGAGTGGACCCATTGGAGCATTTTTGGTCCATGCAATGATAGTCTTTAGTTTTGTCCAGAATTGATTTTCTCAAAAACCTGCACTAACAAGTTTCTGTTCTTGCCAAACTAACCTTGCCACCCTCTTATTCATCAAATGACACTATGATCTGGAGTTTTTGGCCACCCCAAGAGTTGCCGAGATGCCCTTAGCATTCTGTCGAACACCTTGAGTGCATGAACAGAATTGGCATGAATTTTAGTTTGCATTGTGAGCTTGATCCTCTGACCCAACAAACTTGTCCACTAAGCCCATAACTAACCCTAACCAAGGCCTGTTAACTACCAGCCTCGCTCAAGCTCTCTGGCACACGATGGCATTACGTTGAGCACCTGGTGTGCGTGTGCTGGGCGCGCCCAGAGCGCACGTTTTGCACGCGCACGCACCGAGTCGCCGCATCCCACTGCCGCCTCCCCGCACCCGTTCTGGTCCCTTCCCACTCGCAGCCAACACGCCCGCCCCCTCCCTCGCCGCAGAGCCGTCCCTAGAGCCCCACAGCACCGCCGTCAGGTCAGCCCTGGCAACTAGCGGCCGGCCACAGCAGGCCCCTGCCCTGGACGCTGCCGCCCGATCCACTCCCGCTCACCAGCTGCCCTCTGGAGCAGCTCGAGCTCATCCACGGGACGTCTGCTAGCGCCCGTCGCCGCCATGTCGCCCTGCAAGCTACAGAACGGCGGTTCACCGTTCTTATCCATGGCCGCCGTCGGAACCAACCTTGGCCGCCTATAAATAGGAGCCCCCGAGCTCATCCACTCCCTCAGGCAACCTCAAGCCGTCCCCCTAGTGCCCCCTCAGCCAGTAAACGACGGAGGAAGGCTTTATCCCTCGTCTCTGGCCAGTTCGGTCACTGCCGCCCTCCGGTCCCATTCGTCGCAAACAGAGCCTCCCCAGCCCATCCAGTACTACCGTCCAACTCCCCTCGACCGTGCAGAGCCGCCCAGCCTCTCCGCTCCGATCGAGAGCCACCGTAGCCCAAACCCCCAAATCCTCCCGAAGCCACCTCCGCCGCGGAGCTCGCCGCTGGCGACTCCCTCCGTCCCCGCCACCCTCTCGACCACCGGGAGGACCACCCTGGACTGGCGGATCCATCCCTCCCCTCAGAATCCCGTGGGGAGCCACCGTTCACCGGTGTTGATCGCTGGAGCCCTGCATCTGCTCGGACAGTGGAGGAAGGAGGCGCGGTCGACCGGTCAAACCTGACCAGTGGGCCCAAGGGACCCACTGTCAGTGACCCCGAGACGGTCCACGCTGGCAATGTGAAAGCATAAGGCCCACAGTACGCTTTCCCCCCGAACCATTTTTTCTTTTTCTGTTTCTTTTACTTATTTATTAAAAACATAATTTTGACCAAACTTTGATTGGCTATATCTTTTCAAATATTAGCCCAAATGATTTGATTTTTTTTTTTGTTGTTTCTCAAATTTTGTCTAGTTTATTTTCATATTTATTTGAAAAAAAATTAGACAACTTTTTTGTACTGTTTTGAAACTATGTGTTAATTTGAATATTTTCAAAAACAGGATTTTTGAAGAAGAAGGCAACTTTCAAAAGTGCACCCCACTTGCATACTCTTGAAGGCAAGCACCTGAACCTTGGCCATATTATTGTTGTGTGTTGATACAGTTACAACACCACCTTAACACGAAGTATCCGTTAATTTATGTGATGATATGATCATACTCATGAGTGCATAATGAATGTTCCTTGCTGTTGGAACTTGATATGCTTGTGATAGTAATCACCCTCGTATGCCTTTCATGCCTATCAGAAGGAAGTCGGGAAAGTCTTGGTCTTGGGTAGGTATGAAGCTTGTCTCTAGTTCCTCGTCGAGACGGTTGTGTCCGGTATGACATGATTAGGTATGATGAGTGGTGATTCTATCTATTGGTTGAAACGTATTTGCTATGCTAATCATGCACGGAATACTTAAACCTCCTGAGTCGACCGCAGATCGAGTCTTGTTCCAGTAACCCCCAATCTTGTTTCGTACTACCACTTGTCCCTGCCATAGGTAGGGTACGGTTCAGTAAGCTGTCAACCCCTTTCTAGCACACACCATACATAGAGGCCATGGTGGAAGATACTGGCTGCATCCGGTAGGCATGCCACCTGGTCCAGGGGCATGGGTGTTTCCGGTTGTAGCCGAGGGGGTAGCTCCCCTAGTTTGCACGCGTTATAAATTTTGTGATCCCATGCTAATCAAGGTTGTAGCCTCCCCACTTAGAGTTTTGCTTAACGAGTGTCGTGGGTGATTCCAGACACCGGTAAGTCAGGCTGGTGTGTGCGGTCAGGTGTGTTTTCAATTAAAAGACCGTAGGCGGAATTAGTCCCGATGGGCTAATGGAATCCGTTACTCGTGGGTAAAGAGTACACCCTCTGCAGAGATTACATCTATACGAATAGCTGTGTCCATGGTTAAGGACTACATTTTGGGATGGGTCAAGTGTCGGTCTTCGGAGGAAAAATTACTAAACCCGAACATGGATCATGACTTGTGACTCTTGATGATTATGATCACTATTATTATGGACTAACCATTTATATTATTTGAATTGTTGAGTATCCTTGGGACGGTTCAACCTCCTGGATATTCATTGTGATTATGTACTTTATAACCCCTTTATGCGGTGTCGCACAGACGCCCGACTGTGGCATGTTTGTTACTTATTTCACTTATAAGCCCTTTATGTGGTCTCGCACAAACGCCCGATTGTGGCATGTTTGTTATTTATTTAATAATAAGCCCTTTATGTGGTGTCGCACAGACGCCCGACTGCGGCATGTTTCTCATTTGTTTACTTATAAGCCCTTTATATGGTGTCTCTCAGACGCCCGACTGATGCATGCTTTAAATTATTATCCTTTCGAGGTGTCGCTTCAGACACCCGATTGGTGCATGTTAATTCTACTCCATTATTTGCATATTCATGCTGTATATGAACAACCATCTTGCGTGCATCCTGGATTTTATTTTGTGACTGACGTTGTGATCATACAATATTTTAGAGCATGATTATCAATTGTTATATTATGCCTGTGTTCATAATGTTTGCGAATACATTCAAAAGTACTCACTGGCTTGTCCCTGGCTATTGTCTTGGCCAGTTTCTTGCATGGAGAGGAGAGTTGTGATGACAATCCCAGAACCTACGCAATGATGATAGCAGCCTCGCGAAGATAGGAGTTATCCAGGTCAGCTGTTCCTGTGGGAAATGGAGTCCCATAGACGCTGATGAACCTCAAACCGCTTCCGCCATCAACAGCTAGAAACCTTTTGTTGTACTCATAGGCCAGAATGGTCTTGTACTACATATTATGTATTTTGCTTGGAGTTTCTGTATCAAGTTGGTGTCTCATCAGCTAACAGTAATCCTGGGGCTGGTGAGCACAAGGGCCATTTTCTCGGAAACTAATATCCCAAAAAACCGGTCCTGACACATCGCTACCCCCAGGGCCCCCGTCTCGCCTAACCCTGTGGCGTTTGACCACGGGATCTAGTCCTTTGATTTGGCACGGACGGACTTTGACCAGGGGAACTCTCCACTCGGTTGTGATAGGTCAGCCCATAGGAACACTTTGGAGCAACATCTGGGCCAAAGCCACAGCAAGATCCCATCCGTGTAGACCCGACGCGTCCGTTTCCCCCTCCAAGTGTCGGCGGCAGCGCCGTCCGTGAGGGGGGTGAGGGAGTCCTGGACTAGGGGTGTCCGGATAGCCGAACTATCATCATTGACCGGACTCCATGACTATGAAGATACAAGATTGAAGACTTTGTCCCGTGTCCGGATGGGACTTTCCTTGGCGTGGAAGGCAAGCTTGGCAATACGGATATGTAGATCTCCTACCATTGTAACCGACTCTGTGTAACCCTAGCCCTCTCCGGTGTCTATATAAACCGGAGGGTTTTAGTCCGTAGGACAAACAACAATCATACCATAGGCTAGCTTCTAGGGTTTAGCCTCCTTGATCTCGTGGTAGATCTACTCTTGTACTACCCATATCATCAATATTAATCAAGCAGGAGTACGGTTTTACCTCCATCGAGAGGGCCCGTACCTGGGTAAAAACATCGTGTCCCTTGTCTCCTTTTACCATCCGCCTAGACGCACAGTTCGGGACCCCCTACCAGAGATCCGCTGGTTTTGACACCGACATTGGTGCTTTCATTGAGAGTTCCTCTGTGTCGTCGCTCATAGGCCCGATGGCTCCTTCGATCAACAACAACGACGCGGTCCGGGGCGAAACTTTTCTCCCCGGACAGATCTTCAGATTCGGCGACCGCCTTTGGGGCAATTCACTTGGCCATATGGAGCAGATCAAAACCTACGCCCCTGGCCATCAGGTCAGATTTGGAAGTTTAAACTATACGACCGACATCCGCGGAGACTTGATCTTCGATGGATTCGAGCCACAGCCGAGCGCGCCGCACTGTCACGATGGGCATGATTTAGCTCTGTTGCCGGACAGTGCCCTGGATGCCACACAAGAGTCCGCTCCGACCCTTAACCCGGAGCCGACTGCGCCGATCGAGGATGGGTGGCTAGACACCGCCTCGGGGGCTGCTACCTCTACGATGATGGAGCCGAATATTGACCCTGTCCCTTGTGAAGCTCGTGACTCCAAGCTGCCGGACTCTTCTTCGGACCCCGAACCCTCCGCGCCCCTGCCAATCGAACCCGATTGGGCGCCGATCATGGAGTTCACCGCTGCGGACATCTCTCAGCACTCGCCTTTCGGCGACATCCTGAATTCGCTAAAGTGTCTCTCATTATCAGGAGAGCCTTGGTGTCGGGGCTCGCTCTCTTCTGCGGCCTTGAGCACCTATGGGGCACTTGGGGGCCCCTTCTGGTTCGGCGGGGGAGCGAGGGCCGTGCGCAGAGCAGATCGAGGTCCGGCGCCGCAGCGTGGGGAGACAGGCAATCTTTACCCAGCCGGGGCTCTCCGGGAGATAACACCCCTCTGCTGCTCTATGTTGTTATAGAATCTAGCTCGGCGTGCGAGCATATGGTGGTCTGTGGGTGTTGAATGAATCGAACCCTTCTACGTGCACATGGGCCTCCCTTTTATAGTCGAAGGGGTACCCACAGGTGGCAGCGTGGGAAGAGGGGGTAGAAGCGAAAAGCGCAGGTTGGTACAAGCAGTGCAACAAATGCCCTACCTAACTCGACGGCGGGGACAAGGGCATTAAATGCCCGCCCGGCCGCTAACGGTTGCAAGTGGAGTGACCGTTAGGTGAGCCTCCGGGTGCCACGACGGCGCCTCTGTCGACTCCGTTTGCCATCTCGCTCTGCATGGTTGCGAGTATCCCGCCCGTGCTCTTGGGATGGCTCGGTGATGGCGCGTCACGGTGGTGCGCTGGAGTTGGGTGGCAGCCTTGCGCGGCAAGTGTCTTGTCGTGGTCCTTTGTCGTGCGGCAAGCTTGCCGCCATCGGGCTTGTCGGGCACGCGGGCGCCGCGCAAGTTTTCTGGTGATGCCATGGTTAGCCCTCGGCAAGCTCCTCTTGCCGGGCCTTCGACCCTTCGGGCTGGTACTTTGTTCTTGAATGTCAGTGATAAGGAGTGGTGGGGAGCCTTGCCGGGCGTCAGGCGAGTCTTGCCACGGGGTGCTACGACTGCCCGTGCACAAGTTCGGGGTACTAAGGTGCCCCCCTACTTTAGTACACCGACAGGAGCCCCCGGGCCTGGGCCAGACACGGTGCCGAGCGTTGTTGGGCCAGGCCCAAGACAGTGCAAGGGCACACGTGGCCCAAGTTCGCACGGCAACGGGCTCCGCACCCACCGCGCTCTCCCGTAACGGCACGCGTCGATTGCGGCGTCGTGGGAGACGTGGGCGGCGCGTGCGGCCTTTAGGGCATCCACCCCCGTGATCGTGGTGCAGGGCGAGGTCACTTCACCCATCGCTCCGGCCCCGCTCACTCGCCACGCGGCCTTCATGCATGGGGGTCGTGGGCGGCGAAGGTGGGAGACCGAGCCGTCACGGGCGGAGATGGCGAGTCGGCCCCGCTCCTCTGCCCTCCTCGCTTTTCGATTGGCCGGGCGGGGCGGTCGAGCCCCCACCTTGCCCTTTAAAAGGGCGAAAGGGGGGTACGATAGTCTCACACTTCCTCTCTTCCCTTCGTCTTTAACTTCCGTTACTCTTCCTCCCATCCGCCATGGAGGAAGGGAATCCTGGTCCTTCCACGGTGGCAGCAAGGGTCGCCTCCAGGCAACGCACCTCTTCCTATCCCGCACCCGTGGCGGAGGAGCCGGCCACAAGGGGGAGAGGGAGGGGGCGAGGCATGGACGAGGCCGAGGGCGTGGTCGAGGCGGTCGGGAGAGGCGGCGAGGCGATGTGCCTCCCGTCTCCGCCGCGGCTCCTTTCCTTGAGGCGGTCCATACTGAGCGATCCACAGGAGTTCTTCATCAAGCTGGGCGGCGCCTCGTCGCCGCCTCGGCTGCCGGCCCGTTCATGGCGCGATGGAACGGATCCGCCCGAGGTGATGGAGTTGCGCATGAGGGGCTGCGGGATCGGTGGCACTTTCGGGTGAGTGTCGTGTCCCCAGCCCCGGCGTGATGTACCGACCGAGGGTGGAAGGCGTTCGCCCGCATCCACAGCTTGCGGCGGGTTTACCCTCCATTTCAAGTTAATGGAGGCGACCTTCTCGCCGTCAAGGTCTTCGGGACTCGGGACCGGGCGAGATCTGTGTGGACAGCTCCTCCGATAGCGAAGGTCCCTCCTCGGCGAGAGTGACGAGGAGGGGAGCGGCAGCGGCGACGCAGCGAGGATGGCGGGTCCGACTAGGCGTCGGATGCTGCCTCAGGCCACCAGCGACCCCATCATCCGGTCGCCGGCCTCCTGAACTCCGGGGCCGTCTCCTTGGGCGGCTGGCGTGAGAGGCTGCGGAAGAGGGAGAGGGGTGGCGGTAAGGCCGTCAATCGAGTACGAGGCGAGAGCCCTCGTGCGTGCGGCCGACGTCCCACCACCCGTCTTCAAGCTCTGCCTCCGGCGCCTCCGTCTCCGCCAAGCTCTGGCGGCCCGGGAAGTTCTCTTGGTGTCTTCTGGCGCCCGTAGCTCTCCTAGGCGCCCCTTTTGCCCTTCCCGGCGGGCTTCTCTCGCCGGGGCCTCCTTGACCTACCTCCTGAACTCCTGAACAGAGAAACAGGAGAGGGATTATGGGCATCTTATCTTTCAATTTGTAAGCCCTTGGGCCTTAGTTGTATTTAAAATATGTAATCCTCTCTATCATGTTTTTCATCCTCCATGGACTTGTACTAAACTGGGATGTTTTTAATGAAAAGAGGGGGAACGCTTGTCGGACAGAGTCTTTTACTTGACTTCGTGCCTTGTATGCTCCCATCCTACGCTTTCGGGGAACTTGCGGCGCGAACACGCTTCTTGGCCTTGGGACATCAGCAACCTGCTTGGCGGTGTTGCCTCCGACAGCGACCTTGCGGGCGATTGCGGCGCACTTGTGTTTGTTGAGCGAACGGAAACAAACCAAGGGCGAAGCGGGCCACGACTCAACTCCTCCGCGTATGGGTTTTACAAGACACGCTCGTTCAAGGACGCAGCCTCGCCTTCCCCGGTCCATAAGAGGATGCATGACGAGGGACGAAAATCTTATCTGACTCCACAGCACCCCGGTGGCATTAGCTTGTCGGGGAGGAACCTTGGCCTTTGCAGCTTCTGGCAGTTCTGGCTCCGCCGAGATCCAGACGCCGGCGTGCTTTCTTTGGTCCTCGTCGGCCTTGCGGCATGGGGCCCAGCCCGTTCTGAAGGGTCTCTGGTACTTGCAGGCCCCAGCGAAGTTGGCTTGCCGGGGCCGGGGCACTCTTCTGGTTTACTGTAATTACGGCCATGAAGACAGCTGAGATAGGTCTGCAATAATTTCGTTATTTATATGCATATATATAAATACTTTTTGTGCGACTTCGCAAGACGATGCCGTGCCTTGCCCTTCGTACGTTTATACTCTACGCTGCTAGGGAACTTGCCGGTGCTAACACACTTGCTGAGTACGGAATATCAGCAGCCTGCTGGCGGTGTTTTCTCCGGCAAGAAACCTTCTCGGGCCAGCTGCAGTGCACTCGATTTGTTGGCGGACTCGAAACATATCGAGCGCAACTCAGCCATGAGTTGGCTCCTCGGCGCACAAGTTTCTCATCGAAGGCGCCTTACGGCAAGGCTTGCTACGTTCGCCCTCTACATTACATCCTTTATGCGTTTTACCCCACGCTTCTAGGGAACTTGCCAGCGCTAACACACTTACTGAGTACGGGACATCAGCAGCCCGCTGGCGGTGTTGTTTCCGGCAAGAAACCTTCTCGGGCCAGTTGCAGTGCACTTGCGTTGTTGAACGGGCTCGGAAACAAAGCAAGGACGCAACTTAACCACGAGTTGGCTCCTTCTGCGTGCAGGTATTGCGTACAAAGGACGAACGTGCAAAGGGGCATAACATAAAAGGAACATGGAACTAGCGGGTGCTATGTACGAAAACTCGGATGACTTAGCTTTTTTTTAAAGTCCCGCTGAGGTCGCACTTCTTCCCCGATCCTTTCCCCTTGTATGTTCTTGTCCCTACGCTGCTGGGGAATCCACCGGCGCAAACATGCTTGCTGAGCACAGGGCATCAACGGCTCGCTGGCGGTGTTGCCTCCGGCGGGGAGAACTTGTCGGGCTGGTTGCGGCGTGCTTTTATCATCGAGCGGACTCAAGACGAATCGACGGCGCAACTCAACCACGATTCGTTCCCCTCCCCGTGCCTAGGTTCTGCATACAAGGTATGGATTTTCGAGAATCTGACCCAAAGTTGAAGCTTGGCATCTTTCTCGCCCTCTTGGCGGTGGACTGTTTGGCGGAGCTCGATGGCGCGTCCTCAACGACAACGTGGCGTTCCGGGGAGATGCGCCTGCCGGAGTGCGTACCAGAGCTGGAGCCGTCCTTGCCGGGCTTAGTCTTTGGCTGGTCTGTCTTTGCTTTCTCGTACTTGCCGGTGGAGCTCGATGGTGCGTCCGGGGAGATGCGCTTGCCGAGGTGTGCTCCAGAGCTATCCTTTCCGGACTTGGTATTCCTCTTCCCCCGGGGAGCTTGATGACAAGTGGCTCGCTCTGCGCGATGGCTGCTTCCGGTAGATCTCGTCGGCGCAGATGAGTGCATCCTTTTGTCACCTTGGATAGAGATGACGTTCATCGGGCCGGGCATTTTGAGCACATTGTATGCGTGGTGAGAGGCCGCCATGAACTTGGCGAGTGCGGGTCAGCCGAGTATCCCATTGTAGGGTAAAGGGATATCAGCCACGTCGAATGTGACCCTCTCAGTCCTGAAGTTTAGCTCGCTGCCGAACGTCACCGGCAATGTGATCTTCTCCTTAGGTTGGCTCCTTCCCGGATTTATTCCTTGGAAGGTGCCAGTCTCTTCAAGCTCGCTGTCGGGGATCTGGAGCTTCTTGAGTACTGCGGAGGAAATCAAGTTCAGGCCGGCCCCACCGTCAATCAACATCTTCGTGACCTTGAGGTTGCGGATCGTTGGTGAGACCAACAGCGGCAAGCACCCGACCGCAGTGATGCGGTCAGGGTGATCCTCAACGTCAAGGCGAGGGCGTCTTGGACCACTTCAGAGGCTGCTGGCGCTTGACGGACGGCTCCGCTGCATTCACTTCTCGCACCCACTGTTTGAGTTTGCGGTGCAAGGTGTGCAGGGAGGCGCCGCCGTCGACGCACAATACCTCTGTCGCCTTCTGAAACTCTTGATCCTCAGTGTCATCTTCCTCCATTTCTTCATCTTCATCTTCCTCCTCGTCCTTGTCGCGGCCACGGGGAGGCCTGTCTCCTTGCCGCGCCTTGGCCTTGCCGCGGTCCCCTCCCCGGGCGGGAAACTTCTTGCCGGATCCTCCGCCACCTCCCTGGGCTCTCTCCTTATCGCGGCGCTCGTACTCAGCTTTCTGCAGCTCCGCCATCTGCTCTACTTTTTTGCAGGTTTGGAGGTCATGGCCTTTGGTGCGATGGATCTTGCAATAACGCTTGCCGGAGCCGTCCTGCTTGTCGGCGGCCGCTACAGCCTCGCCGGAGTCGTCGGTCTTGGCTTTGTCGGAGCCGCCTCCGTTGCCGGAATGCTCAACAGCTAGCACATCCTTAGCTTTCCTCTTCCTATTGTTCCGCCTCCGGTTCCTCCTTGTCGGGGCAGTGTCCTCGCTGTCAGATCCTTCGCTCCGGCAACCTCTGGGGATTTTCCTCCCCTCTTCAGCCCGTGCACACTTGTCGTGAGAGCGAGAGCTCGCCGACATCTCTCGATCTTTATCATCGCCATCTCCTCCTCATCCTGCGTTACGCCGCGTTCGATGAAAGCGATAACCGGCGCAGGGTGGACGTCGGGAATATTGCGCTGCACCTGGCTGAATCTTTGTATATACTTGCACAGGGGCTCCCCCTCCTTCTGGACGAGTAAATGGAGGTCGCTTTCCTGGCCATGAGGCTTGTGGCCGCCCGTGAAGGCGCCGATAAACTGATGACACAGGTCCGCCCATGAAGAGATGGAGCCGTCCGGCAAGTGCATGAGCCAAGATCTGACGTTGGGCTTGAGTACCAGCGGGAAGTAGTTGGCGAGATCTTCGTCGCGCCCTCCGGCAGCTTTGCACCGCGATGGTGTAGATCTTTGAGGAACTCCGACGGTGTATCCTGCCATCATACTTCTCGGGCACATCGGCTTGAAGTTTTAGTTTTGGGCCATGGACTTGCCATAGCTCGCGGGTGAACGCGGGCAACCAGCCGACTCGACAAGTCGCTGGTTCTCCGGTGCGTCGCGTGTCGACAGCAGGCCCGGCGCGCTGGTCAGATTGACGTCGCGCTTCTCTCCGACACTCGATCGCGAGTCGGCGTCTTCAGCGTTGCCGTTCTTGGAGAACGTGGCGCTGATCCAGCGAGTTCGCGGGTCCGGCGACGCGTGGAGTCGGCGTCAAGGTTGGTCCGCGAGCCGCGATCTTAACTGTGGGGCTGGGAGCGCACGAAGCGGTACCCAGCGGTCTGTCGGCGCCGCCCTGTAGGCGTCTTGTCGAGCCCTCGACGCGTTCGGTCGCCGGGGTTTATCGCCCGGCGGCGGACGAGCTGTGTATGGCCATCCTCGATCGTTGATCTTGTGTGGCGCCGAGGAAGTCTAAAGCAGCTGGGCTCGCCGGCGCTTCTCTGCGATCTTGGGCAGCGGTGGTGATGGGCGGCGCGAGGAGCGAGACGTGCTCGGACTTCCAATCAGGTTGGGAGGAGCAACACCTCGCCCAGCGACCGTACTTCACTCGCACCAAGCATGCGTTACGTGCATGCTGCCCGCGGCGCCCTGCGACCCACCGACTTAGCCTTGCTCCAGCGAGCCGCGGTGCTTGGAGCACCGGGCGTTGTTGACCTTGAACCTCTTGGGACGGGCGCTGGCGTCTACACTGTCGCCCGACGCTATGGGCCTTGTTCTGGATCTGGTGACGACCACGAGACCCACCGCGGCATTCCGCTCCCGGCGGCGTCCACCTCACCGTCTACTTGCACCGGCGGTGGCGGTAGAGTTGATGTAGACGGGCGCCACCTCCGAAGGCTTCTTCTTGGTGTCATGTTGACGATAGCGCTGATGTAGTGCGGCGTGGACCGGATCAGGTGCTCACGACCTCGACACCCCCTACCTGGCGCGCCAAAGATGTCGGGGCTCGCTCTCTTTTGCGGCCTCGAGCACCTATCGGCACGCAGGGGCCCTTCTGGTTCGGGCGGGGGGCGAGGGCGTGTCGAAGCAGATCGAGGTCCGGCGCCGCGCGTGGGAGACGGGCAATCTTTACCCACCGGGGCTCTCCGGGAGATAACACCCCTCTGCTGCTCTGTGTTGTTATAGAATCTAGCTCGGCGTGCAAGCATATGGTGGTGCTGTGGGTGTCGAATGAACCGAACCCCTTCTCGTCGCATGGGCCTCCCTTTTATAGTCGAAGGGGTACCCACAGGTGGCAGCGTGGGAAGAGGGGTAAAGCGTAAAAGCGAGGTTGGTACAGCGATTGACAACAGGTGCCCCTACCTAACTCGGCGGGGGGACAAGGGCACTAAATGCCCGTCCGTCGCCTAACAGTGCAAGTGGGTGACCGTTAGGTGAGCCTCCGGGTGCCACGACGGCGCCTCTGTCGCTGCGTTTGCCACCTCGCTCTGCATGGTTGCGTAGTATCCCGCCACGTGCTCTTGGGATGGTTCGGTGATGGACGCATCACGGGTGCGCTGGAGTTGGGTGGCAGCCTTGCCGCGCAAGTGTCTTGTCAGCGGTCCTTTGTCGCCGGCAAGCTTGCCCGCCACCGAACTTGTCGGGCGGAGCGGGCGCCGCGGCAAGTTTCTGGTGATGCCATGGTTAGCCCTCGGCAAGCTCCTCTTGCGGGGCCTTCGACCCTACGGGCTGGTACTTTGTTCTTGAATGGCAGTGATAAGGAGTGGTGGGGAGCCTTGCCGGGCGTCAGGCGAGCCTTTCCACGGGGTGCTACAACTGCCCGTGCACAAGTTCGGGGTACTAAGGTGCCCCCCTACTTTAGTACACCGACACTTGGCCGGATTATGGCCAGGACGGTTGGGATGTGGACGACGAGGAAATTCAAACCCCACCCACCACCGACTTCATAGCCACTGTCGATGACTTAACCGACAAACGAAATTTCGACTCCGAAGATATCGACGGTATGGATGACGATGCTGGAGACAACCAAGAGCTAGCACCCACAGGGCACTGGAAAGCCACCTCAACTCACGGTGTATATATGGTGGATACACCTAAAGGAAGCGATAACAAGGAACAATGGGACGCTGCGAAGGTTAATTTCCCCGAAAAATAGCCGAAACGGCGACGCAAGCGCCGCCCAAAGTCCCGCCTCGACAACGACCCAGCCATACAGCAGGGAGAACCAGTGGACGACGAACATACCCCCAAGCAACCATCCGAACAGGATGAATTGGACAAGCAACCATCCGAACAGGATGAATTGGACAAGCAACCCATTCTCGGCGAAAACAACAATCCGGATGATCTCACGCCGGACACATCGTTGGAGCAGAAGAACCTCCACAAAAGGCTCGTCGCCACTGCACGAAGTCTGAAGAAGCAGAAGCGGAAGCTCAAAACAGTGGAAGACGTACTCAGAATGAGAAGGAGCAAAGTACTCAAGACCGCAGAAAAATACGGTGATAGTCGCCAACCAAAGAGCTACCCGAAGCGCAAACTATTGCCCGAATTTGATGAGGAGGCCGTAGAGCCCCCACAATCAAAAAACAAAGAGGCTGCCCGGTCGGATAGACGACCACATGACAAACAAAGAGCGGCAAGCGGCGCCGCACACAAGCCAGCACGTGATCCACATAAGGATCCTCGCAAAAAGGATGGCACGGTCAGATCCATCTATGGGCCAAGAGAGCAAGCTCCAGAAAGCAACACAATACGTCGAGTATTCGAAAATCACGGCACACCCAAATACAGGGGCGCCGCACACCCCCTATGTTTCACCGATGAGGTGCTGGATCATGAATTTCTAGCGGGATTCAAGCCCGTAAATATAGAGACATACGATGGCACAACAGACCCCGGAGTCTGGATTGAGGATTACATCCTGCACATACATATGGCTAGAGGAGATGACCTCCACGCCATAAAATACTTACCCCTCAAACTCAAAGGGCCAGCCCGGCATTGGCTCAAAAGCCTCCCAGAAAATACCATTGGAAGTTGGGAAGAGCTCGAGGATGCGTTTCGGGCAAATTTTCAGGGGACTTATGTCCGCCCTCCGGATCCGAACGATTTAAGTCACATAACTCAACAGCCCGGAGAGTCAGCCCGCAAATTCTGGAACAGGTTCCTCACCAAAAAGAACCAAATAGTCGACTGTCCGGACGCCGAGGGATTAGCAGCCTTCAAACGTAAGGTCTGAGACGAATGGCTCGCCAGACACCTCAGCCAGGAAAAGCCAAGAACAATGGCCGCACTAACAAGCCTCATGACTCGCTTTTGCCCGGGAGAGGATAGCTGGCTGGCAAGATGCAGCACCAGCGACCCAAGTACATCCGAGGTTAGGGATGGAAATGGGAAACCACGATGTAGAAAGGACCAGCGCCGGACTAAGGAAAATGGCCCAGAGAGCATGGCAGTCAATGCCGGGTTCAAAAGCTCTTGGCAGAACAACAAAACACTGCCTCTCAAGGACAACAGCGACGAGCTATCCAACCTAAACAAAATCTTGGACAGGCTATGCCAAATACACGGTACCCCCGGGAAGCCTGCAAACCATACCCACAGAGATTGTTGCGTTTTCAAGCAGTCCGGCCGACTTAACGCCGAACACAATGGGCTCGACACACCAAGTAAGGACGATGACGAACCCCACAAGCAGAGCACCGGAAAACAAAAGAATTTCCCACAAGAGGTCAAAACAGTAAATTCACTTCAAGTGATAACAGGGAAAAATAGAGCGGCACCCACTAAAGTACGCGCCGCACGGTCTACCCCAACGGAGTCCCAACACTGGTTGTCAAAACCAATCACCTTCGACCATCAAGACTACTCCGGAAGTACCCAGAATGCAGGATGGACTGCTTTGATATTAGATCCTATAATCGACGGACTGCAATTTACACAAGTCCTAATGGATGGCGGCAGTGATCTAAACCTGTTATACCAGGACACAATCCGCAGAATGGGGATAGACCCAACCAAAATTCGCCATAGCAACACTTCCTTTAAAGGAGTGATGCCAGGCCAATATGCCCATTGTACGGGCTGTCTACTACTAGAAGTTGTGTTGGGCTCATCCGACAACTTCCGTCGCGAAAAGTTAGTCTTCCACATCGCCCCATTTAAAAGTAGCTACCAAGCACTATTGGGACGTGAAGCTTTCGCCCGCTTTAACGCAATACCGCATTATGCATCTCTTACACTTAAAATGCCCGGTCCACGTGGCATCATCTCATTAAAAGGAAACTTCAAGTGTTCCTCGAATACGGAAGAACGTGAGACTGCCTTGACAGCCACGCATTAATCTGGCCTTGCTGATCGAAGCACCTAAACAGGTCATTGAGACCCCGGACACGGTTAGGCGAGTCCGGCATAAATAAACAAGGGGCTTACTAGCCCCCCCCCCCTACAAGGGGTTGCACGCATGTACAATAAGAGCCAATAAAGCTCAATCTTATTCATTTTTTGAATCATACTCTGTTTATTTTTAAAATACATTTTTCGCACGATCTTTTTTTCAAACTAAGTTCTTCTCTTTTACAGATGAACAACGTGCTACACCCGTCCGAGGATACGGCAACAGAGACACCGTAGCAGAGCGTGCGGTGAGGGACCTGTTGCAAGGATTCTTTTCAGATTAAGACCCTCGTAAACCTTTTTACTGTCTCTTGTTGATACACATCCCGGCTTACCATAACAGGGAGGAGGCTGGCGTTTTGGCATCGGCGCGTCGAGAAGTTTTTTGGCGTGCACGGACACTAGGGGCTTAGGGCATTGTTTTGCCCGTTTTCATAAAGACCGAATACCTTAGGGAGTGTTCGGCGTCTCGAGTTAGGCCTTATATGCATCAGCTCCGAATCATGTCTTTGGTCAAATGTTGGGTTTGCCCGACTCCTGTGTTTTGCTGCCTTACGTTCCGTTCTATCGGCTAAAGCGGCACCAGGAGAACTCTTGCGATTTTGCCCGGTTGGCTGGAGAGCACCTCGATGAAAGCGAAAACGGACTACCATGATATAGCGAGAGCGGTCAACCACTCGATCGACCACGGAATGTTTAGAATTCCTCGCTTTGACGAAGGACCGTTTGAGTCGAGGAACATCTGCGCCCGAATTGAGGCGTGGTGCCCCTAGGGGCTATATAGTAGCCCCACCATCGAACTCCTATGGCTAAGTGGATGTGATAAAGCATTATAGTTCGGTTGCCTAGTTTGCTACGCTATCACCTCCTTCACAGGACCAAGACATTGGATTAAGTGTGAAAATGCGCTTTTTTGTAAACACCCCCGCACTATGTGCGTGGGGGCTAAAGCCAAAGACTGCCATCTTTCAGGTTATATACACATATACATTACTGGACGCGAGGGAGGTATTTCAATACTTGAGCGCACAAGTATAAAAAGCCCTTATATTATATATTTGAAACATGGTTTCACAAATCATACATGTCATTTGAACATAATATTCTTGAAACCTTTGCGTCTCTATCAAATAGGCGTACACAGGACTTACTCAAAATAGTGCTTGGCAGGTACTCGGCTTCGGTCCGAATCCCGGGATGCAACGTTGGTGGCCTCCATCTCTACCCAGTATGTTTTGACACGGGCAAGAGCCATCCGTGCACCCTCTATGCATGCCGATCGCTTCATCGCCTTGATATGCGGCACCGCATCAAGGAACTGTTGCACCAAGCCAAAATAAGTCTTCGGCTCGGGCCTTTTAGGCCACAAATGAGCCACGACATCCCTCATGGCAAGTCCAAACAACCTATTCAGCTCAGCCCACTCGGCTAACCGATCGGTTAATGGAAGTGGACACTCCGGATTATGGAATTGCGACCAAAAAAGCTCTTCCATTCCGTGATCCTTTTGGCCCCGGAAGTGTGCGACTGCGTCTGCGGCACTCGCCGGCAAATTCAAATAAGCATCCTCCGCACCCCACAACTGGCCCAACTGAGCATACTTCGGATTCGTGAATTTCCTACGTAGGAGAAAAGGCTTTCCAGCCGCAATATCCCCGGCCTAACGTAGCTCCTCCTTTATAGCCCTCATCGGCCATGGCATCCTTAACCCGGTGGCCTTCTTCAGGTCCTTGCTCTGCTCGGCGTTCTCTTTCAAGGAACTCATAGCGGTCAGTAGCATCCTTCAGCTTCACGGCCATTTCGGCCATTTCCTCCCTGCTTCGGCAGTGAGCAGCCTGTTCAGCTTTTAGCTCTTCGGCCGCCTTCAAGACAGCCGCATTACTTTTTCTGGCTTGCTCCTTGGCTCAGGCAAGCTCCGCTCGAAGGTCCTCCATAGTAGCAGCGCCATCTGCATTAAGCATACATGTTGTAAGGCACGGGCGTCAAGCTTCCTTACCAGGTGTCCGCGGAGAAGCCACATACCTTGTGACTCGTCAAGTCATTTATTGACCAGCCACGATGTCGCATCATAGCGTCAAGTTGCCGCTTCGGTTCGGCAACTTTATCGATCTGCTGGCCACGAACCCTCCGCCACCTGAATAGGAGGCGACATCTTATAGCGAGATTATGATCCTCGGCGCGGCTGTCGCTTTTGACAGCGTGCGAGTCTCGAGAAACTACTATCCATACAGGCGCATTCTATGTACCGTCATCAAAAAGGTATATCATTTTAGCGTACCTCAAACCCCGTCGATAAACTTATAGCGGCCTCATGCAACCCGCTCTCGATGGATGAAATCCTTTCAATCACCGTACTCATTAACGTCGGTGATCTTCAGATAAACGTCGCCCGAGCAGATCCTTGGCTCCTCGGCCGTACACCGGTTGGTGCCGAACTCTGGCCCCACCGGACTCGGGAGACCCTCGTGATGACACCTCGGGTCGTCCGCCCGCTGACGGTCTGCGGCGGATGGAAGCGTTCGCTCTCCATCATCTCACGAGCGAAAATCCCGAAGATGAGCTCTGCTGAGAAGGGCTGAGATCCGAACTACAAGGTAAAACTTGGTTATCTTGGAAATAAAAACAGGGATGTCCTTATTACAAAACTCCCTTTCTACTTACGGCTCATTTGGAGGCTGATTCCCTTGGGGAAATAGTGCGGCGGGGCTTCTCTGGCGCAGGACCCTCTGGTGAAGATTTCTTCCCCGCTTTGAGGCCTTGGCCTCCGGATCTTCAGGAGCGGTCCTCTTCTCCCCCTGGAGGGAGGGATTCTCGGTCCCCCCTTTCTTGAGAGCCTCCTCGGGAGGGCGATAGTTTTCTGTTTTCCACTTCACCCTCTTCCGGCGCAGCCTCCGGCATCTTGACTAACACGGGATCCGGCGTGGTCTCGGGGAGGGCCGGACACCATATCGATTTGCTTTTGCTATCCACTCCTCCTCAAGGGATAGCTGGTTAAAGAGCAAGTTTATGATAAATGTCACAGACTGCATGTCCGGACCTGAACTTCTACTTGAGTATCCGAGGCGATTGCAGCTCAGGCTGCGTCCTCGGTCAAATCCGGACACATCTCTTGTGATCCGAAGAGCAGTTTATACATCTCCGCGGGCGTCGCACCCATGAAGTGTTGGAGATCTCGTGGTCCCTCGGTTAATTCCACACGGCGGAGGGGCGGCGTTTGTAGAAGCGAAGCGCGAATCAGCATGACTTGCGCCACTACAACCAGATTGATCTCCCTCTATTGGAGGTCTCAAATGCGACCTGCAATAATGTGCGTCCTTGGGCGGCCCCGATCAAGCCCTTTGTTGACCCATGGCGCCCAGCCGTTGTGGAGGCGAGTGAAAGGTGGCGGCGCCACCCATCTGGTGCCCACAGGGGCGGTGATGTAGAACCCTCCTGTTGCCTGGCTGAGCTCCTTTTGAAAAAGGCCCTCGGGCCCGCGGGCGTCGACTATCTTGCTTATACTGCCCCTCCACTTTCTGCTGCCGCTCCTCGATCATCTTGGCTCCACGTTGAAGGTCTTGAGCCACAATCCGAAGTGAGGAGTGGTGTGGAGGAAAACCGCATCACGACAATGAACAATGAGATGTGGAGGATGGACTCCAGATCCAAGTCATGGAATTCCAGCCCATAATAAAACATGAGCCCCTCACGAAGGGGTCCATCGGGAAGCCTAAACCCTGACGGAAGTGAGACACGAACACCACGCTCTCACCAGGCTCGGGAGTGGGAATAACTTGCCCTTGGGCGGGCAGCCTATGCCAAATTTCGCCGGTTAGATACCTGGCGTCTCTCAGCTTTAGCACATCTTCTTCTGTGACGGAAGAGGGCATCCACCGCGGCCACATGGGTGGTCGGACATGTCGAAGGTCCAGCGCCTAAATCTGGAGCCTTGGGTGTTGGAACTTTCGGGGTGAGGCGGATTCGATTGAAGATTGAAGAAAAGGAACAGGCCTTGGTCTCGTTATAAAGGGTTGAATACCAGAGCCGTCCCGTAACCGTTTGGGACTTGCCAGCCCGATGGAGGCGAGCCAGACGCGGTTGGGTCACCCGTCCGTATTGATGAGAATCCGGAATAATAGGACCACGATCTCTGCTTTGACAAGGCGTGCCAAAAGGAAACCGCTAAGCGTGCTGAGGTGGAACAATAAAAAGCGATTGAGTAAAGGCTTGGCGTGGTGTGGCGTCATGCGCGAAATCGTCGGCCAGATTGAACTTGTGTGAATATTATTCTCTCTCTGATGGAATGTGAATTTATTTTGCGAGCGGACACTATCACGGTGTTGAAATCTTCTATGGATTATTAGGAGGAGAACCCGCCTTGCAATGCCGAAGACAATATGCGCGCGGACTCGTCGTCATTGAAGCCTGCTCGGGAGACTCTTGAGGAGTCCTTGACTAGGGGTGTCAGGATAGCGAACTATCATCATTGGCTGGACTCCAAGACTATGAAGGTACAAGATTGAAGACTTCGTCCCGTGTCCGGATGGGACTTTCCTTGGCGTGGAAGGCAAGCTTGGCAATACGGATATGTAGATCTCCTGCCATTGTAACCGACTCTGTGTAACCCTAGCTCTCTCCGGTGTCTATATAAACCGGAGGGTTTTAGTCCGTAGGACGAACAACAATCATACCATAGGCTAGCTTCTAGGGTTTAGCCTCCTAGATCTCGTGGTAGATCTACTCTTGTACTACCCATATCATCAATACTAATCAATCTTGATTAGGGTTTTACCTCCATCGAGAGTGCCCGAACCTGGGTAAAAACATCGTGTCCCTTGTCTCCTGTAACCATCCGCCTAGACGCACAGTTCGGGACCCCCTACCCGAGATCCGCCAGTTTTGACACCGACAGGGGGTAACACCCCAGAGACGCGTGCCGGGTGTTTGCAACCTCCACAACACTTCCAAACTTGTGAGAGGCCGCCTACGCAAGATTTGGCGGCATGTGCTAACCCCCGGAGGCCACCAGCGACAGTCGTAGACACGCGAAGAGCAATTCGCGGAGAGGGAAGTGTTCAGATACTTCTCCATCACTAAAAATTATGAAAAATTACCATCAGTCCTATAGCACATGTGCCCAAGTCGTGTAAAAAAGTCATGATTTCATCGTGCTCCAAGTATTTAATAATATTCATGCCGCGTCGTTACCGCAGAACGTCTACTATCGTGTCATCGCCGTCCGTGAGGGGGGCCACACCACGAAGACATGTGTCGCCTCTTCGTAAATGCCACCACACCGTACGACATGTATGAGGTCCCGGTGCGATGCTCTGATGGCATTGCTATCCCCAGGGCCCCCGTCCCGCCTAACCCTGTAGTGTTAGACCACGGGATCTAGCCCTTCGACTTTGCACGGACGGGCTTTGACCAGTGGAACTCTCCACCCGGTTGTGTAAGGTCAGCCCATAGGAACACTTTGGAGCAACATCCGGGCCAAATCCACAGCAAGATCCCATCCGTGTAGACCCGACGCGTCCGTTTCCCCCCTCCAGATGCCGGCAGCGGAGCCGTCCGTGAGGGGGGGGGGCACACCCCGGAGACGCATGCCGGGTGTTTGCAACCGCCACAACACTTCCAGACTTGTGAGAGGTCGCCTACACAAGATTTGGCGGCATGTGCTAGCCCCCGGAGGCCGCCGGCCACAGTCGTAGACACGCAAAGAGCAATCCGCAGAGAGGGAAGTGTTCAGATACTTCTCGATCACCAAAAATTATGAAAAATTACGATCAGTCCTATAGCACATGTCATCACCGTCCGTGAGGGGGTCCACACCCAGGAGACGCGTGCCACCTCTTCGTACATGCCACCACACCGTACGGTATGTATGGGGGCCCGGTGCGATGCTCCGGTGGCATTGCTACCCCCCCCATGGCACCCGTCTCGCCTAACCCTGTAGCATTTGACCACGGGATCTAGCCCTTTGACTTTGCATTGACGGGCTTTGACCAATGGAACTCTCCACCCGGTTGTGTTAGGTCAGCCCATAGGAACACTTTGGAGCAACATCCGGGCCAAAGCCACAACAAGATCCCATCCGTGTAGACCCGACACGTCCGTTTGCCCGTGTGTGTGGTTTGTGAGGCACGGCCACGTCAAGGACGTGCGTTGCTTATTCAAATAGCACACCACCCCTGCATGCATATGCATCGGTGTCGGTGTCAAAACCGGCGGATCTTGGGTAGGGGGTCCCGAACTGTGCGTCTAGGCGGATGGTAACAGGAGACAGGGGACACGATGTTTTTACCCAGGTTCGGGCCCTCTCGGTGGAGGTAAAACCCTACTCCTGCTTGATTGATATTGATGATATGGGTAGTACAAGAGTAGATCTACCACGAGATCAAGGAGGCTAAACCCTAGAAGCTAGCCTATGGTATGATTGTTGTTCGTCCTACGGACTAAAACCCTCCGGTTTATATAGACACCAGAGAGGGCTAGGGTTACACAGAGTCGGTTACAATGGTAGGAGATCTACACCGTATTGCCAAGCTTGCCTTCCACGCCAAGGAAAGTCCTATCCAGACATGGGACGAAGTCTTCAATCTTGTATCTTCATAGTCTTGGAGTCCGGCCAATGATGATAGTTCGGCTATCCGGACACCCCCTAGTCCAGGACTCCCTCAGTAGCCCCTGAACCAGGCTTCAATGACGATGAGTCCGGTGCGCATATTGTCTTCGCATTGCAAGGCGGGTTCCTCCTCGAATAATCCATAGAAGATTTCGAACACCAGGATAGTGTCCGGCTCTGCAAAATAAATTCCACATTCCACCGTAGAGAGAATAATATTCACACAAGTTCAATCTGCTGACGTATTTCGCGGCATGACGTCACACCACGGCCAAGCCTTTACTCAATCGTTTTGTTCCACCTCAGCGCGTTTAGCGAAGCGGTTTCCTTGGCACGTCTTGTCAAAGCAGAGATCGTGTCCCCTTATTCCGGGATTCTCATCAATACGGACGTGGGTAACCCAACCGCGCCATTGATTGCGGCGCTTGGGAGATAAGCGAGTTTTACCGGGCTGGTGGGGACGCATAGTTTCATCCTCCCATATATAAGGGGATAAGGATCCACCTTTTCACCTACGCCTTCTTCCTCCTTTGCTTATCCATCTCCGCGCACTCGAGCTCCAGCGCCCAAGCCCGCACATCTCACCTCAACCTTCTCCAACCACGTTTGGAGCGGGAGGCAAGTGGATGGCCTCCTCCGTCATGGAGGGGCACATCAAAAAGCTGCGCAAGGCCGGATACTTGTCTAGCGATATCGCGCACTGGCTTCCTGATGAGGGGCAGCTCATCCCCACCCCCAGGCCCCATGAGAGGGTGGTATTCCTTCCCCATTTCCTCCGCAGACTGGGCTTCCCACTTCACCCCTTGTCCGGGGGCTCATGTTCTACTATGGCCTGGATTTCCATGATCTGGCCCCGAATTTTATCCTCAACATCTCGGCGTTTATCGTCATGTGCGAGGCTTTCCTCTGCATCCAGCCCCATTTCGGCTTATGGCAAAAGACTTCTAATGTCAAGCCGAAGGTAGTGGGTGGCAGCCAAGCGGAGTGCGGAGGCGCCATGGTGGGCAAGATGCCCAACGTCACCTGGCTCGAGGGCTCCTTCGTGGAAACCATCAAAGGGTGGCAATCGGGGTGGTTCTACATCACCGAGCCGCGTGACCCTGAATGGGCAGTGGCCCCCGAATTCAGATCTGGCATCCCCACGCGGCTCACCTCCTGGAAAGAGAAGGGCCTGTTGTGGGGCGATTAGGAAGAGCTGACCGGACTCCAATCCTGTCTCCAAACCCTGGTGAACAAGAAGCTCAAGCTTGTCAACGCAATCCAGGTCATGCTCATCCGCCGGATTCTCCCCTGCCAACAGCGGGACTTCAACTTGTGGCAGTTCGATCCGGCATAGCACCAGACTTTGAGCGGGCTCTTTGACACTACGTACGAAGAGGCCTGGAGGGTGCTGTTCAAGGGCGCCGAGGCTCCCACATCCGCTACCGAAGATCGCGGATTCAGCTCGCAGCGTCAGGCTGGCGAGGTAAGCTATACTATCCTTTATGGGACACTTGCTTTCCATAGTTTGACTCTTTGTGGGATCTAAACTCCCATTGCCTTTAACAGGCCTGGCAGAAGACGTCCGGACAGGTTAACTATCCGGCTCCCCTTCCAGAAGACCCAGCGGATGCCCGTTTGTGAGGCTCTTGGTCCCGGCGCCTATATGTGGCGCCGAGAAGAAAACCAGCGAAGGCCACGGGAACCCGGAGGAGTTCCCGGCGCCAGGTGTTATCTCAGATTCATCGTCTGATGACTCCAAGGCGGACTCCTCCCACGAAGACGAGGAGGAGAAAAAAGAGGCCTCTCCCCCAGCGGGGGGAGAGAAGAAGAGGAAGGCTTCCCCAACGGGGGAGGCCGAAGGGTCCAAGAAAGGAAGGACCCTTTCCCCGGACTGTTCCACCAACGCCGACGACGGTGACGAGGAGTGGCCCTCGAGGGCCAAGCCCCTGGCGAGATCGTAAGTGTCCAGATTCCTGAATAACTCATAATTTTTCTTTTTGTCGCATAGTGTCTTCTAACGCCGCATACAACCATGTACTCCGCCCAAGGACGATCTCCCCGCTTCGTCGAGCGGGTCCCTGGGTTCGTCGGATGTGAATAGCGCTTCAATTCCGACCGCCTCCTCCCCCCATGATGCAGACGACACCGAGGTGGGGTCCCAGAAGGGGACCAGCCAAGAGGAGGAGGCCCCGGAGGTGCCACAGGGCAACCTCCCGGACTTTGGACCGGACTACGCACCGGAACCTTTGGTGGTTCCAGAGTCCGGCGGGCGGCCCCTTCGTGAGGAGGGCAAGACAGCGACGCCGACGGCCTACGTCCAACCGGAGGCGCCGGATAACTTGCTGGAGGCGCTCAACGGTGCTTCCATCGACGAGGAGCACCGCACTGTCATGAGTGCGGTGATTCAGAAGGATCTGCTCGCCAAGAGCGGGCTGACCGAAGCCTGCACCAGCCTTCTAACAGGCTTTGAGGTATGTGATTAGGATATGTAAAAATAGTACCACATAGACAGTAGCCCCTGATGCTCAGTTCGGTGTTCGGAAAGAAAAGCCGAACTGAGGATCTAAAAAGATATACGCAGGAGTCTAACACAAATATGTCAATATGGGAATGCAGGCTGCGCTGCTGACCTCTGCCACACTGACTACGGAGGTCAATTCCTTGAAGCAGAGCCTCGAGTGGTCCGAGATCGAGCTCGGCCGTGCCAAGAAGCAGCTCGAGGACAAGGAAGGTAAGTAACACCTTATTAAAGTTGTACCTTATAGAAAAGGATTTGGTTGCAAAAAAGAAAAAATGACAGGGATACCATGGGTACTCCAGGGGCTACGAACGAGGTGGCGACCCTGAAGGAGGTGGTATCCGTGGCCGAACGCAATGCGGCTGCGGAACGCGCCGAGCGAGAGAAGTAGGAGGCGCGGGTGGCGGAGGTGCGGCAAGAGCTCCAGGCTCTCGTGGAAAAACACGAGAGTTTGGAGCATGACTCTAAGACTCGAGAGTCTGTGCTTGCGTCGGCTCTTGAGGGTGCCAAAGCCGCTAAGGCCGAAGCCCAGAAGGCCCTCCAAGAAATTGAGGCAGTAAAGAAGATAGCGGCGGGTAAGGCATTCTTCATGCAAAGCAAGCATGTAAAAGTGAATTACTTGTTACTTACCCGAATTCGGAGCTCTCCAGGAGCGTTCGCAGATCTGCCCCGTAGCGTGTCCGATGCTACCGCGTTCTCTGAGCCGAGAAGGGAGCTTGACGGAAAAGGTGTTCGGTCTCGGTATCTTCGAGGCCGGACATCCGGTGCCTCGAGCGACCAGTGAAGCAGCTGGTCGAGCTCCAAGGTGGCGAACAGGCCATGAAGGGCCTCATAGTTGGCTGTGGCCCAAAGAAGCCATGCACAGGAGCTACTTCGATGCATTGCGGCGGTTGGTGGATGCATGTCCGTGAGTTGACGTCATCAAGCACTCCGCCTGCATTGAAGGTGCCCGTCGGGCCCTTGCCCGCGCTAAGGTGCACTGGGGCAAGATGGACGCCGAGAAGCTTGTGACGGACGTGCCACCGCCGGGCAAGGAGTATCGCACGCTCGAGATGTATTATAAGGGTGTCCTGAAGGGTGCCTGCATTATTGCGGGTGAATGCTCCAAAGATGTAATTTTTTAGTAGACTCGCATCTTGTTATCCTGTGCGCTGAAAAGTTTGTTCATATGCGCTAAACAACACTTGTTATTTTAAAATATTACCTTCTGTGTGGCCATTTATCAAATCTAAGAGATGGCAAGTCGTTGGCTTCGGCCCCCATGCCACGAGTGCTGGGGTGTTCGGGATAAACTTGAGCGTTCTTGTTCCCATTTTTGGGTCCATCTAGGGAGGCGCTCAACACAACGACCGAGGCAACCGGACTTATAATGCTTGAACACTCTCACTTAGCCATAGAATTCTATAATTTTAAATTTCGGCGAAGCCCCTAGTGTTCGGAAGGCCAAATTCGGGGCGCTATCCACGCCTGGGCCGGACAAAGCAAGTCTTTAGGGACTCGAAAAAACCTCTGGAACAGCGACCGACTCTCGCCCCATCATGACGGTCAGTTTTAGCTTTCTCCACTGAGGTGCTCACCCAGCTCAACTGGGGCACAATCGCAGTGGTTCTCCCAGCGCTACCTTAGCCGATATAACGGAACGTAAGGTACCAAAACATGGGAGCCGGGCAAACCCAACTATTGACCCAAGACATGATTCGGAGCCGATGCATATAATGCTATAAGTTCGGGGTGCCGCACTTGTGAAAGTGTTCGGACTTATCACACCATAATTTGGGGAACTTAAGCCCCTGGTGTATTTGGCCGTACCAAAGCGTACGGATGCAACATGTCATAAGTGAACATATGTATAAAAAAGGAATGCAATGTCACGGCCCTAAAGTTTGCTTGTAACTAGTGGCATTGCATCCATGCATCATGTTTAAATTTCATGAAACTTGAGATGGGGATGTTCAAACCCTAGCATCAAAAGGAATTCAAATAGGTTCAACCAAAATATTTTTCAATGATTTCAAAATGCCCTTTAAAAATGTTCATCATTTCTGGATCAAGGTGGAAGCATCTACCAAAAATGGTTCACATTTTTGCAGGACATATTTGGACTTTGAATTAATCCAAACATATTTGAATTGGGGATAATTAAATGCTATATATATTTTAGATGCTCCAAAAATGTTGGAAATTGTTAAGGGTCACTAGAATAATTCAGAAAGCACCCATAATTATTTCCAGGATTTTATGAAATGGTTTAGCATTATTACTAAACCAAAACAGAGAAATAATAATAGAAAACAGAACCAGGATTAGCAGAGAGAGAGAACAGCACCTGGGCCTCTTACCTGGCACCCACCAAAGCCCACCTCGCTGGCCCAGCTGGCCAGCCCAGCCCACTGGCCTCCCCCTGTTGTCTTCCTCGTGACAGAAGGACGCCGGGCGTGTGCCCCGTGCGCCCACGCGCCCCGGCCACCTCCTGCTTGCCGCTCCCCCTCGACGCCTGGACGCCTCTGGGAGACGCCATGCACCCCCCTGGACCTCTATCACTCTCCCCCGTGCTTCCCCCTCCTCTGTCTCGCTCTCCTCCCCACAGCCGAGTGCTGCCGTCGCCACCGACGCCGTTCGCCGTAGCTGCAGCCACCGCCTCCCCCTCGCTTCTCTGACCGGCCCAGAGGCTCCGCCTCGACCCCCTCTTTCTTCCACCCCGAGCCACACCACCGCGGGAGCCCCACATCGCCGCCACGAGTCGTCTTCCCCGAGCACGGCCGCCGGACTCCATCGACGGATTCGTCGCCTTCCTGTCGTCCCAGAGCCAGCTGAGCCCGTCTTCGGCCTCAACGTGAGCTCCCAGTCCTTTCCCCCTTAACCACGCCATCGGTTTCGTCCCATAGCCACTGCCCCGCGAGTAACCGGAGCAGCCGTCCGCCATGGCCGATGAGGTCCTTGCTCCTCAGCACCTCAGCTCCAACCAGTTGCACCACTGTGTTCCTGGAACGCCAGAGATGCCGCCCACGTACCTCGCTCGCTCGCCCGCTAGCCGCAGTGCCCCGCCCGTGCCCCACCGAACTCCGGCTGCCGCCTTTGAGCTCGCGGCCGTCGACTCCGGCCACCCCAGGCCCGGCTACTGCCACCAGCCGATGCGCTGCAATGCCAGCCACCCGTAGAGACCAACCGCGGCTCAAACCGCGGCATGTACGTGAAACCCGAGCAACTCCGGCGAGTTGCTGCCACGGTTTTGGTCGCCGCCGGCTGAACTCCGGTGACTCCGACGTGGCACATCATTAGCGGCTAACCCCTCTAATTAACCCCACCCTCTAGAAAATGACAGTGGGCCCTGCTACCCAATTAAGCCGCTGTTTAGTCTTAAGCTAGATTAATTTACAAAACTAGCGGGCCCACGATCGAGGTTGATGGTCGGCGTGGCGATTGACCGAGGCCACTGTCGCCGACGCTTAAGCGTACGAGTCATCGACTGTGGATCCCCTGGTCAGGTTTGACCTGGCCGACCCAGTTGACCACTGACGTCACCTTGGCGCAGTGCTGACGCATTAATTCAATTACTGGAATTATTCTTATACAGGAAATTCTAGAAATTTAGCAAACCTTCTAAAATTCATATAAATTCAACCGTAACTCAGAATGAAATACTTTATATATGAAAAATTATCAGAAAAATCCAATCTATCCATTTATGCTAATTTCATGCATGTTCAACCAACTTATACCCCCTGTACAAGTGAAAACAAGATAATGGCATTTTAAATACCCCTTATGGAGTTTGCATATGAACCCTTGGTTCATATGGACCTCATTTAATATGTTGCTAGATGCATTAGTACAAATCACAGCATATTGCCATATCATGATCATGCATCATATTGTGCATTGCATTGATTGTGTTCTTCCTTGTTTGCCAGTGTTTGTCCCTTCTCGATAGACGTGGTTTCGACGATGAGTTCGATGACACCGATGAAGAGCTATATTATCTTCAGAAGTGCCAGGCAAGCAAAACCCCCTTGTTCATTCCGATACAATCCCACTCTCTCGCTCCTGCTCTCTTTTACTGCATTAGGACAACAATGATTCAACTGTTACATGCTGCGGTAGTTGAACCCCTTATCCTCTGCATGACCTGTCATTGCCACAGTAAATAGATGAAACCCACTAGCATGAGTAGGAGTTGTTTGAGCCCTGATGTGCCTACTCATTCATGTTTGTTTGTCATGCATGCTACTGCTTAGAGTTGAGTCAGGCCTGATTCACCAGGGATGAATTGGAGGTGTGTGAACATGTCCTACTGTTGAGAGCTAAGTGTGTGAACACGATTTGGTAAAGGTAGCGGTGAGAGGCCATGTAGGAGTACATGGTGGGTTGTCTCAATGAAGCCGTCCTCAGGAACTGAGTTCTGTGTTTGTGATCCATGAACAGCTACTACCACACATTGGGTTCCGGTAACTCGGCCCCTCTCAACTTATTAATCAAGCTGATCTCTGTCCAGGAGTTGCAACTAGTTTCTGGTGTTTGTAGGTAGTGTTAGTAGTCTACCAAGTGGCACCCGGTACAAGTGGGCTTGGGACAGACTAGGCACCGTGGCACGGTGTACCAAGCGTAGATCCACCCGTAGAGGTGGGCTTGGGAACCCTGCACACATCGTTTGGGGCCATGAGCGACACCCCGGCCGGATCTCCTTGCGGATGGAACCCAAATAGGCGATAAACCTGGACGAGAGACTTGTGTGGTTAGTCAGGTCGTGGCCGACACCCTCGCTGGGCTTCCGCTTGAAGGTTGCCGAGTACATGTCGTGTAAACGGCGGTAAGTGGTGAGAGCGTGTGTGAAGAAGTACACCCCTGCAGGGTTAACATTATCTATTCGAATAGCCGTGTCCGCGGTAAAGGACTTCTGGGTTGCCTGTACAGTTCATAGACAAGTGAAAGTGGATACTCTAAAACACGCAAGATAAGTGTGAGTGTTATGGATGGCGTTCTCGTAGGGAGACGGGAGCGGATCCATAGTGGTGTATTGATATGGTGAATATGTGGACTCGTGTGCGCCACCTCAAAGAGTTACATTGCAGTCATAGTTCAGGATAGCCACCGAGTCAAAGCTGGCTTGCTGCAGTTAAACCCCACCATCCCTTTGTTGATAATGATGCATATGTAGATAGTTCTGATGTAAGTCTTGTTGGGTACATTTGTACTCACGTTTGCCTATTTTATGTTTTTGCATAGAGACTTCAATCTCATTAGTAGTTCTGTGTGGACTTCGATGTTTAGCTTGTTACCTCAGCTACGATCTTGTGCCCTCGGCAGGATCTGGTAGATAGTCAGGCTTCTCAGCCTTTTTCATTTATAGTTGTCTGTACTCAGACATGTTAAGCTTCCGCTTGTGCTTTGACTTGTATGCTGTGAATGTTGGGTCATGGGACCCATGTTTTTAATATCTCGCTCCTCGGAGCCTATTGAATAAAATACTTGAGTTGTAGAGTCATGTTGTGATGCCATGTTGTATTTGCACATATCGAGCATATTGTGCGTATGTTATTGAAATGCTTGGTATGTGTGGGATCTGACTATCTAGTTGTTTATCCTTAGTAGCCTCTCTTACCGGGAAATGTCTCCTAGTGCTTCCATCGAGCCATGGTAGCTTGCTACCGCCCGGAACACTTAGGCTGGCGGCATGTGTCCTTCTTCGTTCTGTGTCGGTCCCTCGTGGAAATGTCACGCGATGAATACCGAGTCATGTTAGCCGCTACAGCCCGGTTCACGAGTCTGCTAGCCAGTGCTACAGCTGGATCCACTCGTGATGACCGACACGTTCGATCTTTGGGTCATGGATGCTGTCCTGTAAGTTTGTGCCACTTTGGGTTTACGACTAGCCATGTTAGCCAGGGCTCCTTATCATATGGATGCTAGCGACACTATCATATATGTGTGCCAAAAGGCGCAAACGGTCCCGGGCAAAGGTAACGCGACACCCGTGGGAATACCGTGCGTGAGGCCGCAAAGTGATATGAGGTGTTACATGCTAGATCGATGTGGCATTGAGTCGGGGTCCTGACATGCAATGATAGGCAAAAAGCGATGCATTGTTTATTCAAAAAATACTGCAATGAATGCAGAACGATACAAATAGTGCGATAAGCAAGGGGTGGGACTATTTAACATGACCCCCTCCAGGGGTGGGCTGCGGAATGGTGTATAAAACAGGTATAATGCTCATAATGGAGACCACCTGGATACTCGTCGTAGCTTTTCTGCTTCCCTGGCTATTGCATCGTGAGTTCGGCAGGTCTACTGCCGGACAGGGCTTCTGGGAAACAGAGTCCTGAGGATAAGAAGAAAAAAGAAAAAAATATGACCCTTTTGGGAGCCCCTGGTGTGGTTGAGCCGCACTCTGGGCCTGCCGTGGTCGTGCCCCTCCCCCTATGCCCATGGTATCTCCAGAGCGTAGTGATGTACGCGTGGTACTGGTCTCGCAATTTTGCGAGGGATGAGGTTGGGGCCGCATTGCTACACGTGCTCGGAACGTGCTAGGTGGTCTTGTTGTAGGTTACTCCAGGCACGCTTGACGGTGTCCGGTCGCTTAACAGCCGGACTCGAGAATTGCCTTAAGAGGCTACTCTGTACTTCCGCCGTGAGAGCCGCTGTATGCTCCTCCGTTCGGAGAGAGCGTTCAGTGTTTCCGTTGACCGTGATGACTCCTTGAGGGCCTGGCATCTTGAGCTTGAGGTATGCGTAGTGCGGCACCGCATTGAACTTTGCAAATGCGGTTCGTCCGAGCAGTGCATGATAGCCGCTGCAGAACGGGACTATGTCAAAGATATCCGGGGATCCAAAGACCACTTCCAGTGTGACTGAGCCAGTGCAATTGGCCTCTACACCTGGTATGACGCCTTTGAAGGTCGTTTTTGTGGGTTTAATCCTTGAGGGGTCTATGCCCATCTGGCGCACTGTATACTGATAAAGCAGGCTCAAGCTGCTGCCGCCGTCCATCAGGACTCTAGTGAGGTGAAATCCGTCGACGATTGGGTCCAAAACCAATGTGGCGAATCCGCCATGGCGGATGCTAGTGGGATGGTCCCTTCGATCAAAAGTGACCGGGCAGGAGGACCACGGTTGAACTTTGGGGAGACTGTCTCCATCGCGTATACGTCCCTGAGCGCACGCTTCCGCTCCCTTTTGGGTATGTGGGTTGTGTATATCATGTTCACCGTCCGCACTAGTGGGGGAAAACCCTTCTGTCCTCTATTGTTCGGCGGCCGGGTCTCTTCCTCGTCATCGCTATGCAGCCCCTTGTCATTGTTTTCGGCAATTAACTTGCCTGCCTGCTTGAATACCCAACAATCCCTGTTGGTGTGATTAGCTGGCTTTTCGGGGGTGCCGTGTATCTAGCACGAGCGATCGAGTATCCGGTCCAAATTGGACGGGCCCGGAGTAGTTCTTTTGAATGGCTTTTTCTGCTGACTGGGTTTAGAGCCTCTGAATCCGGCGTTGACTGTCATATCTTCAGTATTATCGCCGTTAATGTGGCGTTTGTGCTTATTGCAACGCGACCTGCCATTGCTGTCCTTGGTATCCGGACTACCAGAATTTTTGGTGAGGTTGTTGCTGCGGGCTAGCCAGTTGTTCTCTCCCGCACAGAAGCGGGTCATGAGTGATGTGAGGGCTGTCATGGATTTCCGGTTTTCCTGTAATAGGTGCCGGGCAAGCCATTCGTCGCGGATGTTGTGTTTGAAGGCTGCAAGGGCCTCTGTATCCGGACAGTCGACGATTTGATTTTTCTTGGTGAAGAACCGTGTCCAGAATTGTCTGGCCGATTCGTCTGGCTGCTGAATTATGTGGCTTAGGTCATCAACGTCTGGTGGTCGCACATACGTGCCCTGGAAGTTATCAAGGAATGCGGCTTCCAGGTCCTCCCAACACCCAATTGATTCTGCTGGCAAGCTATTGAGCCAATGCCGAGCTGGTCCTTTAAGCTTGAGTGGGAGGTATTTGATGGCGTGAAGATCATCACCGCGGGCCATGTGGATATGAAGGAGATAGTCTTCGATCCAAACCGCGGGATCTGTTGTGCCATCGTAGGATTCAATGTTCATGGGTTTGAACCCTTTGGGGATTTGATGATCCATTACTTCATCTGTGAAGCATAGTGGGTGTGCGGCGCCTCTGTATTGGATATATCACGACGTAGCTCAAGCAAGCTTTGTCTACTGTGTTCGGCCCAGCCGGAATTGCTGAATCCGGCGCGATGGTTGTCGTCGCGTATCATGGGGCGCCCACGCGATCTGTAGATCGATCTTGATTGTCTTGCCTTATCCTCCAATATGTCTCGCAAGTCCGGCGCATTCCTCCGTGGCTTTGTACTTTTCGAGCGATGCCGGGGTGCGGCTTTAGTGGAGGGCCTAGAGGCCTCTCTGTCGCGGCCACGAGGTGGCCGGTCGGCCGTATTATGCGCTGGTGATGTAGGTTTATATGCTTCCTCCTCTAATCGGGGCAGCAGCTTGCGTTTGGGGTAGATTTTGGAGGGGCGTTCGAGTTCGTACTCTTCGGCCGCAAGGACTTCAGTCCATCTGTCGGCTAGCAAATCTTGATCAGCTCTAAGATGTTGCTGCTTTTTCTTGAGGCTGCTTGCCGTGGCCATAAGCCTGCGTTTGAAATGCTCTTGTTCGACGGGGTCCTCAGGCACGACGAATTCGTCGTCGTCGAGGCATGCCTCGTCTCCGGAGGGAGGCATGTAATTATCGTCCTCTACCTCTTTGTCTACCGCTCTCTCATGAGGGATGGCTTCTTCATCCTCCTGTGTTGAATCTTGCTCGAGGGGGCTGTCTTCGGCACTGTCCGGGGTGTTATTATCTCCGGTGCCGGAATCTCCATTCGTGCTGTGGCGGGATTTTGAGCGGCGCCGCTGACGCCGGCGCTTAGGCTGTTTTTTGGAGGGGTCATCCTCCGCTGTTCCATCGCCATTCCCATCCTTTGGGATGTCCACCATGTATATGTCGTATGACGAGGTGGCTTTCCAGTGCCCTGTAGGCGCTGGTTCTTGGTGGTCTCCGGCATCGTCATCCATACTGTCGATGTCTTCGGAGTCGAAATCTAGCATGTCGGTTAAGTCATCGACAGTGGCTACGAAGTAGGTGGTGGGTGGGCTTTGAATTTCTTTGTCGTCCGCATCCCAACCGTCCTGGCCATAATCCGGCCAAGGATCTCCTGATAAAGAGAGGCACTTTAGCGAATACAGGATGTCGCCGAAAGGCGAGTGCTGAAAGATGTCCACAGCGGTGAACTCCATGATCGGCGCCCAATCGGATTCGATTGGTAGGGGCGCGGGAGGTTCGGAGTCCGGCGAGGAGTCCGGCACCTCGGAGTCATGAGCTTCACAAGGGACAGGCTCGGTATTCGGCTCCATCGCCGTAGAGGTAGCAGCCCCGAGGCGGTGTCTAGCCACCCATCCTCGATCGGCGCAGTCGGCTCCGAGTTAAGGGTCGGAGCGGACTCTTGTGCGGCCTCCAGGGCACTGTCCGGCAGCAGAGCTAAATCATGCCCATCGTGACAGTGCGGCGCGCTCGGCTGTGGCTCGAATCCGTCGAAGATCAAGTCTCCGCGGATGTCGGCCGTATAGTTTAAACTTCCAAATCTGACCTGATGGCCAGGGGCGTAGCTTTCGATCTGCTCCAGATGGCCAAGCGAATTGGCCCGCAGTGCAAAGCCGCCGAATACAAAGATCTGTCCGGGGAGAAAAGTCTCACCCTGGACCGCGTCGTTGTTGATGATCGAAGGAGCCAACGGGCTTATGGGTGACGACACAGAGGAACTCTCAATGAAAGCACCAATGTGGGTGTCAAAACCGGCGGATCTCGGGTAGGGGGTCCCGAACTGTGCGTCTAGGCGGATGGTAACAGGAGACAAGGGACATGATGTTTTTATCCAGGTTCGGGCCCTCTCGATGGAGGTAAAACCCTAATCCTGCTTGATTGATATTGATGATATGGGTAGTACAAGAGTAGATCTACCACAAGATCAAGGAGGCTAAACCCTAGAAGCTAGCCTATGGTATGACTGTTGTTCGTCCTACGGACTAAAACCCTTCGGTTTATATAGACACCGGAGAGGGCTAGGGTTACACAGAGTCAGTTACAATGGTAGGAGATCTACATATCCGTATTGCCAAGCTTGCCTTCCACGCCAAGGAAAGTCTCATCGGGACACGGGACGAAGTCTTCAATCTTGTATCTTCATAGTCTTGGAGTCCGGCCAATGATGATAGTTCGGCTATCCGGACACCCCCTAGTCCAGGACTCCCTCAATCGGCCACACGCATGTAGGGGTGCCCTCCCCCCCTATGGTGGTCTCTATATCGAGCACCCATCCGGTGGCCCCAGCGGTCTAGGGCGTTGTTCGGCACTGAGAGGGTGTACTCCACGGTGAATAAATGCTTCTCTGTGTTAGTGCATGTCTTCGTGAGATAACAGACAATGTCTAGGCTCGTTCTTTCACGGGATCACCCGCCGAAGACTCTGTCTCGGGGACGGAAGCAGCCATTCCTCGACGTTCCCGCCCGTATGTGTGGTTTCTGAGGCACGTGCCATGTCAAGCACGTGCATTGCTTATTCAAATAGCACACCACCCCTACATGCATATACATGGGCCACACGCATATAGGGGTGCCCTCCCCCCCTCGGGCGGTCTCTATATCGAGCACCCATCTGGTGGCCCCTGCGGTCTAGGAAGTTGACCGACACCGAGAGAGGGGGTAGGCCACGGTCAACAACTGCTTCTTGTCATGTTTTTTACTTTACACTATTTAAAGTTGAGTTTTGAACAAATCTAACCCAAAAAGCATATATATATATATATATATATATATACATAAACACTATTCTGATCACAGGATGAGAATAATATTCTGATCACAACCTGACCTGCCCCGCTAGTAGTACGTTGAACTTCCCTGTAAACTAGGTTGAACGTCCGCCAATATTGCTCAAATGGGTCTTGCGATATACCGTTGGAAAGCTAGGGACACCAGTATTATGACCCAACTTAAATTTATGGCAAAATGTAAGTGGTTTCAGAGCAGTTTTGAAAACCGTTTTTTCTTCACACAAAAAAATGAATCCTATTTTCGATCGCATTTCTAAACCATTATCGGAATGAGGCATATAATATGGCGTTGAAAAGATGCTGCAAAACCACTCCTTCCTGATGTTGAAAGTTTTCTCTAATTCCCTATGATTAAAGAGTAATTTGTAAAAACATAAAATTTCATAAACCGAACAGCTGTTCATTTTTTCGATGTCATTTCTAAACGGCTAATCCAATGGAGGCATATGATACCGTGTTGGAAAGCTTATGAAAATGCGCTACTTTTTCATCTTGAAAGTTTTTTTTTCTAATTTTGAATGGTTTAAGAGTAATTTAGAAAATGTTCCAAGTCCTACCGAGTTCGTATTTTCGAGCTAATTTTTTAACCGTGTGTCCGAATGCAGCAAATGATATGGCGTTGGAAAGCTTGAACAAATGTAAAACTTTTTGGTATGTATTGTTTCTCCCAATTCTTTACGGTTTTAACGCAGTTTCGAAAATGATGAAAAATGTATTTTCGCCGTAATTTCTACGAACTTTATCGGAATGGGGCAAATAATATACCGCTGAAAAGCTACGGAAAATGCAAAACTTTTTCATGTTGTCACTTTTTCTGATTCTTAGCCGTTTTCAAGTAATTTCAGAAACGGCGAAATCATTCGTTCTGCCTTTATCGCCAAACAGATTCGCCAAAAATGCATCGCGTGAAGTACCTGAACTTCTCGGTATGAAACCTTGAACTTCACTCTGTTTTTCACGTGCTTTTTTTGCCCGTAGCTCTTCATCCACTCACCGGAACACTCACCGGAACTGAGCAAGTAATATACCAGTGGAAAGCCGATGTAAACACGCAACTTTCCCGTGTTGATCAGTTTTTCATACTCGCGACTGTTTTAAAAGTTTTTCATCTGAAACTCATTCACTATAGTAGTCGAACTTCCTGCTGTTTTCACGTTGAACTTCTGTGACGTATTTTCGTTTGTAATTTTCTCATCCGTTCATCAGTGTTACACAAATGATATTCCTTTTGTACAAACCTCTCTCACAATGATTTTTTTAACTTTTTTCCTACCGAGGACTAGAACTTCTTGGTTTTATTTTTTAATGATCTGAAAAATCCAAAAAATTTATAGACATCGAACTTCACCATTATTTAAATTTGAACTTCTTAATTTTATTTGTTAGTAACGGGGACAATGTTTTTTATATAAACAATGATACCGCACCATTATTTTAATTTGAACTTCTAGTTTTTATAGAATGGGGAAAATTAGTTTTTATACAATCTTTTGAAATGCTCCCCTTTTTAATTTGAACTTCTCTAATTTTTTTACAAATGGGGAAAATCCGTTATAAATATTTTCGAACTACTTTTTTTGAACCCCTTGCTCAAATTGAACTTCCAAATTTGTCTTTTAGAAATTAAAAACTTCATTTATTTTAACGTTGACCTGTTTCGGATTTTAATTTGAACTCCTTATAGAATTTTGTCGCGACATTTTTTTGCTTTTTTTTGCTTTTCGGTGAAATGGCCTAGGCGGTCCCTTTTTCATTTGATGATTTTTCTTCTGTATGTGGTACACGTGAACTTCGGAATTTTTGAAACATGAACTTCGCGTGCTATTAATTTTTTTCATAAAACTCCATAGTCTTTATTCTTTGAATTCCATGATTTTTTTTGTTTTACATTTTTTGTTTGAACTTCAATGTTCGTTACACCTGAACTTTTGAAATCACACCTTTTTATACACCTTTTTATTAGATTAGCACCGATAGTGCACCGAGAGGAGAGAGGCGGTAGCTGCTGCACCAAGAGAGGAGGAGAGCAGATGATGTTGCATCACAGGGGAGGCAGCAGGTCAGCATCGGCAAACTCCACTTCTGAACGTGTTGGGCATGCTCTCAGTCTCAGGTTTTTGAATGAAATACACGCACGTCCATGCACGAACAGACAGCATCGGCCGCGGCAACGCGTCTTCCTCCAGCAAACCGAACTTCCCTCCTGTGTACAGAATGCATGATTTAAGCCCTCAAAAACCACAAGAGAATCTTGAAATGATTTTTCAACCCTGACACACACTCATCTTATGGGAAAGCTTTTCAAATATTAGATTAGCAACATCACATACAGACAAAAACTTGCATAAAATCAGTTAGTGCTACCTGCACTGGTGGAAAAAAGGCCTTTGGTCGCGGTTCATAGCTCGCCATTAGTCGCGCTGCGCAACGCGACCAAATAAAGCGACTAAAGCCCCCACCTTTAGTCGCGGCTGCTTAAGAACCGCGACTAACGGCCCGTCACGTGGGCGCCAGAGGCCGTCGGCGGAGGACCTTTAGTCGCGGTTCTTCACGCTAACCGCGACTAAAGGCCGCCCAGTTTAGGGTTTTAGCCCCCCTAAACCTGTTTTCTGTTTAATTTGTATTGTTTTATTTCTTTTGTGCTTTATTTTAATTTTGAAGGAGTTTCATATATTCTACGGTACTACATACATGCATATGAATGTACAATTTCAAATAAATTTGAAATTAGAACCAAAAAGAATTCAAGAGGAATATACAATATATATTCAATATCATCGGATGACCATATACAATTTTGAACAAGTTTCCATACATGATTTAATCCATATAAAGTTCTCGTCCTCGTGATAGTGTTCTCCTTTAGGATGGAGGACTTCCTGCTGAACCATCCAGCTAGTTCCTCTTGAAGTGGTCGGAAGCGAGCTTACGGACTAAGCATCCACGGAGGTTATTCCTCTTAGCATTGGTATCACTCGGAACCCGCTCGAGGTGTATCTCGGATCATCTCACGAACATAGTATCCACATAGATTGGTCAACGGTGGCTGAATATCCCCAACATTCTTAGGCTTTAACATTTTGAATTCTAGCTCTTTTTGAATTCACCGACCTTTGTATCTCTGAACCGTCTCCAAACCCTACGAGGCAAAGAAAATTAAATGAACAAGAGAGTTATTAGTTACTTGATATTAGGAAATGAACGAAATAGGCCGATCGATATAGGCGCAAATGAATGAAAATAATTACTTGCAGCATTTTTCTCATGTCGCCCCAAAGCTTTGGATCCTTATTGAGAGAGTCGTGGACGAGACATTACGAGGTGTTAACTTTAATTACTAGCAGAATCCGGTGGAACCTGCGGACACGATACATGCACAAGACGTCATGCATAACTCATCGATTAGCGGCCACATACCATGCATGGAGTAAACAAAGAGAATGTGCTCAAGACGAAACACTCACCCAAAATGGTAAGGAAATAGAATATCACTTTTGAGTTCTGCTTTGTAAGAAACTGCCATGTGTCTGCCTCCACGTCGGCGGGGTAATGATTCAACACAATTCCATTAACGATGTGTGGGTCAATGAACCCAACATCATGGATGTTCCTTACTCGCATTCCTTAATCTTCATTCTGCATGTATAATAGCGGACACAACAATATAGTTAGGACATATATATAGTGCAGGCAATATGAGCGAGATGGGGTAGAAATTAATAAATCACTTACGAGCGTAGCAACCGATGATAGATTTGTCGAGCTCGCAGATTGAAAAGCTGGAACAATTCGCTCAGTTCAATTTGTACATAGTAATGTTTGAAGTGATGCTCATGTCTAACTTCCGCATAAATATATTCTTTGGCGTTTTATTTTTATGTAACCCTTGTACCAATTCAGCAGACGTTTCATTTGGGCAGGTAGATCCTTTTCTCAAGCAGCTCGACGAGAGGCCCATTCTTGACATATGTAATTACTACCTCCTTATTTGGCGCCTCATCAAGGCCTAATAGTACACGAAGAGTAATACCTAAGTTGGCGCTTGTTCTCGCACTTATTACGATCAATCCTCTTTGCCTGCAGCTTGTATGATCTCGGGGCATCCGGACGAAGGCTTCCACTATAAGCGGGCAATCGATTGTTTACTTTGTTCCCGAGCTGGGCAACTTGTTTCCGCTTTTTTACTTTCGGCCTTCTCCGCTCTTTGTTCTCCTTGAACATGAGTGCCTGCTGCAAGTTCACGTTCATAGTCGTTAAGCGATTCTTCGCGGCTTGGGACGGTGTGCTCAAAAATGACTTAGCCCACTTCTTTTGCTCATCGAAAATCTGGCTTGGGCTCGGGCTCTCTTTTCTTCTTGCAGTCCGCCTTCCATTTCTCCAAATCAGCAGCCTTGCAGCGTCGACTTGCTCGGCACTACGTTCCCAAGGCCTTGTGGGGAGAGGCTTGATGATGGCTCCGTACCTTTGTGGTCTTAGGTACATAAGGGTCCGGGTTAATAATCCAGACTGCTTCGCTTTTGCCGTAGGTGGATTGGGGCGGCGTCGATCACCCGCCGGACGAGGATCGGGGCGGCGGATGATCACCGCCGGACGTTGTGGATCGGGGCGGGCGTCGGCGATGTGACGGAGGTGTAGGTGAACCGCCACCACCACCACCACCACCACCACCGCCACCGCCACCACCACCACCATAGGGGGTGGACTTGTTGTCCTTGGCGCCTCGCTCGAAACTTGATAAACTTCTTTTGCCATAGAATGTAATGGCGCTTGACATCTCCAAGTCTTTTCTCCCCTTGGTGTAGCAATGTCAATCTCTGTGTCCTCAAACCCTTGGACTATGTCCTCCACCGTGACACGAGCATAGCCATCTTGAATGGGGTTGTTGTGGTGGAGTGCTCGAGTAAACATGGTAAAGCACTGCCGATGGCTACCTTCATGGACATGTTCCCGATAGGATAATCTGATGACATTCTTTCATCTCCTTTATATCGCCCACGGGTAGCGAGGAGGCTCCGGTGCAGTAATTTCGACCACCGAGGCTCGGTGCAATAATTTCGATCACCGAGGCTCCGTGCAGTAATTTCGATCGTCGGTGCATCTGCACCAGCCGGTGGGGCCTCCGTGGAAGCCACGCTGCTTCTCCGCTGCTGGCTTCCGAGATCCATTGGATGATCTTCATGCTGCACCCGAGCTGCATCTCTTTCGGCTAGTAGTACACTCATGGTTTTCTTCATCACATCCATTTCCGATGCCAACCGCGCCACAACATTTGCTTCCTGATCCATCTTTCTCTTACGGCTTCAGAATCGTCACGGGTCATCGCTCGGGGAACCCTATTTTCCACGGAATGTGCCCCATGCCTCGTACACGTCCTCCGTGTTCAGGATTCCCGAGGGCTTTTGTCAGCGCGTCGTTCTCTCTGTTGAACTTGATCTTCCCCTGTTGAGCATCCTTCATTGCGTCAATAAGGGCTTGGGTGGGTTTAAGTAATTTGCCCCGGTAAACACACTCCCCTGTCTCCGGGTTCAGCGTTCCCCCATGCCCGTACCACCAGCTTTTGGCCCTTGGGTCCCATCCTCCGTACCTGGACGGATTCTCGCGCCCTCAGCTCGTTCTCCATCTTCTCCAACCTAGGCACCCAAATGCGATACCCTCCTGGCCCCATAACATGATTGTACTCCTTCTTAGCCGCATTTTCCTTATTTTTTTCGATATTTGAATGAACTGCTCCGATTTCTTTTGCTTCACAAATTCTGGCCAATCATCTTTCAGTTTCTCATATTGTCCTTTGAAATCCAAGTCTTGTTCTCGCTTGACAAAGTCACGGGCTAGATTTTGCTTGAATTTCCGAATCGTCGGCCATCTTATGAAGAGCGAACTGTTTGACTAGCCTCCTCCTCTCCTTGTTTTCCTCAATCTTGTTACCCTCCTCATCGAATTTGTTGTATTCGGAGGTAGAACGAAATGTTCCATAAGCTTCTTGAAGCAATCTTTTTTGTTCTCTTATCGACAAAAGTGAAACCATCAATTCGTGCCTTCTTTGGCTCATTCCACTCTGGACGGTGATCGAGACGTTGTCTCTAACAATGGCTCCGCATTGGTCGACAAACTTGGTGGCGTTCTTGCGGGGCTCCAGTGCCTGCCGGTTGCCTTGTCGACAACCTCGATGGTGCATGTTTCTCCTTGTTTCATCGTCTTGGTTGCGCCACGCTTTGACGACGTACTCGATTGTTTCGACGATCCGCCGAGGGCTAAAATAAGAAAGAGAGTCGCGCGTTAGTACACACATATTTATTCAAATCAGTTAGTTTGTATCACCGAGGCTCAATGTATATATATACCTCGGCGCGGAGGTGGTTGCTACTTCCATTTGAAGATCGTCGTTTATCGACGTTTCTTGACATCATCTTGCCGACGGCGCCTTCATCTTCACCGTCAAGGTTGAGATAAGAAGAGATATCATCTTCTTCTTCTCCGGTCGGCACATATTGAATATCGCCGTTTATGATGCCGAACATATGTGCTTCACCGTCCGGACCATAGTTGTCCATAATCGGGTCAGCTCTATCGTCCGCCATTATGTCACCTGAAAACATGTAGTAAAACAAATTAATTAAGTGAAGAAGGGGCGGTGGCGGTGGCGGTGGCGAAGGGCGGTGGCAAAAGAGGGGCGAGAGGGGTGGGAGAGGGTGTCGCGGTAGAGCGAGACGGGCGGCAAGGGCGGCGTCACGGAGAGGGAGGCGAGGACAACACATTTATAACCTCGCCGTCCCTCTCGATCCTAAAAAAACACACAGACGCCCGCCTCGCCGCCTCCTCCCGATATATCGTTTTTTTGTTAATTATCAAATTTTACGGTTTTTTGTTAATTATCAAGTTTTAAGTTATTTACCGCTTTTGTTAAACTAATTAACTAGTTAAAATTAAAAAGAACAAAAAATTCTCTCTCTCTCTCTCTCTCTCTCTCTCTCTCTCTCTCTCTCTCTCTCTCTCTCTCTCTCTCTCTCTCTCATCTCGCTCTCTCTCTCTCTCTCTCTCTCTCTCTGCTCTCTCTCTCTCTCTCTCTCTCTCTCTCTGAGGATTGAGCGAGAGGTCATGCCCGAGGATGGATTGGGGGGCGGGCGCTGAGCGGCGAAGGGGCGGCGGCTGAGGGCAGCGAGGCCCGGCAGCGCTGAGGGCGGGGCGAGGGCGTGGCGAGGAGGCGGCGGGCGGCGACGAGGGCGAGAGCGGCGGGCGCCAGACGGGCGAGAGGCGGGCGGCGACGGCGGGCGGCGGCGAGGCGCGGGCGACATGGCGGCGGCGAGGGCGAGGGCGAAGGGCGGCGCCGAGGGCGAGGGCGGCAGCCTTCGGCGGCAGAGAAGACGAGCGAAATGGAGGCGACGGTCAGCGGTGGTATTTATAGCCCCACCTTTAGTCGCGGTTGGGGAGGCGACCCGACTAAAGGGCCCTTTAGTCGCGGTTGGGAGGCGACCGCGACTAAAGGGTAACCTTTAGTCATGGTTGGGAGGCGACCAGCGATTAAAGGGCTTTTTTGGCGGGTTTTTCGTTCAGGCATAGCGACGATTTAGTCATGTTGGGCAGGCCAACCAGCGACTAAAGGTATTTTCCAAATACTTTTTCTTTTCAAAATCTTAAAAATACAAATAATATATCAAAAATTCAGAAAAAATAACTAATTCAATTCAATATGTTAAAAACACAAATATTATATCAAAAATTCAGGAAAAAACTAATTCAATTCAAAATTCTAATAATACAAATAATATATCAAAAATTAAGAAAAATAAAACTAATTCAATTCAATATGTTAAAAATACAAATAATATATCAAAAATTCAGAAAAATATAACTAATTCAATTCAATATGTTAAAAATACAAATAATATATCAAAAATTAAGAAAAATAAAACTAATTCAATTCAAAATGTTAAAATACAAATAATATATCAAAAATTCAGGAAAAAAACTAATTCAATTCAAAATTCTAATAATACAAATAATATATCAAAAATTAAGAAAAATAAAACTAATTCAATTCAATATGTTAAAAATACAAATAATATATTAAAAATTCAGAAAAATATAACTAATTCAATTCAATATGTTAAAAATACAAATAATATATCAAAAATTAAGAAAAATAAAACTAATTCAAGTCAAAATGTTAAAAATACAAATAATATATCAAAAATTAAGAAAAATAAAACTAATTCAATTCAAAATGTTAAAAATACAAATAATATTTCAAAAATTCAGGAAAAAAAACTAATTCAATTCAAAATTCTAATAATACAAATAATATATCAAAAATTAAGAAAAATAAAACTAATTCAATTCAAAATAATATACGGAGGAGGTAAATGAAGCTATGGTGGTACTAATGGGACTCTGCAGAGCGTCATGGACTACATCACTCCAAATTTCATGTATCATTCAAAATGGACACCAAACACATCACGGGTAATATAATTCACATGATCCATTCAACAAAGTTTGGTACAATAAATTATTACACATCAATTCTTCCTTGTGTCCCTCGCTTGCTTACGATTGTGCCGTATCCATGGAGCATCCTCATCATTTAACTTAATGCTTGGGTCGGTGTTCACTTTGAAGGGCGGAATTTCAGCAAACATATTATAATCTTGACATGTCTGTCTTGTCCTCCACTCCCACGATGTTTCTTTTCCCTAAAAGAACAATGTGGCGCTTTGGATCATCGCATGATGTCTCGATCGTTTTCTTATCTTTCCGTTTCCTCGGTTTGCTACTCATGTCCTTCACATAGAAAACCCGAGCGACATCTTTCGCTAGGACGAATGGTTCGTCAAGGTAACCAAGATTGTTGAAATCCACCATTGTCATTCCGTATTGCTGGTCCACCTTTACCCCACCTCCTGTTAGCTTGAACCATTTGCACCGAACAAAGGGACCTTAAAGGAGGGTCCATAGTCAAGTTCCGTATCTCCTCTATGTAACCATAATATGTGACCTTTTGCCCATTCTCGGTTGTTGCATCAACGCGGACACCACTGTTTTGGTTGGTGCTCTTTTTATCTTGGGCGATCGTGTAAAATGTATTCCCATTTATCTCGTACCCTTGGAAAGTCGTTATAGTCGAAGATGGTGTCTTGGCCAACATGTACAACTGATCTACAACATCATTGTCATTCATTAAATGTTTTCTCAACCAACTGCCGAAAGTCTCCATGTGGGCCTTCCTAATCCAGATTCAGCTTCCCGGGTTGTCCGGCGTAAAATATTCTTGTGTTTCTCAAAGTACGGAGCCACCAAGCTGGAATTGGTCAGTACAGTGTGGTGTGCTTCAGTCAGAGAATGGCCGTCCATACATATCGTTGATTTCCTTCCGATCGTGCCTTTTCCACTTAGTCTCCCCTCGTGCCGCGATCGAGGAAGACCAATCGGCTTAAGGTCAGGAACAAAGTCAACACAAAACTCAATTACCTCCTCATTTCCATAGCCCTTGGCGATGCTTCCTTCTGGCCTAGCACGGTTACGAACATATTTCTTTAATACTCCCATGAACCTCTCGAAGGGGAACATATTGTGTAGAAATACAGGACCGAGAACGGAAATCTCTTCGACTAGGTGAACCAGGAGGTGCGTCATAATATTGAAGAAGGATGGCGGGAACACCAACTCGGCCCGACAAGACATTGGATCACATCGTTCAGTAACCGTGGTAGAACTTCCGGATTGATTACCTTCGAGAGATTGCATTGAGGAATGCACATAGCTTCACAATGGCTACTCGAACATTTTCCGGCAGAGCCCCTCAAAGCAATCGGAAGCAATTGCGTCATAATCACGTGGCGATCGTGAGACTTCAGTGTTTTGGAACTTTTTCTCCGCCATGTTTATTATTCCCTTTATATTGGACGAGAATCCAGACGGGACCTTCATACTGCTCGGGCATTCAAAAAGATGACCTTCTCTTCTTTGGTCGAGCGTAGCTGGCACGACCTTGAAACCATTCCGGATGCCGGTCATCGTGGTCTTTCAAACGTTCTGGTCCTGCCGTGCTTCCTTTGTATCATTTGTCTTCCCATACACGCCCAAGAAGCTTAGGAGGTTCACGCAAATATTCTTCGTAGCGTGCATCACGTCGATTGCAGAGCGGACATCTAGGACTTTCCAATATTCTAGCTCCCGAATATAGATTTCTTCTTCCACATGGCTGCGTGCCCGTCGGCTCCCTTCGAACTGATTGTCCGCCAGACCCTTTCCAAAGATGACTTTCAAATCCTTGACCATATCAAATACCTCAGCACCGGTCGTTCCGCAGCTTCGCCGGTGATCTGCCTTGCCGTTGTAATGCTTGCCTTTCTTTCTTAATGGATGAATTTTCGGAAGAAATCGACGATGCCCAAGGTACACGTTCTTCTTACAATTTGGCAAATGTACACTTTCGGTCTCATGTAAGCAGTGCGTGCATGCATTGTATCCCTTATTTGATGATCCCGAAGGTTACTAAGAGCAGGCCAATCATTGATGGTTACGAAAAGCAACGTCAGAGGTCAAATTCCTCTTGTTTGTGCTCATCCCACACGGACACCACCCACAGCTGTAAAAGTTCATCAACTAATGGCCTTAGGTACACATCGATGTCGTTGCCGGGTTGCTTCGGACCTTGGATGAGCACGGCATCATAATGAACTTCCACTTCATGCACAACCAAGGAGGAAGGTTGTAGATGCATAGAGTCACGGGCAGTGCTATGGCTGGAGCTCGCTCGCCAAAAGGATTCATGCCATCCGTGCTTAGAGCAAATCTTATGTTCCTTGCGTCACCTGCAAAATCTTTGAACCATCTGTCGATCTTTCTCCATTGCGCTCCATCTGCGGTGTGTCTCAACTCCCGTCCGACTTACGGTCCTCTTTGTGCCATCGCAACAACTTGGCATGCTCTTTGTTCATGAGCAGACGTTTCAACCGTGGTATTATAGGAGCATACCACATCACCTTGGCGGAACCCTCTTCCGGTTTCGCCCTCAACATCGTCACCGTGGTCATCGCCTCGATCTTATAACGCAATGCGGTGCATACGGGCATTCATTCAAATTCTCGTATTCACGCGGTAGAGGATGCGATCGTTGATGCATGCATGTATCTTCGTAACCTCTAAACCTAGAGGGCGACAACCTTCTTTGCTTCAGACGTCATGGCGGGCAACTCGTTATCCTTTGGAAACATATTCTTCAACATTTTCAGCAAGTTTTCAAATGCCGAGTCAGCTACACCTGCCTCGCCTTCCATTTCAGCAAATCCAGTGTGCAGCCCAGCTTTTTTCGACCATCATCGCATCCGGGTACAGCTTTTTCGTGATCCTCTAACATGCGATCCAAATTCTCCTCTCCTTTTCGGTCCAGCAGCGTCTCGTGCATCAAGAATGGTCCGACCAAGATCATCAACGGATCATCACGTGCCTCTTCTTCACCTTCCCTTCACCTTCAGCATCCTCCATGAAAGTATCACCGAAATGAGCAAGATAGCTTTCATCGATGAAATCATCCCTTCTTCATCTTCTTCCATTATAACCCTCTTTCTCCATGCTTGGTCCAACAATTATAGCTTGGCATGAAACCCTTCAAGCAGATGCATGTGAACAACTCTTGAGGAAGAGTAACCCTTCTCATTCTTACAGATAACACATGGACAGATAACAAAACCCCCGCTTGTTCGCATTAGCCACTACAAGGAAATCTTTCAAACCCGTAGTGAACTCGCGGAGAGTCGGTTATCGTACATCCATTGCCGATTCATCTGCATTATTATAATATAAAATATATAATTAACCATCATGCATTTGTTATGAACTACACACATGCATATTGACACATCAAAGGTTCATCAAGTTGCTAACCGCGATCAAGAGTGTGGCTCCAACACTTCATGTCATGTTTGTTTCATGCTCTTGGGGCATTTCATCAAACACCTTATGTGCATAAGAGGAACCAAAAGCAAACCTACACCCACTTGTGAAGAGAATGGCTCCAAATGGCTAAGTGTTGGCTGCTGGATGGGTATATATAGGGAGGGCTTTAGTCGCGGTTGGCACGGCAAACCGTGACTAAAAGTGCCGAGGCCTTTAGTCGCGGTTGTCTGGCCAACCGCGACTAAAGCCCCTCACGCACCAGCTGGCCACCAGCGCCAGGCCCAGCCTTTGGTCGCGGTTCACCTCCAGAACCGCGACTAAAGGTCCCATTGGTCGCGGTTCCTACAGCTTCGCGACTTATGGGCTGGACGGAAAGCCTGTTTTTCCACCAGTGTTGTTTGAACAAGTTGAAACGAGGCAGATGATGCACTACCTCCACTGAGAACTAATTAGAGAGAGAGAAAGAAGTGCTAAGGACATGCACATGTGTGGTTCTTGGTGGCACCACGAATCACTTTTTAGGCGAGTAATACATGGGCCAGTAGCTGTACTGACAAGCAGCGGCTGATTGCTCTACATGGGAGACAGGCCATAGCGGCGGCGCTGCTGCTGCACATATGGAGCACCGTCAGCTTCGAACAAACCTGCATTTTTCACAACGTTTTGTAAACAAACTATAGTTCAACTATGCTCAAACTAATTTCATCCATCACATCCAAGTGCATTTTTCAAAAACCAAATATACAGAAACTGTTAGAGTATACGAGTAGGACTCGTATTAGACTTGTACTCCAAGTTAGTTTAACCTAGGTCGGTTATCCTATGCACTATATAAACATTGTAATCCGGCTGTATCCAATCAAGCAATATACGAGTTTACACAAATTTACATGGTATCAGCTATTCGGTCCTAGGGCATGGCCGTCCCACCTCGGCCGCCGCCGCCGCCGCCGCGCGGCTACTTCGAGTGGCGCGCCGCCATGGCCGCTGCTCCACCCCCCACCCAAACAGCTTCCTCTACCTCTCTAACCCTAGCCCCTACAATCCCCACTACAATTTCTTTAGCCGATACAATCTCAGATGTTACCTCTCTTATCCCAATTACCCTAGACCTTGCAGCCCACAATTACTACCATTGGTGCCACCTCTTCGACATACACCTTGGCCGCTGCAATCTGCGCGCCCACATCGCCGCCGACTCCGTTCCGTGCCTCGATGATCCTCGCTGGGTCAAAGATGATCTCTCCATCATCCAATGGATCCACATGCGCGTGTCTACCGAGATCTTCAATCTTGTCTTCCGCGAGGCCTCTACCGCAGCCGCTCTCTGGGCTGCTCTTCGTCGTCTCTTCCAGGACAACGCCGACGCCCGCATCAACACCCTCAACACCGAGATTCGCAACACCGTCCAGGGAGCATCTTCTGTCAGCAACTACTGTCAGCGCCTTCAGACGATGGCCGATGAGCTTCGCGAGTTGGGTGATCGCATGGATGATCGTCAGCTCGTCAACATCTTACTCCAAGGGCTCGGTGATGAGTTCAGGACGCAAGCTGCCTTCATACCTCTCATACGGCCTTATCCCTCCTTTGCTGAGGTGCGCTCCCTACTTCAGTCCGCCGCCGACGCGATTGCGCGCAAGGAATCTTGGCCCCAGGTCTTTGCTGCCTCGCCACGGCCTCTTCACCCTCCTGCCACGGCAGCGCAAACTGGCCAAAACTCTGCCGCGGCAACCCCGGCGGCACAACCACCTCCCGTGCACCCACCCCCTGGATGGCGCCCGAGTCCGAACTACCGTGGGAAGAACCCCATGTACTTCCCCCCGCGGCCTACCCCGGCGCCTCGACCTGCAGCACCGCCTCCCGCTCCTCCCACTGGTGCCTCGACATCAACATCGACCTCTCCAGCCTGGCGTCCCCCTCATGATCCATGGACAGGTCTGGTCCAGGCATGGTCCATGCCGTGGTCTGCACCCTCTCCCGTCGGCGCTCCTCCCGCATATTCAGGTGCATGGCAGCCGGGGATGCGCCCACACACTGGCACTCCTGGTTTTCTCGGCGTTCGTCCGCCTGCTCAGGCCTATTATGCTGCCCCCACTATGGCTCCTTTTGCTGCTGCCTCGCCTACACAGTACGGTGCTCCCACGTCAACTCCAGTCTACCATACTGATCATTCAGGAGTCTACTACCAGCCGATGCAGCTCCCCACATATGCGGCAACACCACCTGCGCCCGCACCTGCACCACCACCAGCGCCGCCCTCTACCAACGTCACGAGCTGGGATCAAGCTGCGTTTCTCCAGGCCATGAACAATTTTGCTGCACAAGGTAACACAGGTACTGCTTGGATCTTTGATTCTGGTGCATCTAGTCATATGTCTTCATCCAATAATATGCTGTCAAATTGCACTCCATCCTATTTTTCTTCTATAACGCTTGGTGATGGTTCCTCCACTCCTATTTCATGTGTTGGTCACACTCAACTCCCATCTACCACCAAGCCACTTCTTCTTAGTGATGTCTTAGTTGCACCAGCACTCATCAAAAATTTAATTTCTGTTCGTCGCTTCACCACTGATAATCATGTCTCTGTCGAGTTTGATCCCTTTGGTCTCTCTGTGAAGGATTTCAACACCAAGACGGAGATCGCACGCTTCGATAGCTCCGCGACCTCTACTCCATCCACGGTGCTCCCACTGCTGCGCTTCCTTCTACCATGCTTGCTACGGTGGATCTTTGGCATCAGCGTTTAGGTCATCCCAATAGTGCCACATTGTCGTCCATACTTAGTGATTTTTCTATTCCATGTAATAAAGAACCTCATAATTCCTCTCTATGTATTTCATGTCAACAAGGAAAACATGTTAGGTTACCTTTTAGTTCTTCTAGCTCTTCTAGTACGTTTCCCTTTAAGCTTCTTCATTGTGATCTATGGACCTCTCCAATTTTAAGCATTTCTGGTTTTAAATATTATCTTGTTATTCTAGATGATTACACACATTTTATATGGACTTTTCCTCTAAGAAATAAATCTGACGCACATACTATTTTTACTAACTTTCAACGTTATGTAGCTACTCATTTCCTTCTTCCTATTCGTTTTATACAATGTGATAATGGTAAAGAATTTAATAATATTGCAAATCGAAACCTTTTTCTCAAACACGGCATTCTTCTTCGGTTCTCATGTCCATACACCTCACCACAAAATGGCAAAGCTGAACGCTCTCTTCGCACAATCAATGATATTATTAGAACACTTCTTATCCAGGCATCCATGCCACCCAATTTCTGGGCTGAAGCACTGCGTACTGCCACTTATCTTTTGAATGTTCGCCCATCCAGTGTAAATCCTAAAACAACCCCCTTTTACTCTCTTTTTCTTTCTCACCCTAACTATAATGAGCTACGAGTCTTCGGTTGTCTTTGCTTTCCCAATATCTACGCCACAACACCTAATAAGCTGTCCCCACGATCTCTTCCGTGTGTTTTCTTAGGATACTCTGATGAACACAAAGGCTATAGGTGCCTTGATCCTGTTTCTGGTCGCGTACATATATCTCGTCATGTCACTTTCGATGAAACGGTTTTTCCTTTCTCTACTACCTCAATAGACAACAAACCTAAATCTGCATCCAAACCATCTCATTCTCCCTCTAAATCCCCTCTTTTTACTCATCTCATACCTAATAATCCTGCCACGACAGCGCCTCCATCTTCTCCTGTCGCCACGCCGACCTCTACCGCGGCAGCGGATTTGCCGTTTTTTCCTGCCGCGGCAGCGCCCCCATCACCCCCATCTCCCGCCGTCGCCACGCCACTCTCTGCCGCGGCAGACTCGCCCATGTCCGCACCCTCCGCTGCGCCGGACAACTCTCCCTCTCCGCCACAACCTATTCTACCACCCAATGCCGTCCCTGTTCCTGCTCCTATCAATGACCACACTATGCGCACCCGTGCCAAATCAGGTTTTTCTCAACCAATTAAGAAGCTTAATTTGCATGTTGCCACTAATCTCTCTCCTATTCCTAAAACTTACAAATCTGCTCTTCTCGATCCTAACTGGGCCGCTGCCATGCGTGATGAATACAATGCTCTTCTCTCCAACAACACCGGCATCTGGTTCCCGTCCTCCTAATGCAAATATTGTCTCGGTAAATGGGTCTTTCGTCAAAAATTTAACTCGGACGGTAGTCTTTCTAGGTATAAAGCTCGTTGGGTTTGTCGTGGCTTCTCTCAACAACACGGTATAGATTATGATGAAACGTTTTCTCCTGTCGTAAAACCTAGCACTATTCGAACTATTCTTAGCATAGCGGTCTCATCAACATGGCCAATCCATCAATTAGACGTTAAAAATGCTTTTCTTCACGGCTCTCTTCATGAAACTGTATATTGTCAACAACCCTTAGGTTTCGAGGATTCTACATCTCCCAATCATGTTTGTCTTCTTCAAAAATCTCTCTATGGCCTTAAACAAGCTCCCCGTGCATGGTTTCAACGCTTCTCTACCTTCCTTCAAACTATAGGTTTTCTCCTTCTCGTTCAGACTATTCTCTTTTTGTTTATCATTCTAACAGCCACGTTGCCTATCTTCTTCTTTATGTAGATGATATTGTTCTTACAGCCTCTTCTACTGACTTTCTTCAACACATTATCTCACTTCTCCAGCACGAATTTTCCATGACTGATTTAGGTTCTCTCCATCATTTTTTGGGTATTGCTGTCACACGTGATCATAAGGGTTTTTTTCTTTCTCAACGTCAGTATTCTATTGAACTTTTAAACAAGGCCGGTATGTTAGATTGTCAACCCTCTCGCACACCTGTAGATACCAATTCTAAACTCTCCTCCGATGGTGAAACTTTTTCTGATCCCACACTTTATCGTAGTTTAACTGGTGCTCTTCAGTATCTCACACTTACTCGTCCTGAACTATCCTATGCTGTACAACAAGCCTGTCTTTTTATGCATGATCCTCGGGTCCCACATTATAATCATGTCAAACGAATCCTTCGGTATGTCAAAGGAACTCTCGATCACGGTCTTCACATAAATTCATCTTCACCTGCATCATTGACAGCTTATTCGGATGCTGACTGGGCTGGTTGTCCAGACACTCGTCGATCCACTTCAGGATACTGTGTTTACCTTGGTAACAATCTTATTTCTTGGTCCTCGAAGCGCCAGCTTACGGTCTCTCGTTCGTCGGCTGAGGCAGAGTACAGGGCTGTTGCACATGCAGTTGCGGAGACAGTTTGGTTGCGCCAATTACTTGAGGAACTTCATCGACCTCTTCATCAGGCCACGGTGGTTTACTGTGATAATATTTCTGCAGTCTATATGTCAGGCAATCCAGTGCAGCATCGACGCACCAAGCATATTGAGATCGACATTCACTTTGTTCGTGAGAAAGTTGCTTTGGGACAAGTCCGTGTTCTTCATGTTCCTACCACGGCACAGTTCGCTGATATCTTCACCAAGGGGCTTGCAACCGCGCCATTTACAGATATTCGATCCAGTCTCAACGTCATCGAGCCTCCCGTTGACACTGCGGGGGCATGTTAGAGTATACGACTAGGACTCGTATTAGACTTGTACTCCAAGTTAGTTTAACCTAGGTCGGTTATCCTATGCACTATATAAACATTGTATTCCGGCTGTATCCAATCAAGCAATATACGAGTTTACACAAATTTACAGAAACAATTTTTGCAAGCAATTTTCTTTCAAATTCAAAGAAGTTCAAATCCTCCTGGAGAGAGGGTTGGGTGAACAGAGGAAAGATCTCGGCCTCGTCGGAGCATACTGGTAGTGTGACCCGGGCGCTGCGGGGGCGAACGTCCTGGGGCCGTGTCCTTGAACGGCCCGAGGCAGTGTGGTTGAACGGCTTTGTGTGCCGCCGCAGGCCGGAGGTGGCAGTTGCGGCACGATTTGGGGAGGGAAACTGTGGTGGTGGCGCGACCGAGGAGGAAGGCGGCGGCGGGGCGATCTGGTGAGGGCAGCGGCTGTGGCGGGGCGATCTGGTGCGGGCCGACGGCAGCGCAGGCCAGGGAGGGAGGCGATGGTGACAACGGGAGAGGTTAGGGGAGGGGAGGGGATCGTGGGGGATAGGGTGGGTGCTGTTTTTTTCCTTCAACCGATCGGGGTCGGGTGGGTTTCTCGCGATCTCAGCAACGCACTATCGCTCCTATATTTTTTGAACATAAACTAGGTCCCGAAGACGAAGGTGCAACTGCCTCCCATACGGCATCCTTGCCAGGAGGAAATAGTAGGTTGCCCTTCAGCCAGAAAGGTCAATGGCGATGCACGAGAACCAGGCCATCGACCGCTATAAGCCGGCTTAGCAGGCGCCATCAGTCCGCACCATCCACCAGTGAGGATTTGCTCCAACCCAAATCAGCAGGATCTTGATGTCCACCTCGTCCCCTCTTCCTTACCACCACCACGACAGCAAGGGAAGAAAAGAACGAGGCTCTGGCGATCCTCCAGATCAGGGACAACGACCGCAAGCTTATTGGGGAAGGAGCTCCGGCCAGCCTCGACCTCCGCCGCCGCCCTCCACGGACGTCGACAGGCAAGCGAGGTCTTCCACACCTCAGCACCGCTCCCCGGCGCCGAGGACAAGCTCCAGAGCGGCATCACGCCATACGCCACATGGGCAAACACGAGATCACACCCAGCTCTACATCTAAACCTACATCTACTGCTATACAAGGGGAACCGGCATCCTAATCCAGCTCTACATCCACCAACGCGAGCGCCGGCGGCGAGAGGGACCGGATCCGGGCGGTTGGTGGCGACTCTCAACGGGGGCGGTGGAGAGACTTCGGGAAAGGAGGAGGATAATTCAAATAACTATTCTAATCCCAGGATTAGAATAGTGCCACCCTGGAAAATATATATGAGTGCATCAAAAGTCTTTTATCGAAAAAATTCATCAAAAGTCATGGAATTTCCAAACTTTTGTCGTAAAAACATATGAAATATGAGATACAAAGATAGTGCAAAACAAAAACAAAAAGAGGGAAAAAAATTAGAGCAGTGGTTACCGAGGGTCGATTCTCAGCTCTCGATAATGGCCACCTTTTCCGAGAGGCGCTCTCGGTAAAGCATCTAACCTAGATCTCTTTCCTTCTTGTGCATTCTCAATAATATGGATCGGCTATCGAAAAAAAAACTAGAGCAGTGGTTACCGAGGGTCGGCTATCGGCTCTAGGTAATGTCCACCTTTCCGAGAGTTACTCTCTGTAAAAGTGTAACCTAGATCTAGGGGAGATATGTTCTGAGAGTTACTCTCGGTAAACGTGACGCATCGACAAGCACTCGGTAAAGGTGACGTCGACTACTTAAGCATATTCCCCCCTGTTGTTTCTTCTATCTTCTCAACACCGACCGGCGCCCCTCCACTCCTCTCCTCTCCACTGCTCCCCACCGGTTGGCGCCCCTCCACCGGTTGGCGCCCCCTCCACCGGCCGGCGCCCCCTCCACCGCCGCCCTCACACCACACCGAGCTCCTCTCTCCGGTGAGCCCCCCTCCTCTCCATGTGTGCATAGATAGATGGATTGATAGATGGATGCATAGATAGATGGATGGATTGATAGATGGATGGATTGATAGATGGATGGATGCCATGTAGATACATTTTTTCTATATCAAAAGAAAACATGTAGATAGTTGTTGATAATGTTGTATGCATGGATGCTATGTGTGGATGTGACCGATGAGATACGTGAGAGAGTGTTGATCAAAGTTGTTCTTTCGAGGAAGAAAAATCAACTTTTTAACGGTGACGGTGATCTGTGTGAGCTCCTCCTCATGTTATATCTTGATAACGCATGAGGGGCTCGCCCAGCTCAACCATCACCGAAAGTTGAAATACCCGTGAGAGAGTGTCCACCATATATACCATCACCAGCGAGAGTGTCCACCATATATACGTGAGAGAGTGTCCTTGAGAGTTGTTCTTGGAGGAAGAAAATTGACTTTTGATGATGGCGGTTGATCTACGTGAGCTCTTATGTTATATCTTTCATGTTTGATGATTCTTATGTTATTTTCCATTGTGTGATGAAAGGTGTTAGCATCGAGGTGTTAGCATCGATCGATTTTTTGGCTATGGCTTCCTCCAAGAGCGAAGCTTCCATTAGGGTCGACTCCACGAGCACGGAGAAGAGCGTCGAGGACTGCTTGGAGGAACTGCTTGAGAAGAACCCACAGCTGATCATAATGAAGTTTTTTGTGGATCTGGCCAAGAAGAATCCCCCAGCTAAGTAGGGCATGTTGGAAATATGCCCTAGAGGCAATAATAAAAGTATTATTATATTTCCTTGTTCATTATAATTGTCTTTTATTCATGCTATAACTGTATTATCCGGAAATCGTAATACACGTGTGAATACATAGACCATAATATGTCCCTAGTGAGCCTCTAGTTGACTAGCTCGTTGTGATCAACAGATAGTCATGGTTTCCTGGCTATGGACATTGGATGTCGTTGATAACGAGATCACATCATTAGGAGAATGATGTGATGGACAAGACCCAATCCTAAGCATAGCACAAAGATCGTGTAGTTCGTTTGCTAGAGCTTTTCCAATGTCAAGTATCTCTTCCTTAGACCATGAGATCGTGTAACTCCCGGATACCGTAGGAGTGCTTTGGGTGTATCAAACGTCACAACGTAACTGGGTGACTATAAAGGTGCACTACAGGTATCTCCGAAAGTGTCTGTTGGGTTGACATGGATCGAGACTGGGATTTGTCACTCCGTGTAAACGGAGAGGTATCTCTGGGCCCACTCGGTAGGACATCATCATAATGTGCACAATGTGACCAAGGGGTTGATCACGGGATGATGTGTTACTGAACGAGTAAAGAGACTTGCCGGTAACGAGATTGAACAAGGTATCGGTATACCGACGATCGAATCTCGGGCAAGTACAATACCGTTAGACAAAGGGAATTGTATACGGGATCGACTGAGTCCTTGACATCGTGGTTCATCCGATGAGATCATCGTGGAACATGTGGGAGCCAACATGGGTATCCAGATCCGCTGTTGGTTATTGACCGGAGAACGCCTCGGTCATGTCTACATGTCTCCCGAACCCGTAGGGTCTACACACTTAAGGTTCGATGACGCTAGGGTTACAAAGGAAGTTTGTATGTGGTTACCGAATGTTGTTCGAGTCCGGATGAGATCCCGGATGTCACGAGGAGTTCGGAATGGTCCGGAGGTAAAGATTTATATATGGAAGTCCTATTTTGGCCACCGGAAAATGTTCGGATTTTTCGGTATTGTACCGGAAGGTTCTAGAAGGCTCGGAGTGGGGCCCACCTGCATGGGGGACCCACATGAACGTGGGTAGTGGGGGCAAGGACCCACACCCCTGGTCAAGCGACCAAGATCCCCCTTAGAAGGAATAAGATCATATCCCAAGGGATAAGATCAAGATCCCTAAAGGGGGATAACAATCGATGGGGAAGGAAATGATGGGATTTCTTTCCTCCCACCTTGGCCAACGCCCCAATGGACTTGGAGGGCAAGAAACCAGCCCTCCACCCCTATATAAAGTGGGGAGACGCATGGGAGCTCAACACGGTTCAGGCGCAGCCTCCCTCTCCCAAGTACTCCTCCTCTCTTGCGGTGCTTGGCGAAGCCTGCGGGATTGCCACGCCTCCACCACCACCACGCCGTCGTGCTGCTGCTGGATGGAGTCTTCTCAACCTCTCCTCTCTCCTTGCTGGATCAAGGCATGGGAGACGCCACCGGCTGTACGTGTGTTGAACGCGGAGGTGCCGTCTGCTCGCACTAGGATCTCCGGTGATTTGGATCACGACGAGTACGACTCCTTCAACCCCGTTCTCTTGAACGCTTCCGCTTAGCGATCTACAAGGGTATGTAGATGCACTCTCCTTCCCCTCGTTGCGGGTTTCTCCGTAGATAGATCTTGGTGACACGTAGGAAAATTTTGAATTTCTGCTACGTTCCCCAACAGTGGCATCATGAGCTAGGTCTATTGCGTAGATTCCTTGCACGAGTAGAACACAAAGTAGTTGTGGGCGTTGATTTTGTTCAATATGCTTACCGTTACTAGTCCAATCTTGTTTCGACGGTATTGTGGGATGAAGCGCCCGGACCGACCTTACACGCATTCTACGTGAGACAGGTTCCACCGATTGACATGCACTTCGTGCATAAGGTGGCTAGCGGGTGCCGCCTCCCACTTTAGTCGGAACGGATTCGATGAAAAGGGTCCTTATGAAGGGTAAATAGCAATTGGCATATCACGTTGTGGTTTTGCGAGGTAAGAAACGTTTTGCTAGAAACCCATAGCAGCCACGTAAAACATGCAACAACAATTAGAGGACGTCTAACTTGTTTTTGCAGGGTATGCTATGTGATGTGATATGGCCAAGAAGAATGTGATGAATGATATGTGATGTATGAGATTGATCGTGTTCTTGTAATATGAATCACGACTTGCATGTCGATGAGTATGACAACCGGCAGGAGCCATAGGAGTTGTCTTAATTTATTGTATGACCTGCGTGTCATTGAACAACGCCATGTAATTACTTTACTTTATTGCTAACCGGTAGCCATAGTAGTAGAAGTAATAGTTGGCGAGACAACTTCATGAAGACACGATGATGGAGATCATGATGATGGAGATCATGGTGTCATGCGGTGACGATGATGATCATGGAGCCTCAAGATGGAGATCAAAGGAGCAAAATGATATTGGCCATATCATGTCACTATTTGATTGCATGTGATGTTTATCATGTTTATGCATCTTGTTTACTTAGGACGACGGTAGTAAATAAGATGATCCCTTACAAAATTTCAAGAAGTGTTCTCCCCTGACTGTGCACCGTTGCTACAGTTCGTCGCTTCTAAGCACCACGTGATGATCAGGTGTGATGGATTCTTACGTTCACATACAACGGGTGTAAGACAGTTTTACACAGCGAAAACACTTAGGGTTAACTTGACGAGCCTAGCATGTACACACATGGCCTCGGAACACGGAGACCGAAAGGTCGAGCATGAGTCGTATAGTAGATACGATCAACATGAAGATGTTCACCGATGATGACTAGTCCGTCTCACGTGATGATCGGACACGGCCTAGTTGACTTGGATCATGTAATCACTTAGATGACCAGAGGGATGTCTATCTGAGTGGGAGTTCATAAGATGAACTTAATTATCCTGAACATAGTCAAAAGATCTTTGCAAATTATGTCGTAAGCTCGCGCTTTAGTTCCACTGTTTAGATATGTTCCTAGAGAAAATATAGTTGAAAGTTGACAGTAGCGATTATGCGGACAGTAGAAAGCTCATGTCCTTAATGCACCGCTCAGTGTGCTGAACCCCAAACGTCGTTTGTGGATGTTGCGAACATCAGACATACACGTTTTGATAACTACGTGATAGTTCAGTTAAACGGTTTAGAGTTGAGGCACCCAAGATGTTTTCAAAACGTCGCGGGACATATGAGATGTTTTCGAGGGATGAAATTGGGATTTCATGCTCGTGCCCACGTCAAGAGGTATGAGACCTCCGACGATTTTCTTAGCCTGCAAACTAAGGGAGAAAAGCTCAATCGTTGAGCTTGTGCTCAGATTGTCTGAGTGCAACAATCACTAGAATCGAGTGGGAGTTGATCTTCCAGATGAGATAGTGATGTTTCTCCAAAGTCATTGCCACCAAGCTGCTAGAGCTTCGTGATGAGCTATAACATATCAGGGATAGATATGATGATCCTTGAGGTATTCGCGATGTTTGACACCGCGAAAGTAGAAATCAAGAAGGAGCATCAATTGTTGATGGTTGGTGAAACCACTAGTTTCAAGAAGGGCAAGGGCAAGAAGGGATACTTCATGAAACGGCAAATCAGCTGCTGCTCTAGTGAAGAAACCCAAGGTTGAACCCAAACCCGAGACTAAGTGCTTCTGTAATAAGGGGAAGAACCACTGGAGCGGAATTACCCTAGATACTTGGTAGATGAGAAGGCTGGCAAGGTCGATAGAAGTATATTGATATACATTATGTTAATGTGTACTTTATCGGTACTCCTAGTAGCACCAGGGTATTAGATACCGGTTCGGTTGCTAAGTGTTAGTAACTCAAATAAAAGCTACGGAATAAACGGAGACTAGCTAAAGGTGAGTGACGATATGTGTTGAAGTATTTCCAAGTTTGATGTGATCAAACATCGCACGCTCCCTCTACCATCAAGATTAGTATTAAACCTGAATAATTGTCATTTGGTGTTTGCGTTGAGCATAGACATGATTGGATTATGTCTATCGCAATATGGTTATTCATTTAAGGAGAATAATGGTTACTCTGTTTATTTGAATAATACCTTCAATGGTCTTGCACCTGAAACGAATGGTTTATTGAATCTCGATCGTAGTGATACACATTTTCATGCCAAAAAGATATAAGATAGTAATGATAGTACCACTTACTTGTGGCACTGCCATGTAAGTCATATTGGTGGAAAACGCATGAAGAAGCTCCATGTTGATGGATCTTTGGACTCACTCGTTTTAAGTTTGAGACATGCGAACCATGTCTATTGGTGTACGCATGAAGAAACTCCATGCAGATGGATCATTTGGACTCACTTGATTTTGAATCACTTGAGATATGCAAATCATACCACATGGGCAAGATGACTAAAAAGCCTCGTTTTTCAGTAAAATGGAACAAGATAGCAACTTGTTGGAAGTAACACATTTTGATGTGTGCAGTCCAATGAGTGCTGAGGCATGCAGTGAATATCGTTATGTTCTTACTTCATAGATGATTCGAGTAAGATGTAGAGTATATTTACTTGATGAAACACAAGTCTGAATTATTGAATGGTTCAAGTAATTTCAGAGTGAAGTTGAAGATCATCGTGACAAGAGGATGAAATGTCTATGATATGATCATAGAGATGAGTATCTGAGTTACTGAGCTTTGGCACATAATTAAGACATTGTGGAAATTGTTTCACAATTAATACCGCCTGGAACACCATAGTTTGATGGTGTGTCCGAACATCGTGGTTGCACCCTATTGGATATGGTGCGTACCATGATGTCTCTTATCGAATTACCACTATCGTTTGTGGGTTAGGCATTAGAGACAACCACATTCACTTTAAATAGGGTACCACGTAATTCCGTTGAGATGACACCGTATGAACTATGGTTTAGAGAAACCTAAGCTGTCATTTCTTAAAGGTTGGGGCTGCGACGCTTATGTGAAAAAGTTTCAGGTTGATAAGCTCGAACCCAAAACGGATAAAATGCATCTTCATAGGACACCCAAAACAGTTGGGTATACCTCCTAATTCAGATCCGAAAGCAATGGGGATTGTTTCTTGAATCGGGTCCTTTCTCGAGGAAAAGTTTGTCTCGAAAAGTTGAGTGGGAGGATGGTGGAGACTTGATATGGTTATTGAACCGTCACTACAACTAGTGTGTGGAAGGGCACAGGAAATTGTTCCTGTGGTTCCTACACCAATTGAAGTAGAAGCTTATGATAGTGATCATGAAACTTGGATCAAGTCACTACTGCACCTCGTGAGGGTGACAAGGATGCGTCATCGCTTGAGTGGTGCAAGAATCCTGTCGTGAAGGTCATGTTGCTAGACAACAATGATCCTACGAGCTATGGAGAAGCGATGGTGGGCCCAAATTCGAAAAATGGTTAGAAGCCATGAAATCCGAGATAGGATCCATGTATCAGAACAAAGCATGGACTTTGGTGGACTTGCCGATGATCGGCAAGCCATTGAGATAAATGGATCTTTAAGAAGAAGACGGACGTGGACGGTGATGTCACCGTCTATGAAGCTCGACTTGTGGCGAAGAGTTTTTTCACAAGTTCAAGGAGTTGACTACGATGAGATTTTCTCATCCGTAGCGATGCTTAAGTCCGTCGGAATCATGTTAGCATTAGCTGTATTTATGAAATCGCGATGGATGTCAAAACGAGTTTCCTTACCAGTCTTCGTAAGGAAAGGTTGTATGTGATACAATCCGAAAGTTTTTGTCGATCCTAAGGATGCTAAAATGTATGCTGGCTCCAGCGATCCTTCTAAGGACTGGAGTAAGCATCTCGGAGTTGGAATACGTACTTAGATAAGATGATCAAAGATTTTGGGTTTATACAAAAGTTTATGAGAAACTTGTATTTAGAAAGAAGTGAGTGGGAGTACTATAGAATTTCTGATGAGTATATGTTATTGACATATTGTTGATCGAAATGATGTAGAATTCTGGAAAGCATATAGGGTTATTTGAAAAGTGTTTTCAATGGAAAACCTGGATTAGGCTACTTGAGCAATAAGCATCAAGATCTATAAGATAGATCAAAATGCTTAATAGTACTTTCAAATGAGCACGTATTTTGACATGATCTTGAAGGTGTTCAAGATGGATCACCAAAGAAGGAGTTCTTGCACGAGATGTAAGGTATGAAGTTAAGACTTAAAGGCTCGACCACGGCAGAATAGAGAGAAAGGACGAAGGTCGTCCCCTATACTTCAGACGTAGGCTCTATAGTATGCTATGTTGTGTACCGCACCGGAAGTGTACCTTGCCATGATTCAGTCAAGGGGTACAAGAATGATCCAGGAATGGATCATTGGACAGCGGTCAAAATTGTCCTTGGAGTAAATAAGGACATGTTTCTTGATTATGGAGGTGATAAAGAGTTCGGCGTAAAGGGTTACGTCGATGCAAGCTTTAACACCTATCCGAGTGACTCTGAGTAGGAAACCGGATACGTATAGTGGAGCAACCATTTGGAATAGCTCCAAGTGGAGCATGGAAACAGCATTTACAATATGACCTAGAAATTTGCAAAGCACACACGGATCTGAAAGGTTCGGACCCGTTGACTAAAACCTCTCTCACAAGCAAAACATGATCAAACCCCAGAACTCATTTGATGATGTTGGTCACATGGCGATGTGACCTGTCAATGTTAATCACATGGCGATGTGAACTAGATTATTGACTCTAGTGCAAGTGGGAGACTGTTGGAAATATGCCCTAGAGGCAATAATAAAAGTATTATTATATTTCCTTGTTCATTATAATTGTCTTTTATTCATGCTATAACTGTATTATCCGGAAATCGTAATACACGTGTGAATACATAGACCATAATATGTCCCTAGTGAGCCTCTAGTTGACTAGCTCGTTGTGATCAACAGATAGTCATGGTTTCCTGGCTATGGACATTGGATGTCGTTGATAACGAGATCACATCATTAGGAGAATGATGTGATGGACAAGACCCAATCCTAAGCATAGCACAAAGATCGTGTAGTTCGTTTGCTAGAGCTTTTCCAATGTCAAGTATCTCTTCCTTAGACCATGAGATCGTGTAACTCCCGGATACCGTAGGAGTGCTTTGGTGTATCAAACGTCACAACGAATCGGGTGACTATAAAGGTGCACTACAGGTATCTCCGAAAGTGTCTCTGGGTTGACACGGATCGAGATCGATTTGTCACTCCGTAAACGGAGAGGTATCTCTGGGCCCACTCGGTAGGACATCATCATAATGTGCACAATGTGACCAAGGGGTTGATCACGGATGATGTGTTACGAACGAGTAAAGAGACTTGCCGGTAACGAGATTGAACAAGGTATCGGTATACCGACGATCGAATCTCGGGCAAGTACAATACCGTTAGACAAAGGGAATTGTATACGAGATCGACTGAGTCCTTGACATCGTGGTTCATCCGATGAGATCATCGTGGAACATGTGGGAGCCAACATGGGTATCCAGATCCCGCTGTTGGTTATTGACCGGAGAACGTCTCGGTCATGTCTACATGTCTCCCGAACCCGTAGGGTCTACACACTTAAGGTTCGATGACGCTAGGGTTACAAAGGAAGTTTGTATGTGGTTACCGAATGTTGTTCGGAGTCCCGGATGAGATCTCGGACGTCACGAGGAGTTCCGGAATGGTCCGGAGGTAAAGATTTATATATGGGAAGTCCTATTTTGACCACCGGAAAATGTTCGGGATTTTTCGGTATTGTACCGGGAAGGTTCTAGAAGGCTCCGGAGTGGGGCCCACCTGCATGGGGGGACCCACATGAACGTGGGTAGTGGGGGCAAGGACCCACACCCCTGGTCAAGCGACCAAGATCCCCCTTAGAAGGAATAAGATCATATCCCAAGGGATAAGATCAAGATCCCTAAAAGGGGGATAACAATCGATGGGGAAGGAAATGATGGGATTTCTTTCCTCCCACCTTGGCCAACGCCCCAATGGACTTGAGGGCAAGAAACCAGCCCCTCCACCCCTATATAAAGTGGGGAGACGCATGGGAGCTCAACACGAAGTTCTAGCGCAGCCCTCCCCCTCTCCCAAGTACTCCTCCTCTCTTGCGGTGCTTGGCGAAGCCCTGCAGGATTGCCACGCTCCTCCACCACCACCACGCCGTCGTGCTGCTGCTGGATGGAGTCTTCTCAACCTCTCCTCTCTCCTTGCTGGATCAAGGCATGGGAGACGCCACCGGCTGTTTGTGTGTTGAACGCGGAGGTGCCGTCCTGCTCGCACTAGGATCTCCGGTGATTTGGATCACGACGAGTACGACTCCTTCAACCCCGTTCTCTTGAATGCTTCCGCTTAGCGATCTACAAGGGTATGTAGATGCACTCTCCTTCCCCTCGTTGCTGGTTTCTCCGTAGATAGATCTTGGTGACACGTAGGAAATTTTTGAATTTCTGCTACGTTCCCCAACAGGGCAAGGCTCCACCACGTAAGGAGCCATTGAGTCCACCGACCATCATTCCCGATGACGCTTGGTCATCCACTGTGGGGGATGCCCCCATGTGCTCTGACTCGACGATCACTGGTTTCACCAACTACACCTCGGAGTAGTCACCTAGATAGTTTGACATTGATTTAGTTGTATCCTTAAGTACCTGCTGATATGGACTTGGATGGCCACTTGCGATGCTTTTGATTGTATGAGTAATGAATGCTTATGTTGATTATGTATGATGTGCATTATTTCCTGTTCTTTTGTAGATGAAGTGGTATGTGGTGTACAAAGGACGGTACCCAGGAGTCTACATTTTATGGTCGGAATGAAATGAACAAATACTTCATTATGAAGGCAACTCCCATGAATCATTCGACAACAGAGAGACGGCACAGTATCATTACAATAAGTATTTGCTTAAGCAAAAGAGAAAAACTGATGAACGCAATGGTGCAAGCCAGACAAGGCTTAGCTTGTGTGAACGCAGTGGATTGAAGAACTTCATAATTCTCTTTCAGTTTGTCATAATTGTGGTGTTGCTTTTTATCATATGGTGCATGCATGCAGACCACTTTGTTGTTTAATTAGTAAGTAGGCACTTGTACTAAAGAGCTACTTTGTGATTTGAAATGAAGCTTGTGTGAACTATTTATGGATTAATGCTTATGTGAGTCTGTTGTTAACCTATGTGACTTGAAATGCAAGTTTGAGTATTGTATAAATGTTTTTGCTGCACCAACTCAAGCAAAAACAGTATGAACAGAACTGGGAACAAAATTTTACCGAGGGAGGTACTCGGCAAAGAGGCATGCGCTGGGAGCTGAAGGCACTTCGCTGCTGCAGCTATGCCGAGAGGACTCTCGGAAGAGCAGATGTTACCGAGGGTCGATCCTCGGCTCTCAGTAATGGCCACCTTTTCCGAGAGGCGCTCTCGGTAAAGCATCTAACCTAGATCTCTTTCCTTCTTGTGCATTCTCAATAATATGTATTATACTTCTTTTTGTTGTTTTCTTCCATGCTTGGCAAACAACCTTAGCACATCATAATTACCGTCTTGTGTTTTCTTCTCCGGATGGGCCTCGTACGGTTCTAGAGACCGGCACCCCTCCGGTGGCCCCGGCGGTCTAGGGAGTTGTTCGGCACCTAGAGGGGGTAGGCCACGGGGAATAAGTGCTTCTTCGTGTTAGTGCATGTCATCGCGAGATGACTAACCAAGTCTAGGACCGTTCTGTCACGGGATCACCCACCAAAGACTATGTCTCGGGGACGAACGCAGCCGGTCCTCGACGTTCCTGCCCGTGTGTGTGGTTTGTGAGGCACGTGCCGCATCAAGGACGTGCGTTGCTTATTCAAATAGGACACCACCCCTCAATGCATATGCATGGGCCACACGCATTTAGGGGTGCCCTCCCCCCCTCGGGCGGTCTCCATGTCGAGCACCCATCCGGTGGCCCCGACAGTCTAGGGCGTTATTCGGCACCGAGAGGGTGTAGTCCACGGTGAATAACTGCTTCTCCGTGTTAGTGCATGTCATCGCGAGATGACAGACCAAGTCTAGGCTTGTTCTGTCACAGGATCACCCACGAAGATTCTGTCTCGGGGACGGACACAGCCGGTCCTCAACGTTCCCGCCCGTGTGTGTGGTTTCTGAGGCACGTGTCACGTCAAGGACGTGCGTTGCTTATTCAAATAGAACACCACCCCTGCATGCATATGCATGGGCCACACGCATGTAGGGGTGCCCTCCCCCCCCCCTCGGACGGTCTCTATATCGAGCACCCATTCGGTGGCCCCGACGGTCAAGGGCATTATTCGGCACCGAGAGGGTGTAGTCCATGGTGAATAACTGCTTCTCCGTGTTAGTGCATGTCATCGCGAGATGACAGACCAAGTCTAGGCCCGTTCTTTGAGATAGTCTATGGGTATCGAGAGGGAATGTGTCCGGTTTGTGTAGGAAATGCGGGTCCTGTTGCTCCATTGGCCTCGAAACTTCTTGTGCTCTCAAAGGAAGCCATCACATGTATATGCATGGGCTATCTGGTGGCCCCGTTGGTCTAGGAAGTTGACCGGCAACGAGAGAGGGGGTAGGCCATGGTCAACAACTGCTTCTACACATGTTTATTACTTTACACTCTTTAAAGTTCTCTCTCGGTGCTGGTCTAGAAAGTTGACCGGCACCGAGAGAGGGGGTAGGCCACGGTCAACAACTGCGTCTTCTCATGTTTTTTACTTTACACTCTTTAAAGTTGAGTTCTAAACAAATCTAACCCAAAAAGCACACACACACACACACACACACACACACACACATATATATATATATATATATATATATATATATATGAGTGCATCAAAAGTCTTTTATCAAAAAAATTCATCAAAAGTCATGGAATTTACAAACTTTGGTCGTAAAAGCATATGAAATATGAGATACAAAAAAGATAGTGCAAAACAAAAACAAAAATGGAAGGCAAAAAAATTAGAGCAGTGGTTAACGAGGGTCAATTCTCGGCTCTCGACAATGGCCACCTTTTCTGAGAGGCGCTCTCGATAAAGTATCTAACCTAGATCTCTTTCCTTCTTGTGCATTCTCGATAATATGTATTATAATTTTTTTGTTGTTTTCTTCCATGCTTGGCAAACAACCTTAGCACATAATAAGTACCGTCTTCTGTTTTCTTCTTCGGATGGGCCTCGTCCGGTTCTAGAGACCGGCACCCCTCCGGTGGCCCCGGCAGTCTAGGGCGTTGTTCGGCACCTAGAGGGGGTAGGCCACGGGGAATAACTGCTTCTTCGTGTTAGTGCATGTCATCGCGAGATGACAAACCAAGTCTAGGCCCGTTCTGTCACGAGATCACCCACCGAAGACTCTGTCTCAGGGACGAACGCAGCCGGTCCTCGTCGTTCCCTCCAGTGTGTGTGGTTTGTGAGGCACGTGCCACGTCAAGGACGTGCGTTGCTTATTCAAATAGCACACCACCCCTCGATGCATATGCATGGGCCACACGCATGTAGGGGTGCCCTCCCCCCCTTGGGCGGTCTCCATATCGAGCACCCATCCGGTGGCCCCGGCGGTCTAGGCTGTTATTCGGCACCGAGAGGGTGTAATCCACGGTGAATAACTGCTTCTCCGGGTTAGTGCATGTCATCGCGAGATGACAGACCAAGTCTAGGCTCGTTCTGTCACGGGATCACCCACGAAGATTCTGTATCGGGGACGGACGCAGCCGGTCCTCGACGTTCCCGCCTGTGTGTGTGGTTTCTGAGGCACATGTCACGTCAAGGACGTGCGTTGCTTATTCAAATAGCACACCACCCCTGCATGCACATGCATGGGCCACACTCATGTAAGGGTGCCCTCCCCCCCTCGGACGGTCTCTATATCGAGCACCCATCCGGTGGCCCCGACGGTCAAGGTCATTATTCGGCACCGAGAGGGTGTAGTCCACGGTGAATAACTGCTTCTCCGTGTTAGTGCATGTCATCGCGAGATTACAGACCAAGTCTAGGCCCGTTCTTTGAGATAGTTTATGGGTATCGAGAGGTAATGTGTCCGGTTTGTGTAGGAAGTGCGGGTCCAGTTGCTCCATTGGCCTCGAAACTTCTTGTGCTCTCAAAGGAGGCCATCGCATGTATATGCATGGGCTATCCGGTGGCGCCGTTGGTCTAGGAAGTTGACCGGCAACGAGAGAGGGGGTAGGCCATGGTCAACAACTGCTTCTTCTCATGTTTATTACTTTACACTCTTTAAAGTTCTCTCTCGGTGCCGCTCTAGAAAGTTGACCGGCACCAGGAGAGGGGGTTGGCCACGGTCAACAACTGCCTCTTCTCATGTTTTTTACTTTACACTCTTTAATGTTCTCTCTCGGTGCCGGTCTAGAAAGTTGACCGGCGCTGAGAGAGGGCGTAGGCCACGGTCAACAACTGCTTCTTCTCATGTTTTTTACTTTACACTCTTTAAAGTTGAATTTTGAACAAATCTAACCCAAAAAATATATATATATATATATATATATATATATATATATATATATATATATATATATATATATATATATATGAGTGCACCAAAAGTCTTGTATCGAAAAAATACATCAAAAGTCATGGAATTTACAAACTTTGGTCGTAAAAGCATATGAAATATGAGATACAAAAAAGATAGTGCAAAACAAAAACAAAAAGAGAAGGGAAAAAAATTAGAGCAGTGATTACCGAAGGTCGATATTCGGCTCTCGGTAATGGCCACCTTTTCCGAGAGTCGCTCTCGGTAAAGCATCTAACCTAGATCCTAACCTTTCCCCTTTCTTTTCTATCTTCATTCCCCTCCTCTCTTCCCTGCGCCATCGCCTCCGCCGACTTCAAAATCGCCACCACCGCCGCCGCCGCCAGCCCTTAACCGCCACCAACTGCCGCCGCCACCCCTCCTCCACCGCCCCAACTGCATCCACTGCCCCCAACTGTCGCAGCCACGGTGCTTCATGGCCGGCGGCTGGCGCGGCGGCTCTTCGATGCGACCCAACGACGGCCGCCGCAGCGGAGCTCCTCCGGTAGCGCGACAGCTGAAGATGCCCTCAGGTGTGTACACCCATCCCACTGAACATTGCAAATTTGTTGAAGAAGATGAGAATTGGGAAAATTCAGTTCATAGGTGCTCCAGTAGGGGCTAGTAATTCAGTTCATAGGGTATTTTTAGGTGCTCCACTAGGTCCATGCCGATCTAGTTCTAGGTATTTTTAGGTGCTCCACTAGGATGTTTGAGTTGCACAACATGATTATGCTGCTGTATACTACTGTAATGTACAGTTTATGGTGCTGGGGAATTTAATACCATGGTAAAACTGGCTACAAACCAACCAAAGCTAAAATTGTGGGCCAAGTTCATCATAATATGCTCCTGTATACTACTGTAATGTACAGTTTTCATCCTATTTTTCATGTTTTTGAGGAGTTGATATTGTCCAGTGCATGATAATGTGCTCATGTTGCTTATGTATATTTTTCAGCTATTGTAATGTATAGTTTTTTGCCTATTCTTTCATATATTTGAACAGTTCATATTGTCCAGTGCATGATAATATGCTCATGTTGCCTATGTACTCTTTTCAGTCAATTTTTCATGTATTTTGGACAAGTGGTATGGTTAATATTCACCATATATATTTTGTTTTTCAGATTCCGATGGGAGCACTGGTAGTAAATACCGGAGAGTCCCGACTGGTAGGACCGAGTCGTCCGCCTCCCATCAGGCCACAACTGCGGCATCGTCATCATCGGATGGCGATGTCGGAGTGGACTTAGATGCACCAGATCCACTCGCTACCGAGTCGGGCGACATGGAGGCCTCGGACGGCTCGGGGTCTACCTCGAGCAACACTTCCAAGAGGAAGAAATCCGGGCGTGGTCAGGGGAAGGTCCCGGAACCAACTGCTGCCAGCAACCGTCCTATCATTTGCCCGACAGGAGATGGGTAAGCAAGCATTTCATTTGCATCATATTTTGGTTGCCACAACTTTGACACTCACATATGCTTGTCTTTTATATCATGCAGTCAGTGGGAATTTATCCCGACACAACCTAAGGGGCATGCCTGCCGAACCACGTCATCGGCTCCCTCTTGAGGAAGCACTTCCCTGGATTGTCCAAGCCGGTGATGATGATCCGCTATCGCCAGGTTTAACCTGGGAGCATTACGTACACAACAAGGATGAGCACGATGTCACCATAGCCACTCGGGTCATCAATGCTTTTTTTGTAAGTATCTTCGCTCATACCACTGCATTTTTCCATATCCAAATCCTTGCTTGCGTGGATGGTGAGAAGATGCCATATGCTTTCTTGTAGCAAACATTTGCTTGCGTGGATGGTGAGCAGCAGAAGGCGATCAAAGGCATCGTGAAATCTGCCCGAAAGATACTCTCTGACACCAAGCACATGTTGCCGTCAAAGCCGTGATGCAGTGTCGGCCGCTCGATGAGAAGGGAGAGAAGATGACAAGGAAGACTGCTTGCCAGACCAACTTGTCGCGAGAAGAATACCTGTCAGTGGTAAGTGACTACATCAGTTGCTAGTACTTTGATTCATCCCTCTTGTTCCTCAATTATTCGATTTTGTCTGACTAGGTGAAGGAACCCTGGATGAAGGACGATTGTTGGGAGGCCCTGGTTGACATGTGGTGTGACCCAGCATGGCAGGCGCAGCATGTGGAGAAGGGAAACGAACGAGCCAAAATGCCAGGCCCGGCTCATGTCCGGGGGGGGCGGAACCTAACCACTCTCAAGCAACACATGGTATGTGGATTAAGATGTTAACTTTTTCGCACGGTGCATCTTGGTTCATTCAACTTGATGCTTAATTTTGCAGGAGGCGAAGGTTGGTCACCCGGTCCACATCCTGGAAGCCTGGAAAGAAGGCCACAAGGGGAAGGATGGCACCGAGTTCTGCAGCGAGTCGGCGGAGGAGAAGTGGGGGACCTTCAAAGAGGTCTTCTAGGAGGTGCACGGGCAGGAAGCCGAACCTACGTCCAAGCCCCTTGATCCTGAGCTTCTCATCATTGCTGGCCAAGGGAAGGGCCATGGCCGCCACCTCCTTTGCAACGGGGCGATCGCCACCTCCTCGCATCGCAAGCTGCACGAGATACGCGCGTCAAGCACCAGCTCACTTTCGTCCATGCGGAGTCGCCCAACCGCCGCATCACGTGAGATAGCGCGTCTCAAGGTTAGCATCCTAACCTTTCATTTATGTCCATGCCTCGAAATAGCACCGTTCCAACCTATATGAGCCTAATGCCATGTTACAGGATTTAATGGCGCAGCGGGCTGTTGAAGAGGAGCAAAGGCGGCAAGCTGAGCAGGAGTCCAGAGAAAAGGAACGGGAAGACATGAACAAGAGGTTGACGCTGCTTGAGGATAAACTACAGGTAGAACATTATCTAAACTAGAGTAGAAGATTCATTACATAGGGACGAACCACCCTCACGTGACTCTACTCTTATAGGTTCTTATGCAATCTCAAGCAAAGGCAAGTGATGCCCTCCTCCTCCTCCGGAATGTTAACCCGATGGCCTCTCCTCCTCAAGATGATCTATATATGAACAAGTGTACTTCTATTATGAGCGCACGTGTTTTGCAAGTAGTGACAATATGTATGAATTTGCGACTTGTGTGTGACGCCTACTAGGATAATACATTCAACTTGTGTGTGACAATATGTGGACTATCCTAATTATGCATATATATATATATATATATATATATATATATATATATATATATATATATATATATATATATATATATATATATATGGACTAGATCAAATTATGCCTATATATGATCAAATTATGCCTATATATGTGTGGACTAGATCAAATTATGCATATATATATATGATCAAATTGCACTGTAGTTGTTTTTATCTACATAGATCAGAAAAGAAATAGCTTAACAGCAGAATGGATGGGAAAGATTTCCGAGAGCAACACTCGAAAAACGATATACTACCCAGAGCACCTCTCGGAAACATGGTCGTCTGGGAGACACTACTGTTGTGCCATAAGTTTTCCGAGAGCAGCTCTCGGAAAAGAAGGCGGGCATTGCCGAGACAAGCTCTCGGCAAAGATATGTAAATTGTCAGCTGCCATGTGGGCCACGCTGTCCTACTGGTCAGGAGGATTGCCGAGAGCAGCTCTCGGCAAAGATATCGTCATTTTTTTCAAAGATATTTAGCAAGTTATTTGAAACTTTTACAGATAAATGTGACCAGTGGGACCACATGTCAGTTAGAAAGAACAAACACAAAAAAAGAAAATAGGATGTGGCATATGCTTTGCCGAGTGTCGTATGGCGGCTCTCGGTAATGTACGCAGTAACTGACGGAGCCGTCTGTTGCGGACGGGCATGCCACGTGGCTCCTCTTTGCCGTGAGCCGCTCTCGATGTCTGCAGGGTTTGCCGTGCGGTGCCTCTTTGCCGTGAGGCAGTGACGGCAAAGATGGCAGTTTGCTTTACCGAGTGTCCGTGTTTTAGCACTCAGCAAAGAGCATTACACCCGGCGTACGTGAAAGTTCCAGTAATGATTATCTCCAGCATAACTTGGTAAGTTTCAACAACCGATACATATCATATTGTGTTGGCCAAATTACTTACTTTTTAGGGGAGGCCGAATTACTTACTAGTGCTACTAAATGAATGCTACATATCTTCCTCCCACATTTTTTGTAGGTTATTTTCAAGCCTATCAAATGGATCTGTATGTGATCCTTTCTTCGCCAAGAGGAGGACTGCACGTTCATGGTCTATGTGTGCAATTGATGGAAGACTTTGGTTCGGGTTTTATCTAACTGATATGGTGGTGGCCTAATAATGAGACTTGCGATGGATGAGATCTCATATCTTCTGATTATTTCTCTCTGGCTGCCAAGTGTGGCGTTTATGTCGTCTTTATTGTCTCGATCATGGTTTTGGGTACCAGGCGGTAAATTCGGTTACCGCACGGTAACCGCGTTTCCCGCTCCCCCACGATAATTGGGTATACCGAACAGAAAATTTCGAACATTTTGAATTATTTGAATTTGAACTTCTGTCTCCTATAAATAAAGTGCATCCCTATCTAAATCATAAGCCTACTCGTGGCCTGCTGGCAAGGAGCGTGAACCAGCAACTGCAAGTCGTGTGTGTTCGAGGATTGACAGCAGCATTTTCTCGTTTTTGATTGTTTGAAGAATGCATGCCACACTGTATGCTGTAATTTCAAAAAAAATACTATGAGCGTTTGATGGTCGAACTCACGACCTGCATGTGCGTGGCAGTGGAACTGAGGTGTTACCACTGCGCCACTACTACTTCAGCGAATTTTTAGTGTTCAAAACATTGAGGATTGAGAGCAGCATTTTCTCGTTTTTGATTGTTTGAAGAATGCATGCCACACTGTATGCTGTAATTTCAAAAAAAATACTATGAGCGTTTGATGGTCGAACTCACGACCTGCATGTGCGTGGCAGTGGAACTGAGGTGTTACCACTGCGCCACTACTACTTCAGCGAATTTTTAGTGTTCAAAAGGTTGAGGATTGAGAGCAGCATTTTCTCGTTTTTGATTGTTTGAAGAATGCATGCCACACTGTATGCTGTAATTTCAAAAAAAAATATGAGCGTTTGATGGTCGAACTCACGACCTGCATGTGCGTGGCAGTGGAACTGAGGTGTTACCACTGCGCCACTACTACTTCAGCGAATTTTTAGTGTTCAAAAGATATATATTCTTGTCTTAAAAATTTTGAATTCAAATTTTAAATTTAAATTTCGCTCGAAATTTTTTCGGAATTTCATGGTTACCGTGGTAACCGAGTTTATCGCCCCCCCTCGAGAAAAATGTTCCATTCGGGATCCAAAACCTTGGTCTCGATACTGTAAATCTTCCGCATAAATAATTGAGGGTTGCGTGAATCAATCCATGCATAGGCCAGGGTGTTATCCCTCTTTTTGAGAGAGAGGAAATATGGAGCTCACTTATAAGACCTTGATAGCGAAAGGATGAGAAGGATATGTACCATACAACATCTGATAGGAGAGAGAGGCAGAGGGAAGGGATCTCCGTTCGAGCTTGATGCTCATCAGAAGCACCACCACATGTCCCGCTAGAAGCAAGACAAATTACGTAGCGATAGTGACCCAACACGTAGATAGAATACCTAAAAAAACAACCTCTCCGCCAACCTTCACTTTAGTTCCAGAATCGTCAGAGCGAGCGCGCCCAGGTGGTGTCTCCTACGGCGATGTCCAGGCTAGTCATCAAACAGGAACTGCGGGAGCTGCCAGGGGCTAGAAACCAACAACGTTATCAAGGGCCAGGTTTTGTAGTTTGCATACACAAAATCGTCGACTGGGCATGGAGCTCCCTTAACGACCGCTAATTGGAGCTGGGGTGTGCACTGTTTTTTGAATAGGAGGCTTGAGATGACTTTGGCATTGAATTAATTAATCCATAACCAGGTATTCAGGCTTTGCTTCCTAGCTTGGGATTAATTTGTTTTTCTTCTGAAAAGGGATGATCCCAGCCTTTGCACTGGTTTGATCCACGAAGCCAGCTTGAAGATCCACATGGACATAGCAAAGCGCAACAAGAACAGAAAAGATATATACCAAACTGGTAAAATTAAGCAAATCGCTGAAGCTATGAGGATCGCTTGCACCAACCATGAAGCCAGGTATTTTGCTACAGAGGGTCCGCGCCTACGTGGCTCAAGAGTTGAAGAATGTCATCGGTAGAACGGCAACACACCTGAAAGCTTCAAAGCACAAATCCCCAAAATGAAGCAGCGCTGAAACTGTCCAAACCAATGCTCCACAGTTCCCCACCTGCACTCACAGCGACAACCAAGCAATGCGTCGGACTCTAAGGGCATCTCCAAGCTACTAGTTATCAAACAGACCTCACCAAATCTCCATGGTCATGTCTGGGCATATCCGCACACATCGGGCTAGATGCCAGCCATCCAGAACTACACCCTTAAAATTATGTATTTGTCCATCCCTTGTCTAATGGAGAGAGGAGAGGGAAGGGAGGAAGGAAAAAATGGGTTTATGGTGGAGTCCGAGGCTGAGTTGACGGTTGGCGCGGAGCTCCCGTGATTTGGTGAGAGCTTGTGGGATTTTGGACAGTCCAAACATTTGGTGCGGCTGAGCCAAGAATGCTGCTACCAGCGGCGCAGGGACCTGGAACCAACTGCGCCGGGAGTTTCAACCATCAACGCGGGAAGGTCGAGCGACGGAGCCAAGAATGTTGCAACCAACGGTGTAAGAAGTTGGGACTAGCTATGTCGGGAGCTACGATGAGTCTGTTGTGATGCTGCGTCGGGACGCGAGCGCCACGAGAATGCTACAACTGGCCCGGATCGTCAGTGTTGTGGCTGGCGATGTCGGGAGCTACGATGATGTGCGGTGGTGCTGTGAGCGGGTGATGCCAGAGCAACGACGGGGTGTGGCGGTGTTGCGAGCTCCAGTGCCAACTATGACCCGGCGACGGCCAGTGTTGCGAGTTGCTGTCTTCCTTCGCAGTGAGTGGCAACATGTATTGTCCCGACCACAACGACCGGTTCCTCACCGTTACTCCTGATGGTATTTAGACTGGCACCACAGGCCAACACTAATCTTTCCTACACACGTTGTCATCACTCGTGTGCATCCGGGATAAACTTTTCAGTCAGTCACACATCCTCAAATCGTTCCAAGTCAAGCATGATTAATTTTGAGGTTTCGGTTCTTTGCAAATGGGCTCCCAGAAAAGGAAGAATTCCTTAATGATATGAGTAATATATCATTCCTATTAAGTTAGGATGTCACATATACCACACTCAAAGAAACCGACGTCCTTGTCGGCACACAGGAACGTTGCCCTTAGCACATATCTATGTGCGCCATTGCCAGTATCAATATGTGCCCATGATACGTGCCACGGCAGGCCACGTGCATCATGTACATGTCTGCACTGCTGACCCACACATGCTTGTGTAACCGCAAGCATTTGTTCTGGTACCATTTTGTAATGTCCTGGACGTAGCCACCAGTTCCCCGCCGCTACATCTAGCGGAATCTAGACTGGCCCCGCAGAACAACTGCGCACCCGGGATCATCTTCTCAAGTCGCTCACCCATCCTCAAATCTCTTCAAGCCAAGCACACTTAACATTGAGGTTCCTTGCGAATGGGCTCTCGGAAAAGAAGGAATTGGTCATTGATATGACTAGCCTATCATTCCTATTAACCTAGGATGTGACACTATAGTCCGCCTATGTCACCCTATTATACTTCCTCTCATAGCTTGGATACGTGTTCATCTGTGTATTTTGGAAAGTAAGCAAAAGGTTATGGTGTTGGTGAACCCAGGAGACAACACAACCATGACGGTGAGCGCAACCCAAGGAGAACCGATGGTGATGATGGAGTCGCAACCGCTATATCCCATCTAAATCGTGAAGACTACACGCCATGAGCGTTGATGGTGGCGTTCGTCATGGAGACGGTCGAGGTCTAGGAAGTCGTCGATCCAAACGACAACTAGTACGCAAAGGGTAGCGTGAAATACCGACATGATGGCAGGATGCTGAAGGCGATCTACTCCGTCGCTCCAAAGGATATGTTATTCATCTAGTTCTTCTTATCTATATTTTTAGGGAGTATAGGTACCTTTATTTAACTCACATGTGGAAAATGAATTTGCCTCTAAATATATGGTTTTCCTATGGTAGGTGGTCCATTATATTATGTGAACGCTTATTTTAGCTAGGCATGGTCCGGCCAATGGTCGTTACCTCTTTGCGATGTTGAGGAGTCTATTGACCTTTTTGGTGTTCCTATGTTCTGGTGTTGTTTTAGTTCGGGTTGTTGTTTGGGAGTCTTGGGATGGTCTTGGTTACTGATGAATGTTGGGTGGTTTCTAGCTTTCGCGAACAACAAAAATAATTCTTCAGCCTAGTTTATTTGGTGTAAGGTTGTTGTGGTTGGTGGGACTTATGGACAACATGTAATCACCTGATCTTTCACACTATTGCGCTTTACCGGATTTTGTGGGGGCTTGATACAATCTATTGTGTCACTTTATTTCTGCCGCAATGGTGCACACTGTGGAATTAACCAATTTGAAGAAGTTTGACCCATTTTGCATGATACTTATCATTGCAGTAAGATGGTTGCGTGGATCACCCACGATAGAAGCCGGGGTTTTACCTAGTTTTAATAACGAGAAGTTTGATTGGGCGATTAGAAGAGGCAGAAATGTCGCTTTAAACTATAGTCAGCTATCGTTCTTTCTATTACTAGGGATCCTTCTTCCCAAGGTCTACTTCCTGCTTTAAGTTTTCATTTTGTAGGTAACCCAGCATGAAACACAAAACCTTGTCTCACATTTTGCTTTATATAAAGTTGGGACATTGTCCTTTCAACTAAAAAGGGTTACAAATGGCACATGAAACTATTCACATGCGTCAAGTCATAATGTTGCACTGCTATACATACCATCCCCCCAGCTTGTGTTTTTATTTATATAAGCCGCCGAGCATGCTACCTCTTCTATGTTAGCACAATGTGCCACAATACTAGATTTGTTCATGAAATCTGTGATCTATTAGACTATGAAGTCTTCAGGAAAAGGAGGCAGCAAGAATTCACGTTCGGGCTGTTTAGATATATTTTTTATGGGGTCGGGCTATTAAGATAAACTTCACTTTTTCTTACTTCATCGATCAGAACACAAGATGAAAGAGCAACGAAGTGCGATGGCTTGGTATCATGTGACACAACAAATTTAGCCTATTTCATAGAAAGCATTATCCCAAGACACTGCAATGATCTGTACTTCCACATCATATCTTTGTTTCTTGGAAGGAAAATTTTGCTTCTATTTAACTAGTTTATTCTCATTTTAAACGTGAATATAAAAAAACAGATGTGTAAATCCTCTTAGATATATGTACTACTAATTTGTTTAAAAAATTGGCAAACTAAAAGGAAAGAAAAACTCATCTTACCAAATATTTTTGCGACATCATTTCTAAGAGCACAAAGGATTTTTTTTTCACAAATTAGTTTCATTCATCACTAACTGTTTAATTTTTGTATAAATATCAAATTGTGCTACGTTGTATCAATAATATATGCCCAATATATCATCTCTATGTACTTTGTTTTCTATTTTTACTTTAAACCTAGTTTGTAAAGTACATCAAAAGGGTTTTGAGACAGTGACATGTCATGAAAAGTATTGCATACAGTTCTACACATATGATGTCCATGTGCAATTAGTCCTCCGTGTCAAATCAACACTGCACATACCACCAACCAGGTTTTATGTAACGTTTGTTTTGCTTCCCCGCAAAAGTACAAATAACACTAAATTTAATTTTGTAGGATAGGTCAGTTCCTCTGATTTTAGTGAGGGCGTCATGAGAGAATTGTGATCAAGGACAGGGGAAATTATTCAGTTTTGGTCACTTCACATAAGAGGAAAAGAAACAAGAAAACTTGATGCAAAATTCAACATGGAGGAAACCAGTAAATCAAAAGGTGGGAAAGTTGAAGCAGAGATTTTTAAGTTAAGATCAAAATTCACTTAATACACCCAGTTATCGAATCCTGGATGTTGCAATTTACACAGGCCTCATTTGGATCTTGCACTACATTTACCAGACAATTCGTACCGTATCCACTTCTTTGATACTTTGAGAGGGCCGGGATGAAAGAATAACTGATTGTGGTGAGAGTTTTCCTTCTTGTCAGTTGATGGTGTTACCAGAGTTAAATGCACAGTTGAGTTGTAGCTGTCAGAAATTCAACTTAATTACTTGAGCTGTTAGATCAGATCTGACGACTACGGTGGTTTGCCTCAAACTCTGGGGGGGGGGGGGTGTTACAACTTACAATGCAGTCAAATCGCTTCAACTATTCCACTCGGGTAGTTCCGAAGCCAACATGGCTAAGCGGCCATAGGAACATCCTAGATTAGCTAGCTCATGGCTTGCAATATCTGCAGCCCATTTGAACTCTAGATGTCTTCTTGTTCAATAGACATTGTTATCCGTATTAGCCCGCAGCGACTATTTATTGCCTTAAGCGATCTGCCGGAGAAGTTTCGCAGAAGGTACGAATTAATTGGGCCGGCCCGTTTGTCGTTCACGCACGCTAAAGTAGAAAAGACGAGTGGAAAGGTGGAAACATGGATCGACCCCTGGCAAAAAGTGATAACACGCGCGCTGGTAGCCACATGACCACGTTGGACTAGTGGTTAGTACTAGAGGCGCGAACTTCTTTATGCTACTAGAGAATACCCCGCGCGTTGCTGCGGGTATTGATTGCAATATATTTCAGTGATTTGATTGTATGAAGCTTTCGTCGTTGAATTAATAATATACTATGAACTAAAGCTAAAAATAGATATTATATATTGTATCTAATTACTGTGTAGTCAGAAAATATTTTGAATATAAGTGCCATAACATAATGGAAAACTTTTTTCACGCATGTTGAGTGGACCTTTGATGACGTGGCAGTTGTGGTTAGGTGAAAGGTGTGCATGAGATCAACTAATAATGAAAAACTTTTTTTCATGCATGTAGTGATGGGTATTTGATGAGGTGACATGTTTGCATGTTGAGATAAATAGGATAGTGGGGATCAACTTCTTATGTATATAGGATTTGAGTCGGATTTTATTTTCATTTTCTTTCACAGTTTTCCTAGATTTTTTATTCTTTTAATTTTTTCTTCTCCTTTTTTGCATTTTGTGTGTTTGTTTTTGTTTATTTTTGTTTCTATTTTTGGGTTTCTTTAATCTTTTTGTTATTATTCTATGTTTTCTATATGTCAACAGTAATTTTCAAATACACATCTAACATTTCTTCTCCATTTTTTGTTTTATGTTTTTTTTGTTTTTGTTTCATTCTACATTTTCGTCTATATCAAACATCGTTTTAATAAGTGATAAAGATTTTTTGTATACATGTTCAACATTGTTTGTACGCTTATTCAACATTTTATAAATATTTGCTCAACATTCTAATACTTATTCTACAATTTTCAAATACTATTTCAACATTTTTCATATACTAGTTCAACATTCTTTAATACGTATCAACATTTTCAAATAACTATTCAATATTTTCAAATACTTATTCAACATTTACAAATAGTTGTTCAACATTTTAATACTTATTCAACATTTTTCAAATAATTGTTTCACATTTGAAATACTTATTCCACATTTACAAATACTTGTCCAACATTTCAAATATTTTTTTCAACATTTTTAATATTTATGGAACATTTTAAAAATAATTTTTCAACATTTTTAATACTTATTAAACATTTTTTAATATTTGTTCAATATTTTTAATATACTGGTTCAACATTTTTCAAATGTGTTTTTGAAGAGTGTGTTTTTGTAATGTATATGTTGAAAAAATGTTGAACAAGTATTTGAAAAATATTGAACAAATACTTGAAAAATGTTGAATAAATATACTAATTCGGTGGAGATTTGCCCAAATCTTACACGTATAGCATCCTCCGTAGGGCAAGTCAAAGGGGAGTGCAGGGAGTCTCGTCTAGTCGTGGCGTTCCTACCTAAGGATGGCAATTTTACCCATGGGTACGGGTACCCGCGGGTACCGTACCCGCATGGGTAGGGTATGGACACACTTTTATACCCATGGGTAGTACCCATACCCTACCCGTTAAGTCATGGGTAGGATACGGGTATAGCCTTGTACCCGCGGGTATACCCATACCCTGCCCGCTTGTAAAAATAATGTTAAGTTGTTGTCAATTAATCACTAATTTGTCATGTGACTCGTATACACCTATTGACTTATGAGTATGTTGTGATTTCTAAATTTTGATAGTAGTCTTGTACCCATCTACTTGTTATTGAGCTAAGATATTTGATTTTTTGTCAAATGTGCTATGAATGAGTGTAAAATTGTGAAGAACTTGTGTACTATTTGTTCTATCTGTTGGGTACCCAATGGGTATGGGTACCCGTCGGGTATGGATATGGGTAATGTTTTATAACCATGGGTACGGGTATGGGTAGAATTTTGTACCCACTGACTATACGGGTATGGGTATGGTATTGTTCTACCCTGCCCATACCCTACCCATTGCCATCCTTATTCCTACCCTAGCTGCTGTCGCCACCACCAGGCGTCTAGGGTGAGGCGATCTATTTCCCCCGATCTCCACCGGTTGGGGCGCTGGCCCCCTCTCCCTTCGGTCGCTACTGCAGCGGCAGGAGGGAGGGGGGACCCCGTTCCTCCGCTCTGTAGTTAGGGTTTGGATTTTGTAGGTCGTGGTGCGTCGTTGGGGTGGTGGGAGCGATGCCTGGACGAATAAATCTGCCTCAACTCCGTTCCCACACCGGTGGTGTTTTTCATGGCGGTGTCTCGGAGTTGATGGCATCGTGTCTCTGTCGATCCCTCAAATCGGTAGCTTTAGGGTTGATGGATGGTGTTGGCGAGGCGACGGCGACTTCATCAGGTGCGTCTCTCCTTTTGCTCTGTCCCCATTGCTGTGGCGTTGTCTCCAACATCATGGTGGAGCAGGGAGATTTTGTCGTTCAGGAGTATGCGCAGGCGGTTGTCGACGCAAGTGACAGCTGGAAGATGCAGTATCTTGTGTTGGGTCTGTGGTCGAAGGCTGACAGTTCTGGTTTCCTCCGACGTCGTCGTCGTCGGGCGGGGGTGTCAGTTCTGAAGTTCGATGGCGTGTCCGGGGACATATTGCCTCGGTCTGATTCTTTCAACGGCTATGGTTTTGCTTCTAGCAAACTACTTTGGAGCTCCGTAAAGCTGCTGATTAGCTATGGAGCCGCATCGAGCTTGGGTGAAGAGATGATCTGTCTTTTTATCCTTCGGTGGCCGCTCCTAAGCTTGGGGATGCCCATGGAACCCCAAGATATTCAATAATAGCCAAAAGCCTAAGCTTGGTGATGCCCCCGGAAGGCATCCCCTCTTTCGTCTTCGTTTATCGGTAACTTTACTTGGAGCTATATTTTTATTCGCCACATGATATGTGTTTTGCTTGGAGCGTCTTGTATGATATTAGTATTTGCTTTTTAGTTTTCCACAATCATCCTTGCTGTACACACCTTTTGGGAGAAGCCCACTTGATTGGAATTTATTAGAATACTCTATGTGCTTCACATATATCTTTTGAGCTAGATAGTTTTTGCTCCAGTGCTTCGGTGGTGTCGAAGGAAAGGAACGGGCGCTGGTATTCTGCATAGGATTTTCCTATCTTTTCAGTTATGTATGGTCGGTGCTTACGTGCTTTATAACTTGATCTTTATTCTATATAAATGAGACATGTATTACCATGCAAAAAAATGTACTACTAATTCAAGTAAAATACGTGTGCATTTATAAATAGTTCTTCTCTCATCCCAATGAGTATCATGTACCTTCCATATATAAAACATCAAACATGGCAAAAAATAAGAGACAATTAATCACGACACATTAATTATTACTTTCTCTTTCCTATTATGTCTCTCAACATGCAACGTTGCCATGCATGGTGTGTGAGGCATTTTTTATGGCATTCAATTAGTGATTATATCATAATTATTTTGATCAACAGTTTTAAATGGAATAATCAGTTAACAAACATACCCGTTACGGCAACACGCATCTAAATGCAATGTAGTGGTAGAAAGGCAAGGAGCCTGGGCACCTAGGTATCCCAAACAGCCGTCCTATATATAAATGATCGCCCGGTACCTGTACGCTGCCTACACGATGATATAGCCTTATTGACCCGACAAAACATCATCCTGCAAGAGTTACACATGCAAGCATCTGGCTCCTCTCTATACGAACCAAATTAATGGAATGAACCATGCTCGTGAAGTCACATAAGAATACACGATGAACATGACAGGTACTTTACGCACAAAAAGAAAAAGAAAAAACATAGCAAGTAGTTTGTACTACGATGTTTTCCGGTGTTGTTTGATCGTCAGTTGTGACCATGTTAATTAACATTCTCAGCATCACCATGTTGCTTAAGTTTATTAAATCTGAGAGGCAGAGACAAATGGTATAACACAACGCAATACCAAGATTTGTGCCAACACGTAACCTTCAAGTGCATCGGCCCTTGTCTGTGTGCAGAGTACACAACAACGAACTTCTGGAAGGAGTGTTTTCTAAACAAATAAACCAAAAGTTCCAACTCATCCGATTTCGACGCCAAAAGTATTTTTCTTTAAAGGAGAATAACCCCTAGCCTCTGCATGATGCATACATTTATTTTATTAATTATTCATCAAGACCTTAGAAAGTAATATATCCATAAGTCTGAAGCCATCATCTTGGCAATATCTGTCACTACTCCTATCAATTTGATGAAGGGTTGCATACTATCCAGGCGGCCTGTCCAGACCTCACACGAAAGCCCAACATCTAAAACTAGAGGCCTCAACCAAGCCGCAATCGTCGGGTCTGGCGCACTCTCAGCGGGCACCGCATGCGCATGCTGCAGAGGCCGCCGCCACCGTCTTCCATTGATCCATCCTCAGAGCAGGTATCGACGCATCGACCTTGCTAGACCTGTCGTCGAGGCCACTATGACGCCAAACAATGCCGCCTCCCTACGCACGTCAATCATCACGCATATGTCACCGAGACCATGCAGCGCCACGCCACCCAGACTCAACGTCACTGATGCGTCACATGAAACATCGTCGATGCCAGAAGTTGATGATACTGAGATATGGGCTAACAAACGCGCATCCACAATTGCAACACACATTCTCCATACACCTTTGATGGGGAATATTGCTTGTGACTTCTAGCATCGACACTTATATGCATATTAATTAGTGTTATTTGGTTATGAACTCTTTAAAACATGTGTGGTAGACGGTAGTCCCTTCCCGGACCCATTTACACCATTTCTAACCTAGGCAGTTTATTAAACTCGGCGTCACCTACGAGCTCGTCATTTCGGTTGTCTGACAGTTGATTTGTCATCGTTTTCACAATAGGAAAAGGAAAAGGAAGCATTATTGGGTATGTATTTGGTTGCCTGCATGGTGAAGTAGACCGGCATTTAGCCTATCGTGTCTAGAAATATAGTCATATGCATGGTCAAGGAGAAGCTTCCTGGTGCTAGGTAACAATGGTGCGCATTTTTCACCATGGCTTGCATTTTTTTTTGGAGAAAAGACCTGAGGATTATATTGAAGATTCAAAAGTAGTACAAAGGACCCAAAAGTTACAACACAGAGTAGAACCACCGGCTCAAGAGGAAGGCACGCTATCGCTGCCACCGCTCCTTCGCCGAATGAATTACCCTTGTAAAGAAACCATGGAGATCGAACGGGAAGTCTTCGATCTTTGGTCATGCAAGACCAGCACAACGGAGTATAGCCAACACGAGTGAATCCTCTCCAAAATCCAGAGGTCCACCCTTAGCAGCACACCAACAACCAACCTCCACATCGTCGATCGGGAGCTTGCATGGTTAGCTGATGACTATTGTGATGCAATGGTTCCTGGGATCCGATGGAAGTGTGCATTCAAGTTATAATGATTGACTAACCTACACTCTTGGAGAATGTATAAAACATGTACCTGTAGCAGGTAATCTGAGTCACTTTGCCTCAATCCTTTCACATGTCACATACAATATGAAAGGCATATTTGATCCATGTGCAGCCATCCATAAACATTAACAAAGTGAACCAGTGCAAGGTCATTGACCTACCTTACAGACAGCCCACTAATGTTTGGCGACTAACGTGAATCATGAGTTATGATTTCTTACACCTTATCATTAAGATCTCAATGTGAGAGTGGTTGTCTAGCCGGTAGACTCCACAATAAATAGTAATATGTTATCTCCATGCTACCGAGCAAGTTAAAAAATGGCCAAATTCATCTAACTACATGTGAATTGTAGTTGCAGAAATAGAGAAAGCTGAAAAGGCCAGTTTCAAGGGCACGGTGGTGGGATAGGAAAAGGAGGCATCTGGAATCAATAGCCTCCTGGCTGGCTTGCCTGTCCCCGAATGTCCTTGACCATCAGTAAACCATAGTCATAGTAAAGAATGTTGATGTTCAAGAGACCGGAGCATGCAGTGCCCCTCATTCACAATCTACACTATGATGTCACTCGTAGCACCAATACCACGAGAACATGGGCAAAGCCAACACAACATCAATCTTAGACAGCTTAGGTGCTCAGCTGCACAGCGATATGGCAATAAAGTTGGATCGGACTATATCGGTTAGATGCCATGTAACCAGACACTAGAAGATCAAAAACTACTAAAGCTTTCAGTCATCTTGACCGTACCCTTGAGCAAGGGCTTTCTTTCCTAGCAAGGTCAACATTGTAGCTTGCCTTCAGGATGCAAAGTTGCTCGATGTAAGAAAGGAACGCTTCATTCTAAAAAAAACACCCCACCTCCCACCTCCATACTCTTCGTACTTTGCTTTTAGTTGAATAGTAATCCCTCTGTTATCCCAAAAATAAAATCACAATGACATTGTGTTACCTCACTCACTTCTTTAAATCATTGTCTATCTCTCATGTCAAAATATGTTCATGATCCCACAAACTATTCTCTATTTTGTACTTGGAAATGATCAATGGTAGGTGGCTAGATGAATGTGTATAATGGAAACATGCATGAAACCCAAACTTTGTGAAAGAGTTTCTCAAAATAAAAAAATATGGACACAAAGCGTAGATCCTTGGCGATAGCCCATCTGTACTTAGTCAATGGCCAGTGGAACATTCAAAAGTATCAGTTCCTTTGAATAAGTTCCATGAGTCATTTTTTTTACTACAACAGAGCTTATATGTCGAGACACATGTCATAAACTAAACACCCTTGACTAGGTGTTAATGCAAAGTTGATCATCCGGTACAGCTATGATGCCTACATGGCAACGTAACTTTAATTGTCATGTCATCAAAAATTGATTCATATAGCAATGTCACAAATATCTAGCGCCTTCTCTACACCACCAAGATGTAAGAAGATGATCACCCATTATTGGAAGATGTTGCTCATAGAGCCATTACGGTGAACATATAGTTCATGTTACAAGGTTTTCCATGGATAGCACCTTCAGCTGAGGGAAGCAGCTGTCCATTGGCAGTTTGTCACTATAACTTCCTCAAAGATGCCTCCCGAAAACCTTTCAATTGCAGGTGAGCTACAACATTGATGGAGTTAATAGACAAGGGTGAGAGTATGTTCACTTTTGCAGTATGCTAGTGGCTTAGTGCATGAAACAATGGTGAAAACAAAGACAAAATATTCACAAATGAAATCAACCACAACATCATGGTGACTTTTGAAGTCAAGCTATTGTATGTTACCATGTTACTGAACATCAGACTTCCATCAATTATTTACAATGGCCAACTTTTCTAACACATCTTTCTTTCAAGTAAACCATGTGTGGCAACGGCAATAAAAATTGAAGATTAAACCCTAAGGTCTCTTCTAGTGTCAAAATACATAGGATGCCAAAATGCCTAGCATATGAATGACTCAGATTGATTTATACTCCATTTGGCATTCCTGTGGTTTACAACAAATGTATTGTTGCTCAGTGTGTGTATGATATGTCTCCAACGTATCTATACTTTTTTATTGTTCCATGATATTACATTATCTTTTTTGAATGTTTTATATGCATTAATATGTTATTTTATATTTTTAGGACTAACCTATTAACCTAGGGCCTAGTGACAGTTTCTGTTTTTTCCTTGTTTTTGAGTTTCGTAGAAAAGGAATACCAAACGGAGTCCAAACGGAATAAAACCTTCACGGTGATTTTTCTTAGACCAGAAGACACCCAGGAGACTTGGAGATGAAGTGGGAGGAGCCACGAGGCGGCCACAAGGGTGGAGGGCGTGCCCCCTGTCTTGTGCCCCCCCAGTGACTCCCCTGACCTAATTCTTCCGCATACATATTCACATATATATTCCCAAACCACCAGAAGCCATTCACGAAAACACTTTCCCAGCGCCGCAACCTTCTATATCCGTGAGATCACATCTATCGGAGGGGGATTCGATCACGGAGGGCTTCTACATCAACTCTATTGTCCTTTCGATGAAGCGTGAGTAGTTTACCACAGACCTACGGGTCCATAGCTAGTAGCTAGATGGCTTCTTCTCTCTCTTTGATTCTCAATACCATGTTCTCCTCGATGTACTTGAAGATCTATTTGATGAAATACTCTTTTGCGGTGTGTTTGCCGAGATCCGATGAATTGTGGATTTATGATCAGCTTATCTATGAATATTATTTGAATCTTCTCTGAATTATTTTATGCATGATTTGATATATTTGTAATTCTCTTCGAACTACCTGTTTGGTTTGCCCAACTAGAATCGTTTTTCTTGCAATGGGAGAAGTTATTGGCTTTGGGTTCAATCATGCGGTGTCCTTTTCCAGTGGCAGTACGGGCAGCAAGACACGTATTGTATTGTTGCCATCGAGGATAAAAATATGGAGTTTTCATCATATTGTTTGAGTTAATTCCTCTACATCATGTCATCTTACTTAATGCATTACTCTGTTCTTTATGAACTTAATACTCTAGATGCAAGCATGAGTCTGTCGATGTGTGGAGTAATATTAGTAGATGCAGAATCGTTTCTTTTCTACTTAACACGGACATGATGCCTATATTTGATAATCATTGCCTTAGATATGTCATAACTTTGTGCTTTTCTATCAATTGCTCGGCGGTAATTTGTTCACCCACCGTATTATTTGCTATCATGAGAGAAGCCTCTAGTGAAACCTGTTGGGGAACGTAGCAGAAATTCAAAATTTTCCTACGTGTCACCAAGATCTATCTATGGAGAAACCAGCAACGAGTAGAAAGAGAGTGCATCTACATACCCTTGTAGATCGATAAGCGGAAGCGTTCAAGTGAACGGGGTTGATGGAGTCGTACTTGTCGTGATTCAAATCACCGATGATCAAATGCCGAACGCACGGCACCTCCGCGTTCAACACACGACAGCCGGTGGACGTCTCCCCGCCTTGATCCAGCAAGGAGAGAGGGAGAGGTTGAGGAAGACTCCATCCAGCAGCAGCACAACGGCGTGGTGGTGGTGGATGAGTGTGGCAATCCAGCAGGGCTTCGCTAAGCACCACGGGAGAGGAGGAGTACTTGGGAGAGAGGAGAGGGCTGCAACCAAAGGCAGAGACCGAATCACGTGTATTCTGTGTGTCTCTGGGCAGCCCCTAGGCCTCACTATTTATAGGGGAGAGGAGGGCTGCGCCCCCTTTAGGGTTTCCCACCCCAAGGGGCGGCGGCCAGCCCCCCAGATCCCATCTGGTGGCGGCCAGAGGGGGAGAGAGGGGGAGGCGCACCCAGGGTGGGCCTTAGGGCCCATCTGCCCTAGGGTTTGCCCCCCTTCCCCACTTCCCACGCCTTGGGCCTTGGTGGGGGGCGCCCCAGCCCACCTAGGGGCTGGTCCCCTCCCACACTTGGCCCACGCAGCCTTCTGGGGCAGGTGGCCCCACTTGGTGGACCCCCGGGACCCTCCCGGTGGTCCCGATACGTTACCGATAAACCCCGAAACTTTTCCGGTGACCAAAACAGGACTTCCCATATATAAATCTTTACCTCTGGACCATTCCGGAACTCCTCGTGACGTCCGGGATCTCATCCGGACTCAACAACATTCGGTAACCACATACAAGCTTCCTTTATAACCCTAGCGCCATCGAACCTTAAGTGTGTAGACCCTACGGGTTCGGAGACATGCGAACATGACCGAGACGTTCTCCGATCAATAACCAACAGCGGGATCTGGATACCCATGTTGGCTCCCACATGTTCCACGATGATCTCATCGGATGAACCACGATGTCAAGGACTCAATCGATCCCGTATACAATTCCCTTTGTCTAGCGGTATTTTACTTGCCCGAGATTCGATCGTCGGTATACCGATACCTTGTTCAATCTCGTTACCGGCAAGTCTCTTTACTCGTTCCGTAACACATCATCCCGTGATCAACCCCTTAATCACATTGTGCACATTATGATGATGTCCTACCGAGTGGGCCCAGAGATACCTCTCCATTTACACGGAGTGACAAATCCCAGTCTCGATCCGTGTCAACCCAATGACACTTTCGGATATACCGTAGTGCACCTTTATAGTCACCCGATTACGTTGTGACGTTTGATACACCCAAAGCACTCCTACGGTATCCGGGAGTTACACGATCTCATGGTCTAAGGAAGAGATACTTGACATTGGAAAAGCTCTAGCGCATTTAACTACACGATCTCGATGCTATGCTTAGTATTGTCTTGTCCATCACATCATTCTCCTAATGATGTGATCCCGTTATCAATCGACATCCAATGTCCATAGCCAGGAAACCATGACTATCTGTTGATCACAACGAGCTAGTCAACTAGAGGCTCACTAGGGACATATTGTGGTCTTTGTATTCACACGTGTATTACGATTTCCGGATAATACAGTTATAGCATGAATAAAAGACAATTATCATGAACAAGGAAATATAATAATACTTTTATTATTGCCTCTAGGGCATATTTCCAACAAAACCTATGGCCCCGGTTCTATTTTCCATCATATAAGTTTCCGATCTACTATTTTACAATCTTTTACTTTCCGATCTATAAACCAAAAATACTAAAAATATTTACTTTATTGTTTGTTTAGTTTCATCTATCTCTATCAGATCTCCATTTGCAAGTACTATGAAGGGATTGACAACCCCTTTTGTCACGTTGGGTGCAAGTTGTTTGATTATTTGTGCAGGTATTGGTGATTTGTGCATTGTCTCCTACTGGATTGATACCTTGGTTCTCAAACTAAGGGAAATGCTTATCTCTACTTTGCTGCATCACCCTTTCCTCTTCAAGGGAAAAATCAACGCAAGCTCAAGAAGTAGCAGTGTACTTGGTTTTTTTAATTGTGTTGCGATGGTTCTATAAATTACAATAACAAATGTGATGGGGTTTATCTAAATATTTTGTCTTACAAATAGATTAATAGACATTGCAAACTTCATTGAAATGAAACTTTAATAATAGTAATAATAATAATAATAATAATAATAATAATAATAATAATAATAATAATAAGGAAATCGAGAAACCCCAACAAAAAAACTCACTGCTAAAGTTAAATCAAATTATATTGGACTAGAAAAATCATGGTCAAAAAAAGCTAGGAATCAGGTATTCTGACCTTGTTAAGAATTCTTTTCTAAATAATACTAGCTTCTTGTCTACCTGTGCCGCAAGTAGAATCTCATACACTCATAGTTTCGCAGACTTTATAATTTAACGATTATATAAATCAAGAACAAATGCCATGATTCATCAGTGGTTTCTCGGTTTGCATCATAGGAAAGATACAACAAAAAGTAGTATATTGTGTGAGTTGCTTGCAGTAAGCTAATAACATCAATACTACTATTATAAGCAATAAAGTAGTTAACAAAAATTCAAGCATGAGGACATCATGTTTTTTTTGTGAAAAGGAGGGTAACCTTCGGCCTCTATATCGGAGTGATGCATGCATCCATAATATTAAATAAAGTGTGAAACAAAGTTTGAGGTCCAAATCTGACTCACAAGCGGAGCTTAACAAATAAGGGAAATAAAAGATGCCACAACCGGCAAAAATAGCAACAGGCTACAATGCCTATACACCTAGCCTATTATTAGCTTGTCATCCAAATTGGTTGAAGATAACCCATGCTACCATCTCCCAACGGTTGCACCCAGTAACCAAAAGCTTCCTAGAGTCCACATGAGTGAGTAACGATCACGTACGGATCCAAGCAGTGGCTCTGTGAATAACCTGCAAAAAGTTCATAAAGTTTTTCCGGTTAAAGATCATGTTATTTATGTTGTTCCATATAGCCCAAAGTAGTGCACTTATCCCTATCCGAATATGTCTCGCCATATCTGGTTCCACACCATTTAGCCACATCCCAAAAACGTGTTAATGCAAGTTGGAGGATTAATATTTAAGGCTATATGTATCGTGTGTCATAGTAGTTTTGCCAACGGGAAATCGAGAAAGAGGTGTTGTATAGTTTCATCCTTGTCACAAAAATAATATCTAGAGCTACCTACCCACCTTTGCTTTACCAAATTATCTTTCGTCAATATCACTCCCTTGTGAACAAACCGCATGAAGATTTTAATTCTAAGTGGAACTTAATTCTTCCAGATATGAAGGGATCTCGGGATTGGCCCAGAGTCAATTAGATCAAAATACATAGATTTCACTAAGAAACTATCATTCATAGATAATTTCCAGTGAATGGTGTGTGACTAATCAGTGAGTTGGACCTCCTTCAACCTGCGGACCAAGTGCAGCCATGAGTTTCAACGTTCCCCCACCAGAGACCTCCTGAATTGGATAGTAAGGGGGACCGACTGTAATACTGTAGCAACATAATCTTCCTTACATTGTACAATATTATATAAAGTGTGATATTGTAAGTCTAGGGGCGTCTCCCCTAACCATGCATCTTCCCAAAATCTAGTCGTGTTACCATTACCATAAATTTCACCCTCTATAAAAAGGAGACTTTCATCCTCATTAACCCTTTCCAGAACATCAAGTCATTAGGCCTAGTAGTAACCTAGGCCAAAGTCTTAGATTGGAGGTACTTATTACGCAAAATTTGTATCCACGTACCCTCAGTCTCAGTAGATAGTCTGAATAACCATTTGGAGAGGAGGCATTTATTCTTAACTTCTAAGTTCTAGAGCCCTAACCCGCCTTGGTCTTTGGGTCTGCAAATAATATCCCACATGGCCAATCTGTATTTCGTCTTAACCTCATCGCATTGCCAGAAAAATCAAGATCGGTAGAAGTCTAATATTTTCCGCACCCCTACCGGTACTTCAAATAAAGATAGGAGGAACATCGGCAGACTCATCAGCACTGAGTTTATCAGCACTAGTTGACCTCCATAAGACATAAGCTTGCCCTTCCAGCAGGTTAGCCTTTTTTTAATCTATCTTCAATGCACTTCCACTCCTTATTTGACAATCGGCGATGGTGAATTGGGATCCCTAGGTAACTAAATGGTAGTGAACCCAATTCACAAGCGAATAGTTTTTTATATTCATGTTTTTCCTCTTTGGCTCTCTTGAAAATAACAATTTGCTTTTTTAAAATTAATTTTGAGTCCCGACAATTGTTCAAATAAGCAAAGCACTAGCTTCATATTTCTAGCTTTTGCAATATCATGTTCGATGAATATAATTGTGTCATCATCGTATTGTAGTATGGACACTTCCCCATCCACAAGATGTGGAACTAGTCCGTCTACTTGGCCATTTTCTTTAGCCCGACCGCTAAGGACTGCCAACATATCCGCTATTATGTTAAACAAAACTTGAAACATCGAGTCTCCCTGTCGTAATCCCTTATGTGTCTAGAAATGATGACATGTGTCATCATTCACCTTAATTCCAACACTACCTTTTTGAATAAAGGAATCCACATGTTTCCTCCAGGCTTCATTCAACCCCTTCATACTAAAGCTTGTTGGAGGAAGGGCCATTTGACCTTGTCATACGCTTTCTCAAAATCCACTTTGAAAATAACCCCATCTAGTTTCTTTGAATGGATTTCAAGAAGAGTATCATGTAGGACCACAACCCCTTCTAGGATGTGTCTGCCAAGCATGAAAGATGTCTGAGTTGGTTGTACAACCGAATGGGCAATCCGCGTCAACCTATTTGTACCAACCTTAGTGAAAATTCTGAAGCTCACATTGAGTAGACATATCAGCCTGAACTGTTGAATGCGCACAGCCTCCTCCTTTGGCAAAAACGTTATTGTTCCAAAGTTTTGGTGGAATAGCTGTAGATGACCATTGAACAAATCATGGAACATAGGCATAAGATCTCCCTTAATGATATGCCAGCATTTCTTATAAAGTTCTGCCGGAAACCCATCCGGTCCACGAGCCTTATTCTGCTTCATTTATTCAAACACTTCTTTCTTAGTAAATGGAGCAGACAAAACCTCGTTCTCGTCTGTGTTGAGCTGAGGTATGTCCCCGACTGCACGCTCAGCAAGCGACACAAAATTATCTTTTGGTGTCCCAAAATTCTTCTTATAAAAGTTGGAGATGTACAACTTTAGGTTCTGATGCCCTACGATCGTACCCTCGTCTTGTTCTAGTTGGATAATTTTCTTCTTTCTGTGCTTCCCATTTGTTATCATGTGGAAGAATTGGGTGTTGTCATCACCTTGGACGACCTTTATCACCTTGGCTCCGAGAGCTCATTTCATCTCTTCTTCTCTAAGAAGAGCTCGCAACTTTTGCTCAGCCTCACTAACAGTCCGATCCGATACATTAAGAAGGTTAGACTCAGCTTTCAAATCCAACTCATTTATGAGTTGTATAAGTCTCTCTTTCTCCACCTTGTATAATCCACTCTGATTCTTGGCCCAACTCCTCAAGAACCGGCGCAAATGTCTAATTTTATTTTGCCATCTATCAACATTGGAGATACCACCACACTCATTGGCCCATTCTGTAGCAATGAGGTCCATGAAGCCTTCCCTCTCGAACCATCTTAGTTTGAAAGAGAAATTATTTTGGTTTCCCACATGGGTCGCTTCCGTCGACCAACAACGGCGCATGATTAGAAATTGCTATGTGCTATGCATATACTGTTACTAAAGGAAACGTCTGTTCTCACTCTACCTTGGTGAGTACCCTGTCCAATTTCTCATATGTTGGAACCGACAAAGAGTTTGCCCATGTGAACTGCCTCCCAGTGAGGTCAATCTCCCTCAAATCGAGACTCTCAATAATCGTGTTAAACATGAATGACCATCTTCCATCGAAGTTGTCATTATTTTTCTCTTCTCCCCTTCTAACTATGTTGAAGCCCCCCCCCTCCCCCACAAGGATAGGAAGCCTTTCGTCACCAAAATTTTCACCAGATCTGTGAGAAAATCAGGCTTAAATTCAGGTTGAGCTGCACCATATACAACCACCAGTGCCCATCGGAAACCAGCAATCTTCGACCTCACCCAAAATTTGACGGCAAAATCTCCATACACCACATTTACCACTTCTAATGACTCACACTTAACCCCAAGTAGTATCCAATCGGATCGACCCCTTGGGGGCAAGCAATGCCAGTCGAACTCAACCCCCCCCCCTCTAATAGTAGCATGTGTGCAAGTGAACCTGCCGAGTGCCATAGACTTAACCTACCTAATGGACAACCCGCTAACGGTTGGTGACTAACATAAATTATGAGTTATGATCTAGTACATTGGAGCATCATTGTGATCTCAATGTGAGAGTGGTTTTCTAGCTGGTGACTTCAACTATAAATAGTAGTATGTTACCTGGAGCAAGCCAACATGACCAAATCCATCTAACTATGCGAGAAGTGTAGCAACAGAAATAGAGGGAGCTCAAAAGACAAGTTTCACGGTAAGCTGTGTGTCAGTCGGAGAGGAGAAGGGGGCATCTGGCGTCCTAGGTGAGCCTGGCCTGGGCTGATGCAAGGATGAGTAGAGATGGGTGTTTGGTGAACTTGCATGATACTGCTGCACCACGAGCAGGTTTTTCTGAATTTTGCAGGGCTTGCCTTATCATTGTTTGCTAGCTACTTCAGCGACAGATGGCTAGTACGTAATCCATCGCTCGAGCGGCCTGTCATTACCAAAACTGCAATGCTCCAGAGCCTGCATGCGAGAAACGTGAGAAACTTGCGTTTCCCTCAGCCTAGCTAGGCCTCCTTTTGCATCCACGACCAGGCTCATCAGTCCATGCAGCCTACCAAACCACCCAAGTTTTGTATGGCGGGTGCAAGCCACATGCAAACCAGAAAACCAAACACCACCATAGTGTCTGCCCTTTAATTTGTTGGCAGGGTACTGATATGTTAGTGTGAATCCCTTCATGACGTACTATGTACCATGATTTTATTTGAATAGCAATCTCTGGATAATTCCAAAAATAATACTGCATCGAGGCACTATTGTTGTACATATGGGCTTCTTCGTTCAAGAAAAACTTTCGGTTCTTAAATCATCATCGATCTCCTTTTTTCTGGTCAAAATTTTGCAATCAAACTAGAAGAGCAAGTCCACGGTGGCCATCTGTCGTCTATTCTATCATCAGACTTGACAACTGCAAGCTGAACTTTTCAGAGCACACACACAGCATTCAGTTTAATGTAGTACAATCCGCGTTCCTGATTACTGGCCAGCGAGCTGCCGTGTGCCGTGCGCGAGAGAGATGGGAGGATACCAGCAACAGAAAGCCGGCGAAAGATGGGAGCGGCAAGAAGCGGCGTCGACGCAACAGATGGGAGCAGCCTAGCGGCGGCAACGCGGGCCGGGGAGCAGCTGCAGCAAGAAGCGGAAGAGCAGCGGTGCGGCTCCCGCTCCCGCTCCCGCTCCCCCGCGTTTGCGCCGGCTGCCGCTCCGGCACCGGCGGCCACCCCCTCTCCTGCGCGCATGGCGAGCCGCGTCCAGCTCTCTGCCTCCTCCTCTGGCTCCTCCTGCCCGGCGTCGGCCCCCCCGTCCGCCGCGGGTGGTCCCCCCGCCCGCCTGCGCTCGCTTATCGTCGCCCCGCAGCCGCAGATGGAGGTCCCGGCAACGGCTGGTGGCGGCGCCCCCTGGCAGCTTGTTCGGAGCCGGAAGGAGAGACGGCCCGCTGGCCCTCCCCCGGGCGCCGCTGGCCTGCTTTCCTCCCGCCCGCCGCGCTCGGCCATCCCGGCTTCGCTCCATGGTTGCTGCTACAACTGTGGGGAGGATGACGGCCATATCTCGAGATTCTGCAAGAACCCGACCAAGTGCGTCCGATGCGGCGGCAGCAACCGCACCTCTCGCGGGTGCACCCGCCCCCGGAGCCCGTCAGACTCGCCGCTGGCGCCGTTAGCCCCGGCTCTGCGCGTGCGCGCACATGCTGCGCCGGCCCCTGCTGTCCGCCTCCCCCCCGCCGCCCCCAGGCCCTCCGCCGCCTGGGGCCGTCCGGCTGGCCTCGCCCTCTCCCACGTGGCTTCCTCCGCCGCCGCCGGGCCTCCCCCCGGCCGTGGCAGCCTGCCTGGACAGGGCGTGGTCAGACGTGATCTTCGGTTGGGAGCGGCGTCGGGCCTCAGTTCTCCGTGCCGTTCGAGGGCCCGGTGGGGGCTGAGCAAGTTGCTGAGGACACGGTGGACTGCTGCTTCCTCGAGTCCGGGGCGGATCTGTGCGCTCTGGAAGACGAGCTCCGGTGGGCGGTCGTGGTCTCGGTGGTGGACGCGCAACGACAGGTAGATCTCGCTACGGCAGCGGCGGCCTTCGTTCAACATCGGTCCCGCCGACATGTCCATCCGTGCGTTCCATCCGGAGGACTTCCTCGTGCTCTGTGGTAGCGAGGTCATCAGAAAGACGATGGTGGATAGAGGCCAGGCTCTGGCGCGGGGCTTCTCTCTGTCGCTTCGGCCCTGGAGCCGACACGCGCAAGCTACTGGCATCGGCATGCCGTTCCTGGTGCAACTGGCACTGGTGGGTGTCCCGGCAAACGCCTGGACTCGGCGGGCCGCGCAAGAGGTGCTGCGCGGAACTGGCGTCATCGGTGGCCGATAGCACCGCTAGGCGCCATGACATGTCGAGGTTCCACGTTTGGCTGAAGACTGATGACCCGGACCGAATTCCAGCTCGCCGCATCCTAGTCGTGGAGGAATCGCCCAGCCGGCGTGGCCATGGGTGCGTGGAGGGCGTGGATGCCCTGTGGTACCCCAGGGAAATCATCAGAGAAGCGCCGCCTGTCAGACCGGGTGGCAGTCCGTCCGATCACCGCCCCCCGCCGCCATCGCCGCCGTCTGCGGACGGAGATGAGGAGGATGACAGGCTCGCCCGAGGTGGGCGCGATGGGGTTGTGCCACGTAGGCCTTCGGCGCCCAGCCCGGGCTCTCCATGTTCTCGGCGGTTCAGACGCCGGTGAGGTCGCATGGGCGCGCGCCGCCGCCGGCCGATGAGGGCCCTGCTGGCATAGGTGGCCCCGCGCGGCTATCCCTGGGGGCTGACATCAGGCGGTCAAGCCTAGGGGTGGACCAGGAGGAAGGTCAGGGCGGTCTCCCTGCGGAAAGCGTGGGCGGTCGTCTCACGGGGCGACACGTGGAAAGTCAGGCCAGGGTGGACCAGGTGGAGGCGCGGGAAAGCGTGGCTGTGGGGCAGGGCGGGCTGCCCATCCCCGCCCCTCTTCCCCTGCTCGCGTCGTCTTGCGGCTCCAGAAGGATCTCCCACCAACCAGAGGGTGACAATGAGCCACTTGCGCAGTCCCCTGTCTCGGTGAACCAGCCCAACGGCAGAGATGGGACGAGCGGATTCCGGCCGCCATCTTTGGTGGGGCTCGGCGTAGCTTCGAGGGCGGGTGGTCGCAACACCCGCCAAAGACCACCATCGGCCCAGAGCGCTCCATCCTTATTGGTGCTTGGGATCTGGCCCTGCCGGTAGACGCCAGTCGGGACCCCACTCGCCTGCCACGGCATGATCTCACGCTCGATTCCCTGGGGGACAGCTCGATTGGTGGGGACAGGGGATCTCCCTCGTTCCCCACGCCAGACGGCGACAGAACAAGTGGTGAGACAACACCGGTGGAGAGCTTGCATGCATGCACGATGACGGAGCCCACGTTCCTGGTGAGCCTCTCTGATGGGCAGGTGCAGACGCCGCCTCGGCACGCTGCCACGATTGAGGAGGTGGTGACCCCGGCTGCGGTTCCAAGCGACGAGCTGAACCAATTTTGTAGCTCTGCCCGGAGGAGCCTTGACCCAGTTCTTGCCAAACCCGCGGACCGTGCACCACCGCAAACCAAGAGAAGACCAAGGCAAAGGAGGGCACCGGTGTCGAGCCCGAGGAGGAGCGTGCGTCTGGCCATGGGTCCGGGAAGGCGCTCGGTGGGTTCAAAACAGTAGCACGTCCTAATCCGTAGATTGTGTCTCGCCAACGAAGCGGAGATGATTACGGACGAAGCGCTACAGCTCTATGCGGATCTCTTCTCCAAGCCACTTAACGACAATCACATCGCGGCAATACTGGCGCTGTTTGGGTGGGAGGCACCAGCTCTTTCTCTCCCGGAGGAGGTGCCAGAGGTAGATGCGCGGCAGTGACCGCGCAAGCCTGGTGGTTTTTGGTAGGTCTAGATCATGGAATCGCAGCCTTACAAAGTCCTTGTGTGGAATGTGCGCGGGCTAAACTCGCCGGCTTGACGTAATGCCATCTACCAGGTGGTGGATATGGTTAAGCCGGCCATAGTGTGCCTACAGGAGACTAAGGTCGAACACTTGACTGTGGACATCGTTCGGCACTGCCTGGGAATTAATTTAGAGAACTTTTTCTACTTGCCGGCGACCGGAACGAGGGGTGGAATCCTTCTGGCTTGGGATGAGACAATGGTCGGACTCTCCAATCCGCATCTCACCATGAACACGCTAACTGCTTTGGTCAAACCAAAGAACGGTGGGCACTGGTGGTTCACCGGTGTATATGGGCCACAGGCGGACATGGACAAGGTCGCATTCATGCAAGAGTTGGTCGATGTGCGCGAATTACATGCGGGCCCGTGGGCAATCATGGGTGATTTTAACCTGCTGGTAAACCCTCAAGACAAGAACAACGACGCGATCAATAGGCGAATGATAGCCAGGTTCAGAAACAAGGCGAACCAACTGGAAGTGAAAGAGATGTACCTCAACGGCCGCAAGTTCACCTGGTCTAACGAACGGCAGCGCCCAACCATGGAGAAAATAGACCACGTGTTCACAACGAACTGCTGGGACGATGCCCACCCACCTGCTCTGCTCACTGCCATGGGATCAGCGGTCTCGGACCACTGCCCGCTCCTCCTAGACATCAACGCAGACTTTGCATACGGGAAGCGCTTCAGATTTGAGTCCTTTTGACCAAAGGCAGACGACTTTCATGAAACTGTGGAGACTGCATGCGGATCGGTAAGCTCGGAAGGCAACGCGTTCATCGTGCTAAACAACAAACTACGAGCCACAGCGAAAGCGCTACAGCGGTGGAGCGACAGGTGGATCGGAAACATCAGGCTTCAGATAGCAATCGCACTGGAGGTGATTGTTGGGGAACGCAGTAATTTCAAAAAATTTCCTACGCACACGCAAGATCATGGTGATGCATAGCAACGAGAGGGGAGAGTGTTGTCTACGTACCCTCGTAGACCGAAGCGGAAGCGTTGACGCAACGTAGAGGAAGTAGTCGTACGTCTTCCCGGTCCAACCGATCCAAGCACCGTTACTCCGGCACCTCTGAGTTCTTGACACACGTACAGCTCGATGACGCACCCCGGGCTCCGATCCAGCAAAGCTTCGGGGAGGAGTTCCATCAGCACGACGGCGTGGTGACGATCTTGATGTTCAACTGTCGCAGGGCTTTGCCTAAGCACCGCTACAATATGACCGAGGTGTAATATCGTGGAGGGGGGCACCGCACACGGCTAAGGAACGATCACGAAGATCAACTTGTGTGTCCATGGGGTGCCCCTGCCCTCGTATATAAAGGAGTGGAGGAGGGGAGGGCCGGCCCTCTACTATGGCGGCATACTGGGAGTCCTACTCCCACCGGGAGTAGGATTCCCCTTCCTAGTCCAACTAGGAGACCTTCCATGTATTAGGAGTAGGAGACTAGGAAAGGGAGGAGAAGGGAAGGAAGGAGGGTGCGGCCCCTCCCTTAGTCAATTCGGACTAGGGCAGGTGGCGCGGCCTGCCTAGGGCAGCCCTCTCTCTTTCCCGTATGGCCCATAAGGCCCAATACTTCTCCCTGGCGAATTCCGTAACTCTCCAGTACTTCGATAAATACCGAATGACTCGGAACCTTTCCGAACTCCGAATATAGTCGTCCAATATATCGATCTTTACGTCTCGACCATTTCGAGACTCCTCGTCATGTCCCCGATCTCATCCGGGACTCGAACTCCTTCGGTACATCAAAACTCATAAACTCATAATATAACCGCCATCGAAACCTTAAGCGTGTGGACCCTACGGTTCGAAAACAATGTAGACATGACCGAGACACGTCTCGGTCAATAACCAATAGCGGACCTGGATGCCCATATTGGTTCCTACATATTCTACGAAGATCTTTATCGGTCGACCGCATAACAACATACGTTGTTCCCTTTGTCATCGGTATGTTACTTGCCGAGATTCGATCGTCGGTATCCAATACCTAGTTCAATCTCGTTACCGCAAGTCTCTTTACTCGTTCCGTAATACATCATCTCGCAACTAACTCATTAGTTGCAATGCTTGCAAGGCTTAAGTGATGTGCATTACCGAGAGGGCCCAGAGATACCTCTCCGACATTCGGAGTGACAAATCCTAATCTCGAAATACGCCAACCCAACAAGTACCTTCGGAGACACCTGTAGAGCACCTTTATAATCACCCAGCCACGTTGTGACGTTTGGTAGCACGCAAAGTGTTCCTCCGTAAACGGAGTTGCATAATCTCATAGTCATAGGAACATGTATAAGTCATGAAGGAAGCAATAGCAACATACTAAACGATCGTGTGCTAAGCTAACGAAATGGGTCATGTCAATCAGATCATTCAACTAATGATGTGACCTTGTTAATCAAATAACAACTCCTTGTTCATGGTTAGGAAACATAACCATCTTTGATTAACAAGCTAGTCAAGTAGAGGCATACTAGTGACACTCTGTTTGTCTATATATTCACACATGTATTATGTTTCCGGTTAATACAATTCTAGCATGAATAATAAACATTTATCATGATATAAGGAAATAAATAATAACTTTATTATTGCCTCTAAGGCATATTTCCTTCAGTCTCCCAATTGCACTAGAGTCAATAATCTAGATCACCATGTGATTCACATCGATAGTTCACATCATCATGTGATTAACACCCATAGTTCACATCGCCATGTGACCAACATCAAAAGGGTTTACTAGATTCAGTAATCTAGTTCACATCGCTATGTGATTAACACCCAAAGAGTACTTTAGGTGTGATCATGTTTTGCTTGTGAGAGAATCTTAGTCAACGGGTCTTTCACATTCAGATCCGTTATGTATTTTGCAATTTTTTATGTCTACAATGCTCTGCACGGAGCTACTCTAGCTAATTGCTCCCACTTTCAATATGTATCTAGATCGAGACTTAGAGTCATCCAGATCGGTGTCAAAACTTGCATCGACGTAACCCTTTACGCATTTAACCTTTTGTCACTTCCATAATCGAGAAACATATCCTTATTCCACTAAGGATAATTTTGACCTGTCGATGATCTACTCCTAGATCACTATTGTACTCCTTGCCAAACTCGGTGCAGGGTATACAATAGATCTGGTACATAGCATGGCATACTTTATAGAACCTATGGCCAAGGCATAGGAATGACTTTCATTCTCTTTCTATCTTCTGCCGTGGTCGGGTTTTGAGTCTTACTCAATTTCACACCTTGTAACACAGGCAAGAACTCTTTCTTTGACTGTTCCATTTTGAACTACTTCAAAAATCTTGTCAAGGTATGTACTCATTGGAAAAACTTATCAAGCGTCTTGAACTATCTCTATAGATCTTGATGCTCAATATGTAAGCAACTTCACCAAGGTCTTTCTTTGAAAAACTCCTTTCAAACACTCCTTTATGCTTTGCAGAATAATTCTACATTATTTCCGATCTACAATATGTCATTCACATATACTTATCGAAATGTTGTAGTGCTCCCACTCACTTTCTAGTAAATACGGGCTTCATCGTAAGTCTCAGATAAAACTATATGCTTTGATCAACTCATCAAAGCGTATATTCCAACTCCGAGATGCTTGCACCAGTCCATAGATGGATCGCTGGAGCTTGCACACTTTGTTAGCTCCTTTGGATCGATAAAACCTTCTGGTTGCATCATATACAACTCTTCCTCCGTAAACCCATTCAGAATGCAGTTTTTACATCCATTTGCCAAATTTCATAAATTGTGGCAATTGCTAACATGATTCGGACAGACTTAAGCATCGCTACTGCTTGAGAAAATCTCATTGTAGTCAACACCTTGAACTTGTCAAAACCCTTTTGCGACAAGTCGAGCTTTGTAGATAGTAACACTACTATCAACGTCTGTCTTCCTCTTGAAGATCCATTTATACAATATGGCTTGCCGATCATCGGGCAACTCCACCAAAGTCCACACTTTGTTCTCATACATGGATCCTATCTCAGATTTCATGGCCTCCAGCCATTTCGCGGAATCTGGGCTCATCATTGCTTCCTCATAGTTCGTAGGTTCATCATGGTCTAGTAACATGACTTTCGAACAGGATTACCGTACCACTCAGTGCGGACCGTACTCTGGAAGACCTACGAGATTCTGTAGTAACTTGATCTCAAGTTTCATGATCATCATCATTAGCTTCCTCACTAATTGGTGTAGGAATCATCGAACTGATTTCAGTGATGAACTATTTTCCAATTAGGGAGAAGGTACAGTTACCTCATTAAGTTCTACTTTCCTCCCACTCACTTCTTTCGAGAGAAACTCCTTCTCTAGAAAGGATCCATTTATTAGCAACGAATGTTTTGCCTTCGGATCTGTGATAGAAGGTGTACCCAACAATTTCCTTTGGGTATTCTATGAAGACGCACTTCTCCGATTTGGGTTTGAGCTAATCAGGATGAAACTTTTTTCACATAAGCATCGCAGCCCCAAACTTTAAGAAACGACAACTTTGGTTTCTTGCTAAACCACAGTTCATATAGTGTCATCTCAACGGATTTAGATGGTGCCCTATTTAACGTGAATGCAGCTGTCTCTAATGCATGATCCCAAAACGATATTGGTAAATCGGTAAGAAACATCATAGATTGTACTATATCCAATAAAGTACAGTTATGACGTTCGGACACACCATTATGATGTGGTGTTCCAGGTGGCATGAATTGGTGAAACTATTCCACATTGTTTTAATTGAAGACCAAACTCGTAACTCAAATATTTTTCTCTGCGATCAGATCGTAGAAATCTTATTTTCTTGTCACGATGATTTTTCCACTTCACTCTAAAATTCTTTGAACCTTTCAACTATTTCAGACTTATGTTTCATCAAGTAGATATACCCATATCTGCTCAAATCATCTATGAAGGTCAGAAAATAACGATACCCGCCGCGAGCCCTAACACTCATTGGATCGCATACATCAAGATGTATTATTTACAATAAGTCGCTTGCTCACTCCATCTGTTCCGGAACGGAGTCTTAGTCATCTTGCCCATGAGGCATGGTTCGCAAGCATCAAGTGATTCATAATCAAGTGATTCCAAAATCCCATCAGCATGGAGTTTCTTCATGCGCTTTACACCAATATGATCTAAACGGCAGTGCCACAAATAAGTTGCACTATCATTATTAACTTTGCATCTTTTGGTTTTAATATTACGAATATGTGTATCACTATGATCGAGATCCAATGAACCATTTTCATTGGGTGTGTAACCATATAAGGTTTTATTCATGTAAACAGAACAACAATTTATTCTCTTACTTAAATGAATAACCGTATTGCAATAAACACGATCAAATCATATTCATGCTCAACGCAAACACCAAATAACATTTATTTAGGTTCAACACTAATCCCGAAAGTATAGGGAGTGTGCGATGATGATCATATCAATCTTGAAACCACTTTCAACACACATCGTCACTTCACCCTTAACTAGTTTCTGTTTATTCTGCAACTCTCGTTTCGAGTTACTACTCTTAGCAACCGAACAAGTATCAAATACTCAGGGGCTACTATAAACACTAGTAAGACACATCAATAACTCTGTATATCAAATATACCCTTGTTCACTTTGCCATCCTTTCTTATCCACCAAATACTTGGGGTAGTTACGCTCAAAGGACCAGTCCCTTTGCAAGAGAAGCACTTAGTCTCGTGCTTAGGTCCGGACTTTGGGCTTCTTCACTTGAGCAGCAACTTGCTTGCCGCTCTTCTTGAAGTTCCCTTCTATCCCTTTGCCCTTTTCTTGAAACTAGTGGTCTTGTTAACCATCAACACTTGATGTTCTTTCTTGATTTCTACCTTCATCGATTTCATCATCATGAAAAACTCGGGAATCATTTTCATCATCCCTTGCATACTATAGTTCATCACGAAGTTCTACTAACTTGGTGATGGTGACTAGAGAATTTCATCAATCACTATCTTATCTGGAAGATTAACTCCCACTTGATTCAAGCGATTGTAGTACCTGCATAATCTGAGCACATGCTCACTAGTTGAGCGATTCTCCTCCATCTTTTAGCTATAGAACTTGGAGACTTCATATCTCTCAACTCGGGTATTTGCTTGAAATATTAACTTCAACTCCTGGAACATCTGAAAGTGCAACTAATCCCCGGGTGGTTTTGGTAATTAATAACAACATATATATCATTGAACTAATAGTTTCTTGAGAATCATTTCAGAAAGTTCGTTGATATGGGTATGGCAATGATCAAGAAGTGGACCCTCAAAATGCTAAGGCAAGCATTGGCAAAAGCTCAAGACTCCATTTTTGGTTTAGTGATCCAAGATCACATTGAGTCCATAGGAAAGCCAATACTATTAAAAGGGGATGAGGTTATGTTAATGATCTGGTTGCTCAAAGTGCTTAGTGATATATCTCCTAAACTATCAGCAACTCTCACTACAAATATACACTCATAAGTAATCTCGGTCCCACCGATTTCCTAAACTCAGTCACACCGAGATGAACCACCTCAGCCACAAAGCCAAACCCTAGAAATTTCGGATTTTCCGATTCTGAACTCGGTCTCACCGAAACTGGTGTTGCCAAGCTTCTGTAACCTTCTGTCATCAAATCGGTGTCACCGAGATGATGAAGTCGGTCCCACCGAGATTGGCAAGCCCTAGTCTTTACACGAATCGGACTCACCGAGATTGTATTTTCGGTCCCACCGAAAATCCCAACGTTCACATGATTTGAACTTTCGGTCTCACCGAGTTGTCAACTTCGGTCTGACCGAGATTGGTCAAATGTGTGTAACGGTTGGATTTTGTGTGGAGGCTATAAATACCCTCCACCCCTCTTCATTCGTGGAGAGAGCCATCGAAAGAACTACCACTCCTACCTTACATTTCGAGAAGAAAACTACCTACCCTTGTGTTGAGATCAAGTTGCTCCACTCCCACCATATGAAGCTTGATCTCTAGCCTTCCCAAGTTGCTTTCCACTCAATCCTTTCTTCCACCACAGCCAAATCAGTGAGGAGAGTTGAGTGTTGGGGAGATTATCATTTGAAGCACAAGAGCAAGGAGTTCATCATCATCAACACCATCTATTACCTTTTGGAGGGTGGTGCCTCCTAGATTGGTTACGTGTCGCTTGGGAGCCTCCGTCAAGATGTGGAGTTGAACCAAGAAGTTTGTAAGGGCAAGGAGATCGCCTACTTCGTGAAGATCTACCCCGAGTAAGGCTAGCCTCCGTGGGCGTGAGCCATGATGGCATAGACAAGGTTGCTTCTTCGTGGACCCTTCGTGGGTGGAGCCTCCGTGGACTCTCGCAGCCATTACCATCCGTGGGTTGAAGTCTCCATCAACGTGGATTGACGATAGCACCACCTATCGGAACCACGAGAAAAATCTCCGTGTTCCAAATTGCGTTTGCTCTTCTCCACCTCTCTTTACTACATGTGCAATTTACTTTCCGCTGCCTATACTCTAGAATTGCATGTGTAGGGTGATACTTGACTTGATCATAATCGTGAATCTGCCAAAACTTGTCTTTATCAAAAGGCTGAATTTTTATATTGTCAAGTAGTCTAATCACCCCACCTCTAGACATACTTTCGATCCTACAAGTGGTATCGAGCTTTGGTCTCCATTGTATTGGTTTCCATTGCATTGACTCCATAAGCTTGGTTTCACAACCTAGGAGAGTATGGCGCCTAGTGAGGGTAATTTTCAGAGAGGTCCTTACTTTGATGGTTCAAACTTGCTAGTTGGAAGCATAAAATGAAAATGCATATTCTTGGACATAACCCAGCCGCATGGGGCATTATTTGTGTTGGTTTGCAAGGTGAATTCTTCGAGGAAGGAAAAGTTCCGGATCGCGAAGCTACAATGGATGAATTCGGATGTTGCAAAACAATGCTCAAGCTTGTGGCATTCTCTTCAATGCTTTGTGTCCCGAGGAGTTCAAAAAAATCAGCCGTCTTGAGAATGCAAAAGAGATTTTGGATACTTTGGTCGAAATGCACGAAGGTACCGAGTCCGTGAAGGAATCAAAGCTAGATGTTCTTCAAGGTCAACTTGACAAGTTCAAGATGAAGGAAGGTGAAGGAGTCGCTGAAATGTACTCTAGGCTTGCTCTCATCACAAATGAGATTGCCGGCTTAGGAAGCGAAGAAATGACCGACCGATTCATCATCAAGAAGATTCTCAGAGCTTTGGATGGAAAGTATGACACCGTGTGCACTTTGATCCAAATGATGCCAAACTACAAGAATCTCAAGCCAACCGAAGTCATTGGAAGAATTGTTGCTCATGAGATGACACTTAAAGATAAGGAAGAGCTTCACAACAAGTCAAGTGGTGCTTACAAAGCTACAAGTGATGCTCCCACAGCCTCAAGTGACAAGCTAGTTTCCAATGAAGATATAAGCCTAATGGTGAAGAACTTCAACAAATTCTACAAGAGTAGAAGCAAAGAGAGAAGCTCAAAGTCTAGATCATATGATGAAAAGAGATCTTCTAGTCGTGATCGAAACTGCTACAATTGTGGAAGACCCGGACACTACTCAAATGAGTGTTCGGCTCCCCACAAGAGAAGAGAAGAATCTCCAAGAAGAAGAAGCTCAAGAGATGAGTCACCTCGGAAAGAGAGAAGGAGTAGAGATGATCGTTATGAACGAAGACCCTCTCGGAGAAGCAAGAATTGGAGAGGAAAGACAAGTCATCAAGGAGCTACACAAGAAGAAAACATCAAGCTCATGTAGGTGAATGGGTCTCCGGCCCGACTCGGACAATCACTCCAAAGAAGCTATCACTCCAACTCCGACTACAGTCAAGATGAAGGTGTTGCCGGTCTTGCTCTCGTATCCTCCAACTCCAACTCCTATGACTTATTTGATTGACCAAATGAGGGAATTGGAAGATGCTTCATGGCTAAAGGTCCCAAGGTATCACACCCTGAATTCATTGACTTTGATAGTGATGAGGATGACTTGCTTGGTGAAGATGAGCTTTTACATGACAAATCTAGTGAGCCTAGTAATGATGAACATGCTAGTAGTCTTTATAGTCGAGAAGATTCGAATGACAATGCTATGAAGGAGATTGAGCGTTTAACTAAAGAACTAAACACTCTTAAGTTAGCTCATGAAACAACTCAAGAAGATCATAGAGAGCTCCTAAGATCTCATGAGAAGCTACGCTTCGAGAAGCTCAATCTAGAGCAAGAACATGAGTTTCTAAAAGCTATCAATGACGATCTTCGAAAGAAGAGTTCTTCATATCTTGCCAAACGACTTCTCTTGTCTAATTTCTTGCCACCTATTAAAACTAAGCATGACAAGCATAAGAAAAATTCTTCATCTAGAAGCAACAATATTGGTTCTAGTAGTTCTCTTGATTCCACTAACAATGTTTCAAGCCAAGTTACACTTGAGCAAGAAAATAGTTTATTGAAAGGGATTATAGAGAAGGGTGTCTACAAGAGCCTTGCCGGAAGCAAGAACTTTGAGGAAATTGTTCGCAAGCAAGGAAGGCACCGGAAGAATCAAGGAATTGGTTTTGAGCGAAAGTTCAACGCCGAGGGTGTTGAATGGGAAGAAGGTCAATATCCCACTCCACAGTTTGTTTCTCAAAAGGAGAAGTATGATCCTACTTCTTCCAATGTGGAACAAGCACAAGATGACCTTCCACCACAAGACCACAAGCTAAAAGGCAAGGACAAGCTTCAAGAGGAGATTGATGCATTTATTGAAGCACCTAAAGCCATGGTCAAGTGGGTTCCCAAGGAAACGTCAAGTTCTACTTCGTCAAGCTCAACTATAACCCCAAGGATTCCCATCAAGATGATGTGGATCCCGAAGAAGAAGAACTAGAGAGTTCTTGAGGGTGACTCCGCCAACATACTTCACTCACATTCTTTTTGGCAAGAACTTGTGCAACCAACTTCCACATTATGCACTAGTTCATGGAGTCACAAACCCTCTTGTTGGTAAGTCAAGGGACAAGGTAATCATTGCTTTCATGGACATCATCAATTGTGAACTTCAATCTATGTCCATGGATATCCTTGTTTGTTCCTTGTGGGACTAACCCATGTAGGTATTGAAAGTGCCCGAATCCAAAGGATTGCTCCCAACTCTTGATGATCTTCATCAACATTGAGCATCCACATCTTCAACATCTACATGAAGTCTTCTACGACAACCCAAGGTTAGTTTGACCCTTTAAAAAGGGGTTCTCACATCTAGGGGGAGCTTTGCTCTAAAGAATTGAGCTAAAGCATCTTCAAATGATGTGAACACATTAATGCTTTATGTAAAAGTGGTAACCCCACTTGTGCTTAAACGATGAGTATGACCTATGATCAAATGTTCTCATTTGACTCCTAAGTCAATATACTCATATAAAGATGACCTAGTCATCGACAAATTGTGTGATAGTAGCTAGAGTTTTGTTTGTGCATGTTTGACACATATTTCATTTGCTATCTTATTGTGTGAGCATGTTGGATGCATGATTTTATCCATTTGAGGACATCCATTTGTTGTTTTGGTCTTCTTGGTTTTTCTGACCAAATGGATGGACAAGAATGCCTAAGTTCCTCCCCTAGCTATCTATGCTTTCTTGTCTCAATTCTATTCATGCTTACATCACAAACTTTGAACAAGTCAATTTCGGACCCTCCGAGTGAGGAGCACTCGGAGCCACCGATCCGTCAAGGGCTAACTTCCAAAACCTTCTAAGTGATTTCGGTCAGACCAACCCACTCAAACTCGGTCAAACCGAAAGCACTTGGATTGATCTAGGTTTTCACCTCGGTGAAACCGAGTTGTAATTTTCGGCGTGATCAAGTGTGTAATCGTCAGATTATCCATCTCGGTGCCACCGAGTTTTACAACTCGGTCCCACCGACAGCAAAGGGGTATATATACTCCGAGGGCAGCGCGCGTTGATTTCTACTTCAAAATGCTTCGCCCCCACACCCCTTGCTGCCGTTGCCGTGGTCTCCGGATCGTCTCCGTTGCCGCCAGGCGCCCGCCGCAGTCTCCGTCGCCGTCAACGGACATCTTCTCCGCGCCGTTGCCGCCGTAGAGGAACTCCACCAAGTTAGGGTGAGTTTCGATCCCACTCGTGCTCCCATCTCCGATTCTATGCACGATTGGTTTGCCTAGCATCTTGCCACGTTTGAGATCTTCCTTAACACCAGATTAGTTCGTTAGAACGAGATTCGAGTAAAAGTTTTAGGGTTAGGTTTCCGCCGAACACATCTCACAGCTCCATCAGTTGCTCCAGCTCCAGTGACCACTCCTCCAGCTCCACAGACATCAGCTGAAGTCTTCGCCGATGCTGCCATCTCAACTCCATCAACCCTGACAGGAGCCGCCAACAGAGTCCCTAGTGACGTTTAGCTCTATGCCTTTTCGAACTTTTTGGTAACTTGTTGCCAAAGGGGGAGAAATTGTATAGATCATAGGACTTCGAGAGAGAGAGTGCTTTGTCTTTGCGCTTTTGCTCTTTCGTTCATTTGCGGTCTTTCTTGAGATACTTTTGAGTTTTTCGAGACATTTTGTGTGTTTGATACTACGTTTGCTCTACATTGATGAGTGCTTGGTCGTACTATGCCTTAATGTGTGCTTAATGCTTATCATATGCTATTCATATCTTGTATGACCATTTACTCATGTCTTGGTGATTGGGTGCATGTTATTCATTCTTATCATTTTGTGCGCTCCACCAAGATGTATGTGACATGGAAGAGTGACCCATGATCCTAATCGATTGTGCATTTGCATTCAAACGCAAATCTTAAATAATGCACAAATTTAGGGGGAGCTCTTGCTTATCACATACTTCTCAAAGCGGCGATATTATTCATTGATTATATCCTTTGTCGAAGGTTTGATCTATATGTTGTCATCAATTACCAAAAAGGGGGAGATTGAAAGTGCAACTAATCCCCGGGTGGTTTTGGTAATTAATAACAACATATATATCATTGAACTAATAGTTTCTTGAGAATCATTTCAGAAAGTTCAGTGATATGGGTATGGCAATGACTGAAGAAGTGGACCCCTCAAAATGCTAAGGCAAGCATTGGCAAAAGCTCAAGACTCCATTTTTGGATTAGTGATCCAAGATCACATTGAGTCCATAGGAAAGCCAATACTATTAAAAGGGGATGAGGTTATGTTAATGATCTGGTTGCTCAAAGTGCTTAGTGATATATCTCCTAAACTATCAGCAACTCTCACTACAAATATACACTCATAAGTAATCTCGGTCCCACCGATTTCCTAAACTCACCACACCGAGATGAACCACCTCAGCCACAAAGCCAAACCCTAGAAATTTCGGATTTTCCGATTCGAACTCGGTCTCGCTTAAACTGGTGTTGCCAAGCTTCAGAATCTTCGTCATCAAATCGGTGTCACCGAGATGATGAAGTCGGTCCCACCGAGATTGGCAAACCCTAGTCTTTACACGAATCGGACTCACCGAGATTGTATTTTCGGTCCCACTGAAAATCCCAACGTTCACATGATTTGAACTTTCGGTCTCACCGAGTTGTCAACTTCGGTCTGACCGAGATTGGTCAAATGTGTGTAACGGTTGGATTTTGTGTGGAGGCTATATATACCCCTCCACCCCCTCTTCACTCGTGGAGAGAGCCATCGAAAGAACTACCACTCCTACCTTACATTTCGAGAAGAAAACTACCTACCCTTGTGTTGAGATCAAGTTGCTCCACTCCCACCATATGAAGCTTGATCTCTAGCCTTCCCAAGTTGCTTTCCACTCAATCCTTTCTTCCACCACAGCCAAATCAGTGAGGAGAGTTGAGTGTTGGGGAGATTATCATTTGAAGCACAAGAGCAAGGAGTTCATCATCATCAACACCATCTATTACCTTTTGGAGGGTGGTGCCTCCTAGATTGGTTACGTGTCGCTTGGGAGCCTCCACAAGATGTGGAGTTGAACCAAGAAGTTTGTAAGGGCAAGGAGATCGCCTACTTCGTGAAGATCTACCCCGAGTAAGGCTAGCCCTCCGTGGGCGAGGCCATGATGGCATAGACAAGGTTGCTTCTTCGTGGACCCTTCGTGGGTGGAGCCTCCGTGGACTCTCGCAGCCGTTACCCTCCGTGGGTTGAAGTCTCCATCAACGTGGATTGACGATAGCACCACCTATCGGAACCACGAGAAAAAATCTCCGTGTCTCCAAATTGCGTTTGCTCTTCTCCACCTCTCTTTACTACATGTGCAATTTACTTTCCGCTGCCTATACTCTAGAATTGCATGTGTAGGGTGATACTTGACTTGATCATAATCGTGAATCTGCCAAAAACTTGTCTTTATCAAAAGGCTGAATTTTTATATTGTCAAGTAGTCTAATCACCCCCCCTCTAGACATACTTTCGATCCTACAACATCTCATATGGTCCATGACGTTCAAAACGTCTTTGAAGTCCCGATTCTAAGCCGTTAAGCATGGTGCACTTAAACTATCAAGTAGTCATCATATTGAGCTAACCAAACGTTCATAACGCCGCATTCGCTCCCGCAATAGGTCTGTCACCTAGCGGTGCATCAAGGACATAATTCTTCTGTGCAGCAATGAGGATAAACCTCAGATCACGGATCCAATCCGCATCATTGCTACTAACATCTTTCAATATATTTTTCTCTAGGAACATATCAAAATAAACATATGAAAGCAACAACGCAAGCTATTGATCTTACAACATAATTTGCAAAATACTACCAGGACTAAGTTCATGATAAATTTAAGTTCAATTAATCATATTACTTAAGAACTCACACTTAGACAGACATCTCTCTAGTCATCTAAGTGACCACGTGATCCAAATCAACTAAACCATAACCGATCATCACGTGAGATGGAGTAGTTTTCAATGGTGAACATCACTATGTTGATCATATCCACTATATGATTCACGCCGACCTTCGGTCTCCGTGTTCCGAGGCCATATCTCGCATATGCTAGGCTCGTCAAGTTTAACTCGAGTATTCTCGTGTGCAAAACTGGCTTGCACCCGTTGTAGATGGACGAGAGCTTATCACACCCGATCATCACGCGTGGTGTCCGGGCACATTTAACTTTGGCAACGGTGCATACTCAGGAGAACACTTCTTGATAATTAGTGAGAGATCATCTTAAAATGCTACCGTCAATCAAAGCAAGAATAAGATGTATAATAGATAAACATCATATGCAATCAAAATATGTGACATGATATGGCCATGATCATCTTGCGCCTTTGATCTCCATCTCCAAAGTATCACATGATCTCTATCGTCACCGCACGACACCATGATCTTCATCATCTTGATCTATATCAATGTGTCATCACATGGTTGTCTCACCAACTATTGCTCTTGCAACTATTGCTATCGTATAGCGATAAAGTAAAGCAATTATTTGGCACTTGCATCTTATGCAACAAAGAGACATCCATAGGGCTTCGCCAGATTGTCGATAACTTCAACAAAACATGATCATCTCATACAACAACTTATATCTTATCACGTCTTGACCATATCACATCACAACATGCCCTGCAAAAACAAGTTAGACGTCCTCTACTTTGTTGTTGCAAGTTTTACGTGGCTGCTACGGGCTTAAGCAAGAACCAATCTCACCTACGCATCAAAACCACAACGATAGTTTGTCAAGTTAGTGCTGTTTTAACCTTCGCAAGGACCGGGCGTAGCTACACTCGATTCAACTAAAGTTGGAGAAACCGACACCGCTAGTCACCGTGTGCAAAGCACGGCGGTAAAACCAGTCTCGCGAAGCGTGACGCGTAATGTCGGTCCGGGCCGCTGCATCCAACAATACCGCCGAACCAAAGTATGACATGCTGGTAAGCAGTATGACTTATATCGCCCACAACTCACTTGTGTTCTACTCGTGCATATAACATCAAACCATAAAACCTAGGCTCGGATGCCACTGTTGGGGAATGCAGTAATTTCAAAAAATTTCCTACGCACACGCAAGATCATGGTGATGCATAGCAACGAGAGGGGAGAGTGTTGTCTACGTACCCTCGTAGACCGAAGCGGAAGCGTTGACGCAACATAGAGGAAGTAGTCGACGCCTTCCCGGTCCAACCGATCCAAGCACCGTTATTCGCACCTCCGAAGTTCTTGACACACGTACAGCTCGATGACGCACCCGGCTCCGATCCAGCAAAGCTTCGGGAGGAGTTCCATCAAGATGACGGCGTGGTGGACGATCTTGATGTTCAATCGTCGCGAGGCTTCGCCTAAGCACCGCTACAATATGACCGAGGTGTAATATCGTGGAGGGGGCACCGCACACGGCTAAGGAACGATCACGAAGATCAACTTGTGTGTCCATGGGGTGCCCCTGCCCCGAGATATAAAGGAGTGGAGGAGGGAGGGCCGCCTCTACTATGGCGGCTGGGAGTCCTACTCCCACCGGAGTAGGATTCCCCTTCCTAGTCCAACTAGGAGACCTTCCATGTATTAGGAGTAGGAGACTAGGAAAGGGGAGGAGAAGGGAAGGAAGGAGGGGTGCGGCCCTCCCTTAGTCCACCCGGACTAGGGCAGGGGGCTGCCTGCCTAGGGCAGCCCTCTCTCTTTCCCGTATGGCCCATAAGGCCCAATACTTCTCCCGGCGAATTCCGTAACTCTCCGGTACTCCGATAAATACCAATGACTCGAACCTTTCCGAACTCCGAATATAGTCGTCCAATATATCGATCTTTACGCCTCGACCATTTCGAGACTCCTCGTCATGTCCCCGATCTCATCCGGGACTCGAACTCCTTCGGTACATCAAAACTCATAAACTCATAATATAACTGTCATCGAAACCTTAAGCGTGTGGACCCTACGGTTCGAGAACAATGTAGACATGACCGAGACACGTCTCCGGTCAATAACCAATAGCGGGACCTGGATGCCCATATTGGTTCCTACATATTCTACAAAGATCTTTATCGGTCAGACCGCATAAAAACATACGTTGTTCCCTTTGTCATCGGTATGTTACTTGCCAGAGATTCGATCGTCGGGTATCCAATACCTAGTTCAATCTCATTACCGGCAAGTCTCTTTACTCGTTCCGTAATACATCATCTCGCAGCTAACTCATTAGTTGCAATTCTTGCAAGGCTTAAGTGATGTGCATTACCGAGAGGGCCCAGAGATACCTCTCCGACATTCGGAGTGACAAATCCTAATCTCGAAATACGCCAACCCAACAAGTACCTTCGGAGACACCTGTAGAGCACCTTTATAATCACCCAGTTACGTTGTGACGTTTGGTAGCACGCAAAGTGTTCCTCCGGTAAACGGGAGTTGCATAATCTCATAGTCATAGGAACATGTATAAGTCATGAAGGAAGCAATAGCAACATACTAAACGATCGTGTGCTAAGCTAACGGAATGGGTCATGTCAATCAGATCATTCAACTAATGATGTGACCTTGTTAATCAAATAACAACTCCTTGTTCATGGTTAGGAAACATAACCATCTTTGATTAACAAGCTAGTCAAGTAGAGGCATACTAGTGACACTTTGTTTGTCTATATATTCACACATGTATTATGTTTCCGGTTAATACAATTCTAGCATGAATAATAAACATTTATCATGATATAAGGAAATAAATAATAACTTTATTATTGCCTCTAGGGCATATTTCCTTCAGTGATCGCGTGACTTGATGGAGCAATGGACTCGCGGATCTTGTCAGACCAAGAGAGGGGCCTACGCAATGCCCTCAAGAAAAAGCTTCTTGGCTTATGCTCCTTACAGCGCACAATTGCGAGGCAAAGATCGAGGTTGCTCTAGTTAAAGGAGGGGGAAGCGAACACAGCCTTCTTTCATTGCCAGGCCAGTCACAGACAGAGGAAAAACGCGATCCTTTCGATCATTTCAGAGGACCAGGTGTACACGGGGCAGGAGAACATTGCATGAGCGGTGGATGCGTACTATGCGAGACTCCTCGGATCAACCACCGAGCGAGCGCAAGGCCTTAACATGGGGATGCTACAGATGCCTGCTCGCGACTTGGCACACCTAGAAGAACCATTCTCAGAACAGGAAGCGGAGCGGGTAATCAAAAGCATGCCGCTGGACAAGGCACCAGGGCCTGATGGGTTCACGGGGCGATTCTACGCGACCTGCTGGACTATCATCAGAGGCGATTTCATGACAGCCCTACAGGAGTTCCATGGTGGAGATATGCGTGGACTGCATGCGATCAACAGAGCTATGGTCACATTACTACCAAAGAAGGAAGGGGCCATGGACATTCGCGATTTCATACCGGTGAGCCTGAACCATGGAGCAATCAAATTTTTTGACAAGATCCTCGCCACGAGGCTTGCAGAAGATCTCCCCCACCTGATCGGGAACCACCAGAGCGCCTTTGTACGAGGACGAACACTCCACGACAACTTCATGCTTGTGCAAGGCACGGTCCGCTGCATGCTCTGAAGGATCCAACGGTGCTCCTCAAACTCGACATATCCAAAGCTTTTGACACCGTGCAGTGGCCGTTTTTGGTGGAGGTTATGTCTTCGCTGGGTTTTGGGCCAAAGTGGCTCGCCTGGATATGTGGTCTGTTGGCGACGTCCACCACCAAGATCACTGTCAATGGCATAGCAGGAGAGATCATCTACAACTGTCAGGGCCTGAGACAAGGCATCCCCCTCTCTCCCATGTTATTCATCCTCTGCATGGAGCCTTTGTACTGATTGTTCGAGTGCGCGTCCACAGCCGGACTTCTCACCCCTCTTGCCAGGACAGGGCTCCAGCAGCGTGTGTCCATGTACGCTGACGAAGTCATGGTGTTCCTGAAGCCAACTGCGGGAGATCTGTGGGCCTGCGCTGCCGTGCTTGACCTCTTTGGCCATGCGTCTGGACTACGGATAAACCTACAGAAGAGTGCAGCACTACCAATTCGATGCACGCGGGAACATATGCAGACGGTCACAGGGATCCTGGGCTGCACGGATGGCACCTTCCCCTGCCGGTACCTTGGCCTCCCGCTTTCAATAAGGAAGCAGACGCCTGCGCAGTTCCAGGGCATGGTCGACCAGATGGCGGCACGCCTGCCTACCTGGAAGGCCGCGACGCTACCCAAGAGCAGCCGCCTTCTGCTAGTCCAGTCCGTGCTGTGTGCTATCCCAGTACACTCCATGCTTGCGATGGGCCTGCCGCCGAAGACCATCAAGGCAATGGTCAAAATCTGTAGGGGTTTTCTATGGTGTGGAAAGAGAGAAGCAGGTGGTGACAAATGTGCCGTCGCATGGGAAGTGCTGAGCCGACCGAGGTGGGCAGGAGGACTCGGAGTCCCAAACCTGTGATGGATGAACATTGCCTTGCAAACCAAGTGGCTCTGGCTACAGCGCGTTGATCAATCTAGGCCATGGGTGGAATTCAAGTTGAACATGCCCGAGGAGGCTCGAGGGCTCTTTCAGGCAGCTGCAAGGATGACCATTGGAGATGGGCGCACGTCAATGTTCTGGGAGGACCGTTGGCTGTCAGGATACCGCATTCAGGAGCTCGCGCCAGCCATATATGGCAGAATATCTAAGAGGACGAGGCAATCCCGGACTATCGTTGATGCCCTAACTGATGCCACCTGGGCCCGAGACATCGGCCCGGACATGGACGAGCACGCGTTAGCCCAGTTCCTTGAGCTTTGGCCCCGGGTGGAGAGCGTGACACTTTATGATCACATACCAGACAAGTTGACATGGTCGTGGGAGAAGGACGGAGATTTCTCGGCGCGATCGGCCTATGCGGCAGGTTTTGCGACCCTTCAGGCCTCCCCCACGGCAGCTTTCACATGGTCATCGCATGCACCTCTACGCTGCAGATTTTTCACATGGCTAGCCCTTCAAAATTGGGTGTGGACCTCAGATAGACTTGCGAGAAGAGGTCTACCACATCAGGAGCGCTGCCCGTTTTGCGACCAGGACGCCGAAACAATTAACCATCTCCTCATCCGGTGTGTGTTTGCCAGAGAGATCTGGGACACGGTTTGTCAGGCGATTGGCACAATTGGAGAGGCCCCAACAACAACAGATGACTTGATGACATGGACTACCAGACCTGCGCTGACCGGGAGGCATGCCAAATCTCTACGCGCACTCCACTTACTGATCATGTGGGAATTGTGGAAGCACAGGAACTCTATTGTCTTTGAGGGGAAGGCACCGGACGCGCGAGCGCTCCTGCGGAAGATTGTCGCTGAGTGCACGGTGTGGATGAGGGCAGGGATCATTCATAGCGACCTCGAGCCCTGGGTGGTAGCGATAGGTGCGTGGGCAGATAAGGAGTAATCATTATATTTTCATTCCTTGTCGGGTGGAGTGCACTTGTGTGTGCAACGAGAGCTTTGTAAACTGTGGATGGGGCTTCTTTTACCCCTTTTCTCTCTTCAATATAGTGCATATTCGAGAAAAAAAACAGCGGTGCTGTGCGGCGCGGGAGCAGCAGCAGTAGGCACGCGGAGACCACAATCGCCGGCCGGCGAGCTCAAGTCGCCACCACGTCGACGAGCCTCCGCGGGCGGGCACGAGGCGAGCGCCCCGGCTGCGGCTGCCGGATCCCGCCATGGCTCGGCCTCGCTCGATTCGACCGCTGACCAAGCGCGAGCCTCCACGGCGGGGCACGAGGCGAGCGCCCCGGCCGCGGCTGCAGGATCCCTTCATGGCTCAGCCTCGCTCGATTCAGCCGCTGAGCAAGCGCGAGCCTCTGTGGGCGGGGCACGAGGCGAGGCGGCCGTGGTAACGGCCCCGTCGGCGGCCGGTGAGTCGTGGCCTCCCACGAAGGATCAATATTGACGGCGCACTACACGTGTTTGAGGAAAGGAGTCAAACCTCTGCTACTCTAAATCGGTTTTCTAGAGGAAAACCAGAATGAAAACCTGCGCAAAATAATAATAAAAAGGACTGCCATGTACTGAACTCGTTTGGGGAAAATTCGAATGGAGGTAATATCCCTAGCGGTAATAGAACTTGCGTTGCATGTTCAACTTAATGCTAAAACTTATAAAATACGAATTTGTGGTCATCTAACTTGTTGTTTGGTTCAAATAGGGTGCTTTCTATTGTATCCGGACGTACACCCTACCTGCATAAAATTTTGCAGAGAACTCCCTAGATTTTTTAATTAAGCAAAAAAGCCTAAGTGAGACCCACTTGTCACTGAACATTATAAGAAGAAAATGATAAATATCGTTTGCTCGTGACAGGATTCGAACGAACGCCCTTAAGAAGGCACGCACACCAGTGCGAACACGCCAAATGCCATATGTTAATTAGAAGGATAACTAATTTCTATAAGCCTTCTGTTAGAACACCTGGGCCTGCCAGCTCAAATGGGGTATGATCCATGAAGCCCATTTTGTACGTTTGTTTTTTTAGAAATTTGTATGTAAATTATGATCACAGTAATAAAAATATATTTATGGATTACAAAAATGCTTGTTTAATTTAAAGTAATCAAATATTTGTAAAATTATAGTACAAAAATATTATACAAAAACTATACTACTCATAGATGAGCGAATTTTTCAACATTAGAATAAGGGGGCCGCTAGGTCTCAAACCCACGAGGCTGTGACCAATGACACATGCTCTATTGTCTATACATACAGAAGATGATTAGTAAATCATAAAAGTTTAATATAAGGGAAAAATATTAGTAAAACATAAGTAATAAAATTACGTTCAAATTTTTATGTGTTAAAAATATTATACATACATCTTGTAATTCATAATTATTTATATTATTTTAAATTCTGCAAATATTTGTAATTTTAAAAATATTTATATTATTTTAAATTATGCAAACATTTAGTAATTCATAAACGGTCTTTTCAGGAATGTAAAAATCTTTTGAATGGTTGAGGATGCAATTGCAGATACCTAAAAATATATCCCAAATAAGATTTCCACTACATCAATGGTCAAATCAATGGTTCCTCGTGAGCAAGTCACAGAAATAGATGGTGAGAAGGAAAGGAAAAACTTTAGAATGCACTAGTCATCTAATCTGTCTCGCTCTTTCTCCGGGAGTGGAAGAAGATATTCGAAGAAATCAACCTCACACGAAAAGGAAGGGTCATGCAATGCATCCTGTGCAGAATTATGTACTTGCATGCGCGAGGTAAATTTACCTTGCAAGTCTATTGTTTCTTACGGCAATGGTTCTGGAGCGCAGTGTTATTCTATTAAAAAATGTCAGTAATGCCTCCCTACACATAGCCGTAAAACTACAACACCATAGTTTGTTTTTTATAGCGTAAGATTACCTCACCCACCTTTGTTTGCGGTGGAAGACCAGTTTCCCTCCTGGTTTAATCTTACCTCAAGTAAATTATTTCTTACCTTTTAGAATGTTGGCCGTGGGGTGGGATGGGGTGAGGAATAAGAATTCCTCACCCAGGGTATATATAAAATAAATTACTTTCAAAATGGGTTGACATAGTATATACATTAACATAGTATATACATTAACAATTTTGAAAGTAATTTATTTTATTTCCATTAACAATATTTATAACAGGAATATTTAAACATTGTTTTTTCTAACCAAGATAATAATTGACATAGTATATACAAATTTCTAAAAAAGAATCAAAGGTGCAAAATGAGTTGCACTGATCATAGGCCATTTGAGCTGATAGGCCCAAGTGTTGTGGAGAATATAAGGTTATAAACCTCTTCTAGGAAAAAGTTATGCTGATGATACATCAAGTGTCTTCTGAAGGTTGTGAGTTCAAGTCCGGGCCACTATAAATGACAGTTATCATTTTTTTTTCTTATACTTATCACTTACAGATGGATCTGACCTAGGCTTTTCTGCACAATTAAAAACATCTGGTAGTTATCTGAAAAACATTTACTCCAAGCCACTGACATGTGGGCCACTGTCATGCTGGCATGCCACACAGACAAGGTGTATGCGCAGATATGGTAGGAAGCACCGTATTTGCACCCCACAACAAGTTAGATGACCACAAATCCATATTTTACAAGTTTTAGCATCAAACTGAACATCCATCGCAAATTCTATGACCGTCAGTGATATTACCTCAATTCAAATGGGACAAAATGCGAAAGGAATCTTTCAATTAAATGTAAAATGCGTCTGTTTCTCCTTTTCGGGTAATTTTTGTTACTTCGGTCCATTTTAGGAGTAAAAAATGAAATTAACTCATGATATGAACATGAAACCCAAACTTTGTGCAACAGTCGCTCAAAACAATAATAAAAGAATAAACATGAAGCCTGTATCCTTGGCGATAACCACTCTGCCATTCATTGGCCAATCCTAATGGAACATTTGACAATATTAATTCCTCTGGATAGCTTTCTTTTTGATAGAACGTCAGCTTTATTAAACACTTAGACAAAGTTACAAATGGTCTTCCGGATACACTACAGAGTAGAATGGAAAACAACAACACTAGACAATATTAATTCCTCCGGATAGCTACGAGTGACATGAGTCATATTGTTAGACTACAAGAGAACTTATGTGCGAGAACGTAGGTCAGAAACTGACCACCCTTTGCTAGGTAATTGATGCAAAATGGATCACCCGGTAAAAGTAATGATCAGCACCCTTTCCTAATTTTTGCTACAAGGTTTGCCACAAACAGCACAGTCAGATGAGAGAATCAGAGAAGTATATGTTCTCCGGCGGCAACATGGAGTTTGCCACTAAAACTTCCCAGGAAAGCCTTTTAGTTGCAGGTGGGCTGAAAAATTAGTCTAACTCAAGTGTCAGATACGTTTCAGTGGAGGCTAACTACTAATGACATTTTCACCGTGAAGTCTAACAACATGTGAACGTCCGAGGCACTTATGACCTCTGAGTGAAGCCGGCTGGAAACGGCTGCACAAGGTTTAATTTGGCTAGTGGTAGATTATGCCGATGAACTATGTAATCTCTATTCCAACTGGTGTGTTCATGTTTGCTTTTTTATTTTATTTTCGTCTTGTACTTAGTCACTTGAACTCTGGTTTAAGTTTAATAAAATGGTTGTGTGATCAAATGCAGAGGCCAGGGTATTCCTTTTTTCATAAAAAACCCTAAGTTAGTGGCAAAATTACTCAGACAACCCAGAAATGATTGGTGGATTACATGTATACCGTGAGTTATGATCTAGTACACCGTGTACCATCATGATCTTGATGGCAGTGGTAGCTATATATCTCCCTGTGTAACGAGTGACCTCAATAACAAATGGTATGGTATCTTCATGCTACAAAGCAAGCCAGGATGAGCACATGTGGCTAATTGTAGTGCTACAAGTGCATCCAGAGGATAAAGGAAGCTCAATGCAAGCGGAATTTCACCACGAGTCACATGCTTGTTGGTCAAATATATAAGAATAGGAGGTATAGGGAATCAATAGGCCGACTGGCGGCCAACACGTCAATGCAACTGACTATGTCTCAGTGAATTACATTTATAGTCACGCACAAGATCGTGCTAGACCTCGAAGCAATAATGTGTTCTTCATGGCTGGTCGTTCCTCAGCTATACGCTATTATACTGACTTTATTGAACGAACACCTGGACACGGCTTGGAATGATTGATAGAGTGTTTTCTTCTTGATCCTGCAACTATCTTCTTTTCCTTTCCTATTTCCTAAAATGAAAGCACAATTATATTTTGGACTTTTTCTCTAGGCTAGCGCCGCTAGTATGTTTTCTAATGCACCCTATCCACATGTTTGGGTTGTTCCTCGTTCGTTGACGAACCCATCAAGCCAACGCACAAACACAACACACACCATGTACCGAGCCGGCTCGGCTAGCGACACAGGAGCTCTGGTGGCTAACAGCAGGAGAGGCGGCGATAGCCAAGAGGACAACAGTCGGCGGCCAGCAAGCCTCATGGCCCCTAGTCTCCAGGTCCAGACGACCTGGCCACAAGACCCCATAGGGGAGGCAAGGTACGGTGCACAGGCGTACGCGCACTATGCAGTAGGGTGATTGCTTTACTGGTAACCACTGGGTGATGTCACGACATTGCCGGCGAAGGGAAAATGAGGAGATGAATGAGAAGGGGGAGGTTCTAGCACAAGCTTGGAAATCTATAATGTAGTGATTTTAGTGGACTTTTCATGTAATGAATTGCATATTTGATAAGATATTTTAAAATACTTGGTAGTGACAATAGCTCTAGTTCAAGTACTCATGAAAGTGGCATTGTTGCAGCACATGCCACTTATAAAGATCAAATGCATTCTCAAGTGTGTGCATTTTTAGCGCGTATAGATTACTTTGGATTTGCATCCACACCTACATTGATTTTTTGCATCCTCCGCAAATGATCAAAATAAGATGATTTACACAAAACGTAGATACTTGGAGGTACATTCTGACATCATTAAATTCCCTTTATATGATGCAGGTTAGGAAATAAATAAATTAGGTGTCATGATGCAAAATTGACCACCTGCACATGTATGATAGTGACATGGAAATGTAGTTTTGTTTGTCATGTCACCAAAATTGATTCCCACACCAATGGCACAAGCATCATATGCATTCTCCGTACTGCCCAAATGTAAGAGGATATTTCGCCAGTATTGAGAGATGTTGCTTACAGTTTCAACTACAAGGTTAGCCATGTAAAACACCATCAGCTCAAGGAAGCATGTCATGTGGCAGCGGGATGGAGTTTTTCACTATAACTTCCTCAAAGATGCATCCTAAAAGCCTTTCAATTGTGGGTGGGCTGCAAAACCAGTAGCTTTAACAAAAATGGTGAGTATAATTCACTTTTGTGAGCATAAACAATGACGAAGATAGTGATGTTGCAAATAAGATAAACCCCAAGGTCTAGCTATATTTTTAACTCAAGCTACTGTGTATCATCATTTTTCAAAAAGGAGGTTGAAACCCCCCGCCTATGGCCTCTTCATCATTTGATGCACACATCCATTTTAATTGAAGTTGACGGAAGAGAACGTGGCCATAGTCATCAATAAGAGGAGTACAAAACATATTCGACTATGACATAACCACTACAAGATATGCATTGAACACATATGACTAAGTCGACTTCCTCGTTACAAGACATCATATTTACATTTGATTGTAACACACAACGCCGAAGGGACCCCGGAAAGAAAAGCGGGGTGGCAAGAGAAGCGACCGCTTGTAGTTGTTCATTATAAATCATCAAAAGCTAGTCTAATCAAATAGGGTGAGATGCCACACAAAACAATGCTGAAGACAGGGGATTTTTTTATTGGCACACCATCCAAATCAGTCCTGTAAATTTACAATCCAGACATATGAAAGTAAATTCTAAGTTGGTGTACCACATTCCGTTCGTCCTTCGGCATGTTATCCTAGTACCACAAAAGCGAAAGATATAGAGGAACAGAGAAAGGACTTTGTAGATGACTTGCTATTCACTCGATGCATGGCACTATGTAAGTGGGGTTGCATATACACCCACGATACACCAAATACACATTCCACAATCTCCGCCATATGTAAAAATTAGTTCCGAGCCCATGCATGTTGTTAACTAGGTCATACAAGATACATGGGAAACTGTGAAAAAGAAGGAGAATCGCCACCAAATAGCAAAATTAGGAAAGTGAGGCACCCAGAATTGAAGTTCGAGATGCACTGATACCTTTGGCTGGCATCTAATTAGCATGGTCCTGTTTTCCTATTTGTAGCTTACCACCAGGATCTGCCTTTCTTGTTCAACAAAATGGCTGAGTGCATCATATGATGCAGAGGTCAGGATTACTTTATTTTTTTCTTAAAAGAAGATCTTTGTGCGTTAACCATGGTGAATTTTTCATCTACAAGACCGAAGTCTGATGCTTTGTAACTGAGCACTCAATACGCGACCACGTTGCCACCACAACTGTTTTTTTTCGAATATGCAAAGATTGCATATCATTTCATTTTTTTAAGAGTGAAAAGGGAGTACGTGGTGCAATCCTCGCTTATACGTGCTCATCGACGATGGCGCAATGGTAACAAGATATCTAATCTCGAGGCCACTTCCTTTTCCCATTAGCGCGCTTCTTCTTGGATATGTTGTACCAGGAGCGAGATGGAGGGGCGCTGCCAATCGAATATGCATCCATCATGGTGCTTCCAAAGCCACCAAGTAGTGAGGATGATGATGAAGGATATGCATCGGCGCTACGCTTGGGGAGATTGCAAGCATGAGGAGGCCCACCACTCAGAAAAGATGGCCGTGGGCGCTAGGATAGTGACCGTGGAGCGGCACCAATATAGCACTTTGTGCCACACCTGATGAGATATGGAGTAACGGGCATGTGTGGCACCCTATTCTGCTTTTTGTGGTGTCCCTTCCTTGGGTGCTCTCCCCTTGTCGCCAGGGGATTCCACCGGGCTAAGCTTGTGAGGCAAGGACGACAAGCGTGGATCCATTTTGATCGGCGGCGACGACGACGAAGGCTTCCTGAATCTTAATTTCTAGTGGTGGTGGATATTTCTAGTTCTTGTTTAACGGTGGAGATGATGCATCTTCCCAGTTCTTGCTAGGAGGCAATTTGTAGCTTTGCATTGCATGCTCTATTGGATCGGATGTGGGCTGTCTCGCACGGTGGCTATATTCCTCCCAGCCATTGTGACCTAGACTACTAGTCATTCCTACAGGGCACAAGGTGGCTGGGCTTCATCCTCCATATTGGAGGTTCATGGTGTCATGCTCCGATGATTGATAGTTCCCTGCTCAGTGCAAGAGTTCGAGTGCTTTTCATGGCCCGTGAAGGTGTCTACGATGGAAGATATGGCGACTCTACGTCTACTCGATGTGTGGGTTTGGTCATTGTCTGTGATGCCCCACATGACTGACCTAAATCGGCTCTGCATGCGTGGGCATGATTCTCAGCTACATGGGATTATTGTTGTAGGGCCTTTGATATTGGTAGGTGTCATCGGCGTTGATGGTGGGCGTCCCTAGTTGCACTGATGGTGGGAGTCCCTAGTTGTTGCTCGGTAGCGTGTGTTGCCAAGGCATGGTTCCAATTGCATCGTGATGGCCTCCCATACACACCTTCGTGTAAGGATCTCAATAGTTATCATACCAACAAAGAGCGGATGAGAGTATTAATTCGGGCATTTCTGTCGCACACAGATCTTGTGCGAAATAACTTTATGAAAACCTACATATGTGGTTATTATGAGTTGGAACGAATATAGCAGAGTGCCACAAGAGTTGATGGTTGCAACGATAATAATAAGGATCTTAAAAGTAAAGAACGTAAAGTAAAATGTTTGAATTAAATGATTTGTTGTCCGCCAGTGGCGGAGCTATAGTGCCAAATATGGATGGGTCGGTACAAAGTAAATCCCACTATTTTTCTCAAATTGGTCAAGTCTAATCTGAACCCCCACTATTTTTGCTCTGGGCAGGGCAGGCCAATGGCGCCCGGATATGGTATGAGGCACCATATTTGCACGACCGAACAAGTTCGAGCACCACTTCATGTATCTTAAAGCTTTAGGTACCAAACTGACCGTATAGGACAAGTTAAGGCGCGAGTCATGATGTATTTAACTCTTTTTGTTGTAAATAGAGGGTTGACTTTGTTCTTTGAACAGTAGTCATAATGGAGTAGGCTTCTGTAGCCTACACGTAGTAGACAGCATTATTTTTTGGTTTGTTGTTGCCCTGTACTACGTATACTAGTGGGTGGTTGCCTTTGTCTCCATTCTACCCAGATGCACCTTCTCGCTCTCCCCACTTCTTATTTGCCCTCCCTCTCTCGTCTTATCTGAAACATTTTGATTCAAGTTTGGTTTAGGCCGCACCATAGGACTACACTGGGGTCTCCATCCACTTGATGGCGATACATGGACAACACATTGAAACCGTCTCTCCTCACTTTAGATTCGGTCATGGTCACTCGAACCGGCAAAAAAATACAATCTTGGTTTCAGCCCTGGGCTTGATGAACGCCATGAAGTGTTCTTTGCTGATGGCACAAGAAAACGGGAGAGGTGTGGATGGACACAAGCGGTCAGAATCACGGTCCTGTGGTGGTGATACACAAACAAGAACAAGAGAATCTCATGAACACTAATGTATGTGAACAGAAGGCAAGTCAGAATTAGTGATCGTGTTGACCCTGCCTCCCTAATAGCTAGGACACACCTTGCGTAGATCTCTATGACCCCAACCTTAGTTGGATGTACGAGATAGAGTACACCTACTAGGACACAAGGTCATTTGTTAAACCAAGTGAGACTAGACAACCGAAACCGGCTAACAAAATGGTTGTGTAATCATAATCCTAGATGATGTTATGCATTGGTTGCCTACTATGTCACGAGACATCCCGCGGGCTGAAGTCCTTTGAGGCTTCAGGGTTCCATACACTTGGTGAGGACCTTAAAAGTGAGTACCACACAATGTTATTGCACATCACAACTCAATCCTGGTCATAAATAAGAAGGACCTTCCTTTCCATGTCATACGGACCTCACTTACCAAACCTTGACAACAAAGATGAGAAAGATAGGTGACATGGTTACAACAGACCATAATAACATCTGGTAGGAAAGAGAATCAGAGGGAAGGGATCTCCGTTCAAGCTTGAAGCTCATCACAAGGCCAACTATATGCCTCGCTAGAACAAAGACATATTAGCTAGTGGAACAACACGAATATGTGGAAAGGGTGCCAGAGAAATCAACTTATCTCCGTCAACCTTCAATGTATCTTCTCCACAGATGGAGCGAGCACACCTAATTGGAGTCTCCTGGACCGATGAAGCTAGGGCCCGGTGACCCTTGGGTGCCAACTTTCCATCTGCGAGAGTTTCCAGGGCTAACGTCCACTAGAATATATAGGTAGAAATAATGACACCATCATGGGTCACATTGTGTGGTTAGCCTAGGCAAAATCGCCATTAACCCATGATGATTGGTAATAGCTTGCCTTTTGGACGTTCGTGCTTCTAACTTATGTACCCTTGGATGTTTTTCATGATTCTTGGATCCTTATTGAGCTTAGATTAAAAAAATTGTAGGTTGTATGTGCTTTCTTGGAGCCTCAATGAGCTCAGAGTATCTCCAGCCGTTCAGCCCCCCAGGGCGCCAAAAAGAGCGGCATGGGGGTGAACCGACGCTAGATTGGCCCCTGGGGTTCGTTTCTCCCCATCCACGCCCCCAGGTGCCGCCCCCAAGGCGCCCCATATTCGAACTCGACCGTTCCCGCTCAAAAAAACCAGAAACCAGCTATCATCGCAATACTTCGGCGATTCGGTGCCACAGTTCGTGATCAAATGAAAGGACGCGCAGTAGTTCGGCGTACAAAAAGGAAGGATGCGGAAGGAATACATCAAACGTCGAGCTCAACTTCCGGCATCGTCATCGGCGTACAAGGGCTAGGAGGAGTCGGCGTGGCTTCTGGGCTGGTCGTCGCGGCTTCTGTGCTGCTGGGCGCGGCGGAGGCATCGTCGGTGGGGTTGGGCGTCGCGGAGGTATCATCATCAGTCGGGCTGGGCGGCGGCGTTGGCGTGGGCATTGCCGGTATCTGGTTCAGGATGAGGCCTCGCTCCGCCAAGAACCACGCCTTGAGCTTCTCATCGCCGCTCTGGAGCATGTCAGCACCGCCCATCAAGAAGGCGAGCTCTTTGTTCCTCTTCTTGGCGTCTTGAGCTTTGATTTCGCGGCGACATTGGTCCGGAGCAAGTCGAGTTTGACGGCGTTGTTTGTCATCAAAGCAGACCACCCTCGCCTCAGTTTTCTCTTCTCACTGGGCGGCCCTGGTCTTGGCGTCGGCGAGGCAGTGCTCGATGGACTCTTGCATGCGTGCAGCAGTCGACTCGGCGTGTTTCGCCTTCTTGGCACCTTTGTTGCCGTCTGGGCGCCCGTCGGCCGCACCCGGGGTCGGCGCGTCCGGCTTGTATGTCTCTTTGGCCTTGGCGAGGGTGCGTCGGACGCCCGCCCATTTCTAGCACTTGTCGATCCGCTTGAAGATGTGGAGGTACTTGAACTCTACGTCGCTGTTGTCATCGTGGAACATGGCGAACATGCGTAGCAGCTGCGCCGAGGAAAAGAACATCAGTCGGCGCTAGCGCGCGCCCGGGCGCACGCACGGCGAAAGGCAATAGTAAGAATGGCGTGCTATACCTGATCCTCGATGCTAGTGCCTCCCTCTGGGCGAGCCGCGACCTCCTCGACGATCCCATGCCATTTGTTGCACGCCGTTTGGATGAGCCCCCAATGGTTCGCCATCGCCTTCGACCCACGCGTCATGTGGACGCCTTTGAAGTAGGGGTCGACGAGCTTGCGCTCGTCGAACTCGGCCTTGATGCGGGCCCAATACGTCTCGATGCTCTGGTTCGTGCCGGTGACCGGGTCGAGGCAGACGACCTTCCACGCTTCGGCGAGGCACTCATCTTCGTTGGACGCCCACTTGATGCACGGCTTGCCGGTCTTGGCCTTCTTCTTCTTCTCCTTCTTGCCTTTCCTCGTCGGTGCCGGCTCCTCCCCCTCTTCTTCCTCCTCCTCCGGCTCTTCCTCGCCGTAGTCGAGCTCCTCGTCCATGTCGCCGAGGTCAATCAAGCCGTCTTGGGTAGTGAACCTAGGGGAAGCGGCGGCGGCAGCCAAGCCAGCTGCGATGATGTCTTCCATGTCGGCCTCCGTCGCGTCGGCGTCGCCAAGATGCGACGAGGAGGAGGCTTGTGAGTAGAGGCCGCGATGGAGAGGTGGCATCGGTGAGGCCGCGTAGTCCAGCGGCGAGTACGTATATGGCGGGTACTACACGCCGGCGAACGCGGGCGAGGGCGCACTGGACTGGGCACCCATGGGGGAAGGTGATGTTGGGGTTGAAGCCGCCATGGGCGTCGCCATCGGCATAGCCCAGCGACGGCGTGCTCCATGGGTGCGGCAACGACGAGAACCCGGCCGCAGAGCCGACGCTTTCCTGGCTCCAGGCCGCGTACGGGCCGTGCCCACCGGGTGGACTCATCATTGTCACGCGCGCCGCCTCGGCTTGTTCGGCCGCATGCTCCACCGCCGCCACAGCCGCAGCGTGCGCCGCTCTCTCCCTCACCTTCTCGGCCCTGTTGCGCCTATCGGCGGCGACGACCTCCCGGCGCTCCACATTCGCCTTCCACTCGGCGTTGTTCATGCCGGGGGGCTTGGACAGCGGCGCCCTCGGCTTCCTTTGCTTCGGTTGGGTGACAGCAGCGGCTGTGGGATCCATCGTGGCACGGGGCATCACGTACTTCTTCGGCGGCATGGCGGGCGGATGGGTAGGGAGGAGGCAGGGGTTTGGCGGGAGGAATGGAGAAGAGAGGGAAGCCGAGGCGGGAAGGGGGAGGAAACGGCAGGAAAAGGGCTTCCTGTCGCCGACAGAGCGGCCCCACGCCGTTTTTCGCTTCTGCCAAAGCGCCCAGGCGACACTCGGTCACTGGGGTTCGGGCGGGATCGCCGGCTATGGATTTCGCCAAAGCCGGCGCTAAACGAGATCTTGGGGGCGCGACTGGGCCAATTTTCGGCCACCGGCGCTAAAAATTCGCCGGGGGGACTGTTGGGGGCGCGGCTGGAGATGCTCTCATATCTGAAATTCTTGTTCGTGCTTCTTGGAGCCTCGGTGAGCTCAGATCCGAATTATTGTTCATGCTTCTTGGATCAAAACTTTATATTCATGTTGGTTGGATCTAAAATTCTTATTCATGCTTCTTGGATCCAAAACATTCTTTTCATCGTTTCTTGGATCCGAAATTCTTGTTCATGTGACTTCTTGAATGTGAAAATGGTTGCGGGTTAATGCAAAATAATTTGCCGTGAAAAATTTGTTCCAGTTTCATGCACTATGGAATTTGCATGGCAAGATCTATTAGAAAATGGGGAATCTAGCTATGGCGCGAAAGGTGATGAATGCTTTGATACAGCTGATTGTCAGCTCCGTCAATAGGCTGGGTGCAACCATGCAACGTACGACAATGCATCATAAATAATAGCAAATGAGTAATCTTGTTTGAAGTGTTAGAGAGAATGGACATTTGCACGGGTTAGAGACTTAGAGTGATAACAGTGGATCGTGCGTCAACAATCATGATTGTAACCATTAAAACAAGATTATTCCAGAATGAGAGAAGTGCATATCTTAACCCTTAGCTTTAGGCCTAGTTTAATGTACAATCCTAAATTATGAAACCCCTTAGACTACACCCTCCAACTATTAATACCGGTTAAATTATCCCTCTAGATGATGGGAAGGTGGTTTTGTGTGATGTGCCACTTCATTTGACTAGTCAATGTTGAGGTGGAACTCTAGTGTGCGGTAGTTAACTAAAATAATTGTTGGTCCCACATGTCAGCCTCTAATCTTCTTTTATCTCCCCTCACTAATCAATTTTTTTGCGCATCCTGCCATTGCTCTACTCCTTCCAGTGGGGAATTGAGAGAGCGAGAGAAGATTGGAATCGTTGACTAGGTCAAAGAAGCCACGTGTTGTCCACATTGACCCGAACCATCGTTGAGATAATTCAGGGGGAACTTGCCTAGTTTGGAAAGCTCGAGGGTGTGATCTAACGGGTTTCATAGTTTAAGGTTGTAAATTAAACATGTCATAGAGTTTGGGGTTGAAATATGCACTTCTTTCTTCATGTATTCATGCTTTGTAGCGACCAGACCTCAAACAGTCTGATCTTTGTGCATCAGTGTCATCCCTGGATCGGTAGTGCTGACACGCACAGTACTTGAGGATTTATAACAGAGTAGCAATCACACACTTATTACATCGAATGTATCAAAAGAGAACTTATTACAATAATATGGCTTAAGGCCATCTAAAACGGTAACAGCGGAAGGCTTGGAAGATAAAGTGAGTCCATCAACTCCATCGGCACCACTAAGTGAAAGACAACGACCTATGGCACCTTACTCGTCGTCTAAAAAGTCTGCAACATGAACGTTGCAGCCCGGAACGGGTCAGCACATGGAATATGTTGGCAATGTAACACATAGAGTAATGGACAGAATAAATGCTATCACTACATGCATATATGACTGGTGGAAAGCTCTATGGTTAACAGTTTTGCATAAAGCCAATTTTTCCCTACAACAAAGGAATAAATTTTATTTAACTATCATGGTGGTTGTTAAACATTGAGAAGGTTCCTCCAACTCAATCCCAATTAAACATCATCATTAAACCCAATCAAATTATATTTAGAGTGACGAGATCAACATGATAATCCAAGAACTAGATACTCAAAACGTCCATAACCGGGGACACGGCTAACCGTTATTAGTTTGTACACTCTGCAGAGGTTCGCGCACTTTTCCCCACAAGACTCGAATACATCCATGGTCGGAGATACGAGACACAGCCTTTCTGAAACAATAACTCTTTACTCTGGGTGGACAGTTACACCTACTTTCACCTACATCTGCTAGCCCACCACTGAAAGAGGTCTTGCAACATACTCAGCTATGATAGAGCCCATAATAGCTTGTGGCTGCACACAGAAGTTTCTAGCATGAATAATCTTATGATTCCTTTGAGCCTGGGTGGCGGACCGTAGGATGATCACACGGGTACTCCGGGATATCCTTAGACAACACTAGATTCTCCAGGTGCCCTGATAACCACTGGGTACTCCAGGGTGCCTCAAGCAATCCACACAGATGTGTATTAAAGTAGCCACCTTAAGTTAACCATTAATAATAAATCTCACATCTATCATGAATCACTTAAACCAAACCACGTCTACGAGCATAGCATAGCAATATAAGCATAACGTAGAAGTAACTCCCAAAGGTTTGATAATAAACAGGTAATAGGTTCTACCTCATCATCTACTTCCCAAAACCCACATGTTAAATAGATTCTAACCATGCAATTGTTTGAGGATTGATCTAATGCAATAAAACTGGGTAGTAAAGAGGTATGATCAAAGTGTTACTTGCCTTGCTGATGATCCGTGAAACCTAGCACTACTAGGGAAAAGGCTAGCAGCAGCGCGGGTTTTAGATGTATCAGTAGCGCGGGTACCCGCGCTACTAATAAGGTGCTATAGCTAACTCATAGCAGTAGCACGTGCGCACCCACGCTACTGCTACACAAGTGTAGCAGCAGCGCGGTTAGAGGAAGCTCGCTACCGCTAGTAGCGCTAGCGCTCTTTGGCTGGACGCGCTACTGCTATTGAGGCGCTGCTGCTAACTTTCATACACTCGCTACTGCTAATTTAAGTAGTTTTTCTGGCATATTTGTTTTGTATTTGAACCGGCTTTGTAGAAGAATCTTTAGCACCTAGAAATGTCATCATGATACACATACAAATGCTGCGAGACCACAAATGTAATCATAGCATGTACATACAAATAGTCTCATCATAATCATCATCCAACACAAAGTGATATCTTGTCATCATCTCGAAAATAGCAATACATGCAAGTCTCGAATACTTGCAACTACAACAACGTCATCCATCTAAACAAAGGTATACGCAAGAAGTGCTATCACTATGAGTGAGAGCGAACTTTGCAAGACATGAGGTGGCGTTACGAGTCCTCTCTTGCGCTAGCGTGAACCTCAAGTAACTAGCTTCTCCTTCTTGTCTGCTTTTGAAGTTTTTATGGCTGGCGCCAGGAACCCATTCACTTGCGCCGACACTCATGCCACTCATTGTACACCCCCGGAACCTTCCCTTTGTACACGACATAGCACTTCCATCTCGCCATCAAGAAAGTAGGTACCTGTTAGAGATGCATGTTCATGAAGAGGATGTACAATCATATATATGCAACAAAATATACTAGAGCAACACCAAAAAAGAAAGGTTAGCAACTAGATGCAACATATACAGTACGCAAATTAATTAACTAGAGGTACGCAGGTCATCGTATGCAAACTAACAAAGTAGCGTTACGCAAGTTCGACAGGGACCGTGGACATCACAAAGTCTCATCGCTACAAAAAGTATACAAGTTCAACCAACACATATCATTATCATCGGCATCATAAATCACTAGAAGTTCCATCCTTCCATATCATCGAGGACGAACCCTAGCTTCTTGAACGGCGTGAGGTCTAGACGTTGCATGCCTATGCGAGTTCGGACGTCAGTTCGCGATATAGGGCCGTGGTGGAACATCCCCTTCTCATCGACGACTTCTTTCATGATGATCGTCGCAATGTCGCTTTGGATGCGAAAGAAGTCATCTCTAAGTTTATAATTCGCCTCTCCATGAGATTCTAGCCACTTGTGGATATGATCATCATTTCTGCTGTTAATGCGAAGCTTTTGGTGATCCGTGTTGAACTGAATCATGAGATGGACGATGTAGAATCCATCCTTCTTGCTTGGTTTTGGGACATGGATGCAGGAGAAGTTAGTTTTATGCGCAAAACCCATCTTCTTGTTCCTTTGTTTCTTGATATGCACGTAGCCACCTCTAAAGCTGAAGCCTTGGAGAGCATCATCTAGAATATTCATTATGTGGGTGTAGTCCTTTTTCTCGTAGTCTCTGGAAGGGTCAAAATACACGGCGTGGGAGACTTGCGGGTAAAGAATGATAAGGATGGCGCGCCCATTGCTGCGGGGAAAAGACACCTCAAATTATTCCCCATATGAGAGAGAAGGAATGATTGAAATGTACGAAAGGGTTGTCCGGAACTGACTTACTTTGGATGATAAGGCACGAGGACAATTTCCCGGTCCTTATTCTGTACCATGAAGTTTTGGGGGTACTCCCTAGCAGTTTCACGCTCAAATTCGCCGAGACTCAAGAAAGACTCGTGCATGCAGTACGGATCTGCCACACAGATTTGCGAGACTTCTTCACTCTTCATGACGGAGCTCATATGTAGCGCAAAAAGGCGGACGATAGTAAAATCAAGCCGCCTTGTTAGAAACATCTCAAAGATATGGTCAAACCGCAGGAAGAACACCTCTGCGGGCCGTGTGTCGACGTAGCACTTCCCTCGTGCACACGAGCCACGATGTCGGATATCCCGGATCCTTTGAGGCTAGTAGGCTTTTCTCGGTCGACAAGACATGGTCGTGCAGTCTCTCGAGATCCCGATAGTGCCTCCAGCGGTTTCGGCGGTAGCATCGGCTCGCCCGTGAGATGGAACATGACCGCACCTTTCACGGGTACACGCCTTGTAATGCATCGGCTGGCTGTTGTGTGCTCGCTTGTTTGGAGGCGATTACCTTCCCGATCTCTTCCTCTCCTTTTTCTTGGGCACACCTTCCGGACCCTTCCTTAACCCCTGCCCAAGTGTTCCCGGGCTAGCATCAGATGACCTCGCTACCGGCTAGTTGAGCCTGTGTTGAGGCGGCATCTTAGGCGGTGTCTGTGAGGATTTCATGAAGAGAGACTTTTGCAATCCATGGTACGACCCTGCCCGGCATGTCATCCATATCCTCATTAGCAAGTTGATAGCCCGATTCGTCATATGGTTGACTCATCATATCTATGTCACAGATCATACGCTGCTTGTATTGAGGTAATCCAAAGGGTCGACCTCCGCCTCATCATCCATTCTCTCGTTCTCTACAGGAGAAATTACATCAGCCAAGACTATTGCACCCCTTCATCATGTCGTCCGCCGCTCTCACCCGTACTACATGAGCTGGCAATTGCGTAGGGGTGGTGGTGGTCTCCGCACATGCTTGTTGATGTGTGGTAGTTATTGGTGTGCTCTCGCCGGCTCCGCATTTAATAAGATTCTTCGCCATAGCAGCACCCAACCCTTGCAGCCTTCCAATCATGGCGGGTCTCGTCGTCCGCTCCCACATGCTGTACTAGAGGAGGCAAACTCGTGCCCGATTTCACACGGTCAAGCTAACCTCAAGTGCCCAGCGGGATCGGCTGGTTGTGGAACGGCGTTGAGAGGGGTCCATTATCATCCCTTTCCCACGCCCACCTTCCGCCTTTGATCAAGTAGAGTATGGTGCACGGGTTTCTTTCGCCGCAAACACATATGTCGTGGCGAAACAACCGAAAGGCAACAAAATGGAATATTATCTATATATATATATGTTGGTGCAACATGTAATTACCGTGACGGCGCCGAGCTCAGCTAAAGACGAAGGCCCACCTAGCGTGCTCGAGACCGAGGACTGGCTGCTATGAGCGGAGCGGCCGCGAGAGGAGGCCGGTTGTTTGAGCAAGTGATGGTGCGATGGTGTTGTTGTTCATGGAGTTGCTTTCGCGACGAAACTAGGCATCGGGAAATCATGTACCGCCTTGTGCGGATTTTCCTTCGCCCGATTGATGATAATCTGGAACCAAGTTAGTAGCGAAATCATTTCAGCGGCGATTCTGCTGCATTGACCGCTCGTAGCAACTCATATTTGTCCTCGGCTGCTTTTTTCGCATCCTCGGCTGCTTTTTTCTCGACCGCAAGCTTCACCTTTGCGTCGATGTCCGCCTGACTAAACTTCTTTTTCTGCTTCATGGCCTCCGGGCCGTCGTTGTAAAACACCTTCCACGTGGCGCCGTCTCCAGTGCCGTGCACACGACCATATTGCGACCGCTGGTCCAACGGGAGTCCCTTAAGTTCGTTCAAGGCCCGGTTGAGAGGTGTCGGGGGTTGGGTGTGACATATGCCAAAGGATGGCTATCATGGTGGGGTCGAGTAGAACGTCGCCGGTGCCTGGAAACGGGATGAGGCGCAGACATGCACGCCGGCGAATCTTACCCAGCTTCGGGGCTCTCCGGGGAGATAACACCCCTACTGCTGCTCTGCGGGGTCTCCGCATGGTCACTATGGCGAAATGGTTACAAGGGTGCTCCCGGAGCTGTATCGGGAGGCAGGAGGGAGCTAGGCTGGCTCTCTTCTCCCTGTCAATGTGTCTAACTCTATCAAAGGCCGAACCCTTTGCATGGGTGCCCCGGGGGGTTTATATAGGCCTACCCCGTGGGCTGAGTAATCTGATCGGGCGTGGCCCCCACTGTCTGCTCTCACACCGCCCCTTCCCTGCTGGCTTCGGGGCCCGCTGACCGGTGGGTCCCGGACAGGCCAAACATCAGGCAAGACTCGATGACGCAGCTTGGTCATGGGGTTGTGGCAACAAGCCGCCGTCTGTCAGGCGATCACTGTTGCCACTCCCCATCCAATCTGGTTTATGGCTCATGGGGCCCCTGGCGGGAGGCGGCCGACCTGGATGCCGACTCCCTCGTGGCCGTCTTTCCGCGCTCTGCGTCTCGATTCACCCACCGACGGGTGGCCTGCGATATCTGGGCCGCATAAGACGGCGTCGTGGGCACAAAGGCATCACGACCGTGGCTGAGGTCGAGGAGGCATGGCAATGAAGCGCCGCGCGGAGATCTCCCAGAATACGGCTCATCAGAGCCATGCCAACCCCAGAGGCGTGAAGGGACGGCCATGTCGGGCCATGCCCCGTGATCGGTCTTCGTGAAGGCAGCGGGCCGACTCCCATAGTCGGCACTTGAGGTCGCAAGCCGGAGTCGGCTTGCTTTAAAGCCGCCGTCTGGGACTCGGCTGGGATCGCCTCACGGGACTCGGCCTCCAAGGTCACCGGCTCGGACTCAGCAGAGGGCGCGGCCTGCCCGATGTCTTGAAAGTTCCCGGTCCCGGTCGGCATACCTGTGGCCCATTACCCCGACAAGAGTCCCGGTGGTGGCACTGCGGGCTTCAACAGATTTCAATCTTCCCGCCGATTTCGAGACTCGGCCGCTGTTTCTTCGGGCCGGCTCGCCAAAGTCGAACTTGTTCAGCGAGGGGCCATTATTCGTAAGTCGCGGCGGGGAAACAGGCGGCGTATCGGATACGCTTCCCGACCGCCATCGGGACGGTCTTATCGTGTGGCGCCACATGGGGAGGATAGTCTGCCCACCCACGCGCGCGACTGGACGGGCCGCCAGGTGGGGCCCGCCATTACCGCGCCTCGGCTTCCGAGCGGATCCGCTGCGGCTGCGGACGGTTGGCATCCCCATGTTGTTACTGCGCGCAGTAACTTCGTGGGGTAAATCGTGGGCGGCGTGGGGCATCAGGCGCAGTTAATCCCACGTCCGGCCCCTCGGCTCCTCAGCCCGTTGGGCTATAAATAGGCGGGGAGGAGCGGGGCGGCACTGCGCGCACACCCTCTCCCCGCTCTCCTGCCTTCTCTTCTTCGTCCGCGAGCCGAAGCATCCTCTCTCGTCGGTGATGAGCTCTTCCTCCGCCGCGCTTCGCCAAGGCCCGGCGATGGGACGGTTTCGGACGGAGGCGGAGCACATCGAGTTTCTCCGCTGACCGCTGCCTCCCGAGAGCGGACTGGTGCACGCCTGCCCTGGCCAAGGGAGAGATCCGGCCCGCGCCGGAGGAGGGCGAGTGGGTCGTCTTCCGCTTGCACCTAATGCGTGGGCTGGGGCTGCCGGCGAGCGGGTTCTTCCGCTCGTTTCTGGAGTTCCATAAACTTCAGCCGCACCACCTCACCCCAAACGCGGTGTGTGCCGCCGCCGCCACTCTGTGCGAAGGCTACCTCGGCGTCCTCCCCACCCTCGAGCTGTGGGGAGAATTTTTCTCTTCGAAGCTTGGTACTCAGGCCGCCGGCACGCCGGCTCAGTGCGACACCTACATCGCGGTGCGGCGCACGACGGCCGACAACCCTTTCCCTCCCATCTCGTTGGTGAAGTCGGTGAAGATGTGGCAGCGATCTTACTTCTACGTGAAGAACGTCTCCACCGACGGTGATTGGGTCAATTTACCGCCCTTCGACCCCGAGCCTCTGACTGGCAGGCTTGCCAGTTGGTCCCACCGGTCCAAGTCGCTGTCCCCCTCCGGAGCCGGCTCCGTGGCGCGACTCGAGTTCTCGCTGCAATGAGGGCTCGTCAGATCCGATCTTCCGCCGCATTGGCGCGCCGAGTCCTTCCGCTCTAGGGCCGGCCTCACCTCATCTGTCAGATGAGCGGCCGCCACGATCCGAGCCGGCTGTGCACCAAGGAAATGCCCCGCGGGGAGGTGGCGAACTTGGTGAACCACATCACGCACTGCGAGTTCACGGAGAACTAGCAGTTCGGCAAGGAGCCGTACTCGCGCGACAACCCCCCTCCAATGGTAAGTCGCATCCTCCTGTAGCTTGATACTCTTTGAAGCCGACTCTGGCCTCTAATCATCGTCGTTGGTTTCTTCTGGGCAGAATCCCCTCACGGCCCCCGCAGCCAGCGCCCTGAGAGAGCCCCGCGACTACGTCCCAGATCGCGAGGCGGGTGATGTCGACGACCCCGACTTGGGGGCGGCGGCGCTGGAGGCCGACGCCGAAGGCGGCGGAGAGGCGGCGACGGCGGCCTCAGCCGCCGGCCACCTTCGCCGATCGCCCAAGGACGACGCCGACGTGGAAGTCGCCCCACGCCGCCAGCCAAAGGCCGCCCTCCGCCAAGTCGCGCCAAGAGGCGCCACGCCGGGCCGAGCGCGCCGCGGCAAATGTAAAGTTCAAGGCGGGCGCCACTGATAAGGGAGGAGGCGGCCGCGAAGGCGAACCGCTTTCAAAGGGAAGTGAGAAGGCCACCGCTAGTTTCCTCGTAAGTCCTTTTTCATTCTTTCGTTTTCTTTGCTGGATCTTATCCGAGTCTTCCTTGATTTTTCCCTCCGGTCTTCTCCAGAGCTCCCCTCTCCCTTGAGAGAGCCGCCGTCCCCTCTGTCATGGGGTCGGTAGAGACATCCGCCAACACTCGGCGGGTCGATTCCGCCGCCGACCATCGGGAGGCGACGGAACGGAATGCGCGGGAGAAGCGCGACGAAGAGGAGGCCGACCGCCTGGAGAAGGCGGAGGCTGAGAAGGCGGCCGCCAATGCCCAGAGGAGACTGGAGGAGGCCGAGACTGCCGCCGCGACGAAACGACACGCTGAGGAGGTCGCGCGTCGCCGATCGGTGATGCTCGTCCCTCCGTTGTCGTCGGTGCCGCCGGCTCCGGAGTTCACGGGGCAGACCGGAGAGGTCGGCACCGAGAACCCTCTCGTGGAGGAGGGCGGCGACGCTTCAGGCTCGGACACCCACGCGCCGCCTCCGCCACCGTCGAGGAGGCCGCATGGCAAGCAGCCGGTGGACCTGCAGGATCCTCCGACCGCGGACGATGCCGAGGCGCGGCTGCTTCTTCAAGTCTCCGTGCCAGCACGCCGTCGGCTTGAGAGGACGAGCTCGGCGCCGCAAGCTCGGGAGACTGGCGCCGCCAGCGAATTTGGACGTCGAGGCCTCCAGTGCCGCGCCCACCGGCTGGTTACGCGGAGGCGGCACCGGCCCGCTGAATCAGGCCCTCCTGGACGTCCAGTCAAAGCTGCTCGCGGAGAGCGACGCCCTCCAACTCTGCACCAGAGCGCATCTGGCCGTGCGGACATCCGTCCGGGTATGTTTCCTTTCTCTTTTTTAATTTTTGTCTTTCTCTGTGGGGGCGCGCCAGCGCACCCACTGGGTGTTGTCCCCGAGTTCTGGGCCGGCTGCTGAGCAGGTGGTTCGGAACTCCCTCTGGTGAGCTCCGAGGACTAACTTTTGCCTTTGCTGGCTTTTTGCAGGAATATCATAATCTCCGCGCCACTGCCTTCAACCGCAACGTCGAGGAGCTGAAAAAGCGGACCGCCGACCTGACGGAAAGCCGAGGTGAGTTATTTCTTCCTTTTTCGCGGGGGCGCGCTGGCGCACCCGCGGGCTGTAGTCCCCGAGATTCGGGCCGATCGCTGAGCGATCGGGCCGGATCTCTCCGCGATCAACTTTCCTTCTCTCACAAGCGCTGGCGCGCTTCGCTGGTGTAGTCCCGAGATTCGGGCCGATCGCCGGCGGCCGGGCCGAATCTCCCCGGCGATCTACCTTACTGATGACTTTCTTGTCTTCCTCTTCGCTCTTCAGGCGCCAACGCTGCCCTCCAGGAGCAGCTGGGCGAGGCCAACACTGCTCGTCGTGCCAAGGAAGAGGAGTGCGACAAGCTCGCCAAAGAGCGCGATCTGCTGGCGATGCAGCTGGCCGAGCAGAAGGAGTTGCTCCGGAAGGCGCAGGACGACGCCAAGTCACGGGAGGTCGCCCTCATGGCCGAGTTCAAGGTCGAACGCTCTGCCTGGACCGACCGGGAGGTGATGCTGACCTCCGGCTACCACGAGCTTGAGGACATCGTCGATGGTAAGTCTTTTTTGCTTCTTTGGTCTTCCGACTCTGTGTCGGGCTGATTTCTGATTTCGACTATCTTCTTTTACGCCTTGGCGCACTTCTTTCCCGCCATTCACAAGCCGCCCCTCCGCCATCGAGGCGGCTCGAGGCGCAAAAGGGCGAAGGGTGAAGTGATTGCCGCCAACGCCCCGAACCATCGACGAGCAGCTTCGAGCATCGGCGCCGTCTTCGCCCCGCCACCGCTGCCGCGCCGTCTTCAGCGTGCGGTGCCCAAGTGGTTGCCGCCTACAGGGGCGGACGTGCGGCTCTTCGACCGCCAGTCGGACCGCCCGACCGGCTGGAGGTCGCCGCCGCCGCTTTGAGGCTTGAAGGGCTCTCCCGGACCGAGCACGCCGGGCCTTGGAGTTTGTCAAGGCGTGGTATCCGGGCTGGACTGACCGTCGGCGCATTCCGGCCGAAGCCCAGCCGAGCTGGAGGTCAGAAGGCGCTTTGTCGAGCGCCACGGCGGCCATCGCCAGTACACGGACACCAGCGTCTTCGTGCCGGAAGCGGATCAAGGCGGCGAGGAGGCACCACGGACTGGTTCGGGATGAACCCGGAGTACGAGGAAGACTCGGCGGAGGTGATTGACTCCAGCGCCAAGGAGGAGGACGAGTCGGAGGACGGAGGCGAGGAGGAGGCGCCAGAAGACGAAGCAGGCGGCCAGCTTCAGCCCGATCGTGCCTCCAGCAACGAGCCGCGTGGGGATAAGGCGGCCGCCGCCGAGGCGACTCAGCCGAGACAGCCCACCGATCGCCCAAGATCCGACACCGCCGTCACCTCCGATCCTCCGGCCTCGGAGGCCGCCTCCTAGATTGCTTCTGTTTATCTGTCTTCATTAATCTTTTGCAAGACTTGTTAGATTCGAACAATTCCACCCACGGGGTGTATCCTGAATTCTTATTCGGAGATTCGGCCGAGGGCCTATGTAAATATTTATCTAATTCCCGCCTTTCCTTGCTTATTGCTCCTTAGACTTTTTCCTTTGCCGCCTTCCTTTAGTTGCCACCTTGCCGGCTGGGCAGCCGCTCTGTGAACTGTCGCGTGGTCAAGTGCTTGGCTACTTCAGGAAGGCAAGTACTTAGCCATTTAGAGTTTCTCCAGCAAATCGGCTAGAAAGCGACATGCCGACTATTCGAGAGTCGGCTGTCCTTGATAGAAGTCGAGACGGCGAGCCGACTGCTCATGAGTCGGCTCGGTGGGGGAGGCTGGTAGCCGGCTTGGGCTATGCGTAAGCTTTTAGGTCCTTAGCCATTTTTCATGTGTGCTTCGTGTTTGCTTGTCCCCGCCACCGACGATCGCTCTGCGAGCTGCGGCTTTCGACAGGAGACGGCTTTGAGCGCGACACATTACTTGTCTGACCGCAGGAAGCATTTTATAGCGCAAGACGGCGAGTCCCCGGGCCGACTAGTCGGACCCGGTGCCAGACAGTATGATAAAAAAGAGCAGCATATTCGGAAGCGCAATTCTTATCATACATATAATCAAAAAGGCAGTCCCCGAGCTCGTCCCGGGGGGCCTAAGGTCTTAGTACTTTAATACAAAGAGGGTAGTGCGATACATACTGCAACAACTGTAAAATCTTCGAAGAAGATTCGCGTTCCATGGGCGCTCTGTTTCTTTGCCGGAGTCGTCCCTCTTGCGCGCTCGAGGCTTCTGAGCATCGATCAGATAGTAGGCGCTGCTCCTCAGCACCTTGTCGATGATGAAGGGACCTTCCCAAAGCGCCGACAACTTGGCCTGGCCGGTTGTTCTCTCGAATCAGCGGAGCACAAGGTCGCCTCTTGAACGATCTTGGCTTGACCTTGCGGTTGTAGTATCGGTGCGCACTCTGCTGGTAGATGCGGGTCGATCGAGTGCCAACAGTCGGCCCTCTTCCAGCAGATCGACGCCGTCTTGGCGTGCTTCTTCGGCTTCCTCTTCGGTGTACATGGAGACTCGCGGAGAGTCGAAATCTATATCCGTCGGGATGACGGCTTCGGCACCGTAGACGAGGAAGAAAGGCGTGAAGCCGGTTGACTTGTTTGGGGTTGTGCGCAGACTCCAGAGGACGGCAGGCAGCTCTTCGACCCAACAGCCGGCCGAACGCTCGAGTGGTTCGACCAATCGAGGCTTGATGCCGGGCAGGATGAGGCCATTGGCTCATTCCACCTGGCCGTTTGACTGCGGATGGGCAACGGACGCTAAGTCCAGTCGGATGCCCTGCGTCACGCAGAAACGAGCCAAGGCGCCCTTGGCGAAGTTGGTGCCGTTGTCGGTGATGATCTGTGCGGTATGCCGCATCGCACCGTGATGTCGGCAATGAAGGTTACCGCCAGGCCCGCTCAATTTCTTGATGGGCTTTGCTTCCATCCACTTGGTGAACTTGGCCACCGCGACAAGCAAATGAGTTAGGCCGCCTCGGGCCGTCTTCAATGGTCCTACCATGTCCAGGCCCCAAACTGCGAAATGCCAGGCAATGGGGATTGTCTTCAGCGCGAAGCCGCCAAGGGGCTTGGAGCGGAACATCCGCACCCTTGCATTTTGGACTAGCTCTTTAGCTTCTTCCGTAGGCGGTCGGCCAAAAGAAACCGTCTTTGAAAGGCTTTGGCCACGAGTGCCCTCGGCCGCATGGTGGCCGTGACTCGCCTCGATGGATGTCACCGAGGATCGCTTGGCCTTGCTCGACTTCACGCAGCTGGTAGACACCAGTGACACCGCTACCGACTAATTCTCTGCTGACTATGGTGTATCTGCCGCCGGCGCTGCACTTGCCGAGCCAAGGTCTCGTCTGTTGGCAATTCTTTGCTCACTAGAAACTTGAGGATGGGCTGTGCCCATGAAGGTGCTGCTATCTCTTCAACTGCTACCACAGCGACTTGGACAAGGGTGGCTGGGCTGGGAGGCGGCGGGTTGGAGTCTGCCGCCGTTTGCTGGATTGAGGGAATCTCTATGATGATTGGGGCAGCTCCCGGGCCGACAGGCGCAGTCCTTGGGCCGGGCTCGAAGTCCCGGCCGATCGGGCGAGTCCCTCGGGCGGGCTTGAAGTCCCGGCCGACCGGGCGCGAGTCCCCGGCTGGGCTCAAGTCCCCGGCTGATCGGGCGCAGCCCGGCCGATCGGGCGCAGCCCCGGCTGGTTTCAACCGTGGGCTTTTGAGGTCGTCTTTGGGGCCTTGGAGTCGGATCCGACTATTTACGGCGGAGCCGCACGTAAGATGGAGTCTCGACGGTGAAGGCTTGATAGACGGCTTGAGGAGGCGCCAAGGCGACACCGGCTATCGCTTGGCGAGTGGAGCCGACTCATGCCAAGGCATCCGCTGATCGTTGTCATTTCTTGGCACGTGAAGGAATTCGCACCTCGAAATATCCGCTGAGTTGCTGCACCGTAAAGCGGTAGCTTGCCATGTTTATGATTTGGCATCCCGCCACGGATGATTGCTGAACCACCAAGTCGGAGTCGCCATAGCACGTGATCCGCGAATGCCGAGTTCTTTGGCAAGCCGGAGCCCATGGATGAGCGCTCAGATTCGGGCGACATTGTTGGAGGCGGCGGCGGATTTGCAGCATGTATTTGAGCTTGTCGCCTTAGGGAGGTGGAGGACAACGCCGCTCCAAGGCCGGTGCGCATCTTGGAGCCGCCGAAATGCATCTCGCCAATGAGTGGAGTCGGTCCAAGCGGCGGCAGTACTCGGTCTCGCCCAATCGAGGGAAGTCGGCCGCCGCGACTTGATGGCGGTGCGGGCTGGTAGTAGATGGTGTAAGGGCTAGATCAATAGCCCATTTGGCCACTCGGCCGAGGCGCCTTGGCTTCCAATGATCTCGGAGAGGAGCGTGCAAACCACGTGATTGGATGCTCTTGAAAGTAGGGCTTCAGCTTCTTGGCGGCAAAATGCACGCCAGAACACATCTTCTGATAGTGAGGGTAGTTTTGCTTGGAGGTCGATGAAGACTCGCTTCAGTAATATACCGTCTTCGGACTGGGAACTGAAAGCACATTTGCTCCCTGGGTGGTTTTGGTAATTAATGACAACATACTTTGTGGTTGGACTAATGCTTTTATCAAGTATGTTTCAGGAAAGTCAATCACTCTAGCATGGCAAAGGACTGGAAAGGTGGACCCCTAGGATGCTAAGGAAAGCATTGGCAAAAGCTCAAGACTTCATTTTTGGTTTAGTGATCCATGATCACATTGAGTCCATAGGAAAGCCAATACTATTAAAAGGGGATGAGGTTATGATGATGATCTGGTTGCTCAAAGTGCTTAGTGATCTATCTCCCAAACTATCAGCAATCTTTCATTCCAACATATACTCATAAGTAATCTCGGTCCCACCGATTTCATAAACTCAGTCACACCGAGATGAACCACCTCATCCATATAGCCAAACCCTAGTAATTTCGGATTTTCCGATTCCAAACTCGGTCTTACCAAACTAGTGTTGCCAACCTTCAGAATCCTTTCACATCATATCGGTGTCACCGAGATGATAAAGTCGGTCCCACCGAGATTGGCAAACCCTAGTCTTTGGAAGAATCAGACTAACCGAGATTGTATTTTCGGTCCCACCGAAAATCCCAACGTTCACAAGATTTGAACTTTCGGTCCCACTGAGTTGTCAACTTCGGTCTGACCGAGATTGGTCAAATGTGTGTAACGGTTGGATTTTGTGTGGAGGCTATAAATACCCCTCCACCTCCTCTTCATTCGTGGAGAGAGCCATCAGAAAGAACTACCACTCCTACCTTACATTTCTGAGAAGAGAACTACCTACCCTTGTGTTGAGATCAAGTTGCTCCACTCCCACCATATGAAACTTGATTTCTAGCCTTCCCAAGTTGCTTTCCACTCAATCCTTTCTTCCACCACAGCCAAATCAGTGAGGAGAGTTGAGTGTTGGGGAGATTATCATTTGAAGCACAAGAGCAAGGAGTTCATCATCACCAACACCATCTATTACCTTTTGGAGGGTGGTGCCTCCTAGATTGGTTAGGTGTCGCTGGGAGCCTCCACAAGATGTGGAGTTGAACCAAGAAGTTTGTAAGGGCAAGGAGATCGCTTACTTCGTGAAGATCTACCCCGAGTAAGGCTAGTCCTCCGTGGGCGAAGCCATGATGGCATAGACAAGGTTGCTTCTTCGTGGACCCTTCGTGGGTGGAGCCTCCGTGGACTCTCGCAGCTGCTACCCTCCGTGGGTTGAAGTCTCCATCAACGTGGATTGACGATAGCACCACCTATCGGAACCACGAGAAAAATCTCCGTGTCTCCAAATTGCGTTTGCTCTTCTCCACTCCTCTTTACTACTTGTGCAATTTACTTTCCGCTGCCCATACTCTAGAATTGCATGTGTAGTATGCTACTTGACTTGTTTGCATGATGCTTGACTTGATCTCCATTGTGAACTTGCCAAATACTTGTCGTTGCCAAAAGGCATAATTTTTATCTTGTCGAGTAGTCTAATCACCCCCCTCTAGACACTCTTTCCTTCAACGATCCTACAGGAGCGCCTTGCCTTCCTCCTTGCGCTCGACTACGATGACTGTGCTGACTACTCGACTGGTGGCGGTGATGTACAAGAGCATGAGCTCTTTGGGAGTCGGAGCCGCCAACACGGGGGGAGTAGTCAACATCTTCTTCAGCTGGAGAAATGCCTCGTCTGCCTTGTGGTTCCACTCAAAAAAGGTGGTCTTCTTCATCAGTTGATACAAGGGCAGAGCTTTCTCGCCCAGCCGGCCGATAAATCGGCTGATGGACGCCAAGCAGCCGGTGAACTTCGACATCCAACATCGGCTGGGTACCTCCATTCTCTCAATGGCCTTGATCTTCACGGGTTGCACTCTATGCCGCTGCTCGGAGACCAGAAGCCAAGGAGCTGGCGGGTGGTACTCAAAACGCACTCGGGGTTGAGCTTGATCCGGAATCGGCGCAGATTTTCAAAGGTCTCTTTGAGGTCTTCCAGCAGCGTCCCGCGCTTTTCCGTCTTCACCACTACATCGTCCACATAGACGTGGGCATTCCTGCCGAGTTGCTTGAGGAGGCACTTCTGCATGCAACACTGAAAGGTGGCGCCCGCGTTCCTTAAGCCGAATGTCATAGTCAGGTAACAGAAGGCCCCAAACGGCGTGATGAATGCGGTCTTCAGTCTGTCTGCAGGATTCAGCTTGATCTGGTGATATCCTGAGTATGCGTCTAGGAAACTCAACAGCTCGCATCCGGCTGTGGAGTCTATCACCTGATCAATCCTTGGCAGAGCAAACAGGTCCTTCGGGCAGGCTTTATTGAGGCTTGTGTAGTCGATGCACATCCGCCACTGCTTGTTTTTCTTCTGTACCAACACCAGGTTTGCTAGCCACTTTGGAAAAAACACTTCCATGATGAAACCGGCTGCCAGGAGCCGGGCTATCTCTTCTCCGACAACTCTTCTTTTCTCTTCTGACAGGCGGCGCAAGGGCTGCCTGACGGGCTTCATATCTGGCCTAATGTGTAGCTTGTGCTCGGCGAATTCCGTCGGTACACCCGGCATGTCCTTGGGGGACCATGCAAAGATGTCCCGATTCTCACGGAGGAAATCAATGAGCTCGCCTTCCTATTTCTTTGTCAAGGCTCGTGCCTCACGACAACAGATCTCTTTGGTGCTCTGGGTCCAAGGGTATCTTCTTGGTTTCTTTGGCCGGCTTGAATGATCCTTCTACCTCCGACTCCTTGGGGTCGGGCGACATCTCTGGCTGCTTTCCGGTCATCACCACGACCCGGTCAAGGAGCCGTTTCTCGGCTGCGATCACCAAGGACTCGGCCTGCCGACTGCTCTCGGCCGCGCAAGCGGATGATTTCTTGTAGTCGCCGGCAATGGTCAGGATCCCCTTGGAACTCGGCATCTTCATTTTAAGGTAGGCGTAGTGTGGAACCACCATGAACTTGGCCAAGGCAGGCCGGCCAAGCAGAGCGTGGTACGGGCTCACCAGGTCCACCACCTCGAACCAGACCGGCTCTCGGCGGAAGTGATCTTTGTCCCCGAAGAGGACGTCTATCAGAATCTTGCCGATTGGTGAGCAGGAGAGGCCGGGTACAATTCCATGGAACATGGTGCGGCTGCTCTGCAGCTGCCTTCGCCTGATTCCGAGCTTCTCCATGGTGTCTTTGTATAGAATGTTTATGCTGCTGCCTCCGTCTATCAGGACCCGCGAGAAATGGGCGGCCCGCCTATCAGTGGCCAAGGTCGCGCCTAAGACAAGGGCATAAGAGCCTGGACTCGGCATCACCTCTGGTTGATCCGCCCGACTCCAACTGATAGGCCTCTCGGACTAATGCATGAACTCTGGAGCATCCGTTGCTACTGCGTTTACTTCTTGCTGTTGTTGGCGCCTGCTGCGCCGGTCATCTGCCACACTGGTGAACACTACGTAGGCTCCATGCTCTTATGGGAACTCATCTTGTACCGCGCCGACTGGCCGAGCCGCCGGCTGCTGGGGCGGCGACGGAGGCGGCGGCCTTGCAGGCGGCGGAGGAGCGAGGCCGTCTCCCTTGGCGATTCTGGCGAGCCAGTGGCACTTTCTGGTGGTGTGGTTCGACGGCTTCGCGCCGCTGTGGAACTTGCAAGGACCATCCAAAGTTTGTTCATAGGATAAAGCCGGCAACCAATTGGACTTGCCGCCTTTCTGCCGCTTGGCCGGAGGTTGCCCCTCCCGCTGCTGATCTTCTACTGCTGCGACCTGCCGACTATTGGAAGTCGGCTGTGGGGCCTTGCGCTTGTTGTCGTTTTGTTGCTGTCGCCGACTGGCGTCTCCAGCTGGAGTTCTGGGAGCCTGGGGAGTCACCTTGCCAGCCGCGTTGACTTGAATCTCCGTCTTCATAGAAGAGTCGGCCGTGGCGTATTTATCCGCTATGACTAGCAGTTCGTCAAGGGTTTCTGGCTCGTCGCAGAGGAGCTTGTGCTTGAGGAGGGTGCCCTCTCGGCACCCGGCGGTGAAGTACTCAATGGCCTGCACCTCGTGCACGCCCTCGCAGGAGTTTTGAAGTTTGCCCCAGCGTGTGAGGTAGTCGCGCGTTGATTCTTCAGGGCCTTGCACGCACAAGGAGTGGCGCGCGGCTTGGGAGGTCGCTTATGCGTCTTTGGTGAAGTTGCGAATGAAGGCTTCGTGAAGTCGACCCAGCTATTGATGCTGCGGGCTTCAGTTGTTCAGCCATGTCCGGCCGTGCCTCGAGCATGAGAGGAACATACTTCACGGCAACTCGCTTGTTGCCGTTTGCTATGCAGACGGCTGTGGAGTAGTCTATTAGCCAGTCTTCCGGCTTTATGGAGCCGGTGTACTTGGGCGTGTCTCGGGGGAGCGTGAACCCTTTGGGGAAGGGCTCATCTCTGATGCGGGGCCCAAAGCAAGGCGGACCCAACTCATCTTCTTCTTCCAGCGCCAGGGATCGGTGGAGTCGGTCGATCCGATGGCGGGCGTCATTCTCTCCGACTCCTTCTCGGCGGCCAAGGCGACCTCAGAGAGTCGGATGCTCAACAGGTGGCGGAGAAACTCGCCGCTCTCTTCGGGGCGGGGGAGGCAGATAATCGTCCCGTTGTTCTACTGCTCTCGGGCGGCCGTCTTGGTCGCGCTCGATGGTGATAGGAGTCCGACTGTGACTGACAGCCGGCTCCTTCTCTTTCCTTCCGCGGACTCCGCCGGTCGGCGTCCGGGAGGTCGCGCCTTGATCTTGGCGGGGAGGTAAGTCGTCGTTTATTGCTGCAGAAAGATCTCGCGCCGCCGCCGCGCTTATGCGCAGCAAATGCATCGAGGAGCTGCTGGACTCGCTCCGTCATCATACGGCGCTCTTCGCCCTCAAAGTTCTTCAGCTCGTCAGTCGCCGCTTGGGCAGCGTGAATATTCTCCGCTGGGGTGGCGTACACGGGGCGTTTTGCCCCGAGCAAGTCGGCGATGGCCGCGCCGCACTGTCGGACCGCCCCTAGACGGCTTGGCCCAGTCGGAGCCGGCGAGCCGCCTACGGCGCGACCCATCTCGCGCTGGTATGCCTCTGACAAGCGCCTCATGCTTGCCAACTTCTTGGCGCCTTCGACGATCTGAAGGCGGCGTGCCTCCAGCGTCTCGGCGTCCGCATCCTCTGGAATGGGTGCGGTTAGGTCTTGCAGGACCGCTGGCAGCGGGTCCTGGGCTTCTTCGCCGGAGTGCTCGCCGTGGCTGATGACGAGCACCTCCGTGACGGCGCTTCCGCCACTCTCCTCGTACGGAAGCGGCTCGTCGTAGACCACCACGTTGGTGGGGAAGATGTCAGCGATCTGGCGCCGAGTCGACCAGCATCGGGTCGGAGGATCCTACGGACTCCAAGTCTACGGCAGGCTCGCCGGCGACGTGGAGTTGGTCGAGGAGGCCCACGAGAAGGTTCTCGGGGCCACCCATGCCTGTGCCGGATGCAGGCTCGTCGGAGAGGTGCACCTCGCCGATAAGCTCGGCGAGGCCGCTCGCAGCGCAGGCGGCTTCGGCGCCGCGCAGCGTGTCGATGCAGACTCCATCTGGTGAGCCTGGCTGGCTGCGCTCGCCAGGGAGGAAAAGGGTTCCCGTCCAGAACAGATCTCCGTACGACTGTGCACCTCGCCCCACGGTGGGCGCCAATTGTCGGGGGTTGGGTGCGACATATGCCAAAGGATGGCTTATCATGGTGGGGGCGAGTAGAACATCGCCGGTGCCTGGAAACGGGATGAGGCGCAGACATGCACGCCGGCGAATCTTACCCAGCTTCGGGGCTCTCCGGGGAGATAACACCCCTACTGCTGCTCCGTGGGGTCTCCGCATGGTCACTATGGCGAAATGGTTACAAGGGTGCTCCTGGAGCTGTATCGGGAGGCAGGAGGGAGCTAGGCTGGCTCTCTTCTCCCCTGTCTATGTGTCTAACTCTATCAAAGGCCGAACCCTTTGCATGGGTGCCCCGGGGGGTTTATATAGGCCTACCCAGGGTCTGAGTAATCTGATCGGGCGTGGCGCCCACTGCTCTGTCTCTCACACCGCCGCCCTTCTGGCGCTTCGGGCCCCGCCGACCGGTGGGTCCCGCGGACAAGCCAAACAACATGCAAGATTACTCGATGACGCAGGCTTGGTCATGGGGTCGTGGCAACAGTGCCGCCGTCTGTCAGGCGATCACTATCGCCACTCCCGATCCAATCTGGTTTAGGGCTCAGGGGGCCCTGGCGGGGAGGCGGCCGACTCCGTGGAGGCCGACTCCCTCAGGGCCGTCTTCTGGCGCTCTGCCGGCTCTGATTCACCCATTGACGGGGGGCCATGCAATCTCTCGGCCGTACAAGCCGCCGTCGTGGGCACAGTGCATCACGCCGCGTGGAGCTGAGGTCAGGAGGCATGGCAACATGCGCGCCTCGCCGGAGATCTCCGCAATACGGCTCATCAGAGCCATGCCAACCCTCGAGGCAGAAGGGACGGCCACGCCGGGCCGTGCCTCGCATCGGTCTTCGTGAAGGTCGCGGGCCGACTCCCATAGTCGGCACTTCTGGAGGTCGCAAGCCGGGAGTCGGCTTGCTTTAAAGCCGTCGTCTGGGACTCGGCTTTTCGGGGGATCGCCCTCTGGGACTCGGCCTCTCCGAAGGTCGCCGGCTGGGACTCGGCCAGAGGGGCGCGGCCTGCCCCGATGTCTTGAAAGTTCCTGGGTCCCGGGTCGGCCTACCCGTGGCCCATTACTCCGACAAGAGGGGTGTCCCACTTGGGCCTCATCGAAGAAGCAGGGCTTTCGGCTGCAAGCCGGTGTTGCTTCTCCAGTAGTCTAATCAATTTCCTCGTGATATTGTCCGTGTAAAAAACCTTTTTCTCCTTGTCCCACTTGTAGCGGGCCCTGATGAATTCATGCTCCAAGGGGTTGGTGAACTTCGCGAAGGGGTCTGGGAGACCCGCGGCTTTACGTTCCACGTCCTCCTTATCCCATATGGGCCTTTTACCGAGGTAGCCACGGCTTCCGAGGCGATGCTTCCCTGTGTTCCGGAGCTGAAGGCTTTTGAATTTCGCAGCCTTAGCCTTGGCTGCCTCGGTAGTGCAAGTGTAATTGAACTTTTCGAACTCCTCTTCCGTAAGTGTCGGATTTTCCTCCAGAATCTTGGACAGGGGCTCATCAGCCTCAATAGCTCGTTTCACCCTCCCTTTCCAGGAGGCCAAATCATTGCTGAACATGCCCATGGCGTGATTGTTAATCTTTTTCATCTTCGGATCATCCCACGGTTGTTCTATGTTATCATCCTGGTCGGGGAACTTGAATCTCTTGTGCAACTTCATTAGGAACAACTGCGTCAAATGTTCTTTACTCCTTAAGTCATCGTCATTGATGCTTGCGCATTCCCGTAGGATGCATCCTACTTGGTTCCCATAGCACTTGCGAGGTTCTTCCGGCTCTAACGGCTCAAACTTGCCAGGTGCCATCTTTGTGATCACAAGTCGTCCAATCCCTAGTTTGTTAGGTTTTCATAACCTCTACTTCTTATGCTTCCTCTTTTCGGTAGCGGCATCGGGGCCGGTACCTTCCCCGCCGGTACCTTCCCCACCGGTCTCGGTGCCGCCATCGGTGCCGGCGCCGTCGGTGTCAATGTCGGCGTCAGTACCATCATCGAGGCCGACCTGCAAACCTTGCTTAGCAGTCAAATAGTTGAGGTACTCTTGTTCACCCTCATAATCCATCTCGTCTGCATCTTGGTTAGAAGGCCCAGTTTCTTCGTTGTTCGACATGTTTCCTATGATTAAGTGGCCTCATTTATTTCTAAAAGTATGAATAAATGAGAAATGACATAAAAAGAAATCTATGTGCCAGCACTCGATATGCCAACTATGTAGCACAAATCATGCCTTTATTCACGGAAATTTCGCATGACCTTTGCTAAAAATGGACATATCGGCGCTGAAATTCACCAAAACGGAAATGAATCAACATTCCGGCATAACATAGGCCACTCGAATCATTTTCCAAACATGACATGTCCAAAACATGACATATGCACATATCACATGTCCAGTTCAAATTTGCATATAAATTCAGCTAATTTTGAAACCTAGCTAAATTAATAACTAAATAGATAACCTAATTAATTAACATAACCAAGAACCCTAGCAGAGAGGGGGTTTACAGAGAGTGCAGGGCGAGGAGGCAGGCCCGACGACGGCCGGCAGGGGAGAGGAGGGAGGCGAGGCCGAGGTCGGGCGAGCCGGCGCCGAGTCGGGGCGAGCGGTTGGGTCGAAGCGGCGCGCGAGTCGGGGCGAAGGCTGGGTGGGGCAGCGGCATGGTCGGGTGCTAGGCCGGCGCCGAGGTCGGGTCGAGGTCAGGGACGGGCGAGTCTGGGGCTAAGCCATGGCCAATGAGTCGGGAAGCGGCGGGCGGGTCGGGCAAGGCGGTGCGACGGGGGAGAGAGAGTGGGGATTTGGGGGGAAATGGAGGGATGAAGCAGGGAGAGTGAGAATTTTGGGTTAAGTGGACGTAGCAGTAGCGCGTTATGTCAAAATGCGCTGCTACTAAATTCAGTAGCTGCAGCAGTTTAGGAGAAACGCGCTACTACTAAGTTCTGTAGCTGCAGCGGTTTAGGAGAAACGCGCTGCTACTATCGTCGCTACTGTCAGTTTTCCTTTTTCTTTTCCTTTATTTTATCCCACTTTTATTTCCGAGGCAGTGAACTAAGGAGGCGATATATATTGCATCATTTGACGGTTAAATATGTATGCAAAATAGGAACATATATAGTACACATCATTGGACCCATGCATAATAATGGCTAAGTGTGTATACAAAATAGGAACATATATATATTACACATCATTAACCCATAACATATGTTTCCTCGGTCTTTGACGTTTTGCGTTTTGAGTCAGCTTCTTTCCTTCTTGTTCGTCAAGAATAATTGAGCCCCTCATTGTGACTTTGCCTTTTCCATGGAGTACGATTTCTCTTAGGTAATGTAGTATTGATTCTTCTTTTGATGTATACTTTATCATCATCGTCATCTTCCCTCATTGGGTTGCCAGATCGATCATAGTCTTCCTCGCTGGCGACTCCATCCATTCCAATAATGTTCCTTTGCCTCTCCTCACGACAACACGGCTGGGATTATGCGGGTCGATTATGAAGAAGCATTGTGTCACGTGCTTAGCGTGTACCCATGGCTCGTTTTTTGCGATAGCGTTCACGGTAGCACTCTTGGCGCCGGGTATAGTCATGGTAGTGAACATCCGCTTTCTTTCGACATTCTTAGCCCATCCGACACTAAACATCGTCGTGTTGTGCAGTCCGAGTAGTCAAGCTCCCAGATCTCCTCGACCCTTCCATAAAATTGTTCGGTTGTGCCATTGCCGCTGCGGTCATGCATTCCATCGTCACCCCGAGTTCGATCATCACTTGCCCATATCTTTTGCCTCCGTAGAACGTGTATCCGCTGATATCATATGCCCGATAGGTTACGAGGTTGGGCGAGGGCCATGTGCTAAGGCGATATGAGCAATCCGTCCTTAGAGCCCTCCTCCGGGATTAGCAATAATATGCTCTTTGAACCAATGCAGGAAAGTGGAGTTGTGCTTCTAGTAACTTTGGCGTCCGTCCCGCATACCCCGGTCACGATACTTCTTTGCGATAATTTCTTTGTGCAAAGGCCATGAAAGGATCTACGCTGCCTAGGTGTTGTAGCACTACCAAGTTTGCTCACAAAGTCATTTGCATCGATCCGAGTATGCCACGCAGTTCCTCGCGACCGCTGCGATGACCATCTCCTTCGAGCCTCCCATCGCTTGTTAACGGGCAAACCAACACTAACACCAAAGCGGCTGGTCTGCGCCATATAGAAAATTCTCACAGAAAGAGATGCACTCTTGTGCCAAATAGCCCTGGATGATGCTTCCATCCGGACGGGACATGTTACGAATGAATCCTTTGATGGTCCCATTCATCCTCTCAAATGGCATCATGTTGTGCAGGAATGACGGCCCCAGGTCTATTATGTCATCCACAATATGGACACACAGATGCACCATCATGTCGAAGAAGGCGGGAGGGAAGTACATCTCAAGCTCATTCAGTATCACAACGATCTCTTCCTGTAGCCTTTCGAGCTGCTTCACACTTATCGACTTTCGAGAGATGACATCGAAAAAGTTGCAGAGACCAATAAGCGTGTCACGGACGTGCTTGTCCATTATCCCTCTAACGGCAACAGGTAGTATCTGGCCATCATCACATGACAGTCATGAACTTCATCCCGCTGAACCTTTTCTTGTCCGTGTTCAGATATCTCGCTTATCTTGCCACAAAGAATCGAACTAACTTTCACTCGGTAAGGCACTTAAAGAATTGATTGATCTCAGCCGACTTAAGGTGAAGCAAGAAGGGGGCAATAATCCTCTTTCTTTATTTTCTTGCCCTTCTTCTCAAGTGCCTCTCCGTCTCCGCTCTGTCTCGTCGACATTTTACGGGCGGCATGTGCAGATCTTCCTGATTTTCAAATCTTGCAAGTCTTTTCTTGCCTTCGCCCATCCTTGGTCTTATCCGCATGTTCATCGATGTTGCGAGCAAGCTCTCAAGGACATTCTTACAGATATGCATTTGATCAAGGCAATGAGGTGTATTGAGTTTGTGCAAGACTCCAAGTCCCGAACACGACTCGCCTTCCATACCTTCAAAGAGCGGCTCCGGCGCCTTTCTCATCGTCTTTCCTTGGCGGGCACTCCTTCCAGCTTTTTCAACAGCTCATTGATTTCGCACCGCTCCGCTTACGTGGAGGTCCTCGATGCTCAGCGTGACCATTGAATAGATCTCCACGGTTTCTCCACGGGTCGTCTGTTCAAGCCATCTTCGATGCCCCATGTACACGATTTTCCTGCACCGCCACCTTTCCTTGACGTTAGCTGCCGAGACGTTGTATCATCCATGCACCGCATGCATCCGCAATATCCATGGCACACCGGCCGCCACATATCTCAGAATCGAGATAGTCCTGCCTTTATGCGTGATCAGCGTGGCTCTCATGTTGAAATACTCACCTTCTTTGGCGCCCCATGTCTTGGCCGGTGTTTTCCATAACGTGTCTAACTCCTCTTGAAGTAGCCCCAGATACAAATTAATATTATTTCCTGGTTGTTTCGGCCCTTGAATAAGCATGCTCATGTGAATGTACTTCGATTTCATGCACAACTAGGGGGGAGGTTGTATATCCATACAAACACGGGCCATGTGCTATGGTTGGTGTTCTGGTTGCCAAACGGATTCATGCCATCGGTACACGCGCCGAGCACGATGTTCCTTGCATCACATTCAAAATACCGATAGAAGCTGTTCAACGCTCTCCACTGGCTTCCATCCTTCACGTGTCTTAGCTTCGGATCATCTCCATCATCGGGCTTCTTCATCTCCGCGTGCCAGCGCATTAGCTTTGCTTCCTTGGGATCTACAAAATACTCGAGACGGGAGTGATCGGTAAGTACCAGACAACTTTTCGGGCACATTTCTTCCGGCCTTCTTGTATCGAGAAGCATTGCACACCGGACAGCTTGTTTTTTCCGTGCTCTTCCGATAAATTATGCAATCGTTGCTGCATGCATGGTATCTAATGTGTGGCGATCAAGAGGGCACACGATCTTCTTGGCCTCATCAACACTAGTAGGACATAGATTCCCCGCGGGAAGAACATCCTTTAGGTACTTGAGATGCTCATCGAGGCTAGTGTCGGTCCATTTGTTTTTAGCCTTTGTCTTCGTGGAGTAGGAGCGTGAAACTCAAGCGGTCACCTCAGATTACAACCATCATACAATGGAGTGTTCGAGTCTACCACCGCTTGCTCCAGCTTAGCCTCCTCTCTAGAAGCAGCTCTCTCAAGATTGCCTCCTCATGGCAATGCTTGAACATGAGGGTCCCGACAATTGAACTTAGTGCCGAGCGAACTCTGCTGCGTGGAGTCCATGTCGTTCTCTCCGCCGCCATGTCCGCCCCTTCTCCTCCGCCATGTCCGCCCCTTCTCCGCCGCCATGTCCGCCTCTTCCCGCCGCCATTATCGATCATCTCTTCGCCTTGCCCGTGTCATCATTGCCTGCCCGTCGGCATCCTCAACATCGCCATCCTCATCTTCAATTATCCACCAAGTATAGCCATCCATGAAACCAGTCATGAGCAGGTATGCTTCGACACCACCATCGCCATGGGGGTCGAGCCAAACTATTCCTTTGCATTTTCGACATGGACATAAAACCTCTGTCCGGTTATTTTCTTTCATGTCCCGCACCGCCGACCGCAACCACCTGTCCACCATCGCTCCAATCGACCATCGCCAACTCGCGCAGTAATAATAAAAAATTGATTATAAAATGCATGCATGCATCAAAGTCATAAAAAATTTGGCATGACCTTCCTAAAAATAGGACATATATGGATCTAGAGTTTGTTCGGAATTAGCCAAACGGAAATAAATCGACATTTCGCAAAACATAGGCAACTCAAAAGCACAATTTGGCGCCAACTCATGCCACACACACAATTTCCACAAACATATCACACACACATAAACACATTTCTATTTTGCAAAAGCATGAAATTTTCATCACCTCTATCTCGATCGAGATCGAGCACACGGTGGAGATGATGTTGTAGGGAGATCAAGAGTGCACAAAGCTCTTCTTGACAAAGATAGATCTAGTTAGGGGGCAAATAGGTCACTTAACTAAATCCTACATCTACCTAGCTACCTAATTTGGGAGGAGACAACTTCAACTAGTGGAGGGGGAAGGAAAAAGAGAAAGGAGATGCATTAATGGAGGTGGTGTAGTTATGTAGGAGTAATGAAGAGAGAGAAAGGTGGATAGAAGAGAGAGAGAGTAATGGGGGAGAAGTATTGAGGAGAAGAAGAAGAGGAGAGGGAGCATGTGGTGGAGGTAGGGGAAGGGAAGAGAGGAGGGGAGGTAGGGGAAGGGAAAAGAGGAGGGGAGGGAGGGACGGTGGGGAAAGGTGTTGATTGGTGCGGGTTAGCGAGGCTGAGAGAAACGCGCTGCTGCTAAAGATTTAGCAGCAGAAGCGCTTATGATCTGGCGCCATCGCTAATCGACAAAAATTGTGGCAATTTGAAACTTACCAGCAGCGATCTCGAAAAAAGCGCTACTACTACATACTTAGTAGTAGCGCTGTGTTCTTGCACAGCCATCGCTACTTAGAGTTAGGTGAACACCGCGGTCGATATTTATAGCAGCGCGTTTCGTCGGCCTCGCTAAATTCTTATCGCAGCGAAGTTTACATAACACGCGCTACAACTAGTTAGCAGCAGCGCCCATTTTGAACCATGCTGCTGCTAAGATTCTGTGTATAGGCTTTTCCCTAGTAGTGTAGAGATTCATAGTAGCACGCTTCGCACTCCGGGTACTCTATCGCAAACAAACAAACCATATAATAAGCACTCAACTAGAAGCACGGTTAAAACTCAAGTAAGAGATCTGACCAGAAAGTACAACTTAAGAAATCCGGTTTGAAAAAGAATCAAATCAAACGAAGCAACGAAACTCAAACTGCGAAAGAAACAAGATTCATGTACTAATCTAGACTAAAGTCAAATTTTACAGTACCAAAATCTTGTTCAAGTTGGTTAAACAGAAAGAGGGCTTCGAGACGAAGATCTGGGCGCTTGAATCGCGTGATTCTGATAAATGAGTGGAAAGATAAACTAAAACGAAAATCAGGACAGAAATCGCGATCGAAAATAATCGCGGAAAACCCTGAAAAAAGAAAAAACTGACGAACAGGCTATCGAACGAACGTACGCTGTCTGTGGCTAATGGGTGAACTTCATTCGTTAAAATGAACGTACGAACGGGCGTTCGCTAAATAACTAAACCGGAAAAAAACCGATCTAAAAAAATGCATGTAGGTTTCGAATAAAACCGAACGGTTTTTACAATAAAACTGACGGCTACCTCGGGACGCGTGACGGCGGCGGCGGGCAACTCGGCGACGGCGGCGTCCGGCAGCGACGGCGGGTCGATGGCGATGGCGGCAACCGGCAGCGGCGGCGGTGGCGGCGGCGGCGGGGCGGTGGCTGGCTATGGCGGCAACGATTGGCGCAGCGGTGGCGGCGTCGGTGGCGACTTCGGCGGCGACGACGGGTTAGGGTTAGGGTTTCAGCGGCGGGGCGGGCTGGCGGCTTCGGCGTCTCGGGCCGTGGTGGGTGGCTTGTAAGGCCCGGGGCGGCGGGAGTCCGAGTCGCCGATGGCCCGTAGGTCGGTTGACTTTTTTTTTAAATTCCGCGTGTAGAAAAACAAAGAAAAGAAATACTAAACGGACTCCAAAATTCCTGAAATAAATTTTCCCCATCCTCCAAAAGTATAGCGGACAAGGTGAACATTTATTTGGGACTCTAATACAATTTTGAAAAACGCATTTTTGTCCTATTCAAATAAAATAGCAATAAAACTCCGAATAAAAATCTTATTTGATTTTAATATTTAACCCCCAATATCTCTTTATTTTGGAGAAGTCATTTTATCCCCACTCTTTTATTTTCATATAAGAAATATTCAAAGAGAAAATAATTAAAATCAAATGATCCTCTTTTCAAAATCTGAGAAAACTGAAATATGAAAATAACGAAATCCCCAACTCTCTCCATGGGTCCTTGAGTTGCGTAGAATTTCTAGGATCAAGCCAAAATGCGATAAAATATGATATGCAATGATGATCTAATGTATAACATTCCAAATTGAAAATTTGGGATGTTACATGCTTAAACTAATAAGCATCATTAAATATACAACATTCTTTTAGATAGGAGGTTGGAGATGACAGATTGAGTTTGAACCAAGATTACATGCACATAGCACAATTCTACAAAACAGGAAGCCTGGCTCAGGCAAGAAAGCTGACAATAAAACACCCTCGTTTGTCCAGGTGATCACATGGTTCCAAACAAGGACCGTAAAGGGACAGTCCTTGAAAAGGTGGGTTGTCATTTTCGACTATTGAAGACATAGCTGGCACCTTGGGTCATGTGGTCAACCTCATATAGCCAGCATATCAGCGGTGAGAATTCTACCATGCATGACTAGCCACGCGAAGAATTTGCACTTGGGCTTCGCATGAGCAGACCAAACCTTTGAAGAGTCAAATCTCGGGTGTGAGCCATAGAACTATGTCGCATAGGCCGATGCAGAAGAGTAGGCTCCATTTATGGTCAGGTTCCAGGAGATTCTATTGTCCTCATCTGGCAGCAAAGTTGTCTGACTGATACACTCCCACGTATTGAAAAACTCCCCTAGCTGTTGCAGGAATCAAAGGCTAGTGACTGCTCTGATCCAATATTCATTTGTCAACTAATGATGCACCGTCATGTTTTTACATGGCATAGTTCTATGGCCCACACACGAGATTTGGTTCTTTAAAGGTCTGGTCTGCTCATACGGACCCTAAGTGCAAACTCTTCACTTGGCTGGTCCCGCATGGTAGACTTCTCACCGCGAACATGTTGGCTGTACGAGGCTGGCCACATGAGCCAAGGTGCCAGCTATGTCTTCAGCAGCCAGAAATGGCGACCCACCTTTGCAAGGATTGTCCCTTCACGGCCGTTGTTTGGAACCAGTGATCACCTGAAAAAACAAGGGTGTTTCAGTGTCAGCCTTCTTGCCTAAGACGGATGTTGTTTCCGAATGGTGGGTCAAGATGCTGGTAAATGATCCATCCCAAGTGCGGCGGAGTGGGAGTAGTGGGATCACCCACACACTTTGGATGAAAGAGAGAAACTAACGAGTTTTCATGGGCCAATGGATGACACACCGCAAGGTTGCTTTATTGGCTTCGGAGACCATTAAGTAGCATGATTTGGCTTTCATTGGGGCCTTGCCATCTGTTGGTATCAGCTGAGTCTGTTCTAGGTTTTTCCTGGTTCTTGGGTTTTTGCCACGTTCCCTAAAAATGTGTGCCTCTCTGTAAATTGAGTTTCAACTTCCCTTCTATAAGAAAAGGCAGTGCTCCTGTCGGTTCCTCAAAAAAATTGAACAACATAATTAAAAAATCGCTAAAACTAATGATCCTAGCTTGGACCCATTGACAAAGCCATGTCTTTTGCTACACAGATGCACCTTCATGCTTCTAGAGTTTAAGATATAGCATCTACAGTCGGGCTTTGCTATTTTGGCCCCCAGTTTATCCACTGACATGTTCGGATGTGTTCATAGACAGGAGCCAGTCGAGCTTCATTTGTTCGTTCAAGCAAGGACGCCCATTTTTTCCAAAATTCCAAATCCATAAAAACACATACACATAGAGCATGCATGCTTTCATTTATATGATAGCCAAGTGTGACATTAAGCATATTACATGTCAAACATATACCACAAGTAAATTGCCCCGACTCTTGTCGGATGAGAGCTCAATGACCCCCCTTGATAGAGTCGTCAGTCTCGTGGTCATTGGTGGTTGGGTGATTGAGATCATCTCCTTGTCGCTTGGGTCCTCCACGATGAGTTGGGTCCCGCTCGGTGTCATGGAAGCACACCAACGGTTCGCCGCCACCACCCACTCATCCTCAAGGGACTTGAGGATCGTGTAGTTCTTGGTGATGAGTTCATACACGGCAAGCGCGGCTGCGCGCTTGAACTTGAGCCACACCTCCTTATCAATGTGATCTACCTCCTCGGCTTGCGCAAGGTGATATCGGACCTCCACCTCCTCCAATGAGAGGATAAAGATGGCGTCACCACCATCCTTGCAGGCTTGCACCACGCCCTACATCCCCTCCTCTACTCCGAGCTCCGCCCTCCAAGCTCAGGTCTACACCGACCGCCACGCGCCACATGTGGTAGTATGCTCCTCGGTGGGGAGTTCCATTCGTCGCTCCGCCGAGAGCTGCTTGTACCAGGTCACACGATCCCGTGCGCATCATGGCATGGCGGATGGCGAGCTCGAATGGGGATGCAGTGGCTGCACATGCGGGGAAATGGCGGGGGTGGGGGTGCCTATGGTTTGGCGGTCATCAGACGGCTTTTAATAGCCGGGAGGAGGCTCCTTGGGCAAAGCACTAATGGTTGGTGACTAAGATAAGTCATGAATTATGATATATTACATCTCATTATCATGATATCAGTGTGAGAGTGGTTGTCTCGCTGGTAGCCTCAATAAATAGTACTCCCTTTGTTCACTATTATAAGATGTTTTGCATATTTCCGTATGAACTACATACATACTGAAATGAGTGTACAGACACACTAAAACGTGTCTACATACAGCTGATTTAGAAAAAATTGAAACATCTTATAATAGTGAATGGAGGGAGTAGTATGTTCTGTTCATGCTACCGAGCAAGTTAACATAGCCAAATTCATCTAACTACGTGTAAAGTTAGCTGGGAACACTACTAGGAAAAGGCCTACCAGTGGCGCGCCTGTTTTGCCTACTAATGGCGCATTACAGGTGCACCACTAGCACCACGCCATTAGAATTTTTTACTAATGGCGCACCACTGGTGCGCCATTAGTATCTGGTATACTAATGGCGCACCAGGCAGTGCGCCATTAGTATAGCCCACGGTGCGCCATTAGTATGCCTCCCAGGGGGCCATATTTACCCATGTGCTTTGGCTTACTAATGGCGCACTAGTGGATTATGTGCCATTAGTGTCCCTTTTGCAGTGCGCCATTAGTGTGCTGAGTGGTGCGCCACTAGTATGAATATTAGGGATTTTTTTCTTTTCTAATATTTGCACAGGTTACAAAACATATTACTGCACATAATATAGAGAGCACAACATATAAACAACAGATTTATCGAATACAATAGAAGATTAGTCTCTGAATACAATTCATCATATTAGTCTCCGAATTTAAAATACCGAACAAAGTTAGAACATTACAAGTCTCGAAACCGCGAGTAGCGAGTTTGTCTTCACATTACAAGTTGATATCGATCATCTAAACTACCATCACATAGAAGAGAGCTGCGGTCATCACGATGAGCATAATCGCGATGAAACTGGTCTTCATCCGGTTCCTCCAACGCTCCGTCCTCTCTCCCGCTAGATAGCGCGCGTATCTAACTTCCACCTCCGCCCTAGTGGTGTACCCTTTGTAACTGTTACCGTTGAAACGGTGAACCTGTCTCCGACACTCCTCCCAGTCGTCATAGACTCCGGGAACCTTACCCTTGTACACGACATACGACGACATCTCTATGCACTAGCCAAACAAAACGTTAGTAACAATTCACAGACAATACATAAGCAATATATAAGTATGCAACAAAAGGATCGGAAGAGAAAAGCAACACATTAATAGCACGATTCATGGTCCTACTAATAAATAGCATCGATTACATATAAGTTGAACAACTGTCCAAACCAAAGAGACATACAAGTTCATTAAAGTTTAATATTACAACATGAGCCAATCGACATTTCAGAACTACATAGCATCACTACTTTCGACTCGACTCAGGGACCGGAGCGTGGATGAAGCCACCGTCTTTCGTGATGGTCATGAAATCGCAGGCGTTGTTATCCTGCATTTGTAGCGTTGTTTCTATCTCACTTTTGGACGGTTGAGATCTGAGGTAGAAATGCCCCGAGGTACGAAGGACATCTTGATGATGATTTCTGCAAACTCCAACTGGATGCGAAAGAATTCTTGTCTGATGTCCGTGTCCTGGATTGCCGACAAGCTTGTGGCCCAATATTTGAGATTATTTGGTAGCAGAAGGTGATTATGGTCCCGTACGATCGCCCGCATGTGATGGAGGGCGTAGTAGGCATCCTTCTGACCGCAGAAGGCGGCTGCTTGACGCAGGGAATGTCGACAGGGTGAACACGTGCTTGCCGTACTCCACGAATCGGCCTCTTGAAGGTGCCTCCAGATCTGGCGTAGCCGGGGAGAGCATCATCAAGAACTTTCTTGATATTTGTGTAGTCTATCTTCGACTCACGGTCTGGGTCGAAATACGTGGCCATGGAATATTTCAGGCTTAAGAGGATGAGTGTGCAATGTGTGTCACTGCACAAAACACGAAATGTTAGAAAAAAGAATGATCAAAATCTAAGAAATCATATGTTACGGGGCAGTGAGGGGATGACTTACTCGGGAAAGTAAGGCACGAGGAAGTTATCCTTATCTGGGTTTGCCAGAATGACTCCTTCGAGGTGTGAACTTACGACTTGCCGGTCCCCAGCGCTGCCCAAGATATTGGCACGCATGTAGAAGGGGTCAACTATCACGATGTCCGGGGTCTTGTCTCTAATGATCCGCATCTCCATACTCAGCGAAAACAGCCGAACGAAGGTGTAGTGTAGCGGATGAAGGTTAAACATATCGAAGATGTCATCAAACCGCAGGACGATCGTACCCTCGATGGCGCTATCCACAAAGCCATTGCCCTCTGGCACCTTGGCCACGAAAACCAGGTATGGCACATCATTCTGGGAGAGACGCCACTTCTCCAAAGAAAGAACACTGTCATGCAGACTTCGCATATAGCACCGGTTGCAGCATTGAGCAGATTAGTTGGTAGCATCGCCCTACCCGCCACATGCACCCTCCTCGAGATATCCTTAGGTGAAGGTGGCCCGTCCTGAGCACGGATCATACTCGGTGCCGTCTGGCTCGCACCGCTCTTGTTATTCTTTCATTCCCGTCCCTTCTTCTTCATTTGCTGTAATGGGATCGAGTTCTGCTTAGAGACCGCCTTCTTGAGTGTGTTGGGGCTGATAATATTTTGCACCTCGGCTATCTGAGGCTCGGTGAAGGCGGTAGCTGGAGGCGTCTCCTGAGAACTAAACTCCAGACGACGCCTATTACAATTGGGTTTCTCCGTGATACCAACTAGATCGCGTTCGTCTTTTTCAGGGTTGGGTTCTTGAGAAGGAGGCTCGAAGAATTCGTCACCGTACCCATGTTCGGCAAAGTACTTATCGACGTTGGTAAATGTACCGTCATCATTGTCGTTGTTGTCCGGATCCTGTGCCATATGCATGTTCGGATCCGGTGCCATAGGGATATCCGGCATGTCCGGTAGCATTGCAGCGGTCTTGCCATGGCTTGGCGCCGACAAGACTGGCGGTGTTATCTGTGGGGTGGTGTCCCCCGTCCCCAAACGAGTCTGGCTCTTCGGCCAAAGCAGGGGCCAGCTTACGCAAGCGCTGAGGGTCATCACATCATCTTCGTCGGCCCCAGCGGGTCGAATCGGAGGTAACAACTCGTCGCAGCCTGGCAGCACCCGAACTAGTTCAACCCTATACACGGTGGGTGGCATCGGATTGCCGTGGAACACGGGGTTGCTCGGTTGAACGATTCTGCCCTTGGCGACATCGATCAACTCGCCGCCCATGAAGTGCAGGAGAGTGCATGGAACGTCGGCGGTGCCCTGCGCAAACATGTAGGGCATCAGGGATGCCTAGTCAAAGGCAAGGAGATGAAGTCATCAGCCGAGAGGCTTAGTCACCGTGATGGCGCCGAGCTCGGCTAATGTCGAGGCACCGCCAATGGCGCGCGTGCAACTGACGGAGGGGCCACTTGCTGCCGAGGTGCCGGCCCGCGTACACCCAGGTGCATTAAGCTCCAATGCCCGTGTCGGCGCCGGGGACACGAATACCGCCTCCGTCGGAGACACCAATGGCGCCGCCTGCACGTTGTGCGAGTTGCTAGCTGTGAAGCTGGGAACCGGGGGCGGCCCCTGTTAGCCGCCTGCAATCCACGTTGTCAGCCCCTGAATCAAGGTAGGCACAACGGCAGTGAGCGTCATTCCCGGTTGTTGTTGCACTTGCTCTTGGACAATCTCCGGAATCCGCGCCACTTGTGCCTTGATTTCTTGAACCTCGCGCGACAGGCTTTCCGAGCTGGTCTTTTTCTCCTTTCGCCCACCAGCGGTATTAGTATGACGATCATTTTTCGGACAAGCCTTTTCCGGCCACACGACCAGCTGACGACGGCATACTGAGCTTATCCTTGTTTTTCATTACGTTCAATGCCCTATTTAGAGTGTTGTCCCAAGGGGAGCTCTGAGACGACCCCGCGCTACTGCTTTCAGTCTCCTGCGGAAGGAATGTGAACCATTTAGAAATTTGGCTTCATTAATTAGAATGCAACCATATAGAGCTAATTACGCGGGGGTGTATTCCTTACCAGAACACGCTCAAGCGCCTTGGTCTTCGGATCCGTGGTAAGCTCCTTTGTTACCGGGTCCTCCTTGTACCGGGCCCTGACATAGTTCCTGGTCTGCTTGTCACGGTATTTCTCGAAGCGGGGCAGTAGGCCTTGCTCGGCACGCTCCGCGTCCTCCTTGTCCCATATAGGCTCCGCCACTCTGTAACCGCCGGGACCGAGTTGGTGGACCCCTAAGTTCAACTCCCGCATTTCTTTCCCCCATTGACTTGATTCCACGGTTGCGCTGCTCTCTGATACGTCTCCAACGTATCTATAATTTATGAAGCATTCATGCTATTTTATTATCTGTTTTGAATGATTACGGGCTTTATTATACACTTTTATATTACTTTTGGGACTAACCTATTAACCGGAGGCCCAGCCCATATTGTTGTTTTATTGCATGTTTCAGTATTTCGAAGAAAAGGAATATCAAACGGAGTCCAAACAGAATGAAACTTTCGGGAGCGTGATATTTAGGAAGAATATGATCCGGGAGACTTGGAGTTCACGTCAGAAGATCATCGAGGAGGCCACGAGACAGGGGGTGCGCCCACCCCCTGGGTGCGCCCTACCCTCTCATGGGCCCCTCGAGGCTCTCCCGACCGACTTCTTTCGCCTATATAAGCCTACGTACCCTAAAAACATCGAAACAAAAGATAGATCGGGAGTTCCGCCACCGCAAGCCTCTGTAGCCACCAAAAACCTCTAGGGAGCCCGTTCCGGCACCCTGCCGAAGGGGGGAACCCATCACCGATGGCCATCTTCATCATCCCGGCGCTCTCCATGACGAGGAGGGAGTAGTTCACCCTCGGGGCTGAGGGTATGTACCAATAGCTATGTGTTTGATCTCTCTCTCTCTCTCTCTCTCTCGTGTTCTCTCTATGGCACGATCTTGATGTATCGCGAGCTTTGCTATTATAGTTGGATCTTATGTTGTTTCTCCCCTCTCTACTCTCTTGTGATGAATTGAGTTTTCCTCTTGAAGTTATCTTATCGGATTGAGTCTTTAAGGATTTGAGGATACTTGATGTATGTCTTGCCGTGTTTATCTGTGGTGACAATGGGATATCACGTTCCACTTGATATATGTTTTGGTGACCAACTTGCGGGTTCCGCCGATGAACCTATGCATAGGGGTTGGCACATGTTTTCTTCTTGACTCTCCGTTAGAAACTTTGGGGCACTCTTTGAAGTACTTTGTGTTGGTTGGTTGAATCTGAGATTGTGTGATGCATATCGTATAATCATGCCGACGGATACTTGGGGTGACAATGGAGTATCTAGGTGACATTAGGGTTTTGGTTGATTTGTGTCTTAAGGTGTTATTCTAGTACGAACTCTTTAATAGATTGATCCGAAAGAATAACTTTGAGGTGGTTTCGTACCCTACCATAATCTCTTTGTTTGTTCTCCGCTATTAGTGGCTTTGGAGTGACTCTATGTTGCATGTTGAGGGATTGTTATATGATCTATCTATGTTATTATTGTTGAGAGAACTTTCACTGGTGAAAGTATGAACCCTATGCCTTGTTTCCTATCATTGCAATACCGTTTACGCTCACTTTTATCATTAGTTACCTTGCTGTTTTTATATTTTCAGATTACAAAAACCTATATCTACAATCCATATTGCACTTGTATCACCATCTCTTCGTCGAACTAGTGCACCTATACAATTTACCATTGTATTGGGTGTGTTGGGGACACAAGAGACTCTTTGTTATTTGGTTGCAGGGTTGTTTGAGAGAGACCATCTTCATCCTACGCCTCCCACGGATTGATAAACCTTAGGTCATCCACTTGAGGGAAATTTGCTACTGTCCTACAAACTTGTGCACTTGCAGGCCCAACAACGTCTACAAGAAGAAAGTTGTGTAGTAGACACTCTCGCACTTGATCTTGAACTCCTTGTAGTCATCTTCGCTGATCGAAGGATTTTTTGCCTTGATCTTCTCATAACTATCACCTTTGTCAATCATTTTTTCACCGCGCTTCTCTAAGTAGACAGGGCTGTGCTCATCCTCGTGAGGGTGGCACTGTTCACTTTATTCCCTGAGAGGCGTGTGTTTGCAAAGTTAGCGGGGAACTTGTATCGTTCGTGCAGCTTCGTGAAGAGGAGGCTGCGCAAATTCCCTCGGTCCTTATGCCTTAGGTTCTCGGTGTTGATCGAGACGGTGCTCCGGAGAATGCACCCGAGCTGAACCGAAGTACCCTTGACTAATTCTTTTGGCGCCGTTGGATGCCCGCCGGAGTTCACTTCAAGAATTCCTCCTGACGGTGCCGAGCACGTTCAGGCGCCGGTCCTTCCGTTGCCTCTTCGGTTGGCTGCCATCTGTGTGTGCGCTGCCATCATCAGTGGTGGCATCCTCGGTGGCACCATCAGTGGTGTCATCCCCGACGCCACTAGGGGTTGTGTAGTCAGGATTGGTGTCTTCCATGGCATCCTCATAGCGGTGAGGTTCTTGCTCCATCTCCTGGGACAGCTCCCAAAATTGCTTGCCTGAACCGCCGGCCTCATCGTTGTGGGCCATGTTTCGCTCTAAATAGGAAAAAACTTTGGTCAAAAAGTTGGTTATTGTCAAGGAACAAGATCATGGTCTCATCATTTAGGGTTTGTCGGCACTGAGGCATCCTAAAAGCTAAGCTTTTATCATTTAGGTTTGTTGACGCCGAGGCACCCTAAAAGCCTAAGCTTTCATCATTTAGGTTTTTGTCGACACCGAGGCACCCTAAAAGCCAAGGTTTTATAATTTAGGTTTTGTCGATGCTGAGGCACCCTAAATGCTAAGTTAAGTTTTCATCATTTAGGGTTTATCGATGCCGAGGCACCCTAGATTGACTGATATATATGGGTATCTTCTAATAATATACCCTATCAAGAAAAGGGAAGGATAATTCTAAGTTGGGCCTAATCACTTGGCTCTATTGCCACCTATGGTTTAATGCAGCAAGAATAAAGGGCGATTGATCCTACTTAATTAAGTACTAAGATACCCTGCCCATGCATTAGTCATAAGTACCCAATATGTCCTATTTTAGCAAAGTCATGCTAAAATTCACGGAAAATTTCAGCATGACCTTTGCTGAAAATAGGACATATGGAGTACCAATTTTCCGAACGGAAGTTAATCGACATTCCGCAAACTCAAGGGCCTCTCGTGGTACACAAAGAAAGATCACAAGTTGACAAAATTCCCAAGTAGTACAGCAGCAGCATCACAAGTAGTACCAATGAACATATAGTCCAGCACATTCTGAATTTCGATAAATGACAGCAAGTTAACTCATTATGAACATATAGTACCAATGAACATATAGTCCGGCAGCAGCATCTATTTACCCACTTGATTTACCGGTCTTGAAGAAAGAGATACTTGTATGCCAAAACATATGCTTAAGAATTTACATTTGCACTCAATAAATGGTTCAGAATGCTGAGTAAGTGGAAACAACGCCTGGGAAGAAAAGGTTAGCAAAAGCAATACAATCATCAAAATTCTTTTCTCATGAGCAAATGGGCCTCTTTTGCTGCTAAGATTCAGCAGTGCTAGCTACTCAATGCCAAGTACTGCAAATTATATTATACTGGTCCATAACTAAATGATGGGTTCGATTTGTAGAAGTGACAAGTCATACTTCCATAGATGAAAGTAGCATGATATACTAATTACCAGATGGGGTGGCAATGGATAGAAAAAAATAAGAATGGTGTATGCACTAAACAACATCTCATGGCTCTCATGATCATAATTCATGCATGATAAATTAGATATAAAGGCCGCAAAGCTTAGTCCGAATGCCTTAAATCTTAACCACATTTTGCTATTGCTAATTTCTAGAAGTGAGCTCTGACAGCTTTCTATAATAAATTAGTCAAGATAAGTTCCTAAGCTCCTGATATGACGAAACTAGCATACATATACCAATAAATGCAATTTGTAACAAATTGTTGTACAACAATATATCTTCTAGCCATGAAACCCTACCCTGATTCTCCTTTCTTCCTCTTGCCGAAGAGAAGTTGGCTGCAGAGGATGGTCCAACTCAGATCAGCCTGCAGAAGTTCATTGTATAATTTTGTTTAGTTCCAAGCAGTAGTTCAAGAAGTGCAAATTGCAGAAGTTTGAGAAAGCAATAACTGGAAAGTCTGGTGTTTCCTTGAAAACATGAAAGGGCCTGACTATGCATACAATTTTACAGCCAGACATCCACCATACAATTTTTATTGAAGGAAAAGACTTAAGTTAACTTTAATTAAAGTTTCAGTTAAAGTTTAATTTGATTTTAAAGTTAAATTAAATTTTCACTTAAAGTTTCAGTTGAAGGAGAGCACTTGCTACTGGATTTTAGGGCTATTGTAAGCAGTGCACTATTGCACTATTGTTCATACTCCTACACTATTGCACTACTGGAATCCTCCTTCAAACTCATCGCAAGGTGAATCTTGATGCAAACCCGGAACTTGCAAGCGATGAGGAGGAGTACAACAAGACAAGAAGATGAGACAATATGGAGGGCACAAGACAAACTACTGAAAAGGTTTCTTTGTGTTGTACTCCAAAATTCAACCAAACAAATTAACTGAAACTTAACAGCAGCAGCAAGTGCTACACTATTGTTGTCCTACACTAAACTAATACAACCAAACAAATTAATTGAAGAAAAACTACTGAAACTATACAAGCACTACAGTTAGATTACACAAAAGTACTAATGCAAGCAGTACATTACACAAAACTTGCAAACTTACAAGCACTACTACAACTTAATTAAGCTACTGGAGTAAGTGAAACAACTGCACTTAATTAAGCTACTGGAGTAAGTAACTCCATGGCGTACTCACTGGAGTACAGCTAAATGTTCAGGAGTACTTCTCTAGCATAAGCAACTTCTGACAACTTTCATACTCCAATGAGAAGAGTACTTGTACTCATAGCAGTTCAGAAGTGCAACTACTCTTCTGTGAAATTCAGTGCATCTACTGCAAATAAAATTCAGTAAATTTCCACCCAGCAACTAGATAGGATGGCCATGAAATTCAGTGCATCTACTTCAACTACTCTTCAAGTATATGAATACTGTGAACCTAACAAGTTCTCCAGAAACATAAGTATTAGGGTGATAACTAGTATATCAATTTCGTTGTGATAATTGTACCCTGAACACCTCAGAAACTCTATTATTGTGTTGGTCACTATAAAACAGGAGTATGAAAACCAACAACCTAGCTAGAGCCTACTGTAGTAGCACCGGCGTTAACTGAAGTATCGCAATGCTGCAGAAAGGGATGGCGGCCAAACTTGTATCATGAGCAAGGACTAATGATGAAACCCTAAAATCTTATTGTACGAGGAGCGAATGGGATTGAAACAAGGCAGAGAGGAGAAGAGGGTCGAGAGACGGGACCTTGGCGTCATTCTCGCGGCCGATGGAGTAGTGGCGGCATTGCTGGGCAGGGGCAGCTGCTCCGGGGACGGGGAGGGAGGCGCTGCGGTGCCAGAGGCAGGGCCGCGGAGGCTGGGCGCGTATGGCTACCCCGCTCGTTGGCGGAGGCCGCCATCGGAAGCAACGAACGGATCCCGTCGTCCTCCTTGTCCTGCACCCCATGCGGTCATCGGCGGTGGGATGGTTGTGGGTTGGCGGCGGGATGGTTGGGGGCCGCGGCAGCTTGCTGTCCGGTGGGCGGCGGAGGAGCTGCAGTGGTGGGGGACGCGGGGACGCAGGGGCGGCGGCGCAGTGGGTCGGGGCAGCGGCGCGCAGTGGGGGGCCTGAGAGAGATGTGAGATGGGATCGGGGATTGGGGATTTTAGTCGAGGGAGGGATAGCAATGGTGCACCACCTAGCGGTGCGCCATAAGTAACTTTCTTTTAGATAGCAACGGCGCCCCACCCAACGGTGCGCCATAAGTAACTTTTTTTTGCATAGCAATGGCGCACCACCCAGCGGTGCGCAATAAGTAATTTTTTTATTATTATTTTTTGTTGCATCTAATAATTTTTTACAAAATGAATATGAATATGAAACAGTAATAATTTTTTTATAAAAACAGTAATAAATTTTTAAAAAATATCATCAAATTTGTTATATGAATATATTTATGAATATGAAAAAATATCATCAAATTTGTTACTTGAAAATATCATCAAATTTGTTATTTGAAAATATAATCAAATTTGTTTTTTTTTGGATTTTTAGTTGCATTCATTTGTGAATTGGTAAAACATTACTAGGGAGGGTGCGGTGGTCGGCGGCGGCGGTGGAGCGGGGGAGGGTGCGGGGGGTGCTCGGCGGCGGTGGAGCGGGCCGGGGAGGGTGCGGGAGGGCGGCAGCGGCGATAGAGCGGGGGAGTGGGGTGGGTCGTCGGCGGTGGTGGAGCGGGGGAGGGTGTGGGGGGTCGGCGGCGGCGGTGGAGCGGGGGAGGAGATGTCTACTACACAACCTTCTTCTTATAGACGTTGTTGGGCCTGCAAGTGCACAGGTTTGCAGGACAGTAGCAAATTTCCCTCAAGTGGATGACCTAAGGTTTATCAATCCGTAGGAGGCGTAGGATGAAGATGGTCTCTCTCGAGCAACCCTACAACCAAATAACAAAGAGTCTCTTGTGTCCCTAACACACCCAATACAATGGTAAATTGTATAGGTGCACTAGTTCGGTAAAGAGATGGTGATACAAGTGCAAAATAGATAGTAGATATAGGTTTTTGTAATCTGAAATAATAAAAACAGCAAGGTAGCAACCGATAAAAGTGAGCGTAAACGGTATTGCAATGATAGGAAACAAGGCCTAGGGTTCATACTTTCACTAGTGTAAGTTCTCTCAACAATAATAACATAGATAGAACATATGACAAGCCCTCAACATGCAACAAAGAGTCACTCCAAAGCGACTAATAGCGGAGAACAAACGTAGAGATTATGGTCGGGTACGAAACCACCACAAAGTTATTCTTTCGGATCAATCTATAAAAGAGTTCGTACTAGAATAACACCTTAAGATACAAATCAACCAAAACCCTAATGTCACCTAGATACTCCATTGTCACCTCAAGTATCCATGGGCATGATTATACGATATGCATCACACAATCTCAGATTCATCCAACCAACATAAAAGTACTTCAAAGAGTGCCCCAAAGCTACTACCGGGGAGTCAAGAACGTGTGCCAAACCCTATGCATAGGTTCCCAAGTGTCACGAAACCCGCAAGTTGATCACCAAAACATACATCAAGTGGCACATGATATCCCATTGTCACCACAGATAATCACGGCAAGACATACATCAAGTGTTCTCATAAAGACTCAATCCGATAAGAAAACTTCAAAGGGGAAACTCAATTCATCACAAAAGAGTAGAAGGGGAGAAACATCATAAGATCCAACTACAATAGCAAAGCTCGGGATACATCAAGATCGTGCCATAGATGGAACACGAGAGAGAACACGAGAGAGAGAGAGAGAGAGAGAGAGATCAAACACATAGCTCTTGGTACATACCCTCAGCCCCGAGGGTGAACTACTCCTCCTCGTCATGGATAGCGCCGGGATGATGAAGATGGCCTCCGGTGATGGGATCCCCCCGGCAGGGTTTGGAACAGGTCCCGATTGGTTTTGGTGGCTACAGAGGCTTGCGGCGGCGGAACTCCCGATCTATTTTCTGTTCTGGAAGTTTTAGGGTACGTAGGTATATATGGGTGAAGGGAGAATGTCGGTGGAGCTACGGGGGCCCAACGAGGCAGTGGGGCGCGCCCAGGGGGAGGGCGCGCCCTCCACCCTCGTGACCGCCTCGTGGCTCTTCTGACGTGGGGTCCAAGTCCATCAGGTGGGTTTCCTTCCAAAAATAACTTCTCCAGTTGATTTCGTTCCGTTTTGACTCCGTCTGATATTCCTTTTCCTCGAAACACTGAAATAGGCATAAAACAACAAATCTGGGCTAGGCCTCCGGTTAATAGGTTAGTCCTAAAAATAATATAAAAGTGTATAATAAAGCCCATAATCATTCAAAACACAAAGTAATATAGCATGAATGCTTCATAAATTATAGATACGTTGGAGACGTGTCGATCCCTAAGCTTAATTCCTACTGTCCTCGAGTAGGTAAATGATAAAGAAAGAATTTATGAAGTGTGAATGCTAGAGGTGCACAAGTTTGATCAACGATAATTTCAATCACCTTTTCTAGCATGATTATATGTCATAACAGTAGTTCATCTCATAAAACTTCTCACGATAAAGTGACAGGCAATTCACATATCAGGCATAGACCATAAACATTCTTGAAAACTAGCAAACTTCATTCTTAGTCATCAAAACAATTGCAATTTATCTTATTTTCAGGAATAGCATACTCCACATACTTAACTATCATATAGTCTTCTACAATTGCTAACACTCACTACTAGGAAAAGGCATGCTAGTGGCGCACCAGTTTTGCCTTCTAATGGCGCATGGCTGGTGCGCCACTGGCATCACGCCATTAGAATTTCTTTCTAATGGCGCACCACGCAGCGCCATTAGAATCTGAGTATTCTAATGGCGACTCATGATGCGCCATTAGTCTTGCTCACAAGATCGCCACTATTATCTGCTATACTTACAGTAAGACACATTGTGTAGCGCCATTAGTAACAACTTTTTTAATTCTTTTCTTCTTAATCTCATGTCACTATTTCACATATGAGATATTCAACACATATATATGTACAACAAGCATCCATATAGCAATCATATCCAACACACAAGTTTCATCATATATACATACGTACATAGCCAACACATAGTTCCGTCGTTACAAAAGTTTCACATTGTTCATCCAACACCGTTATCCATCAATTCACAAAAGTTTCACATTCATACAAAATAAAAACAGAAATGGAAAAGAAGCACCCCATCCACGCAAGCTTCCGTCAATTAAATCAAATCTGCAAAATGATAAACAAGAAGTTAGAAGAAGAAAAAGAAGAAGACTAGAAGAAGAATAAGAAGAGTTTTGGAAAAGAAGAAGATTAAGAAAAAGACTATAAGCTTATTATGTAAACTTGATCATTTTGTGCTAACATAAGTTATTTTGGAGCTAACCTATAGGAAACTAAGCATATAAGGTCTAAGTTAGTATATTAGAGCCAACTTAGGTAAAATGAAGCTAACCTATGTCATTTTGGAAAAGAAGAAGATTAAGAAAAGACTATAAGCTTATTATGTAAACTTGATCATTTTGTGCTAACATAAGTTATTTTGGAGCTAACCTATAGGAAACTAAGCATATAAGCTCTAAGTTAGTATATTAGAGCCAACTTAGGTAAAATGAAGCTAACCTATAGGAAACTAAGCATATTAGAGATAACATAGGTAACTAAGTATATATATATATCATTTTGGATAGCTAACCTATAGGAGATCGACATACCCGACAAAGTAGGCAGTTCTTCTCCTTCTTCTCCTTCATCTCCTGATCGCCTAGAGCGGCGAGGCGGTGGAGGCGGTGGAGGTAGTGGGATGTAGTCTTCTACCACAATTGGCGTGGTCATGTTGCCCAGTGTGGGATCGCCGGCGCCACCACCGGTGCGTGGTCATTGTCAGCACCACCACCATCGCGAGGCCACCTTGAGCACGACCATCGCTAGGTCATCCTCAGCCACCTCCATCTCTTGCCCATGGTCAACCACCACCATCTCTTGCCCTTGGTCAGCCACCACCAGCGCTAGGTCATCCTCACCGATGCCCATCGTCATGATGTAGCTCCTCATCCTCACTCTGCTCCTCTTCTCCGCACTCCATCCGGATCATCCTTCTTGTTGTCTATCTTTGGTGCAGATCGCTGCTCTTTGTCGCATAGCCAGAATCGCTGCTGACTTCGCTACAGCCATAGTCGCCGCTTTGCTTTGGCTGTAGTGATGATTCTTTGCTGCTCCTACCTGTCCAAAATGCAACAATGACCGTTAACAATCGATGTGAGACAAAGCCAAATGTAGAGGAATAAGAAGAGGCGAACGCATCGGCATCATCATCGGCAACATCGCATGCGACACATAGTCTTGTTGTACACCTTCACGATGAGCATGTTGGCGTCGTCGTCGTACCTGAAGACAAGGAAGTACCCCAGCTGCAGGTCGTAGGCACGGTAGAAGTTCTCCCACCCACGAGACAAGTACATGTGGCCCTTCTTGATCGCCAATTGCACATTCCATCGCTGCGAAACCCGCTGCCGACTGTCGCAGCTTCACATTATTGGCGGATCTTCACCCATCAGCATGTTCATAAACTGTCGGGCAGCCTCTGCAGTTTGGGAAAATGAGTGATGTAGCAAACAACAGATATCATAATGAGATGGGTGAAGGGGAGATCTCTCTCATTTTATATACCAGCGTCATGGATCCAACTGAAGCCTCAAGTATGATAGTGAAGAACTCGGAATCATCCAACTCGTACTGCGGTGTCGCAGATCGGCGGTGGCTGCTTCCCGCCATCTCTGATAAGCAGCAGAAGAGACCAATTAGTACCCTTACAACAGATCATAAAACATGCATTAGTCGCAGTACCCCATATGTCCTATTTTAGCAAAGTCATGCTAAAATTCACGGAAAATTTCAGCATGACCTTTGCTGAAAATAGGACATATGGAGTACCGAATTTGCGGAACGGAAGTTAATCGACATTCCGCAAACTCAAGGGCCTCTCGGTGGACAAGGCAAAAAAAAGGCCTCCATCATAGCATGGAAAATACATTGGCATGTTTTTGCTTATAAAAAAGCTAACAAGTGTAAGTCAAAACAATATACCACCAAGTGAACCACCACAACATCTAAAAGCTAACAATTGTTTTTGCTTATAAAAAAGACCAATGGCACATAATGCATCCAGAAGCACAATTCCTAGTGATTTCCTGCTTGAGGCACTATACTTTGTCATAGCTATTAGTCTTTGGACTAAGGGGCACTAGCACACTAGTAAGTGATAGGCAACCATCCTACATGGAAATGTGAAGAGTTACATGGATGAGTACCAGCTCTAAGTGAAGGCTCAATGGATTCAAGATCAACCGACTGAAGTTGCCCAAACCTGCAAGGAAAAGAGAGAATAATGATTTCGAACTGCTTCTGATGGCATACATAAGCATAAGTTCAGTCCCCCAAATCAAGCATGGTTTCTTACTGCCCATCTAAACAACCACCACCACAAGGAGCAGATGTAGATAACTCACTCAAAAAGACTAATAAACACCAGTTGCAGATGGATCACTTCCTTTTAACCTTACTAATGATATATATGGTCCCTTATTGCAACATTGCTAATAGAGGATGACATCAATTTGCTAAAATAGCTATAACAGAACACGCATAGTCAATCAGCTAGAGAGCTTTATGCCCTTTCACTCTCGGGGATAATTCAATGATCCAGTAAAACCATGAGGAGACTTACTTCTAGGCTAGCAACAACTAAAGGCAGAAGGGTCGACAACTCCCAGGAAACTTGTCACTAAATGGCCAGTAAAATGATCTAGTTTTGAAAACTCTACTGCTTTGACACTCCATCTGCTTTGACACTCCATCAGAAACAGAACATCTGAAACTCGATTCAGTTGACTAACTAAAACATATGTACATGGAAACATGAACTAAAACACCTGAGTCAAACAAACCCACAAGCAAACCATCACAACTAAAACTAGAACAATACCAGCATCTAATAGCACATACATATCATTACCAGCATCGGTTTGAGGGTGAGACCAACCTAATGCATAGCAAATTAATTCAAGAAACTGCAGTTGGACAAAACAGGAAATTTAGAAGCATTCTACATAGAGCACAAGGAAGCAGAATGAAATCTCAATCTACTTCAGATGCATTTGAAACTGAACAATGTCCAGAGGTTGAGCAACTTGCATGCTTATAGCCTCCTGAACTCATCTTCACCATGTATAGGTTGGGGAGGGAGGAAGGATGGAGAGGGAGGAAGGAGGAAGGAGGAGAGGTACCTGGGCAGGCGCGGCCGGTCGCGGAGTCGGGTCGGGTCGGGTCCGAGCTCGTCAGGTCCTCGCCACCATGGTCGAAGGAGAGCAGGGCGGTGGGCGGGCGGGAGGGAGGAGGACTCTGCGGGAGGGAGGAGGAGAGGAGAGAGCGGGGCGGGCGGAGGAGAGGAGAGGAGCGGCGGCGGGGCTCGGCCGATCCCATTCGGGGCGGTGGCGGCGGGGTGGACTCTGCGGGGTCGGGCGGCGGCGTCTGGGCAGCAGAAGACCACAGCGGCGGCGGCACCGACAGCGTCAAAGGCGATGACAGACGGGGGCGGAGCAAGGAGGGGCGAGCAAGGAGCGGCGGCACGGTGAGAGGGGAACAGTGAGATCTGGCGAGGGAGGGAGGAGGCAATAAAGTGAGAGGGGCAGGTGAACTGGGAGAGGATCTAATGGCGCACGCGAGCCTAGTGCGCCATAAGTACAACCATTCTAATGGCGCACCCGCCCCGTGCGCCATTAGAATTTACTAGCCCGATTGGTCGGGTTATATACCACATAACCCCACTCCATCGAACAAGCCCACTATAGCCCGACCGGTCAAGACGCAAAGACACACACGAGGAGGTCTGGGTTCGATTCCTGGCTCCCCATTTTTTATTTATGCATTTAAAATGATGTTTGATATTTATTTGTGTTTAAATATGTTCAAACTTGTTTAAATCATAATAGTAATATTTTTTATCAAAATAGAAATAATTTTTTAAAAAATATCATCAAATTTGTTATTTGAAAATATTTATGAATATGAAAAAATATCATCAAATTTATTATTTGAAAATATCATCAAATTTCTTATTTGGAAATATAATCAAATTTGTTTTTTTTTGCAATTTTAGTTGCATCCATTTGTGACGGTGGAGCGGGCCGGGGAGGGTGCGGGGGAGAGGGTGCGAGTGGTCGTCGACGGCGGTGGAGTGGGGGACGGTGCGGGCCGGGGGTCGGCGGCAGCGGCCGGTGGAGCGGGGGAGGGTGCGGTGGGACGTCGGCGGCGGTGGAGTGGGGAAGGGTGCGGGCAGGGGTCGGCGGTGGAGTGGGAATGGTGTTTTTATATTTATTTGTGTTTATCAAACTTGTTTAAATTATAACAGTGTAATATTTTTTATAAAAATAGTAAAAAAATAAAAATATGTTCAAAATGTGCGGGTCTTGTGGGGCGGGCAGTGCTCGGCGGTGGAGCGGGAGGTTGCGATGGGTAGAGCTAGCGGGAGGTGCTGGGTGCGATCGAGATGGAGGGATCAAGATCGAGATGGAGGGATCTGATAATGGCGCACATACAAAGCCGGTGCGCCATTAGAAGTATATATAGTAACGGCGCATTGTGTGAAACATCGCCATTAGTTTGTATGGGAAAATGGAAAAAAAGAATTCATACTAATGGCACACTGTCCGCCGTGCGCCATTAGAGTCTTCCACTCTAATGGCGTATGAGGAACAGGTGCGCCATTAGTATATAGTAGTGGCGCACTGCATCCACGGTGCGCCATTAGAATCAATCCTATCTATAGCCCTTTTCCTAGTAGTGACTCACGCAATACTTGTGGTTATGAAGTTTTAATCAGACACAGAGAAAGATTGGGGCTTATAATGTTGCCTCCAAACTTATTCACCTTTGGGTGATGTCAACAATAATAGTTCATGCTAACGTACATCCAATTGGATATATATATCAGGATCACCCCACCATGAAGTGCTTGCCAAAGGATAAAATGAAAAAGCGAAAGGTAAAGATCACCTTGACTCTTGCATAAAGTAAAAGATAGGCCCTTCGCAGAGGGAAGCAGGGATTTGCAGAGGTGCCAGAGCTCAATTTTTAAAATAGATATAAATAATTTTGAGAGGTATGATCTCATTGTCAACATAACAACCAAGAGTTCCCAATATCTTCCATACTACATACATTATAGGCGGTTCCCAAACAGAATGGTAAAAATTTATACTCCCCCAACCACCAACAATCATCAATCCATGGCTTGCTCGAAACAACAAGTGCCTCCAACTAACAACAATCCTGGGGGAGTTTTGTTTAATTATTTTGATTTGCTTTGATCTTTTTGGATCATGGGACTGGGCATCCCAGTTACCGCCACTTTCTCGTGAATGAGGAGCGGAGTCCACTCCTCTTGAGAATAACCCACCTAGCATGGAAGACACTGACAGCCCCTAGTTGCTACATGAGCAATTCGGGCATACAAAACAGATTATAATTTGAAGGTCTAGAGTTTGGCACATGCAAATTTACTTGGAACGGCAGGTAAATACTGCATATAGGTAGGTATGGTGGACACTCATGGCAAAACTGGGTTTAAGGATATTTGGAAGCACAAGTAGTATCTCTACTTGGTGCTAGGAATTTTGGCTAGCATGAGGGGGAAAGGCAAGCTCAACATGTTTGAATGATCCATGACAATATACTTTAACTGAGATGCGAGAAAACATAACCCATTACGTTGTCTTCCTTGTCCAACATCAACTCTTTAGCATGTCATACTTAACGAGTGCTCCCAATTATGAAAGATGTCTATGATAATATATTTATATGTGAAATCTCTCTTCCTTCAATATTCTTTCATGAATTGTTCAAATGACTAATACAATGCTTGCTAACTGTCAATAAATTTACAACCTCTACTTCTTAGATGTGAAGTCATTACTCCCCATGGGATAAGCAAATGAAACATATATAATTTCATATTTGTGACATTCAATTTATTCAACCATTTACTCATAGGATATAAGTGAAGCACACGAGTAAATGAAAAGCTACTCCAAAAAGATATAAGTGAAGATCAATGAGTAGCTAAATAATTATGCAACTATGTGAAGACTCTCTCTCATTTAAGAATTTCAGATCTTGGTATTGTATTCAAGCAGCAAGCAAAACAAAATAAAATTACATTGCAAGGATAGCCCAACTCATGTGAAGAAGCAAAAACTTAGGCTCAATCGATACTAACCGATAGTTGTTGAAGAAGAAAGGTGGGATGCCTACCGGGGCATCCCCAAGCTTAGATGCTTGAGACTTCTTGAAATAATATCTTGAGCTTTTGTGTCTCCTTAATTCCTCTCATATCATGGTTTCTCTTTTTATCAAAGCTTCATTCACAACAAACTCAACAAGAACTCGTGAGATAGGTTAGTATAAACCAATGCAAAACCTTATCATTTTCTAATGTAACAAATCACTAAAATTATTATTCAACATTGAATACTAAATGCCTCTGCATATTTAATACTCCTATCCTCAAATAGAATCATTAAACAAACAAACATATGCAAACAACGCAAACATAACATTAATCTGTCAAAACAGTACAGTCTGTAAAGAATGCAAGAGTATCAATACTTCCCTGACTCCAAAAATAATGAACTAAAATTCCCACTGTAATAAATTTATCAGAGCTCAATATGCAAAAAGATTCAACGTTAGACCATGCTCTGACTTTTCTAGGGAATTTTTGCAACAGCGGTAAACTTTCTGTTTTCAAACAGCAACATGCAAACTAGCAAAATAAGCATGGCAAAGGCTATCCTTGACTTTTTTTATTGAAAATAAAGAGGCAAAACACAATTATAACTAACAGCAAGCAAATACTAACAAAAGAAATTGACGCTCCAAGCAAAACACATATCATGTGGCGAAAAAAAATATAGCTCCAAGTAAAGTTACCGATGAACGAAGACGAAAGAGGGGATGCCTTCCGGGGCATCCCCAAGCTTAGTTGCTTGGTTGTCCTTGAATATTACCTTGGGGTGCCTTGGGCATCCCCAAGCTTAGGCTCTTTCCGCTCCTTATTCCATTCTCCATCGAATCGTTACCCAAAACTTGAAAACTTCAACCACACAAAACTCAAAACAAAACTCGTAAGCTCCGTTAGTATAAGAAAATAAAACCACCACTTAGGTACTTTAATGAACTCATTCTAAATTCATATTGGTGTAATATCTACTGTACTCCAACTTATCTATGGTTCATACCACTTAATACTAGCCATAGATGCATCAAAATAAGCAAACAACACATAGAAAACAGAATCTGTATCAAACGTATACTTCTGGAACCCCAAAAATTATGAAATAAATTGCTGGACCTGAGCAATTTGTCTATTAATCATCTGCAAAAAGAATCAACCTAAAAGCACTCTCCAGTAAAAAAATGGCAGCTATTCTCGTGAGCGCTAAAGTTTCTGTTTTTCACAACAAGATCACATAAACTTCACCCAAGTCTTCCCAAAGGTTCTACTTGGCACTTTATTGAAACAAAAGCTATAAAACATGATTACTACAGTAGCATAATCATGTGGACACACAAAAACAGTAAGGATAAATATTGGGTTGTCTCCCAACAAGCGCTTTTCTTTAATGCCTTTTAGCTAGGCATGATGATGACAATGATGCTCACATAAAAGATAAGAATTGAAACATAACGGGAGCATCATGAAGCATATGACTAGCACATTTAAGTCTAACCCACTTCCTATGCATAGGGATTTTGTGAGCAAACAACTTATGGGAACAATAATCAACAAGCATAGGATGGCACAACAAGCATAACTTCGAGATTTTAAGCACATACAGAGGAAACTTGACATTATTGCAATTCCTACAAGCATATGTTCCTCTCTCATAATAATTTTCAGTAGCATCATGAATGAATTCAACAATATAACCAGCACCAAAAACATTCTTTTCATGATCTACAAGCATAGAAAATTTTCTACTCTCCATATAAGCAAACTTCTTCTTTATAGCATACGTATTATCACAATAATCATCATAAATAGGAGGCATGCTTTCATCATAGTAAATTTGCTCATCAAAGCTTCGGGGACAAAAAATATCAGCTTCATCAAACATAGCTTCCCCAAGCTTGTGGCTTTGCATATCATTAGCATCATGGATATTCAAGGAGTTCATACTAACAACATTGCAATCATGCTCATCATTCAAAAATTTAGTACCAAACATTCTATAGATTTCTTCTTCAAGCACTTGAGCACAATTTTCCTTCCCATCATTTTCACGAAAGATATTAAAAAGGTGAAGCGTTTGAGACAAACTTAACTCCATTGTTTTGTAATTTTCTTTTATAAACTAGACTAGTGCTAAAACAAGAAACAAAAAGATTCAATTGCAAGATCTAAAGATATACCTTCACTTACCTAGCCTCCCCGGCAACGGCGCCAGAAAAGAGCTTGATGTCTACTATAGAACCTTCTTCTTGTAGATGTTGTTGGGCCTGCAAGTGCACATGTTTGTAGGACAGTAGCAAATTTCCCTCAAGTGGATGACCTAAGGTTTATCAATCCGTAGGAGGCGTAGGATGAAGATGGTCTCTCTCAAGCAACCCTGCAACCAAATAACAAAGAGTCTCTTGTGTCCCCAACACACCCAATACAATGGTAAATTGTATAGGTGCACTAGTTCGGTGAAGAGATGGTGATACAAGTGCAAAATAGATAGTAGATATAGGTTTTTGTAATCTGAAATAATAAAAACAGCAAGGTAGCGAGCGATAAAAGTGAGCGTAAACGGTATTGCAATGATAGGAAACAAGGCCTAGGGTTCATACTTTCACTAGTGTAAGTTCTCTCAACAATAATAACATAGATAGAACATATGACAAACCCTCAACATGCAACAAAGAGTCACTCCAAAGCCACTAATAGCGAAGAACAAACGTAGAGATTATGGTCGGGTACGAAAACACCACAAAGCTATTCTTTCGGATCGATCTATAAAAGAGTTCGTACTAGAATAACACCTTAAGATACAAATCAACCAAAACGCTAATGTCACCTAGATACTCCATTGTCACCTCAAGTATCCGTGGGCATGATTATATGATATGCATCACACAATCTCAGATTCATCCAACCAACATAAAAGTACTTCAAAGAGTGCCCCAAAGCTACTACCGGTGAGTCAAGAACGTGTGCCAACCCCTATGCATAGGTTCCCAAGTGTCACTAAACCCACAAGTTGATCACCAAAACATACATCAAGTGGCACATGATATCTCATTGTCACCACAGATAATCACGGCAAGACATACATCAAGTGTTCTCATAAAGACTCAATCCGATAAGAAAACTTCAAAGGGGAAACTCAATTCATCACAAGAGAGTAGAGGGGGAGAAACATCATAAGATCCAACTACAATAGCAAACCTCGGGATACATCAAGATCGTGCCATAGATGGAACACGAGAGAGAACACGAGAGAGAGAGATCAAACACATAGCTACTGGTACATACCCTCAGCCCCGAGGGTGAACTACTCCCTCCTCGTCATGGATAGCGCCGGGATGATGAAGATGGCCTCCGGTGATGGGATCCCCCTCCGGCAGGGTGCCGAAACAGGGTCCCGATTGGTTTTTGGTGGCTACAGAGGCTTGCGGCGGCGGAACTCCCGATCTATTTTCTGTTCTGGAAGTTTTAGGGTACGTAGGTATATATGGGTGAAGGGAGAACGTCGGTGGAGCTACGGGGGCCCCACGAGGCAGGGGGCGCGCCCTCCACCCTCGTGACCGCCTCGTGGCTCTTCTGACGTGGGGTCCAAGTCCATCAGGTGGGTTTCCTTCCAAAAATAACTTCTCCAGTTGATTTCGTTCCGTTTTGACTCCGTCTGATATTCCTTTTCCTCGAAACACTGAAATAGGCATAAAACAGCAAATCTAGGCTGGGCCTCCGTTTAATAGGTTAGTCCCAAAAATAATATAAAAGTGTATAATAAAGCCCATAATCATTCAAAACACATAGTAATATAGCATGAATGCTCCATAAGTTATAGATACGTTGGAGCGTGTCGAGGAGTCTTGGGGTCGGGCGGTGGAGCGGGGAGGGTGCGGTGGGTCGTCGTGGCGGTGGAGCGGGGAGGTGCGGGGGTCGTCGGCGACGGTGGAGCGGGGAGGTCTTGGGGTGCTTTCGGCGAGGGGATCTGGCAAGGGGGGATAGCGATCGAGATGGAGGGGGATCGAGATCGAGTGTGCTCATGAATATTCAATATTTTTTCATATTGAATATGAAAAAATATCATCAAATTTGAAAAAATATTCATGAATTCAAAAAGTGCCCATGAAATTTAAAAATATTCATGAGTTCAAAAAGTGCCCATGAAATACAATCGAGAAATGAAGGCTACAATTTAAATACAATCGATCTTAGCTAGCTATCTTTTCACAATCTTCTTGCCCTTATTTTTCGTAAATGGAGTTCTTCTCTTGAACGGACGTCCTTTAAGTAGGGTGGTCCTGCTTCTTCTTGTGGTGTATGCTGGTACTTCATCGGTCGTCGTCGTCATGTTCCATGTTCGGGTCGCCGTACTTGTCGAAGTCTTGCTCATTGGCGACTCCATCCATTCCGATGATCTTCCTTTTGCCTCTCCTCACGACAACACGACTGGGCTTTGACGGGTCAGTAATGAAGAAGCATTGGTCCACTTGGGAAGCCAGTACCCATGGCTCATTTTTCCCGGTGAAGTTTGCGCCCGCGGTCTTGGATTTGGCTTCGGGTATAACCATGGTGGTGAAATACCGGTCTTATTTTATGACGCTCTTGGCCCATCTGACACGGAACATCGGGACCTTCTCTCCAGCGTAGCTCAGCTCCCAGATCTCCTCGATCCTTCTGTAGTATCTGTCCTAGTCGTTACCGGTGTAGGATTCCATCGTTACCCCGGAGTTCTGATAACCATCGCTCTTCATGTCCTTTCCCTCGGTGTAGAATGTGTAGCAGTTGATATCGTGCACCTCATACGTCATCAAGTTGTGCTCGGCGCCCTGTGACAAGGCGAATATGAGTTGTTCTTCCGTGGAAGAATCCTCATTAAAGGGTACGACAGAAGCTTCTGCTTGAACCAACGCGTGAAACATGAGTTGTGCTCTTTGATTATATCTCTGTCCGTCCTCTGTTGGCCTCGGTCATTGTACGTCTTCTCAATAAAGGTTTTGTGCTCTACCACCCAAGGATCGACCACGTCTATGTGTTGTAGCGCGACTAGGTTTGCTCTTTCAAAGTCGGCGAGTCGACCCTCAAAGTCGACATGCATTTCATGGCGACCCTCACGGTGACCCTATCCAGCGAGCCTGTCGAGGTGCCTGTTGACGGGCAGACCAACGGGGTTCTCGATGCCTAGATAATTCGTGCAGTAGGAGATGCACTCTTCGGTCAGAAAGCCCCTAGCTATGCTTCCCTTTCGATGTGACATGTTGCGAACGTATCCTTTGATGACACCATTCATCCTTTCGAACGGCAACATGCTGTGCAGGAACGTCGGCCCGAGTTGGATGATATCCTCCATGATATGGACCAGCATATGCACCATAACGTCGAATAATGCGGCGGGAAGTACATCTCAAGCTCGCATAGTATCACCACGATCTCTTCCTGTAGCCTTCTGAGTTACCTCACGCCAACCGACTTCCGAGAGATGACGTCGAAAAAGTTGCATAGGCCAAATAGCATTTCACGAACGTGCGCGTCCATGATCCCATGGATTGCAGCTGGAAGTATCTGCATCATCAGCACGTGACAGTCGTGAGACTTCATCCCGCTGAACTTCTGCTTCGCTGAGTCTAGGTATCTGCTTATCTTCCCCGTGTAACCGTAAGGAATTTTTACTCCTACGAGGCAGGTGAAAAACTGATCGATCTCCTCCTGACTTAGAGTGAAGCACGCGGGAGGGAAGTCATTTCTGGTCTTCTTGGCCTTTTTGCCTTTGCGACGACTTTCCTTGTCCTGCTTCGCCACATCATCATCATCATTAGCGTGAAGCTTCTCCCTGATGCCCATTGATTTCAAGGTTGCCCTTGCTTTTGTCCCATCTTTGGTCCTCTCTGGCATGTTGAGCAGGGTACCAAGCAGACTCTCGCACATGTTCTTCATGATATGCATGACATCAAGGCTGTGAGGCACACGATGGATCTTCCAGTACGGCAAGTCCCAGAAAATAGACCTCGTTTTCCATACCTTCAGCAGCGGCTCTGGCGCCTTTCGCTTCTTTCTCGGCTCTGGCGCCTTTTGCTTCTTTCCCGACGGTGGGCAATCTTTCCAATTTTTCAACAGCTCGTCTATTTCCTCGCCGCTCCTCGTACGCGGGCGTCTTCGGGGTTCGGTTTCACCATCGAACAGATCCTTGCATTTCCTCCATGAGTCATCGTCGCGAAGCCACCTTCGATGTCCCATGAACACGGTTTTCGAAGACCCGGGATCTCTATCTAGCTGGCGATACATTGTGTCATCCATGCACCTGACGCATCCAGAAAATCCGTGGACCACCTGCCCCGCGACATATCCGTAACCGAGATAGTCTTGCACCATCGTGAGCAGTGCGGCTCTCATAGGGAAATATTCTTTCTCTGCGGTGTCCCACGTATTGGCTGGCGTTTTCCACAGCGTGTCTAGCTCCTCTTTCAACAGCCCCAGATACAGATTGATGTTGTTCCCTGGTTGTTTCGGCCCTTCAATTAGCATACTCATGTGAATGTACTTCCTCTTCTTGCACAACCAGGGGGGAAGGTTGTACATCCACACAAACACAGGCCAGGTGCTATGTGTGCTTCTCTGGTTGCCAAACGGATTGACTCCATCGGTGCTCGCGCCCAGCATGATGTTCCTTGGATCCTTCCCAAATTCTGGGTGTTCGAAGTTCAACGCTTGCCACTGGCTCCCATCCTTAGGGTGACTCAGCATCTTGTCTTTTTTATTTATCTCCGGATCATTTGCGTCATCTTCTCGCTTCTTCTCCTCCCTATCCGCGTGCCAACGCAGGAGCTTTGCTACCTTAGGGTTCGCGAAATACCGCTGCGGACGAGGAGTGATCGGAAAGTACCACACCACTTTTCGAGGAGCTTTCTTCCTCTTCTTGTATCGAGTGACGCCACACACTTGACATATGGTAGACTCCGCGTGCTCATCCCGATAAATGATGCAATTGTTCATGCACACATGGTATTTCACGTGCGGTAAATCCAGAGGACACACGATTTTCTTCGCCTCCTCGAAACTGGTCGGGCACTTGTTCCCCTTGGGAAGACGTTTGTGCCAGAATGACATGTTCTCGTCGAAGCATGCGTCGGTCATTTTGTGATTTACCCTCATCTCCAGAGCCATGAGCATTACTTTCAGGCGGGTATCCTCGGGCCTGCATCCTTCATACAATGAGTAACCTCGTCTATCTCCAGTTGATCCAGCTTGGCTTTCTCTCGGGCGGCAGCTCTTGTGTTATCCGTCTGCTTGAGAAGCAGCTCTTGAATATGAGGGTCCTGCACCCAGCCCATCAATGGTCCATCGTCGTCTGCTCCGGCATCTTCATCTTCATGATCATGCCCTTCGTCTGCTCCGGCATCTTCCTCATCATCATGTCCGGCATCTTCTACATGATGACTGTGTACTACATCTACTTCGTGATCATGTCCTGAAGATTCTTTGTCTTCTCGCCCGCCCTCGCTGCGGTTGTCTTGCTGCCCTTCCTCATTTCTTGCCCGGCCCCCATGGACGACTTCATAATCATCTTCATCACCTTGCCACCGATAACCATCCATGAAACCACGCAAGAGCAGGTGGTCTCGCACCTGTACGGAATCCGGGTCCATAAGGCTCCTCAGCTTGCATCTTCGACACAGACATCTTATCTCCGTCTCGTTCTTTTGAAGCATCTCGGCCTTCGTGGAGCTCAAAAAGCTATTCATGATGCCTTCGGTCATCGTGCGGACCATGGTCGCCTGCGGGGTAGAGCAAAATGATATTTTAGAACCAAGAAAAAATTTGGCATGACTTTGCCTAAAAATAGGACCAAAAAGAATGCATAGTGCCAAAATTCTCACCGAAACGGAAATGAATCAACATTCCGGCAAAATTGGCAACTATCGCATTTCAAATACCGATACCTGCAAACACAAACATATATGCAACACCACAAACATATGCAACACCACAAACATACATAGATCTAGCTAGGCCATAAAAAGTGCATGTGCACGTTGTTGGAGGGAGAAAAAAGTAGATCTACAACATAAAGAAAGCTTTCCCCTTACTTACCTATCAAAAAAGGTAATTTAACCACTTAATTTGGATGAATCTATGGTGCAAATGAGGTGAGGAGGAGGAGGCAGCCGAGACAAGCTTGGAGGAGGAGGTGGAGAGAATGAAGTGGGGAAAGTGAGTGTATAGGTGGCTGTCCAAAATATCTAGCTGGTCCCAGATTACTAATGGCGCATCACCTACAAATGCGCCATTAGTAACCCTGATTACTAATGGTGCACCAGCTGGTGGTGCGCCATTAGTAGTTTTGCAAAAAAAATAGTAGTGGCGCATAGTGTGGCTGGTGCGCCATTACTAGTTAAAACTAGTAATGGCGCACTGTGCCCTGGTGCGTCATTAGTATTTTTGGAAAAAAAATTGTTACTAGTGGCGCACGATGGGTCTGGTGCGCCATTAGTGTCTATCACACTAATGGCGCACCAACGCATGGTGCGCCACTGCTATATAGTAGTGGCGCACCACATGTCTGGTACGCCATTAGTATCCATATCATCTATAGCCCTTTTCCTAGTAGTGGAAATAGAGAAAGGGCATGACGTTCAGATAGGAAGAGGCATCTGGAATCAATAGCATCCCGGCCGGCTTGCCTGTCCCCAGGACTTCTTGCACATAAGGGCATCTCCAGCCGCGCCCCCAACAGGCCCTCCCCAGGCGATTTTGCCGCGCCGGCGCCGAAAAAAGGCCCCAGTCGCGCCCCCAGAAGCCCGTTTTTCGCCGGCTCGGGCCAAAACTGGTGTCGGCGGACCCAGGCGAACCAGCGCCTGGGCGCTAGAGCCGGGCGAAGCGAAAAAGGCGATGGGCCCGCGACCGAGGTGACCGAGGCCTTTTCCGCCGTTTGTTGACGCTTTTCTCACTTCTCTCCCGCTCGCTCGCCTTCCTCCCGCCATTCTCCCCCTTTCTCCCGCCAACCCCCGCTCGCCTTCCGCCGCCATGCCGCCGAAGAAGTACTCCATGCCGCGCGCGGCGGCGACCGCGACTGGCGCCGTGACCCAACCGAAGCAGAGGAAGCCGAGGGCGCCGCCATCGAAGCCACCGGGCCTGTCGAACGCCGAGTGGAGGGTGGAAGTTCAGCGGCGAGAAGCGTCACCGCCGACAGGCGAAACAGGGCGATAGCCAAGAAGGCCCGCGACAACGCGGCGCGCGCGGCGGCGTCTTCCTCATCGGTCGATGCAGGGATGAATCCGCCCGTCGTCAGCCACGCCCAGTACGCGCCCTGGGGACAGCAAGGCGCCAGATCTCCATGGGGTTCATCGTCGCCCGGCTACGCCGACGGCGACGCGCATGGCGGGTTCAACCCAAACGTGACCTTCCCCCATGGTCACCCGCCACGCCAAGACGCCCTCGCCCCGCCTTCGGCGGCGCAGTACCCTCCATACAACTACCGCCGCCCACCGCCACGCGACCACACCGACGCCCATATCTACCGTGGTCCGCTACCCTTTCGCACCTCGGCGACGCCGACGACACGGAGCCGACATGGGCGACATCATCGCGACAGATCGGCGCGGCGCCTCGTCTCCCGGTTCGCCACCGGGGCGAGGTAGTGGACCTCAGCGGCGACATGGAGGCCGAGCTCGGCTACGTCTACGGCGACGACGCGCAGGAACCCGAGGAGGAGGAGGAGGACGAGGAGGAGGAGGAGGACGAGGAGCCGGCTCCTGTTCCGACGAAGGGGCGCCAGAAAAAGAAGCGGGCGGCTAGGTCGGGCGAACCGCGCATCAAGTGGACGTCCAAGGAGGAGGAATGCCTCGCCGAAGCGTGGAAAGTCGTCTGCCTCGACCCGACCACCGGCGCGAACCAGAGCTTGGAGATGTACTGGGACCGCATCAAGGCCGAGTTCGACGAGCGGAAGCTCGTCGATCCCTACTTCAAAGGCGTCTACATGCAGCGCGGGTCCAAGGCGATGGCGAACCATTGGGGGCGTATCCAGTTGGCGTGCAACAAATGGCATGGAATCGTCGAGGAGGTCGCGGCTCGCCCGGAGAGCGGCGCCAGCGTTGAGGATCAGGTACGCACGCCGTTCGCCCGCACATCTTCGTCCCCTACGCCCGCCGTTCGCCAACTGTTCGTCCATCCGCGCAGCTGCTGCGCATGTTCGCCATGTTCCGGGGTGACAACCAAGACGCCGACTTCAAGCACCTCCACGTCTACAAGCGCATTGACAAGTGCGAGAAGTGGGCGGAAGTCCGGCGTGCCCTCGACAAGGCCAAGGAGACGTACAAGCCGGACGCGCCGACTCCGGGCGCGTCGGAAGGGCGGCCGGACGGCCACAAATTGGCCAAGAAGGGGAAAACGCCGACGCGGCAACCGCGCGAGTGCAGGAGTCCATCGAGCATTGCCTCGCCGACGCCCAGGCCCGGGCCGTCCTACGCGAAGAGAAGACCGAGGCGCGGTGGTCGGCGCTAATGAAGAACAACGCCATCAAGCTCGACCTGCTCCGGACGAACGTCGCCGCGAAGAAGAGGAACACCGACATGGCTTTCCTGATGGGCGGGGCGGACATGCTCCAGAGCAACGACGAGAAGCTCAAGGCGTGGTACCTGGTGCAGCGCGGCCTCATCCTGAACGAGCTGCCGACGGCAACGCCGACGACGCCCACGGCCACACGGACGCCAAGCCCGAGCGAAGCCTCTACATCGCCGCCCAGCAGTGTCGAAGCCGCGCCGACGCAGCCCAACACCGAGCTTGCGCACGCCGACTCCGCCAACACCTGGGGCCAACCCCGCCGAGTGAACCGACCCGCCGAGGCGGCGGCGCTCTGTTTTTTTGTAACGCCTGACTACGCCCGATCGCCGGATTTGCGGCGTCTTTTGAGAGCGGGAACGACCAAGTTTGAATTTACCGCGTCCTGGGGCGGGCGTGCAGTGCGGATTGAGCTAGCTCGCCCCCAGGGGCCGAACTAGCGCCGGCATGCCCCCAGGATGCCCAATTTAGTCACCCTAGGGGGCCGAACTAGCGCCGGCATGCCCCCAGGATGCCCAATTTAGTCACCCTAGGGGGCCGAACGGCTGGAGATGCCCTAAGTGAACTATAGTTATAGTCAAGCACACCTATGTTCAAAAGACCGGAGCACGCAATGCCCATCATTCACAGTCTACGCAGCAACTTACTCGTAGCACCAACACCATGAGAACATGGGCAAAGCCCGCACAACAGCAACCCTGGGCAGCTCAGCTGCACGGCGAGCTAGCAACAATGCTGGATCGGCCTATATCATTTTCACTGTAGCGACTAGCGAGCCACAAAATGCTCAAGAACAGCTCAAACTCGCTCTCACCTCGACCCTCTAGCAAGGTTTTCTTTCCTAGGAACCTCAATACCGTAGCTCACCTTCAGGATGCAAAGCCGCCCTATGTAAACAAGGTAGAGTACAAGAAAGCTGCAAAAACAGTTCACTTGTGCTCAGGATGCAAAGCCGCTCGATGGAAAAAAGGAACACTTCGTTGTAAAAAACACCTCCCCCTCCCTCCGTTTCCATACTATCTGTAATGTGCTTTTAGTTGAATAGTAATCTCTTGGTTATCGCAAAAATAGAATCACGTCGACATACCACTCCCCTTGTGTGTGCGTGTGTGTGTGTGCGCACGCGCGTGTGCGTGTGTGTTTTGAAATGTCTCTTGTCTCCCTTGACTAAACTACAGTTGCTCCTTTTTCATCATATGTCTGTAATCTCGCTCACTTATTTAACACATATTGATCTCTCGTTTTCTTAGAAAAGGAGGATTGCCTCGGGCCTCTGCCTCAGAATGATGCATGCAGCCAATTATTGATCTGTCGTGCCAAAATCTATTGATGATCCCAAAAATTATTTTCTATTTTGTAGCAGGGTGCTTGTTGGTGACCGGTGGGAGGCTTGGATTCATCTGGTGAGTAGACTAATGGAGGTTCAGCTTACTCATCAGCCTGATCAGTTGTGTTGGAAGCTTACTAAATCTGGTGAATTCACAGTCAAGTCAATGTACATTGATGTCATCAACTCTAGTGTTATTCCTAGTTCCAAACATGTCTGGAAAGTTAAGGTTCCTCTGAAAATCAAAGTGTACATAAACAAGTCGTTCTAATGAAAGATAATTTGATTAAGCGCAACTGGACAGGTTCTACTAGGTGTAGTTTCTATGATCGGGATGAAACTATCAAGCATCTTTTCTTTGATTGCCCGTTGGCGGGGGTGTTGTGGCGCTCGGTGCAAATTGCCTTTAACATTATTCCTCCGAATTCGCTCAGGTCGTTTTTTGAAACGTGGCTGGTTGGTATAGAGGCCGAAACAGCTAGACAAATTCGAGTGGGAGCATGTGCGTTGTTATGGGCAATTTGGAACTGCAGAAATGACTTAGCTTTTAACAGAACAACAACTATTCATTTTTTGCAGGTTTTATTCCGGGCTACTGCGCTAATCCGTATGTGGTCATTACTCACTCCGACGGAGGCCAGGGCGCGTTTGGTTACTGGATCTGTCCGGTGCGAGATGGTAGCGCGGGATATCTTCAACCGGTTTGGATGGCGGTCATGTAATAGGATAGGTGATTAGTTTACCTATCTCTCTATATTATGCCAGCCGGTTGTGGCTTTTGGGCCTTGTTTTATTTTGCTCGCTCTTTGTGAGCCAGCATCCTTTGTTACAGCACTTTGCAAGACATTGTTGAACTACTTAATTTATTTATAAATGTGGCCGTATGCACCATTCTGATGCAGAGGCCGGGGAGTCCCCCCTTTTCGAAAAAAAAACTTGAAAATGAAAGTGGTGGTGGTAAGATGAATGTGTATAATGGAAACATAAAACTCAAAATTTTGTGCAAGACTCACACAAAATAATAAATAAATAAACACATAACGTAGATCCTTGGCGACTAGCAATCTGTCTTTCCTTGGTCAATGACCAATGGGACATTTTGAAAGTATCAGTTCCTTCGGATAAGTGTCATGAGTCATATTTCTTGGACTAGGAGAGAGCTTATGTGATGAGACGCGGGTAAGAAACTAAACGCCCTATGTTCACAAGTATAAGGGTAAGCTCATGTCATACGGAGGCCGGTTAATATTGATTAACTTGGTGCTCATAAGTATGCCTATGTTCCTCTTATCATTCTTTGAGGTTCCAGTGGGAGTTAGGAAAAGACTGGACTTCTATCGCTCTCGCTTCTTTTGGCAGGGTGATGAGCACAAGAGAAAATACCGACTTGCTAAGTGGGATATTATTTGTCGACCCAAAGACCAAGGTGGGCTTGGTATTGAGAATCTAGAGGTTAAGAATAGATGCCTACTTAGTAAGTGGTTGTGGAAGCTCGCGTCCGGTACTGAAGCAATGTGGGCGCAAATCATTCGCAGCAAGTACCTACAGACTAGAACGCTATCACAGGTATCAGTTAGGCCGACTGATTCGCCTTTCTGGAAGGGACTAATGAAGGTAAAAGTATTACTGTTCAATAGGACAAAGGTTGTCCTTGGAAATGGTGCTACTACGCGTTTCTGGGAGGATACTTGGCTGGGAGAATCACCCTTGGCTATTCAATATCCGTCTTTATATCGTATTGCTCAACGACGTGAGGTGTTCGTGGCGACGGTATTTCAGACTATCCCCCTTAATATTCAGTTTAGACGGTCGTTAGTGGGCAATCGCTGGGAGGTTTGGCTCCAGTTAGTTAGGAGACTAATGGAGGTACAACTCTCGGACCAACCTGATGCATTACGCTGGAAGTTGACCAAGTCTGGAGCTTTTACAGTGAGGTCAATGTATCTTGATGTTATTAACTCAAGTTCCATTCCAACATCCAAAAAGGTATGGGATGTCAAAGTTCCTTTGAAAATAAAAGTGTTTATGTGGTTTGTTCATAAACAAGTCATTCTCACAAAGGACAATTTGATAAAGCGTAATTGGACAGGACCTACTAGGTGTAGTTTCTGTGATCGGGATGAGACAATTAAACATCTCTTTTTTGATTGCCCGCTAGCTAAGATCCTATGGCAGACGGTGCACATTGCGTTTAATATTACTCCACCCACGACGGTTACCGCTTTATTTGGGACTTGGCTTAATGGGATTGACTCCGCATTAGCAAGGCAGATTCGGGTGGGAGTTTGTGCGTTGATGTGGACCATCTGGTTGTGCAGAAATGATTTGGTTTTTAACAGAGCGTCACGAATTCATTTTTTGCAGGTTATATTCCGAGCTACGGCTTTGATCCGTTCGTGGTCATTACTCACTCCGATGGAGGCCAGGGAGCATTTGGTTACTGGGTCTACCCGATGGGAGATGGTTGCTCGGGTTATCTTCAACCGGTTTGGATGGCGGTCATGTAATAGGATAGGAAATTAGTTTTCCTATCTTCTTTACCCAGCCGGTTGTGGCTTTTTTATCTCTGGCTAGTCTGTGTTTCTAGCCTTTCCTTCGTTTATTTTTGAGACTATGGAACTTTGTATGCACGACTTGCTGTTTTCATTAATAAGAGGGCCGTATGCATCATTCTTGATGCAGAGGCCGGGGTACTCCCCTTTTCGAAAAAAAGAAAAAAAAAGAAACTAAACGCCCTTGACTAGGTGTTAATGCAAAATACAACACCTGGTATAAGTATGATGCCTACACGGCAATGCAACTTTATTTGTCATGTCATTGAAAAATGATTCCTACACCAATGGGACAAGAATCTTGTGCCTTCTCTATACCACCCAGATGTAAGAAGATCATAGCAGATATTGGAAGATGCTGCCCGCGGAGGCATCATGGTGAACATGTCCGATAGTTTCTTCTACATGGTTTTCCATGGAGAGCACCATCAGCCAAGGGGCGCATTTATCCTCTGATAGCATGATGGAATTCGTCACTGTAACTTCCTCAAACACGCCTCCAGAAAGCCCTTCAATTTCAGGGGTGTGCAAGGTCAATGGAATTAATGGACAAGGGTGAGAGTATGTTCACTTTTGTGGTATGTTAGTGCATGAAACAGTGGAAAATACAAAGACAACAATAGTCACAAATGAAATCAGCCCCCGCGTCATTGTAACTTCTGAAATCAAGCTGTTGTATGTCACTATTTACCAAGCATCACACTTGCGTTCTTATTTACTATGGTCAACTTTACTCACACATTTTTTGTTTCACAAGTAAACTTTAGTAAAGCATGCATGGCAACGGTGTTAAAAAATTGAAGATTGACCCTAAGGTCTCTTCCTGTTTCAAACTATATAGTATGCCAAATGTCAAGCATATGAATGACTTGGATTGATTTATACTCCATTTGGCATTCCAGTGGCTTATAACAAACATTTATACTCCATCCGTCATTTTGGTGGTTTATAACAAATATTTCATTGTGTTGCATGTGCACTTGGTTTTTCTTAATTATGTTGCAAAAGGATGGATTCCATAAATTACAATAACAAGTGTGATGGGATTTATCTAAATATGATGTCTTACAAAAGAGTAATAGACTTTGCGAACTTCATTTTCACGGCAACTATGATAATAATAAGGAAATCTAGAAACCCCAACAAAAATATAAACTCACTGTTAGAGTTGAATGAAACCTATACTGAACTAGAAAATTTGTGATCGAAGTAAATTAGCTAGACATCTGATATTTTCTGACCGCCTTGTCAAGACTTCTTCTCTAAAACTACTAGATTCTTGTCTACGTGTGCCGCAAGTAGAATCTCATAGACTCATAGTTTCGTAGACTTTGTAACTTAACAGATGCACTTAGAAGAAATCAGGAACAAATGCCATGATTTCATCAGTGGGTTCTCAGTTTGCATAGTCATATGAAAGACAGAACAACACAACAAAGCACTATATTGTGTGGGCTGCGTGCAGTAGATCAGTAACATCAATACTATATTATAAGCAATGAAGTAGTAGCTATCAAGATTCAAGCATGAGGACACCATGCGTGCAACAAGCATAAAGAGCCATTAACAAAGTGAACCTGCGGCGAGGGCCATAGACCTACCTGATAGACAACCCGCTAATCCCCCGAGAAAAAAAGACAACCAGCTAATGGTTGGTGACTAACATAAATCATGAGTTATGATCTAGTACATTGGAGCATCATTGTGATCTCAATGTGAGAGTGGTTGTCTAGCATGTAGCCTCCACGATAAATAGTAGTATGTTACCTGGAGCAAGCCAAAATGACCAAATTCATCTAACTATGTGAGAAGTGTAGCCAGAGAAATAGAGGAAGCTGGAAAGGCAAGTTTCATGGGAAACCTACGTGTATCTGATAGGAAAAGGAGGCATCTGGAATCAATGGCCTCCCGGCTGGCTTGCATCTCCATGGAGAACGCTTCATAGTAGTGAACCATAGTCATAGTCAAGCACACTAACGTTCAAGAGAACGGAGCATGTGATGCATATCGTTCATTATCTACATTGCATCCTCACATGTGATATTCATCTCACGAGAACATGGGAAAATCCAACATAATAGCAATTCTGGGCAGCTGCTAAGGATCCACAACGAGCTAGCGACAACGATGGGTTGGCCTCTAACATTTGCATGATAGCGAGCCACCAGCCCTTACATAGCTTCTGATTTCGTGCCTCTAGCAGGAACTGGTCAGATGGTGCAGCATGAAGGTGCCTCCCACGAAACATGATCATGTTGCAAGCTTGATTCTTGCCTGCTCGGTCATCACCCACATGAAGTCTTGGTGGCTGGCCACTTAAATCTCAGCGATGCTTGAGGCATTCACGTACTTGCTTCGAAAGCATCTCCAAGGAACCTTCAAAGCTCCTCGGGTCATTGGACAATCCAAAATTCATCATTTTTGTTGGAATGTCAACCTTCACCTTCACCCGACAAAGCTCCTCGTTGTGAACAAACTAAGACATTTCGTCCTGTTGTATTAAGAGGAGCCATTTTTCTAATGCTGCCTTGTGTTGGCGGCTAACATACCTTCATATTGTAGCGTGAATCCCTATTTATGTCAAAATCTTCTCATGATCCCACAAATTATTCCTTTATTTACTCAAAAAAAAAGAGAGGTGAGTGGCCAGCTGAATATATATAATGGAAGGGTGAAACCCGAAATCTATGCAACAATCGCTCAAAATAATAAAAAAGGACAAACACAAAGCATAGACCTTGGCGATAATCAATTTGTCATTCCTTAGTCAATGGTCAATGGGACATTCCGATAATATAAATTCCTTTGAATAGCTACAAGAGACATAAGACACAGGTCATAAACTAAACACCCTTTACTAGGAGTTGCTGGAAAATTTATCACCCGATACAAGTACGATGCCTACACGGCAATGCAACTTTATTGTCATGTCACCAAAGATTGGTTCCCACACCAATGGCACAAGCATATGTTGCCTTCTCTATTCCACCCAAATGTAAGAAGACGCTCGCCGTTATTGGAACATGCTGCTCACTGAGTCGTCGCGGTGAACATGCTAAAATAGTTTCTTCTACAAGGTTGGCTATGGAAAGCACCGTCAGTTGAGGGAAGCATTTGTCCTCTGGCAGTAGGATGAAGTTCGTCACTATAACTTCCTCAAAGATGCACAAAGAAAGCCTTTCAATTGCAGGTGGGCTGCAAAGTTAATTCCGTTAGTGGAAAAGGTTGAGAGTATGTTCACTATTGGGATATGTTACTGCACAAAACAATGGAGAATAGAAAGAGAGCAGTAGTCACAAATAGATTCAACCCCAATGCCATGCTAATTTGTGAAGTCAAGCAATTGTATGTTACTATCTTACCGAGATCCACTTGTATTTAGTTATTTAGCATGGTCAACTTTACTCATACACTTTTGTGTCAAGTAAACCTTGTGCGATGCGGTAAAGGTCTTACCAATCCTGGTAGACGTGTTGCGTGTTATATTGAGGGGTTGCGATCCCAATCACGCGTACAAGGTTGTTAGGAGATTTACATCTTGGAGAGGAAGAAAAGCTAGAGATAAGAAGATAAAGGATACAAAATATTCATCTAACTAACTAACTCTTCGGTGGTGAACTCCTCCTTGTATACGTCATGTAGCCGCAACATATCATGTTTAACACCCTCCCTTAATCACAACCTCATTAGGTTGAGATTATGCTTGAAGTCTTCAAAACTTCTTGTAGGCAATGCTTTGGTAAAACCATCAGCAACTTGGTCTTGAGAATGAATGAACCGAATATCCAAGAGCTTATTTGCAACTCTTTCTCGAAAAAAGTGAAAATCTATTTCAATGTGCTTGGTCCTAGCATGAAAGACTGGATTTGCTGACAGATAGGTAGCTCCTAGATTGTCACACCACAAACATGGAGCTTTAGTGCTTCTTATACCAAGTTCCTTTAAAATTGATTGTACCCATATGATCTCTGCTGTTGCATTAGCCAATGCTTTGTACTCTGCCTCTGTACTAGATCTTGAAACTGTAGCTTGCTTTCTGGCACTCCAAGATATCAAATTGGGTCCAAAGAATACCGCAAAACCACCAGTTGAGCGTCTATCTTCTAGACACCCAGCCCAGTCTGAGTCAGAAAAGGCACTGACAAGTGTGGAGGATGACTTGCTGAAGTTTAGACCAATGCTCAAAGTGCTTTTCACATATCTTACTATACGTTTTGCAGCAGTCATATGAACAGTGGTAGGTGCATGAAGAAACTGGCATACTTTATTGACAGCAAAAGAAATATCTGGTCTAGTCAATGTTAAGTATTGAAGTGCACCTACCAAGCTCCTATATTTCGTACCATTTTCTGAATTCAGAGGCTCTCCTTCAGCAAGAGACAATTTTTCTGTGCTAGACAAAGGAGTGGGTGCAGACTTACAACTTTGCAAACCAGCCTTTTTTACCAAGTCTGTTGCATACTTTTCTTGAGAGAGGTGAAGACCATCCTTGTGTTGCTTGACCTCAATACCAAGAAAGTAATGTAAATCTCCTAGATCCTTTAGAGCAAATTCTGCACTTAAATCCTTCAACAGTGTTGTTATTGCTTCATCAGATGAGCTTGTTAGAATTATATCATCAACATAAATGAGAACAAATATGGATACTCTTGACTTGTTATAGATAAATAACGAAGTGTCAGACTTTGAGGGAACAAAACCAAGTGTTTGCATCTTTTTACTGAGACGAGAATACCATGCTCTTGGGGCCTGTTTCAGTCCATACAAGGCCTTGTCAAGTTTGCACACATGAAGTGGTGCCTGTGCACTTACAAACCCAGGAGGTTGTTTCGTGTAAACCTCTTCTTCCAGAACACCATGGAGGACGCGTTCTGAACATCTAGCTGTCGTAGACTCCATCCCCTAGACACAACAATGGACAAGACAAGGCGTATGGTAGCAGCTTTAACAACTGGACTAAATGTGTCCTCATAGTCAATACCATACCTTTGTTTGAACCTCTTTGCAACGAGTCTAGCTTTGTAACGATCAATGGTTCCATCAGCTTTTCTTTTTATCCTAAAAACCCACTTGCAGTCAATAAGATTTTTACCTTTCCTTGAGGGAACCAAGTGCCATGTTTTATTTTTCCTTAGTGCCACAATTTCATCATGCATTGCCTTTCTCTAATTAGCATCACCAAGCGCCTCTTCAAGAGTGTTGGGTTCTCCTGGTTCACCTGTTGAACAAATCATCCCATATTTTGTAATATGTCTATAATCAATAGGTTTAATTTTGCCTTGTTGTAGCCGTGTGCGACGTGGAGTAGTAGCCGGAGCCGCTACAGAGAGCCCCGGCGCAGAGGATCCCACGCCTGGATCATCCTCCCCCGATCCCAAGGAGGATCCTGCCGCAGCTGCGTCGGCAGCAGCAGGTTGGTCAGGATCTTCTGCGGTCGTTCGCTGCGGCGCAAGCGGCAAACCAGCCACAGAAGATCTGGGCCGAGCAGCATCATCATTGCCTCGTGATTGCCTGGGCCCTGCTTCGTCAGAGTCTGCCCCCGCCTCAGGCAAGCGAATCGCTGCCCGCCGCTTGTAGACGAGCGGTTGGGCCTCAAGCCACGCGTGGCCCAGGCCAGTGCCGGCCCGCCAGTTGTCGGACGGCGATTGACGCGCGTGAGGAGAGTCGTCGCGGCCGTCTAGGTTCTACCGCGTGGCGGGTGGGTCGGTGCGCCCACATGCAGCCGTCGCGGTCGCACGCGCGCCTGCGGCTGTCGGGGATCCGCTGCAGGCCACCGATCCCGAGGTTGATTCGCCACGCTGCAGCTCCTGGGCGGATCCCGAGGGAGATTTGCTCCCCAGCGGCGGACACATGAAATAAGGGCCGTTTTCTTGGCCTTTTTCTTCATTATTTCCTGCAATTTTTGCGCTGTTTCCTGCGTCATCACAAAGCTCATGGAGACCATTAGTGGGGTTAGTCATATGATCATCACAATTTGTAATACCCCCTTGATCATAGCCGGAGAGATGAGAAGGTAAGAGCAAGATTTCCTTGCGAAGGAGGGCACCGGCGTTGGGATGAAGATCCGCAAAGGGAAATTTTGTCTCATCGAAAACAACGTCACGTGAGATATACACCCTACCAGTAGAGATGTCAAGGCACTTGACGCCTTTGTGTTGGGCACTATAACCAAGAAAGGCACATTGTTTTGAACAGAACATGAGCTTGCGTTGATTGTAAGGCCGAAGATTTGGCCAGCACACGCACCCAAAAACACGGAGAGAGGTGTAATCAGGTTTTGTGTGGAGGAGACGTTCCATAGGTGTTTCATTATTGATGACACGGCTAGGAAGCATATTGATGATGTGAACTGCTGTAAGGAAAGCCTCGTCCCAAAACTTGAGAGGCATGGAGGCTCCTGCGAGGAGGGCCAGGCCAACCTCTACAATGTGCCTATGCTTGCGTTCAGCTGACCCGTTTTGTTGGTGAGCATGTGGACAAGATACTTGGTGAGATATGCCTATGTTTTGGAAGAAGGAATTGAGTTTCTCGTATTCCCCTCCCCAATCTGACTGGACAGCAATGATCTTACTGTCAAACTTTCTTTCAACAAGTGCTTGAAAGTTGTGAAAAACTTGAAACACATCAGATCTTTTTTTGAGGAGATAGATCCATGAAAACTTGCTATAGTCATCGATGAAACTAACATAGTACGTGTGTCTACCAACAGAGGAGGGGGCAGGCCCCCACACATCAGAAAAGATCAATTGCAAGGGTTTAGTGGAGACACTAGTGGATACGGGATATGGTAATTGATGACTTTTAGCACACTGACATGAATCACAAATAGTTTCAATATTGCGCTCACCAACAAACGGGAGCTTATTTTTCCTAAGCAATTTTTCAACCAAAGAAAAAGAGGCATGTCCTAAGCGATCATGCCATCGTGTGGAAGACAGCTTGATAGCACCACAAGCTTGTTTATTGAATCTTCTAAACTCCGGAATCAATGGGTAGAGCCCTCGAACACATCTACCTCGATAGAGAACTTTCTTCGTGGCCTGATCCTTGATCAAAAAGAAGAAAGGATGAAATTCAAGAAAAACATGATTATCAATGGCAATTCTATGAACAGAGAGAAGATTCTTATGAGCACTAGGAACATGCGGGTTCTTTTGAGATGAATTTTACGACTAGGGGTATTAAAAATTGAGTGGCCAATGTGACATATACCCATACCTTCACCACTGGCTGTATGAATTTGATCTTTGCCACGATATTTCTCCTTCATGGTGACCTTCTCGAGTTTATTGGTGATGTGGTTGGTGGCTCCGCTGTCAACATACCAGTTTGTGTCAATTCCATAGGAGCCATCAGCCGCCGCAGCAACTTTCTCTTCATCTTGTGAGGAGTTACCGTCATCTTCTTCGTAGCGGTACCAACAGTCCTTGGCCGTATGGCCAGGCTTGCCGCAAATTTGGCAGCGGTTGGAACCACCACTGCCACCACCACGACGCCCCTTGGAGTTGCTGGAGCGCCCGCCGCCATGTGAGTTGTTGGAGTAGCCGTTGGAGTAGCCGCTGCCGTTGGAGCCGAACCTCCCCTTGCCACGGGAAGATGAGCGCGAGCGAGAGCCACCACCACGGCCTCTGGATGCAGCGTTTGCTGACGACTTGAAGACACCACCGGGACCATGAAACTGTGCCATGCGTTGATCAAAGTTACCGAGCATGCCAAAAAGTTCATCGAGAGTTACCGGAGTGACACGGGCATCTAGTGCGGAGACAAGGGGCTGGTAGTCTTGGTCTAGCCCATGGATGATGTAGGAGATCAACTCGTCGTCCTGGATGGGTTTTCCAGCCGCGGCCAGTTCATCGGTGAGACCCCTCATGGCGGCGAAGAAGGTGGCCACCGATTGATTGCCCTTCTGCGCATTGATCAGCGCTGTCCGGATGTTGTTGACGCGGCTGAGTGATTGTGACGAAAACATGTTCGCCAGTGCCACCCAGAGAGCGCGCGCCGTGGTGATCGCGGTCACCGTGACGAGTACTTCCTTGGAGAGGTGTTGGAGGAGATAGCCGAGGACTTGCTGATCCTCTCTCACCCAGAGCGGATGAAGAGGATTCGGCCCGGTGGTCTCCTTGCCGGCGGCGTCCTTGGTGGTGAGGACTTCAGCCGGCTCGATTGCCGTGCCATCAACGTAGTGGAAGAGGCCGGCGCCGCGCAGCTGTGGCGTGATCTGCGTCTGCCACAGAACATAGTTGCCGCGGGTTAGCTTCTTCGGAGCTCCACCGCCGAGGGTCGACTGGAAGGAGGCGGAGGAGGAAGACATGGCTGCGCACTTGATGGAGATGGATGAGCTAGGGTTTCTGGTGGAAAAAGAAGGCTCTGTATACCATGTACGATGCGGTAAACGTCTTACCAATCCTCGTAGATGTGTTGCGTGTTATATTGAGGGGTTGCGAGCCCAATCACGCGTACAAGGTTGTTAGGAGATTTACATCTTGGAGAGGAAGAAAAGCTAGAGATAAGAAGATAAAGGATACAAAATATTCATCTAACTAACTAACTCTTCGGTGGTGAACTCCTCCTTGTATACGTCATGTAGCCACAACATATCATGTTTGACAAACCTTAGTCAAGCATGCACAATAATGGAGATAAAAGTCAAGATTCTCCCTGAGGTTTGTTCCTACGTCAAAATACACAGGATGTCAATGCCCAGGATAGCATCTGAATGACTCAGATTCACTTATAATCCATTTGCATTCCAGAGGTTCATAACAATTTTGTTTCGTTCTGCCTCTTCAGTTTACTTTTTTTAATCTTATAATCAGGTTGCAAAAGGATGGGTTCCACAAATTATGATAACAAAGGTGATAGGGTTTTACTAAGTTTACTCTGTCTTACCAAACGAGTAATCAACTTTGTGAACTTCATTTTCGCAACAACTCTAATAATAATAAGGAAATCGAGAAACACCAATAAAAATACAAACTCACTACTATAAAAGTAAAAAAGAAATCAAACACATACTAAACTAGAAAATTTGTGATCAAAAGAAATTAGCTACAGATTTGATATTTGTGACCACCTTATTAAGACTCCTCTTGTCTAAAGAAAAGTAAAATCACCAGCTTCTTGTCTACATGGGCTGCAAGTAGAATCTCATAGTTTCTCAGACTTATATAACTAAACAGTTACGCTTAGCAGAAATCAAGAACCTATCCCATGATTTTATCAGTGGTGTCTCAGTTTGCATATGGTCGGGAAAGACAAAACACAAGGCACTAATGTGAACTTAGTAGAAATTCAAGTATAAGGACATCATGTGTGCAACAAGCATAAACAACCAACCAAGGTGAACTTGCGGAGAGCCATAGACCTACCTTATGGGCAACCTGCCTCATGGTTGGTGACTAACGTAAATCTTGAGTTATGATCTAGTACAGTTGAGTATCATTGTGATCTTAATGTGAGAGTGGTTGTCTAGCCGACGACCTCCACGATAAATAGTAGTATGTTACTTGGAGCAAGCCAGCATGACAAAATTCATCTTTTCTTTTCTTTTGTGCGGGTGACAAAATTCATCTAACTATGTGAGAAGTGTAGCTGCAGAAATAGAGGGAACTAAAAAGGCAAGTTTCACGGGCAAGCTCATGTAGGTCGGATAGGAAAAGGAGGCATCTGGAATCAATGGCCTCTCCACTGGCTTGCATCTCCACGGGGTACGCTTCATCATGGTGAACCATAGTCATAGTTTAGCATGCTAACGTTCAAGATAACAGAGCACGCAATGCCTACCTTTCATTATCTACGCCGCAGCCTCACTCGTAATGTCGATGCCACGAGAACCTTGACAAAGCCCAGCACAATCGCAATCCTGTGTAGACGCTAAGGATCCACAGCGAGCTAGAGACAGCACTGGGTCGTCCTCTAATGGTTGCTGGGTGGCGGGAAATCATATTGATCTCATGCGTCCAGCAGGAATTGGCCACTTAAATCTCCGGGACGCCACTTTTTTCAGTCATTCACCCACTGGCTTCAGCAGCACCTGCCAGGAACCTTCCAAGCTTCCGGGCTCTTTGGACAATCCGGCCTCAACTTGATGTTTTCTCAATGCTTGGAGGGTCTTCACCCGACAAAGCTCCTCGTTGTAAACAAGCTAGAGGAGCCACCTTCCTAATGGCCGCCCTGTGTTGGCAGCTGGCATACCTGCATATTGCACTGTGAATCCCTTTCTCATGTCAAAAACCGTTCATGATCCCACAAATTATTTCTTTTCTTTACTCAGAAATGAGAGGTGAGTGGCCACATGAGTATATACAATGGATGAATGGAAACGTGAAACGCAGACTCTGCAACAATTGCTCCAAATAAAAAGGACAAACACAAAGCGTAGATCTTTGGCGACAACCAATTTGTCATTCCTTGGTCGCTGGCAAATGGGACATTCCAACAGTATCAATTCCTTCGAATAAGTGCCATGAGTCATATTTTTCGACTACGAGAGAGCTTATGTCATGACCAGGTGTTGATGCAAAATTGATCATCCGGTACAAGTACAATGCATGCACGACATGCAACTTTATTTGTCATGTCACCAAAATTGATTCCTACACCAATGGCACAAGCATCCGGTGCCTTCTCTATACCACCCAAATGTAAGTAGATGCTCGCCGTTATTGGAAGATGCCGCTCACTGAGCCGTCGCGGTGAACATGCCAGATAGTTTCTGCTACAAGGTTTGCCATGGAGAGCATTGTCAGGTGTCAGCTGAGGGAAGCATTTGTCCTTTGGTAGCAGGATGGAGTTCGTAACAATAACTTCCTCAAAGATGCATCCGGAAAGCCTTTGGATTGCAAGTGGGTTGCAATGTCAATGGCATTAATGGGAGAAAAAGGGTGATAGTATGATACTCCCTCTGCCTGAAAATACTTGTCATCAAAATGAATAAAAGGGGATGTATCTAGACGTATTTTAGTTTGAGATGCATCTCTTTTTATCCATTTTGATGACAAGTATTTTCAAACGGAGGGAGTAGTATGCTAACTTTTGTGGTATGTTAGTGCACAAAACAATGAAGAATACAAAGACAGTAATAGTCGCAAATGGAATCAATCCCCGGCATCATGATAACAAGCTGTTGTATGTTACCATGTTACCAAACATAAGACAGAAATTATTTAATATGGCCAACTTAGGCTTTTTTGTTTCAAGTAGTATAACTTTAGTCAATCATGCATGCAAAGGGAGATAAAAAATCAAAACTGGGCCTAGATCTCTTCCTGCGTCAAAATACACAGGGTTGCTAAATGCCCAGGACAGCATATGAATGACTCACATTCATTTAAACTCCGTTTGGCATTCCAGTGGTGTATAACAATTTTGTTCATTCTTCCCCTTCTCTGTACATATTTTTTTTCTTATTCAAGTTGCAAAAGGATGGATTCCATAAATTACGGTAACAGATCTGCGAGGGTGTAGTGTATCTGAATTTACCGTCTTACCAAAAGAGTGATAGACTTTGCAAACTTCATTTTCACATAAACTTAACTTAATATGTAATAATAAGGAAACCAAGAAACCCCAACAAAAACAGACTCACCGGAAAGTTAAATCAAACCCATACTGAACTAGAAAATTTGTGATCAAAGAAAATTAGCTAGGCAGCTGATACCTTCCGGCCACCTTGTTAAGACTCTTGTCTACAAATACTGCTCCTCTTAAGTATGCCCCAAGTAAAATCTCGTAGTTTCTCTAACTTGTACTCCCTCCCTAAAATAGTGATCTACACACTCTTATATTTATTTGCAGAGGGTGTATATATCTAAACAGTTACACTTAGCAGAAATCAAGAACAAATGCCAGGATGTCTCAGTTTGCATAGCCACGGGAAAGATACAACAAAAAGCATTACATAGCGTGTGTTGTCTGCAGTAGGCTAATAACATCAACACTATATATAAGCAATAAAGTAGCTATCAAAGTTCAAGCATGATGTTGTGTGCAAGAAGCAAAATTAACAAGCTGAGCTTGCGGAGAGCCATAGACCTACCATATGGACAACCTACTGATGGTTCGTGACTGACATAAATTTTGAGTTATGATCTAGTACTGTACATGCGAGCATTATTGTGATCTCGACGTGACAGTGGTTGTCTAGCCCGCGGCATCCACGATAAATAGTAGCTACTAGTAAAACGCCCGTGCGTTGCCACGGGCTTTTGAAAAAATTTAAGACGCTACTCATGGAGCTAAAATAATCAAGAACAATGCCTAACTCACATCTTTTTCTTGACAATCAACTAACACACATCATACTATCGTCGTCACTCCCTCCCCCATAACTACATCCTCCTCCTTGAGTCACCGCGCCAACCCCATCCCGCGTCAGTCTGAGCGCCCGGCAGTTCCCGAGCGTTACTCACCCGGCCTCATGATGCGCGACTCCGTCACCAGCATGCCCTTGCACCACCTCATGCATGCCTCCTTCACCGACCAACAGCGGCCACGGACGACGTCAACAGACACTAAGGCCTTGACCACTGTTGCGTGCGGTGCTCTCCCTGCAACAGTGTATCAATTTTCAAAATGGTGTATCAATTAGCTCTCGTGTTCTACTTATGGCTGAAAAAAATTGTCTTCGACTTTTTTATTTTGACCCAATTCAAATTAAGTGGTTGCAATGAAAAAGGAAATTGAATTAGATTACTTCACTATATCATACTACTAATCTATTCTAAGTAGATTCAAAGATAATATAATAGAAAGACTCTAAAGTATCAAATTCTTCGAAAACACACATAAGAGAAACTTAGATAACTGTGAACTCCAAATGCCTGAACAACGAATCAAAATTATAGAATGTGCACAAGCATGAGCACAAAAACACAATTTATGGAGCCAAGAAGGTTTCATGGAGCAAAAATATTCTATTCTACATAATGATCTTTGCTCCTTGGGACTCATTTATACGGGGTTTTGCTTTGCTCTGACCTAGCATGCTGACCAGTCCCCCATATTTTTGTTTTAGCACAAAAAACATATTCATGGATAATATGAAACAAAATGTATATGAAAATTAGTCACCATGTACTGGACAGCAAACACAAAAGTACATGGATGGTATTAATATTACCTTGTATTAAAAGAAATACTACAACATGATATATAAAATGACCAAGCAGTAGAACTGATGGCCAAACTTCTCAAAATTCTAGTAAGAAAATTTTGGGCAATCATAAAAAAATAAACAAGGAAGTAGCTAGTCCTTTGCAATGCTTGATTGTATACATGATACCTTGCCCTCTTACAATATTATTCTTATCTGAATTCACAAAGACGCTATCTTCTGTAGTCCCCAGCTCTGAGGTAAACCATGTCGAGTGTAGTGGACAAACCGCTGTCAGCCCGATCATGACCTAAGATACGGTGTGGACCTGCTGGAGGGAAGCCCAAGTGCAACTTGGATGATGGCGTACTTGGAGCCGGCGCCGGCTCTCCCGTCCTTGCGGCAGCGCACGACCTGCTCCTCGGCCATGCATAGCCTCCTCCATGACCTTCGCTTCCCTTCCAAGCGGCTGCCAGCGCAGCCGTTGCTCGCCTCCGGATGGTGTGTACAGCCACCGTTGCACGAACGTTGTGGCCCTGCCGTTCTCTAGACAGGCCTCTAGATCAGCCACAATAATTCACCTAGATTTGGACCACAGGTGTGCTACTGCCGCCTCCTCAAGCGCATTGACCTGACACCGATGAAGCAAGCGTGCGTCGAGGAGAAACAATCATCAATTCATGTCATGGAGTACAACATTGCATAGTGCGAAAAAAATCACCTTCTTCTATCCGTCTCCTCAATCCAAGCTCGGCACCATGACTAATAGCACATCCAGCTCACAGCCCGCCAAAACTTTCACAAAAAACAAACAACAAAAATAATTAACTTGTAGCAAATCACTATGGAGATATGTTAAAATAAACCCAAAGTAACAATGGAAGAACAAATACACATCACTTGTCATTGTATATTTGTGATGATACATGCCATGTCACCCTTGCTAGATGCTTGCTAGAAAAGTCACTTTCAGAATTGGTTTATTATGAACATCTCCTTAAAAAAAACTCCTACTGAAAGGTGCTAGGACACATATCTTACATATCCCTCATTTGCATGGTCTTCCTCTACTCCTCCCTAGTTGAATCCATGTCTTCTCAATATTTTGAGATCAAAACTACTTTATACCATCAGTTCAAATATCAATTAGACGTATGCAAATTCGCTGTTTTGATGGAAACATAAATTAAGCAATAATAATTAGCCAAATACTCGTGTACACTGTCATGATTAAAGGAAACAAAATGAAATTCATTCACCAGAGTTCGTCAACTTACACAAAAAAGAGCATCATGCCTTGTCAAAGTACAACCTTGTGGAGCAAAGATCATATGCTTGTGGTCAAATCGACACCAATTTATCCTTTCTGGACAGAAGACGTACCTGCATCTCCTGTGAACCTTATCATCACAATCTGGAATGTTGAGGAACCGGTTCATCAAGTTTGCAACCAAACTATAGAAAATCCGTTCATGATCTTAGGAAGAACTTGATTTCCTATTTGACTATTAAACTGGCAAGCTAATGATGTATGCAATCAAAAGAAAAATCATGCTCTTCTAGGATGAAGGCATGTACTTTAGCAATGGCAAAATATAAAGATCTATGGAGGGGAGGAGGAGCCACCAATAGATCTGCACATGAAGAAGTAAAAGGAGGAGCCACCACCAGATGTGCACAGGGAGGACCCGAGTAGGTTGCTGGCAACATACTTCTTTAATATAGGAAATTAAGAATAATAATAGCACCAAATTTTGAACTAAAACCACGACGAGTAAATCGGAACGGAGGGAGTACTTAGCTAACTGAAAATAGATTGCTAGATGGACCCTTACTTCTACAAACCATGCATGTAAGATGTAACCACAAAACAAGCAACAATTCGAGCGAACTGAAGATAGATTGCTAGATCGGTTAAATAATGAACACAACTACCATAAATCACATCAGAGCATGTAACATACTATGAGAAATCATTCATAGATTGGCTGCTGGTACTTCATTCAGACATCACAAGAACCAAGAGTCAAATCACGGGCGTTGGTAAGGTTCAAAGCTTCAGACTAATCTAAAATATCAGCTCCATACCTTTTGTGAATGTGTGATGCGTGCCTTAGGACTTCCTGCTGTCTTGTAGGTATGCCCTTGGTTAGAAAGTTCTTGTTTCTGTCAGAGAGGTAGAACTGTCATCTGCATCATCTACTTACTCCACGGAAATTGATTAAACGGTCTACCACATCATATGCTAAAGAATGAAATCGCAGAGAGTAATAAGAAGAGGGACAAACACTGCAATTTGGGACCCCAGATAAATGGCGGGTTTACCTTGTGGGGGCAGTATGACGCCGGTAGCAGATCTCTGAAGGTTGATCCCTCATAGTGGGACTCAGATCCTGCTGTCCCACAGTATGGAAACAAACCCTTAAAGGATCTGAGTCCATACTTCCTCAACTTCCTCAACTTTGCAGAATCACATGTTCGAAGCAGTATTCAGTCACACGTCTGGTTACAATTGAACAATTGGACTGCAATGCCTGCAGATTTTCACTTGATGAGATTCTGTTTTCTAAGATTAAATACAAGCAAGAAAACAGACATTCACCTCCAATTACATCGATCGGGCTTTGCCTTGAGATTCAAATTTAAAATGCAGAACTGTAATATGTATGTATGTTGTTGGTATGGTTCTTCCTATTCTGGAAATTGAACATACATGAGGAATCTGCAGACTTTATATTTCAGCTTGCATTCTCTTTTTACACGCCGAAAAATGAAGTAAATACTTGTAAGTAATAAGTGTTACCTTGGATTCCTACTCGTAGATCTGGGCGTATTTCGTGTAGCTAGCAATTTGAATGCATGAGATTATGTGGTTGTGCCAGCGAGCCTGTCAACCAGAATGCAGAAGTCTGGGTCGTGAAAATGCCTGTCAACCAGAATGTAGTTCTTGTGCCTTAACACATCACATGCAGTCCTCGTGCATAGTTTGAAAAAAGAAATAATTCACAAATCAATATTAAGGAAGACATATAATGGTAAGATAAGAACATCTAGCTAGCCAACGGCAGAAGGACTCTTTCGGTTACCTGGCTTGTAATCATCATCATCCAGTCGCTCCCAAAATTATTCAGTACAGGGCCAAAATCACAATCGTCAGTCTCATGCAAATCTTTAATCTCCCATGCCGTTGGATACACATCAGGCCTAAAAAAAATTATGCAAAAAAATAATCAAGTATGAGATGTAAGATTCAGAGTACAGTCTTTAGAAAGATAAGTTTTCTTTCACAACAAAAGCCATCTAAACCAAGTCTGATGCCCACTAAAAACCATCTAAAGAGGCCATGTAATTGACCAATGGATTGTTATCTTACTTCATTCATGGAGTCCACGAGTGGGATCAGATGAGAAACTGAAGGTGATGTTCCATTCTCTATCCGTGCAAGAATGCAATCTTGCATTCAATACATTAATTACTCAGTAAAAAAAGCTTGTTGGTGCTTGCCGAACGGTTTGAGGCATCAGATATGGGAAGGGGATCTCACCAGATGAGGAGGTCCTGCCGAAGGAGGGGATCCCACGGGTCTCCGCGCCTTGATCCGCCAGAAGGAGTCGCCATTGCCGCTGATGGATCAGGACGTCGGTGACAAGGCGGCGGTAGCGCGCTCACCGTGTGTCGGAGCGGACAGATCGCGCGCGATGTGGAAGGTGCTGGCAACGGGAGAAAAAAACTTAAGACATGCCCATCCACTACCTATCTTACATCGACCATAACTTACATGAAAACAAACGTTGCCCACTATGAACACCACCACATCCCTGTGGCCCATGCAAGTCCTTTGACAGAACGTTGAGCATGTGATGCAACCTCCACTCTACGCCCACAACCCACAGCGTCATCCAATAGCAATGCACAATGCTGCTTTACAGGGATTCAAGGATCATGGGGGAGTTCTTGTCCAAATCGGGATTCAAGACGCTAATAAGCTTCAATGAAACCAGGATATTAGTAGCTCTCAGTTTCTCTCTTTAGCAAAGCCTATAAAGCAGATTTAATAATTGATTTCCGATTCACCTTGCTTTCTACTGGGTAACTGGAATTTGTTACTCCAATAGGTACCAAACCACCAACTCCATCTAAAATTTTCATAGCCACACTTAAGTTATACTGGTTCCAAGTTCTATTCGCTACCCCAAGTAATCATCAACCAAACATGCATATTATATTTTGTAAATTGGCATTTCCATTCCTGTGTAGCACAAATTTCAGATACCATGTTTACGTACGGATCCTTGTAGCCACCAGTTGCCTACATGACATAACCCACTCTACTGCTTCAGCAACCTGCAAATTCCCAACAGAGATATGGACACAGATGAGGCAGTCAGGCAATAAATTTTAGAACATCTTAATCCAATAGTTCGATTGGATTTGGAGAAAGTTCTACTCACCAGTGCAGAGCCATGCTTGTTACAACGTTGTTATTGATGGTGGCACAAATGGATGGCTGTCTCTGTTGCTAGCGTCGCCTTCTGCAGCGATAGCCACTCCATGATCGAGTAGGCCTTCCTCGGCAAACTCTCACAACCACCGCTCATCCACGGAGGTTGTCGACATCATCTCGACGTTGCCTTCTATTAACACAGCTCCCGTGATGGTGCTCCCCTCACTGGCCACTCTGCTACCCCTCTCGCACTCCCTGACAACAACTTCTATAGTATGAATATTGGAATGATATACCTGTAACCGACAAACTGAAACACCAATGACAAAATAATGCTTGATATTCTTACTACAACAGAAAAGTTCAATATTGTCAGCTATATGATTCTATAGTACGTACAAGGACATTTGTGTGTGAGCTTAATTATATATGAGAGGACCTTCAGAGCAGTTAAAAAAACTACATGGTCGGAAAAGAAAAAAATACAACTGAATTTCATCAGCTTGATTCATGTTGTTTTGAACTCTACCAAGAGAATAAGATGTCAGTATCCACTGTCAGTAGTTGCAGTGTGGCAACTAATTAGTGGTAAGGCAATTAGTCGGATATTCATATATGTAAGCTGAGCTCCTCCTACAGCTTTATAAATGATTTATGTAGAGAAGAAAGGCATGGTACTAAGGCAGTAATAAGTAATATTGAAATCTTCTCTGCATATAATCTATAGTATTTGCAGGTTGCAGGATGGTTACATCAGATTCCCGTGAAAGGTCAAGGAGACGTAGACAATACTAACGGAAATAGCTTCAGTTCAGTTCCACTTTTTTTTCCTATCACTTCTAATTTCTAAAGGATCGTGGATACCTCTAGTAAACAACTACTGGGAACCGCAAATGATATCTTGGGTTTTAACCAGCTGATTCAAAAACCAAGGGAGACAGATTAGAGATGCTTCAGTTATGTTCCACTGTATGCAGAAACATACAGTTCGTATGCAGCTCTAATACCCTGTATTTTTGAGAAACACCTTGTACTACACCCCTTCTTCATGAATGAAAAGCCAATCCGGCATTTTCATCAAAAAATGAACTCTTGGTTTCTAAGGAAACAATCTAAATCCAGTATGTAATTTGAAGTTCGAATTTCGTTTTTACTCAACAATAGTATCCACTAAATGTACGCAGTATAATTATGTTTCAAGTAATACAGGCAAGCTATGTAACTGAATAAAAGATAAATAAGGTGTGCCATAATGAGAACAAATAGTCATACAACAAATAATAATATCAAACCTAACCCTCTAACTCTTGTCAGCAGCTTGTATCAAGTTGCAGAAGGCCCGTGTCTGAATTATTGAAAGATAAAACACATCAAGTCTTATTACATAAGAACATGGAATCATAAAGAGCATTTACTCGGGCATGTTCGCGTGGATCTGGAGCATTGCCCGTAAGCTAATGGTGGACAGAATTTTAGTAGTGAAAGAAACAAACCAGTGTCATCCATATCCTCAAATTCCATATGAATCAAAAAGTGATAACTATCCTCGAGAACAAGCCATATACTCGTATTTAGTATCAATCAGTGAGCAGCATCATAGAAGTGTTATTTGTTTGGTTTCTGGCAGAGAGCAACAATATATATAATGGGGTCAACGCCTTCTTCGGAACTCCCAGATATGCATGCTCATGTTCCTGCCTGCAAGTAACAAAAGACTAAGCACTTAGCTTAGAATTCAATGTAAAAATGTAAATAAAGAACATGTAAAGGGGATAAGTACACCATTGATTATTTCTCACTGGAGCGCTACACCGGATCCATGGCATAGGAGGAAACTCTTTCAGATGTATACTGCTACAGCACACAGTACTGTTGAAATGCTAGCGGAAGAAAAAATTCATGGTAGAACGATTATCATTAAAATCATGAGGCCAAATGGCCAACAATTTAGTGGGGCCCTGTGATTTTGGGCCAACAGTGTTCATATATTTTCCAGTGCATATATCCCAAAGAACTTGCATCTCTTTCTTGCTTTTATTGTAACACCAGTTGATTAATTGACCACAAAACTGATAAAATATTCCTAAGCAAAATTTCTTCTAGTTAGAACTGAAGCCTTTTTGATGTTAGCAACTCATCTGGAGTGTCTTTCCCAACATCAAGAAATTAGGATGAGAATGAGGAATGAAGGATTCAACCTGGGCAGATAAAAGTTAATGCATTCCAAAATTGTTGTGGTGGACAGAGCAGCAGACGCAGCTTGATCTCATCCTTGTTGAAGTCGTTGATGAAGAGGTCCAGATTTTAACACATAGATGAGCAAACAATTCCCCTATGCATCGCTGGCTGAGAACAATGATAACAACTTTTGAGATTGATCTTAGGCTTCCTCCTCTGTGTCCACGAGCTGCAAGTCAGCCTCTGCCTCTGAATCGGTGTGCTAACGACGGGGGACAGGAGCCTGAGAGTGTGGCATGCTGCTGTAAACTGAGAAGGGGAGAAGAGGCCTACTGCCATGTTACTGACGGTGACGGGCTAGGCTGCTATCTGCGCTCCCCCTCGCCGACGAGCATGGACCTGCAAGGTCCCCAGCAGCATACATGGCTGGAGATCCGGAGAGGCAGGGCTCGGCAAGCAGGGGCGGGGCATAGAGCGCGGCGGCCGCGGCCAGAGCATCCGGCGTCCGTGTCGCCGTAACCATCGGCCGGATCCAAGGCGCGCGATTCTGACACCGCCCTGCCTCCTGCGCGTCCTCCTCCTCCTCCCGGCCGTTTACCGTGGCGGCGCGGAGCGTGTTGAGCAGCCCGTCGCGGTCGGCGGCGCGTGCTCGAGCCCGCCGGTGCAGGCCTGGAGCGCGGCGGCCTGGGCCTCGGCGTCGGCGAACCGCGCGAGGACTTGGACGGCGCGGGGAGGAGGGCGCGGCGGAGAGGAGGCAGGCCGGGGTGCGGGGAGGACGGCAGCACGGCGCGGCGGCCCTCGGACGGCGGCGGCGGGGGTCGATGGGATCGATGGGAGGGGGCGCGGTCTGGGGGTACAGGTGGTTCTGGCGTGCGATCCGGCGGCGGCTGAGCCAGATCTGTGTGAAGGAGGGATCGATCCCAGTTGTTTTCGATAGGATGACGAAAATAAACCGGAGTGCGATGACGAAAAAAAACCGGTGGTGGGTGTATGACGAAAAAAAACCAGCGAAAATTGACCAGGCGACTATTCACCAAGTCGTCAATTAGGAGTAGAGATATGTGAGAACCGTCGCTGGAGCAAGCCAACATGACCAAATCCATCTAACTATATGTGAGAACCGTCGCCGAAGAAACAAAGGGAACTAAAAAGGCAAGTTTCACGGGCAAACTAGGTGTAGGTCGGATAGGAAAAGGAGGCATCTGGAATCAATGGCCTCTCGGCTGGCTTGTATCTCCCTGAGCCGCGCTCCAAAGAAGTGAACCAGAGTCATGGTCAAGCACGATGACGTTCAAAGAGATTGGAACACGCCACGCCCATCGTTCATCATCTACGTAGCGACCTCACTCGTAGCGCTCGTACCACAGGAACATTGGCAAAGCCAGCACAGAGCTGCTAGAATCCATAGCGTTGGGTCAGCTTCTAACGTTTGCAGGGCAGCGAGCCTCATGCGGTCCAGCAGGAATTGATCACTCGGTTCAGCTCGATCCCCGCCTGCTTTGCCACCACTCTTGGCTGCCAGTTTTCATTTTGTTATGTCGCATTCCCTCCGTAACATAGTGTTGTTGGCGGCTAACATACCTTCGTATTGTACCGTGAATCCCTTTTTCATGTCAAACTCTGTTCATGATCCCACAAAATATTCTTTTCTTAATATTCTTTTTTTACTCAAAAATGAGAGAGGCGAGTAGCCACATGAATATACATATAACGGAAACGAAATTCTTAACTATGCAGCAATCGCTCAAAATAAAATGGACAAACACAAAGCATAGATCCTTGGCGATAACCAATCTGCCATTCCTTTGACAATGGCCAATTGGACATTCCGGGAATATAAGTTCCTTCAAATAGCTACGATAGAGATAAGTCGTATTTTTGATCATCCGGTCAAGACGGGGGTCAGAAACTAAACACCCTTTAGTAGGTGTTGATAGAAAATTGATCATCCAATACAAGTGCGATACGATGCCTACACGGCAATGCAACTTTATTTTTCATGTCACCAAAATTGATTCCTACACCAATGGCACAAGCATCTGGTGCCTTCTCTATACCACCCAAATTTAAGAAGATGCTCGCCGTTATTGGAAGATGCTGCTCACTGAGCCGTCACGGTGAACATGCCAGATAGTTTCTGCTACAAGGTTTGCCATGGAGAGCACCGTGAGCTGAGGGAAGCATTTGTCCTCTGGTAGCAGGATGGAGTTCGTAACTATAACTTCCTCAAAGATGCCCCCGGAAAGCCTTTCGATTGCAGGTGGGCTGCAAAGTCAATGGTGTTAGTGGAAAAGGGTGAGAGTAAGCTCACTTTTGCGATACAATGGAGAATACTAGACAGCAATAGTCGCAGCTGAAATCAACCCCAGCGTCATGGTAACTTCTGAAATGAAGCTACTGTATGCTACTCCTGTAAACTAATGTAAGATGTTTTAGATCACTACTTTAGTGATCTAAAATGTCTTATACTCCCTCTATGAATAAATATAAGAGCATTTGGATCACTAAAGTAGTTATCTAAACGCTCTTATATTTGTTCACAGAGGGAGTATAAGTTTACAGAGGTACCATATTAATGAACATCGTACATGCATTCAACTATCTATTATGGCCAACTTTACTCTCGCATTTTTGTTTCAAGTAAACTTTAGTCAAGCATGCATGCCAACACAGGCAAGAATCAAGATTGACCTTAAGGTCTCTTCCTGCATCAAAGTACACAGGATGTCAAAATGCCCAGCATATGAATGACATGGATTTAGTTATACCCCGTTTGGCATTCCAGTGGTTGATAACAATTATTTCATTGTGCCCGTTCTGTGTACTTGTTTTTTTTTTGGTACTCATGTTGCAAAAAGATGGGACTCCACAAATTAGTAACAAATGTTATGGGGTTTATCTAAATATACTGTATTACCAAAAGAGTAATAGACTTTGACTTTGCAAACTTCATCTCCATGGAACCTTAATAATAATAAGTAAATCAGGAAACCCCAAGAAAAAAAATACAAACTCACTGAAAATTAAATCAAACCTATACCGAACTAGAAAACCCATGGTCAAAGAAAATTAGCTAGGAAACTGATATTTCTGACCACCTTGTTAAGACTCTTCTTGTCTAAAAATATACTAGTTTTCTCGTCTATGTGTGCCGCAAGTAGAATCACATAGTTTCTAGAACTTGTATAACTTAACAGTTACGCTTAGCAGGAATCAAGAAAAAATGCAAGGATTTCACCAGTCGCGTCTCAGTTTGCATAGATCAACAACAAAGCACTATATTATGTGAGTTGTCTGCAATAGGCTAATAACATCAATACTAAATTATATGGAATGAAGTAACTATCAAAATTCAAACCTGAGGACAGCATGTGTGCAACAAGCATAAACAGCCTCTGCTCCCTCCTGTTTTAACAATGCTGCTCCGCTAGTAATTGTCCCTGTGTTAAAGAAAAAAGTGGGGCTAAATGACAAAGAACACACTACAAAGTATGTTAAATTTTAGTCCAACACTAACGAAGAAAATATTGCTAACCTGCTGTGTCAATCATGTCATCAACCATGATAGCAACTTTCCCTTTCACATCACCAATTAAGTGCATGACCTGCAGGTGGTCACAAATAGGAATTTGATATTATAATCTACCATTTTCACATGATCACTTCATGAACTATATGTGGTCGTTGCTTAGTCAAGGAGTAAAAAAGTGGATGGCTTTGCAAAATGCAATAAAGCATCCAGCTAATTAATCATCAGGTGATAAAAAGGTTATACATTATTTCTAGTTCTATTAGGACACATGTTTAACACTATGCTGTAATAAGAGTAGAACTAAAACTGAAGCGTGTGCATGTAACTGTGTTATACAAATAGAACTGATGAAAAAATAGAATAGATACACTCCAAATAAATCAATTCTTACCTCTGACAGATTGTGACCCTGTCTTCTTTTGTCAACAATAGCTAAAGGGGCGTCAGACAATTTCTTGGCAAATGCGCGTGCTCTAACAACACCGCCCACATCAGGAGAAACAACCACAAGATCCTTAGAAATTGTCTTGCTAGCAAGGTAATCCAGAATCACAGGCTACATAAAAAGAAGATCTGTTCACTGACAGTTTATCAACTCAAGTTCAGCTAAGGAACTTCTTCGAAAGGGAAGACAATTTTTGTACATTGTAAAGGAAGTGTTCATTCCTGCTCTGTTAATAGTACCTGTCCATATATATGGTCCACAGGAATATCGAAGTATCCTAATGCTTGTGCAGAATGCATATCACATACAATGACACGGTCACTGCCAGCTTCTGTAAGTAAATTTGCAGCCAGTTTGGCAGTGATTGCCTCACGTCCTTGAGCCTGCATTACAAAAGAAATAACTCAGCACAGCAAATTTTCACACATCGCACAAAGGGGGCAGGAACATATTCCCCAATTGAGGGCAATATGCAACTTTAAACTCCTCCCCATTTAAACATCTGGCTGGTCAGTCTTAAGTATGCCGAACAATGACCAAATTAAGGTATCCATAAGAGCAGCTGGTTCACCAAACAAGTCCTTAGAATAGAAGAACCAGCAGCACAAGAAGTAAAATACACTACACTAATAAAAAAAACTTTACAAGGAAAACCTCAGTATGTGGATATCACATTCAGTTGCATTGACACGGAAACAAATTGAAAAAGCAATTAGATATCTTTTTTCGTTGAACTGGTCTGTAATTAGATATTATGAGCTGGGAAGAAGCAAATCCAGTTAAATAAATCTGAAAATACTTCACAGCTTGGTTACACCAATACATCACCGACTTCTATCAAAAGCAATCGGCCAGTTTAATCATTTGGCCGTACCTTTCTGTCTGCTCTGGCATATCCAAAGTACGGAATGACAACGGTAATAGATCGCGCTGATGCTCGCCGACAAGCATCAATCATGATGAAGAGCTCCATGAGGTTTTCATTGACAGGAGAGCAAGTGGGCTGCACCAAGAAGACATCGCAGCCTCTCACACTCTCTTGCAGTTGCACGTAGATTTCTCCATCAGCAAAGCGCTTGATAAGGATCTTGCCAAGGTCTACGCCCAGATAAGAAGCAATTTCCTATACGAAATACAAAAAAAGTCATACATTTTAGAAGTATATAGGCCAGAAAGGTCGTATTCGTCAACGCATTGAATGATGGCACATACAGACAATCATAAAATAAAGTGTAAGCGTCTGATAGGTTTTGGGTGTATATTCTTCAGTGGCAGCATTGCAACTGCGGCGCCGGCGCAAACCCCTTTCCCTTTCATCATCCAAAAAGGGCCAAACTCATATGCAATCAAGAAATTATTATTGAATTCAGCAATTATTCCTGTCCAACCAGTACGAATCAGACCCCATACTTCTACAAATCGGATAAAAAGGTGCTTTTTTATTTTCTTTTCGGAGACAGGGGACAGGGAACGGCGGGACAGGAACCCACCTGCGCGAGCGGGCGGTTGGCGGTGCCGGAGAAGATCTTGAGCCTGGAATCGCGCGCCTCCTGCGGCAGCGCGGCGAGCCTGGCCTCCTGCGCGGGCGTCTTGGGCGTCCAGGCGGCGGCCCACGGGTCGGCCCCGCCCACCCTCTTCCCCGCCTCGACCACCCGCAGCTGCTCCGCCGTCCCGAGCACGCACCTCTGCGCGCAACCCAAAAAGATAAGAATCACAACCCCGCAGCCAGGGCCAGGGACGAGCGGGGCCGAACGCTCACCGGCGCGCGGAGGCGGGAGGCGCCGGCGCAGGACGCCGACGAGGAGGACAAGGACGCGCCGTGGCGGCGGGAGAGGAGCAGGGAGAAGGGCGACGCCGCCGCGGTAGCCGCCATGGGAGGGTAGGGTTCGGGGAAGAGGAGTGATGGGCGGGCGGGCGCTTGTCGGAGTCCGGGCCCTCGGGAGGCGGGGGCGGTGGCGCGGTGGTCCGTGGTCTCTGTCCTGTCCTCGGCTCGAGCCGGGCGATTACGGGTGGGGTTTATATAGAATCTTGCTTCCTCGTAGCCGCCCCCTCCATTCGCCGTGATGCCAACGGCGATTGCACGTTTGATCCCTTGATGATGGGATAAGTACGCTTCTTGCTAAAAGTAGTGCTGCCCGTAAATTTGGAAGAGAATAAATTGGCGGCCGTAACTTTGGAAAAGTTTTGATGAAGATAAACCTGTTGCGGCAGCGAGTCAAACTGTAAACAGCTGCTGCTTGAGCCAACCGTGTGCAGGGCCGATTCTGTGGTTGCTGAAATCTGTTGTGTTGAATCCATTTTAATTTAATATTCTACATATAGATAAAATAGACTTGAAAACTGAAAAAAAAAATTGGCCTGGCAAATGTAAAATGAAAGAGAAAAATGCCAGTTGAACAAAGGACTATCATAACGGTGATCTTCAAGTCCAGAAGGCTCCACGTAGCATAGGGGGCTGGAAGGCGGTGCCCGTGGACCCCCACGCGACCCCAAGTCGTGGCCAGGGGCTCGAGCCAATGCCATGTGGGCCCTATAGGAACCCTCTTCACCGCCTATCGGTGCTCATGGCTTTGTATTGACCTAAAAACGTCCCTCATATGTAGCGAGGAATTTTTTCGCCGTTGCACCTTTCTGTTTCGACCCAAATCAATCTGGAGGTCTTTTTCGGCATTCTGCTGGAAGGGGAATTATGCATGATGGCGATGTACATCAACCTTGTTTCCTCATGTTCATGTGTGAGTAGTCTTCTTTGAACAAAGGGGTCCATAGCAGTAAATAGATGGCTATCTCACTTCTTCTTCAGTACAATGATAACATGAGGTGCCCTACATGATTGTGATTCATCCTATTTAATTTTTATGGAGTGTTTGTTGTGGTGTGATGAGTTGTCACTTTTTATTATCATATGATACATGTTTTATCCGTCGATCCATATGTGTTCTTTGCTGCATAATATATGAACATAAATGATCTCTCATCTATTAGTCTTGTATTGGGCATGTTTACATGAATGAATTTTAAGAGGGAGTGGTGTATGTCAGTTGGGTCCAAACTTGTAGGTAATCCATTGCAGTGACAAAAAGTTCAGAAGGCTTGTATTGTGATGTTGCCATCAAGGATAAAAAGATAGTTGTGTACTTGTCCCTTAAACGTAAGGTGAAGACAATATTCTATATCATTCTTAATGTAATACTTTGTTTTACTTAGTACTTTGAGATGTATGTTGGATAGCGGTCTTAGAATGGATTATTAGTTATAAGTGTTGTTCGATTAACGGTCTATAGATGTACGGGTGTGATGCCTATATGCAATTTATCCCACGTATGATCATAATTATAAAATTTACAATTTAATCACTATGCAACTGTAATTTGTTCACCATGGCATGTGATACGTCTCCATCATATCCATTTTTTCCAAACACTTTTGCTCTTGTTTTGAACTCTAATTTGCATGATTTGAATGAAACTAGCCCGGACTAGCGTTGTTTTCACCAGAACTACCATGATGTTGTTGTTTTTTGCAGAAATAAAAGTTCTCGGAATCGGACGAAACTTTGCGGAGATTTTTTGTTGAATAAAGAAGAAATACTGAAACGAAGATCCACCGGAGGGGGCCACCTGTTGTCCACAAGACAGCAGGGTGCACCTACCCCCCTCCCCCGACCAGGGCACGTCCTAATGTCTTGTGGGCCCCACAGACGTCCGTATGACCTAATTCCAACTCCATAAATATCGTCTTCCCGAGAAAAAATAAGAGAAGAAATTTCATCGTGTTTTACGATACGAAGCCGTCGCCACCTCTTGTTCTTCATCGGGGAGGGCTGATCTGGAGTCTGTTTGGGGCTCCGGAGAGAGGGATTCGTCACCGTTGTTATCATCAACGATTCCATGATGCTCACCACCAGGAGTGAGTAATTCCTTCGTAGGCTTGTTGGACGGTGATGGAGATGGATGAGTGTTAGGGCATTTCCCGGCTTTGTGTTTTGGTGATGTTGATAACTCACCTTGTGGTCTAATCGTGTGCCAAGTTCTTTAGGTACACTCTGTTGGGTACAAGACGATTAGGCGTTGCCTCCGGGCGGAAAAGATCGAAGACGGTGTTCTCTACGTGTTTATTTCTTTGGTCGTAGGGAACCGTACTATTAAGAGGGAATCCACATCGGAAGGTATTGAGTGAATTAATGCACATTCATGTCCACCCAATGCCCAATGTCCCCTTCCGTTCGAGGAGAAAGAGGTCCTCCCTTCCTCCCAATACAGTGGTTTTAACCCCCTCCCCCCGACGGTTGTACCGCAGTGTAGGGCGGTTGTACCACTTGTCCGGTTCTTCCAGCACAACATCCGCCCCAGGGGTGATACCCTGGGGTTGCAGCTCCCTGGTACAGGCCCAGTGGAAGTGCAACTAATCCTCGAGTGGTTTTGGTAATTCATAACAACATATAGCTCATTGAACTAATTTTCATTCAAGATTAATGTTTCAGAAAGTTCAATGATTGGTATGGCATGGACTAGAGATGTGGACCCCTCAAAATGCAAAGGACACATATTGGCAAAAGCTCAAGACTCTTCATTTTCATTTTAGTGATCCAAGATCACATTGAGTCCATAGGAAAAGCCAATACTATTAAAAGGGGATGAGGTGTTGCTTAATGGATTTCTTGCTCAAAATGCTTAGTGATATGCTCCAAAAGCCCTCAACCACTTTCTCATTTCCACATATGTCCAAAACCTAAAGTCAAACTCGGCCCCACCAATTTGATCTATCCGGCGCCACTGAGTTCACTTGACATAGCCATAGCCAGAAACCCTAATCAGTTCGGTCTCACCAATAGGGATCTTGGTCTCACCGAGATGGGATTGCAAACTCTCGGTTTCCCTTTGTAACGTTTCGGTCTAACCGAGGTGAGCGATCGGTCCCACCGAGTTGGCAATGCAAACTCTATGTTTCCTCTTCGTAATGTTTCAGGCTCACCGAAATGAGCGATCGGTCCCACCGAGTTTACCTGACCAAGTCTCTGTTTGCTTATTACTGAAATCGGTCTCACCGAGTTCATATGATCGGTCTCACCGAGATGAGGTTTTTCCCTAACCCTAGCGCATCGATCTCACCGAGTTGGTATTGTCAGTCCCACCGTAGAGCCTAATGTTCACATTTTGAACCAGGTCGGTCTCGCCGAGTTTCACTATTCGGTCCCACCGAGTTTGGTAAATTGTGTGTAACGGTTAGATTTGTGTGGAGGCTATATATAACCCTCCACCCCCTTCTCCATTTGAGAGAGAGCCATCAGAACGTGCCTACACTTCCACTACTCATTTTCTGAGAGAGAACCACCTACTCATGTGTTGAGACCAAGACATTCCAATCCAACCGCAAGAATCTTGATCTCTAGCCTTCCCCAAGTTTCTTTCCACACAAATCATCTTTCCACCATATCCAAATATGTGAGAGAGAGTTGAGTGTTGGGGAGACTATCATTTTAAGCACAAGAGCAAGGAGTTCATCATCAACACACCATCTATTACCTTTTGGAGAGTGGTGTCTCCTAGATTGGTTAGGTGTCACTTGGGAGCCTCCGTCAAGATTGTGGAGTTGAATCAAGGGGTTTGTAAGGGCAAGGAGATCGCCTACTTCGTGAAGATCTACCCAAGTGAGGCAAGTCCTTCGTGTTGGGGAACGTAGTAATTTTAAAAAAAATCCTACGCACACGCAAGATCATGGTGATGCATAGCAACAAGAGGGGAGAGTGTTGTCCATGTACCCTCGTAGACCGTAAGCGGAAGCATTAGCACAATGCAGTTGATGTAGTCGTACGTCTTCACGATCCGACTGATCAAAGTACCGAACGTACGGCACCTCCGAGTTCAGCACACGTTCAGCTCGATGACGTCCCATGAACTCCGATCCAGCAGAGCTTTGCAGGAGAGTTTCATCAGCACGATGGCGTGATGATGGTGTTGATGATGCTACCAACGCAGGGCTTCGTCTAAGCACTGCTGCGATATTACCGAGGTGGAATATGGTGGAGGGGGCATCGCACACGGCTGGGAGAGATCAACAGATCAACTTGTGTGTCTAGAGGTGCCCCCTGCCCCTGTATATAAAGGAGCAAGGGGGGAGGCGGCTGGCCAGGAGGAGGGCGCGCCAAGGGGGGAGTCCTACTCCCACCGGTTGTAGGACTCCTCCTTTCCTTGTAGGAGTAGGAGAAGGGAAGGAAGGGAGAGAGGAGGAGAATGAAAAAGGGGGGCGCCGCCCCCCTCCTTGTCCAATTCGGACTAGAGGGGGAGGGGGCGCGCGGCTGCCCTGGCCGCCCCTCCTCTTCTCCCACCAAGGCCCATTAGGCCCAATATACTCCTCGGGGGCTTTCGGTAACCCCCGGTACTCCGGTAAATGTCCGAAACCTCCCAAAACACTTCCATTGTCCGAACATAGTCGTCCAATATATCGATCTTTACGTCTCGACCATTTCAAGACTCCTCGTCATGTCCATGATCATATTCTAGACTCCGAACTACCTTCGGTACATCAAAACACAAAAACTCATAATACCGCGTCACCGAACTTTAAGCGTGCGGACCCTACGGGTTCGAGAACTATGTAGACATGATCGAGACACGTCTCTGGTCAATAACCAATAGCGGAACCTGGATGCTCATATTGGTTCCCACATATTCTACAAAGATCTTTATCGGTCAAATCGCATAACTACATACGTTGTTCCCTTTGTCATCGGTATGTTACTTGCCCGAGATTCGATCGTCAGTATCTCAATACCTAGTTCAATCTCATTATCGGCTAGTCTCTTTACTCATTATGTAATGCATCATCCCGCAACTAACTCATTAGTCACATTGCTTGCAAGGCTTATAGGGATGTGCATTACCGAGAGGACCCAGAGATACCTCTCCGACAATCGAAGTGACAAATCATAATCTCGAAATACGTCAACTCAACAAGTACCTTCGGAGACACCTGTAGAGGACCTTTATAATCACCCAGTTACTTAGTGACGTTTGGTAGCACACAAAGTGTTCCTCCAGTAAACGTGAGTTACATAATCTCATAGTCATAGGAACATGTATAAGTCATGAAGAAAGCAATAGCAACATACTAAACGATCAAGTGCTAAGCTAACGGAATGGGTCAAGTCAATCACATCATTCTCCTAATGATGTGATCCCGTTAATCAAATGACAACTCATGTCTATGGTTAGGAAACTTAACCATCTTTGATTAACGAGCTAGTCAAGTAGAGGCATACTAGTGACACTATGTTTGTCTATGTATTCACACATGTATTATGTTTCTGGTTAATACAATTCTAGCATGAATAATAAACATTTATCATGATATGAGGAAATAAATAATAACTTTATTATTGCCTCCGTGGCATATTTCCTTCGCCTCCTACTTGCACTAGAGTCAATAATCTAGATTACACAATAATGATTCTAACACCCATGGAGTCTTGCTGCTGATCATGTTTTGCTCGTGGAAGAGGCTTAGTCAATGGGTCTGCAACATTCAGATTCGTATGTATCTTGCAAATCTCTATGTCTCCCACCTGGACTTGATCCCGGATGGAATTGAAGCGTCTTTTGATGTGCTTGGTTCTCTTGTGAAATATGGATTCCTTTGCCAAGGCAATTGCACCAGTATTGTCACAAAAGATTTTCATTGGACCCGATGCACTAGGTATGACACCTAGATCGGATATGAACTCCTTCATCCAGACTCCTTCATTTGCCGCTTCCGGAGCAGCTATGTACTCCGCTTCACACGTAGATCCCGCCACGACACTTTGTTTAGAACTGCACCAACTGACAGCTCCACCGTTCAATATAAACATGTATCCGGTTTGCGATTTAGAATCGTCCGGATCAGTGTCAAAGCTTGCATCGATGTAACCATTTACGACTAGCTCTTTGTCACCTCCATAAATGAGAAACATATCCTTAGTCCTTTTAAGGTATTTCAGATGTTCGGACATTGTCCAAAGGATCCACTCTGGATTACTTTGGTACCTCCTCGCTAAACTAATAGCAAGGCACACATCGTGTCCGGTACACAACATTGCATACATGATAGAGCCTATGGTCAAGCATAGGAACATCTTTCATTTTCTCTCTATCTTCCGCAGTGGTCGGGCATTGAGTCCGACCCAACTTCACACCTTGTAATCTGTGCAAGAACCCTTTCTTTGCTTGATCCATTTTGAACTTCTTCAAAACTTTATCAAGGTATGTGCTTTCTGAAAGTCCAATTAAGCGTCTTGATCTATCTCTATAGATCTTGATGCCCAATATATAAGCAGCTTCACCGTGGTCTTTCATTGAAAAACTTTTATTCAAGTATCCTTTTATGCTATCTAGAAATTCTATATCATTTTTAATCAACAATATGTCGTCCACACATAATATCAGAAATGCTACAGAGCTCCCACTCACTTTCTTATAAATACACGCTTCTCCAAAAATCTGTATAAAACCGTATGCTTTGATCACACTATCAAAACATTTATTCCAACTCCGAGAGGCTTGCACCAATCCATAAATGGATCGCTGGAGCTTGCACACTTTGTTAGCACCTTTCAGATCAACCTTCTAGTTGCATCATATACAACTCTTCTTCCAGAAATCCATTCAGGAATGCAGTTTTGACATCTATTTGCCAAATTTCATAATCATAAAATTCGGCAATTGCTAACATGATTTGGACAGACTTAAGCATCGCTACAGGTGAGAAAGTCTCATCGTAGTCAACCCCTTGAACTTGTCGAAAACCTTTCACAACAAGTCGAGCTTTGTAGACAATAACATTACCATCAGCGTCAGTCTTCTTCTTGAAAATCCAATTATTCTCGATGGCTTGCCGATCATCGGGCAAGTCAACCAAAGTCCACATTTTGTTGTCACACATGGATCCCATCTCAGATTTCATGGCCTCTAGCCATTTTGTGGAAATCTGGGCTCATCATCGCTTCCTCATAGTTCGTAGGTTCGCCATGGTCAAGTAACATGACCTCCAGAATAGGATTACTGTACCACTCTGGTGCGGATCTTACTCTGTTTGACCTACAAGGTTCGGTAGTAACTTGATCTGAAGTTTCATGATCAATATCATTAGCTTCCTCACTAATTGCTGTAGGCGTCACAGGGACCGGTTTCTGTGATGAACTACTTGTTGGGGAATGTTGCAGAAAATAAAAAAATTCTACGCTTCACCAAGATCAATCTATGGAGTCATCTAGCAATGAGAGAGAGGAGTGCATCTACATACCCTTGTAGATCGCGAGCGGAAGCTTTCAAGAGAACGGGTTGAGGAGTCGACTCGCCGTGATCCAAATCACCAAGATCCTAGTGCCGAACGGACGGCACCTCCGCGCTCAACACACGCACGGTTGGGGAAGACGCTCCTCCTTCTTGATCCAAAGAAGGAAGAGGAGAGGTTGATGGAGATCCAAAGAAGACGACGGCGTGGTGGTGGAAGTAGCGGCGATCTCGGCAGGGCTTCGCCAAGCTCAGCGAGAGGGAGAGGTGTTACGGAGGGAGAGGGAGGTGCAGCCCTCCCTCCCCCCTCTTTATATAGGGGCCCTGGGGGGGCGCCGGCCCCTAGAGATTGAATCTCAAGGGGGGCGACGGCCAAGGGGGGGGGACTTGCCCCCCAAGCCAAGTGGGGCGCCCCCCACCCCTAGGGTTTCCAACCCTAGGCGCAGGGGGAGGCCCAAGGAGGGCGCACCAGCCCACCAGGGGCTGGTTCCCCTCCCACTTCAGACCATGGGGCCCTCCGGGATAGGTGGCCCCACCCGATGGACCCCCGGGACCCTTCCGGTGGTCCCGGTACAATACCAGTGAACCTCGAAACTTTCCCGGTGGCCGAAGCTGGACTTCATATATACAAATCTTCACCTCCGGACCATTCCGAAACTCCTCGTGACGTCCGGGATCTCATCACGGACTCCGAACAACTTTCGGTTTACCGCATACTAGTATCTCCATAACCCTAGCGTCACCGAACCTTAAGTGTGTAGACCCTGCGGGTTCGGGAGACATGCAGACATGACCGAGACGACTCTCCGGCCAATAACCAACAGCGGGATCTGGATACCCATGTTAGCTCCCACATGTTCCACGATGATCTCATCGAACGAACCACGATGTCGAGGATTCAAGTAATCCCGTATACAATTCCCTTTGTCAATCGGTACGTTACTTGCCCGAGATTTGATCGCCGGTATCCCAATACCTCGTTCAATCTCAAGCATTGGCAAGTCACTTTACTCGCATCAGTAATGCATGATCCCGTGACCAACCACTTGGTCAATTTGAGCTCATTATGATGATGCATTACCGAGTGGGCCAGAGATACCTCTCCGTCATACGGAGTGACAAATCCCGCCTCGATCCGTGTCAATCCAATGATACTTTCGGGATACCAGATTATACCTTTATAGTCACCTAGTTACGTTGTGACGTTTGGTACACCCAAAGCACTCCTACGGCATCCGGGAGTTACACGATCTCATGGTCTAAGGAAATGATACTTGACATTGGAAAAGCTCTAGCAAACGAACTACACGATCTTGTGCTATGCTTAGGATTGGGTCTTGTCCATCACATCATTCTTCTAATGATGTCATCCCGTTATCAATGACACCCAATGTCCATAGTCGGGAAACCATGACTATCTGTTGATCAACGAGCTAGTCAACTAGAGGCTCACTAGGGACATGTTATGGTCTATGTATTCACACATGTATTATGATTTCCGGATAACGCAATTATAGCATGAATAATAGACAATTATCATGAACAAGGAAATATAATAATAATCATTTTATTATTGCTTCTAGGGCATATTTCCAACAGTCTCCCACTTGCACTAGAGTCAATAATCTAGTTACATTGTGATGAATCGAACACCCATAGAGTTCTGGTTTTGATCATGTTTTGCTCGCAGAAGAGGTTTAGTCAACGGATCTGCGACATTCTGATCCGTATGCACTTTGCAAATATCTATGTCTCCATCTTGAACATTTTCACGAATGGAGTTGAAGCAACGCTTGATGTGCCTAGTCTTCTTGTGAAACCTGGGCTCCTTGGCAAGGGCAATAGCTCCAGTGTTGTCACAGAAGAGAGTGATCGGCCCCGACGCATTGGGTATGACTCCTAGGTCGGTGATGAACTCCTTCATCCAGATTGCTTCATGCGCGCCTCCGAGGCTGCCAAGTACTCGCTTCACATGTACATCCCGCCACGATGCTTTGCTTGCAATCGCACTACCATCGCCTCCATTCAAAATATACACGATCCGGTGTGTGACTTAGAGTCATCTAGATCTGTGTCGAAGCTAGCGTCGACGTAACCCTTTACGACGAGCTCTTCGTCACCTCCATAAACGAGAAACATATCCTTAGTCCTTTTCAGGTACTTCAGGATATTCTTGACCGTCGTCCAGTGTTCCATGCCGGGATTACTTTGGTACCATCCTACCAAACTTACGGCAAGGTTTACATCAGGTCTGGTACACAGCATGGCATACATAATAGACCCTATAGCCGAGGCATAGGGGATGACATTCATCTTTTCTCTATCTTCTGCCGTGGTTGGGCATTGAGCTGAACTCAATTTCACACCTTGCAACACAAGCAAGAACCCCTTCTTGGACTGATCCATATTGAACTTCTTCAATATCTTATCAAGGTGTGTGCTTTGTGAAAGACCTATGAGGCGTCTCGATCTATCCCTATAGATCTTGATGCCTAATATGTAAGCAGCTTCTCCAAGGTCCTTCATTGAAAAACACTTATTCAAGTAGGCCTTAATGCTGTCCAAGAGTTCTATATCATTTCCCATCAAAAGTATGTCATCCAAATATAACATGAGAAATGCTACAGAGCTCCCACTCACTTTCCTGTAAACGCAGGCTTCTCCATAAGTCTGCATAAACCCAAACACTTTGATCATTTCATTAAAGCGAATGTTCCAACTCCGAGATGCTTGCACCAGCCCATAGATGGAGCGCTGGAGCTTGCATACCTTGTTAGCATTCTTAGGATCGACAAAACCCTCTGGCTGCATCATATACAATTCTTCCTTAAGAAAGCCGTTAAGGAATGCCGTTTTGATGTCCATTTGCACATCTCATAATCGTAGAATGCGACAATTGCTAACATGATTCGGACGGACTTAAGCTTCGCTACGGGTGAGAAGGTCTCATCGTAGTCAACCCCTTGAACTTGTCGATAACCCTTAGCGACAAGTCGAGCCTTATAGATGGTAACATTACCATCCGCGTCCGTCTTCTTCTTAAAGATCCATTTATTCTCTATCGCTCGCCGATCATCGGGCAAGTCTGTCAAAGTCCATACTTTGTTTTCATACATGGATCCTATCTCGGATTGCATGGCTTCAAGCCATTTGTTGGAATCTGGGGCCGCCATTGCTTCTTCATAGTTCGAAGGTTCACCGTTGTCTAACAACATGATTTCCAGGACAGGGTTGCCATACCATTCTAGTGTGGAACGTGTCCTTGTGGACCTTCGAAGTTCAGTAGCAACTTGATCCGAAGTACCTTGATCATCATCATTAACTTCCTCTCTAGTTGGTGCAGGCACCACATGAACATCTTCCTGAGCTGTGCTACTTACCGGTTCAAGAGGTAGTACTTCATCAAGTTCCACTTTCCTCCCACTTACTTCTTTCGAGAGAAACTCTTTCTCCAGAAAGGACCCGTTCTTGGCAACAAAGATCTTGCCTTCGGATCTAAGGTAGAAGGTATACCTAATGGTTTCCTTAGGGTATCCTATGAAGACGCATTTTTCCGACTTGGGTTCGAGCTTTTCAGGTTGAAGTTTCTTGACATAAGCATCACATCCCCAAACTTTTAGAAACGATGACTTAGGTTTCTTCCCAAACCATAATTCATACGGTGTCGTCTCAACGGATTTAGACGGTGCCCTATTTAAAGTGAATGTAGCTGTCTCTAGAGCGTATCCCCAAAATGATAATGGTAAATCGGTGAGTGACATCATAGATCGCACCATATCCAATAGAGTGCGACACGATGCTCGGACACACCGTTATTACCGAGGTGTTCCAGCGGCGTGAGTTGTGAAACGATTCCACATTTCCTTAAGTGCGTACCAAATTCGTGACTTCAATATTCTCCTCCACGATCTGATCGTAAGAACTTTATTTTTCGGTCACGTTGATTATCTACCTCATTCTGAAATTCCTTGAACTTTTCAAAGGTCTCAGACTTGTGTTTCATCAAGTAGACATACCCATATCTACTCAAGTAGTCAGTGAGAGTGAGAACATAACGATAGCCACAGCGAGCCTCGACGCTCATTGGACCGCACACATCAGTATGTATAATTTCCAATAAGTTGGTTGCTCGCTCCATTGTTCTGGAGAACGGAGTCTTGGTCATTTTACCCATGAGGCATGGTTCGCACGTGTCAAATGATTCGAAATCAAGAGACTCCAAAAGTCCATCTGTATGGAGCTTCTTCATGCGTTTGACACCAATGTGACCAAGGAGGCAGTGCCACCACTAGAAAAAATACACTTCCGTGATGATACATGTTTGTCACAGTAGGTCGCGTTTTTTGTCATGCATGTACATCCATGACAAATTTATGACAGAATCAAGATAGTCATACTGTCTTCGTCAGAGAAGTGTTCCATGACATTACCAAAATTATCATCACGGAAGTGTCCACTTCCATGACGTTAAATCGCGTGTCACAGAAGTGCTTTCGTCATGGGTGACCGACACGTGGCATCCACCGTAATGGAACGCTGTTAAGCTATCGGGTCGGATTTTGGATCCGATAACCCATTAACAGCCACGACCAATGCCAATTTTCCACGTGTAAAATTCTCATTGGCTGACGGATCCACGTGTCAGCTCCGCGTTGGCATAGGTGTCACTCATCCAACGGTCGAGATGGGCCTATGATATGTTGACACGTGGACCGGCCCAAAAGTGGCCCACAGAGTTTAAATGGGCCGACCCAACCGAAGGCCCATAAGATTTAGCGGACAATAATGGGCCGGCCCACTAAAGGCCCACCAAATTTAGCGGACCATAATGGGCGGCCCACTAAAGGCCCACAAGATTTTGCGGACCACAATGGGCCGCCCAACTAAAGGCCCACAAGATTCTCGCAGACCATAATGGGCCGATCCACTAAAGGCCCAACATTCTTCGTCAAATCGCCCACAACTACTGGTCTAAACTTGTCATCAATGCGCCCATGGTCACTTCGCCCGTTAATCGTCCGCTAAGTAATTGGGCGAATTATGGCCGGTGTATTTCGGCCCGTTAAAGGTCCGGCTTCATTTGGGCCCATTTACAAAGCCATCAAAACTTTCGCCCATAAACCACCGTGAAGGATTTGGGTCATATTCGCCATGTCGCTATTCGCCCGTTAGAGGCCCACTATAGATTTGGCCCACTTTCGCCTGTTGTCATTTTCGCCCGTTAACATCGGACGAAACCATGGGCCATATGTGGCCTAACGTCATATCGGGCCCATTAACGACCCATATAAAATGACGATAATCTAGCCCGACCAAGTTCCTACCGTTAAAGGCCCGTGTATTAGGTCGGCAGATTTACGCCCGTCCAATTTCGCCTCTCAAATATCCGCGTCGTAAATGGGCCACCATTTCGGCCTGCTAAGTCCAGTGGGTTATTTGGCACAATCAGGGCCCAATCTCACTTTCGGTCTATTAAAGGCCCATGTTTTTTATGGGCTCGACATATTTACACCTGTAAACGGCCTACTTTTACTGAGGGCCCAAATTATGTTTAGGCCTGTTAAAGGCCCACTATGGGCACAGGCCTACTAGAAAAATTTGAAAGCTTATGCTAATTTAAGCCCAGATATTTTTAGTGGGCTACATGCCAATTTCGGCCCATAATCGTTTTTAGCCCAATTGGAATGGGCCCGACGAATGTTGGCATGTTGGGCTCCTACGAAGCTTTCGTCCGAATACATTACTAAGATAAACCTACACTATACAAAAATAGCGTCATAATTATCGCAACTGCAAAAGATCATAAATGTTGTATCACAACAAAATAAATTCCAATCATACAACAAAAGGCCTGTTGGCATAAAGTTTACAATCCTTCCGGATAAAAGCACCATCGATGTATAGAAGCACGATCATTTGACCCGAAAAGTGCTAATGTTTCAGTTGTAGAATCTGATGGAGCAGCACGATCTCCACCTTTTTTCCGCCATTGCTCTTCAACAATGAAGCGAATGTCTGATAGTTTGGTTTCAAAACCATTCATATCTTGACGGCATTTCTCAACCACTATTCTTGTTTCTGAAACAACATCCATTAGGGATTAGACTTGTGTCTGGAGCACAGATATATCACTCTGTCTAGCAGGAAGATTTTGTTCAGTAGGCGATTTGGACGAGGTTACCTTGACAACCAACCCAGAATTACACAGGAAGGTGCTTTTTGCACTGTTAGTGGAGAGATACTGATGCACTGCAGCAAGAGGTGACATTGTGCCTGTAGTAGCCTCGTCACCTTCAGGTGGTTGTGGCTATTCAATCATTTGTTCCATAGCTTCCTGAAAGTTTGAACTTGTAGATTAGTGTACCAAAGGAGTTACTAATGAGACAAAAACAAACAAAGTAGGTTAAACGCTTATACATAACTTATTTTGGTGAACTATTGTAATACATTAGCATGTATTGTAGTGCCAACTACATAATAAAATCACTTTCGAACATATGTCCATGTAGCATGCCCATTGTATTGTCTATTTCCTCACATTCGCTGACATCTAAGGATAAAGAGACATGGTTTAAAGTAGGATGAACATAGTATGACATCATTCATATCATGGGCAAACAGATATAAAACAAACAGTGCTATTTTATCATTTTGTGCGACGTGAACATAACAACTAGATTACGATCAAGACCAAAAGAATATCATTCATCTCTTTTAAACCATGTAAGGTGAAATGATACGTTAAGACAACTGTATAAAAGTGAACAGAGTAACTGACATTTGCTGCAAACCAAGTAGTTAAATGAACACATCACAGTACCAATCAGTTCAAGGCAGGAGGAGTAAGGACTTACAAGAGCGGCTTGAACTGGTGTGCTCATGCCCTTCATCTTGCTGGTGTGGCAATCCTTGAAGATTTGCACTGCATTTGGTTCAGGTTCTTTTTGGTCCGCATGGGCTTTCCGCTGTATTTGGAACAAGTCAATATAGATATGATAGTATGGCACAAAAAAAGAAGGAAGCAGCAGCTATTTACAAGAGCCTCGCAGTGTGCAATATAGCTACGAGATCCTGTTCTCTGTTGGAATTTCAGTTTAGAACGGTTGGTTTTGTTCTTCAAACAGTTAGCCTAGAAGAAGATACACTTGTAAGGCACATACATAAATACAAGTTCAATATGTGGTCTGATCAAATACATATAGCTTAATTCGATACTTTGGATCGCACCGAGTGTTTAACGAGGGCTGTCCATCTTCATCTGTAATATATTCCATCGAGATGTTTGGGCGATTTCATTGTTAGCCTTGCCTTCAAAGTGAGATTTTCTAAGGTGGTACCGACATCGTCGCAGAAAGCGCATCGAAAAACATGAGTGCATGCTTGTTTAGTTGCATCATCTTTCGGATCCAACTTGAACCTCATCTGCTGAAAAAGAATGTGACTCTTATTAGGAGGAAGCTAGAAAGTATGGGACAGAGCAAGACAATACTACTAATTGCGATGAATAACATTACTTACGGATAAATGGTCAAGGAAGGTGTTAAACGGGTATTGTCTTTCTCATTCCCGCCCGGATCCACGTTGGGAGGATACGCGATGACACCTAATGGCAACGGCCGCCTCGATACTAACTTGGCCGACTCAGAGCATCACGTGGCCTTTTTAAACCTGCCTCAAAATGGATCTCCATTCTTCCTCCTTTAGATTTTGTTAATCATCAAGCATTATCCTCGATGTATGTTTCGCTATGCCGTGGTGCTAGTTCAACAACGAATATGGAAAGTGTTAGTGTACATCAAACCGTGAGAGTACATATAAAGGAGCATGCAATCGCAACTTGACTCGGCCAGTACCGCCTTGGTGTTGATGCTCATGAGGTTCATCCGATCTTGCCAAGTCTGTTGTTAGTCTGCCATGGAAGCCGGTCCGACCGGTCCGAAAAAGCCCGAGCTCGAGCCTAGTTTTTAGCCCGACGGCTGGGCGGCCGCCTGGGCCCGCTCGTTTTGCCATTTTGAAGGTCGGGCTGGCTGCTCAAGCCCGACGGGCTTTACGTGCTCGGTCGGGCTCGGGCCTAGAAACACAGGCCGATGGCCGGCGCCGGCCTGCTGCCTGAAGTTTTTGTGTCGGGCTTGGCTAGGCCCGCCCGAGGTTTGCCAGTATACTGTTGTGTCAATAGTGCTTCTAAGTAGTGTTAGGTGTGAAGGCAGCTTGGGAACCGCCGCCCGAGCAAATGAACAAGTAATTGGTTGAGATGTCGTACAGTTGAAGCGGATGTCGCAATCGGTGGAGCAGTGATCTTGTGTTTGTAGATTTAGCGGTGGACTTGGACCTTCTATCGCACTATAAGTACCAAGAGAATCTCGACGGCAGAGCCTTTTTCGCTTTCACCCGACGAGTAACAAAGACTCCCTACTATATTATTTTCCTTGCTCTTTTTGACTTTGCCATGTCAAGTTGTACCCACAACACAAAAGAATAAAATCACTCTTCGTAACTCATTGATGCATGATACGCATAAGCAATACTTTGATGTAAGACAACCGTATGAGGATGGAATATGTAAGAAAAACAGACGGCATGGCATATTCACAGCTATGATGTGCAAACTAAGGTATGATTTTCAAGAAAATAGAAGTAATGCAAGCTAGACACCATATGAAAGATGCAACCAATATTACTCGCAAGTTAAAAGTGTCTTGTCATAAGTGGCAATTCAAAAATTAGAAGCAAGACAACGAGAAATCAATGCAAGATGCAACCACTATCAAACCGCCATGTTAAAAGCGCCCAATCATGAGTTATTGATGGATACACAACAGCAAAGATTTTGATGTAAGAACATGGTATGATAGATAGATGCAAGGTATTCTAGACACGTAAAGCCATGTCATATGCACATGTATAACGATAAACTCAGCAGTGCAATTTAATCAAAATAGAAGAAATACAAAGCTAGACAACATATGCAACATGAAACCAATTATCACACTATCAACTTAGAGCAAGCACTGCGATGGTGGAGTGCGGGAGATGAACTCATCATGTAGACTTGGGACTTCAACTTCATTAGTACTAGAAGTGGCAAATCTAGAGAGTCTCTGTTTACGTCGGTGCGGAGTACCACCAACATCCCCTAACTTACTCTTTTCCTTCCTATTTTCTGATATTGCCTTATGAAGTCAAAACCACAAGAAGATGAATAAAATTAGCTCAGATAACTGGTTGATGCATGATCTGATTTAACACTACTTTGATGTAAGGCAAGCGCAGGAGGATGGAATATATACAAAAAGACAGCGTTTCATATTCACACGCATTTATAGGAGGATGGAATATGTATGAAAAACAAGAAGCGGAAGGCATTTCAACAAAATTAGAAGAAATGAAAGCTAGGTACCATATGAACATGCAACCAATATCACTCTATCAGGTAAAAAGTGTCTCATCATAAGTGCCATTTCAAGAAATTAGAAGCAGTACAAGCTAGAAGACAATGCAAGATGCAACCTACATCACAGTCCCAACTTAAATGTGTCTTATGGGTAAGTGATCATTGCAGGTATAAGTTGTAAGCTACGCAGATGCAATCCAACATAATCAGAAGCAACACAAACTAGACATCATACGGAAAACTCAACCACGTATAATAGTTCCAAGTAAGAGCAAGCACCTGTGATGGTGGAGTAGGGGAGATGTGCTCATCGTGTACACGTATGTTCTAGAAACAGGAACACGTGTCATATTCACAAGCATTATGTGTAAAGTAAGCAGATGCAATTCAAGTTAGAAGCAATACAAGCTAGACATCATACGCAACATGCAACCACATATAATAGTGTCAAGTTAGAGCAAGCACTGTGATGGTGGAGTAGGGAGATGTGCTCATCATCTACATAGCTACGCTGACTGCCTAGCCTTGTGTTGTCTTGCGAATCTTGTTGGGAGGATGGCGGAGTAGAATCTGAGAGACCCCTGCTTGAGTTGTTCAAGGACCACCATCATCCATCGCCGGACTAATTTCCTTCAGCTGTAATGATTTTGCATTGTGAAGTCAAACCGATAAGAAAAAGGAATAAAATTCGCTCTTCGTAACTCATTCATGCATGATACCGATTTAACACTACTCGGATGAAAGGTAAACACATGATGCGAGGATGGAATATGTATGAAAATAGGATGGTGTGACATATTCACACCTATGATGTGGTAACTAAGGTATAGGCATTTCAACAAATTAGAAGCACTGCAAGCTAGACACCATATGAAAGATGCAACCAATATCACTCTGCCAAGTTCAAACTGTATGGCATTTCAACAAATTAAAAGCAGTATATGCTAGAAATCATATGCAAGACACAACCAATACCACATCGGCGACTTAAAGGTGCCTTATCATAAGTGACTGATGCGGGATATGCAAGAATAGTAGTCTGATGTAGAAACAGGAACACATGTCATATTCACAGGCATTATGTGTAAAGTAAGCAGATGCAATTCAACAAAGATAGAAGCAATACAAGCTAGACATCATACACAACATGGAACCACATATAATAGTGCCAAGTTAGAGCAAGCACTGTGATGGTGGAGTAGGGAGATGTGCTCATCATCAACACAGCCTACGCTGACTATCTAGCCTTGCGTTGTCTTGCGAATCTTGTTGGGAGGATGGCGGAGTAGAATCAGAGAGAACCTCCGTTTCAGCTTGTTCTAAGGACCACCATCATCCAATGCCTTGCCAATTTCCTTCAACTTTATTGATTTTGCATTGTGAGGTCATACCGACAAGAAAAAGGAATATCATTTGCTCTTCGTAACTCATTCATGCATGATATCGATTTAACACTACTCGATGAAAGGCAAAGTCATGATATGAGGATGGAATATGTACGAAAAAATGGATGGCTTGACATATTCACACCTATGATGTGGTAACTAAGGTAAGGCACTTCAACAAATTAGAAACACCGCAAGACACCATATGGAAGGTGCAATCAATATCACTCGCCAAGTTAAAACTGTCTCGTCATAGGTATGCGTTCATCAAACTAGAAGCAATACATGCTAGAAATCATATTCAAGATGCAAACCAATATCACATCGCTAACTTAAAGGTGTCCCATCATAAGTGACTGATGCAGATACACAAGAAGAGTAGTTTCATGTAAGAACATGGTGTGATAGATGATATAGTATGTACCAAAAACAGAAAGCGTGTCATATTCACATGTATCATGTGTAAGCTAAGCAGATGCAGATTACACTAATTAGGAGCAATACGAGCTAGACACCATATGCAACATGCAAGAAGATATCACACTGCCAAGTTAGAGCAAGCACCTTGGATGGTGGAGTAGGGGAGCGGAGACTTGGACCATGTAATGCACTATCAGTACAAGGAGAATCGGTACAGATGCTCCGTTTACGTTGCTGCAGAGGACCACCATCATCACCTTCCTTACTCTTTTCCTTCCTCTTTGTTGATTTTGCCTTGTCAAGTCAAACCCACAAGAAAAAGGAATAAAATTTGCTCTTCGTAACTTATTGATGCATGATATCGATTTAACACTACTTTCATGTAAGGCAGCCGCATGATAGGAGGATGGAATATGTATGAAAAACAGGACGGCAAGACATATTGACATGTATGATGTATAAAGTGTAAAATAAGCACAAGGTGCTTGAACTTGTTAGAATCGATGCAAGCTAGAAACCATATGAAAGATGAAACCAATATCACTCTACCAAATTAAAAGGGTGCCCTAACAAATGTATTTGACCAAATTAGAAGCAATACATGGCAAGAGGCTAGAAATAATATGCAATATGCAACGAATAAACGTGACTCATCGTAAGTAATTGATGCATGATACAGAAGAGAGGTAGTTTCATGTAAGAACAAGGTTAACACATAGATGTAGTGTGTACCAAAAATAGGAAGGCATGTCATATTCACAGGTATAGTGTGTAAACTAAGCAGATGCAATTTACCCTAATTAGAAGCATTACAAGGTAGACACCATATGCAACATGCAACCACATATCACACTGCCAAGTAAGAGCAAGCACCTGCGATGGTGGTGTGGGGGAAGTGCTGTCTTCAGGTAGAGAGCAACGTTCAATATCTTCATTTAGGCTTGTTGTTTCTTGAGAATCATGTGGAGAGGATGAAATTGCATTCTTTATAAGAGTATTGCATCTCATATTAACCCACGTGCGTGATTGTCTCATCATAAGCGATAGACGCAGGATACACAAGACAGTAGTTTGATGTAAGAACATGGTGTGATAGGCAAATGTAGTATGTACCAAAAACAGGAAGGCGTGTCATATTCACATGTATAATGTGTAACCTAAGGAGATGCAATTTAACAAATTAGGAGCATTGATGAGGGATACACAAGAGAAGTAGTTTGATGTAAGAACATGGTTAATAGAAAGACGTAGTATGTACCAAAAACAGGAAGGCATGTCATATTCACAGGTATAATGTGTTAACTAAGCAGATGCAATTTACCCTAATTAGAAGCATTACAAGGTAGACACCATATGCAACATGCAACCACATATCACACTGCCAAGTAAGAGCAAGCACCTGCGATGGTGGTGTGGGGGAATTGTGGTGATCAACTAGAGAGCTACGTTGACTATCTTCATTTAGCCTTGCTGTTTCTTGAGAATCATGTGGGGAGGATGACACTGCACTCTTTAAACGAGTAGGGCGTCTCACAAGAACTCCATCCGGTGTCTGTCTCATCATAAGTGATTGACGAGGATACAAAAGAGCATTAGTTTGATGTACTAACATGGTTAATAGACATATGTAGTATGTATCAAAAACAGGAAGGCATGTCATTACCAAAGGTATAATGTGTAAAGTAAGCAGATGCAATTTAACCAAATTGGAAGCAATACAAGCTAGACACCATATGCAACATGCAACCACATTTGACAGCGCGAAGTTAAAGCAAGCACCTAGGATGGTTGTGTGTGGCAATTGAGATCATCAACTACAGAGCTACTTTTATTGTCTCCAACTGCCGACACTGCACCCATTAGAGCGCTGAAACGCTTATTGCTTATCTTTGAATTACACCGAGCGATTTCGCTCTTTTCTTTTTCGCATTCATCAACACTACGCCGAGTCTGAAATACCCATGCATAAAAAACAATAGTGTGAGTATGGGTGAAGTGTGTGCACAATTAGTACAAAGGTAAAGGTAGCGAGATAGCAGTGTCGGTGAGAAATAAATGACGGAGACATATGATAGCTCTACAACATGCATGGCACACTCAATTACTACAGGATTCTATGAAAAAATAGTCGATCGAAAGCAAATAGGTCAGTCCATTTTTTCGCACCGTCCGATGTACAAAGAACGGGAGATCGCCTTCATCTACCTCCACCAACAAGTGTTGACGATCTTCCTTGAAACGCCAATGACCACCGCCCCAGATTCTCCCCCCTGCGCCTCCCTCGACCACCGCACCGCTGTGCTTGGCACCGCCCGCCCGGCCATCCATTCAAGCCCCGCCGACCTCCAGATCGGGTGCAAGCAGCTCCTGCGCCCCACACCCCTATGATAGACACCGATGCGCTGCTTCCCCGGGGAACAGGCGGACTAGGTGCTCCACGCGCCTAAGCAGGTGTTGCTTCTTTTAATTGCGGTTCGAGTGACCCTGAATTGAAATCCAGGTGGGCTACTGACCTCTAGCAAAGGTGAAATAGTAAAAGGGAGGAAACCTTGTGCATTTAGTATCACGAAGAAGATGCACTAAGAAGCGATCAACTAGTTTCTTTCGTGGGATGAATACTGTGTGAGCGGAGACGTAAGATTTGCACGAATAAGGGAAGAGGAGTACATCTTTTCATTGGCAAGTGTTGTGTCCTCCTTCGCTTTTTCCGACGATCTTGTTGTTCACGGAAACCGAAGTTGTGGAGGACGGTGCAGCCTTGGACGAACCCATGGCCAAGTTGTTGAGTGTGGTGCGGTGGTCGCCTGCATCGGGCGGCGGGGAAGCAGATCCGAGGCGGCGAACGACGGCAGAAGGGAACAGCTCGGTGCGGTGGACGGTTACGATAGTGGAGCCGCAGCAAGTGAGGCGCAGGACGGCGTGGTCGAGTGGTTCTGCACGGCGACGCGCCGGCGCCGGCGTCGTGGAGGCAGCTCGCCTCGGCTTCAGCTGCTAAGTCCTTGAGGGCGTTGCGGTTGCGGTTGCGTTGGACGACGACGTCGGGGTGCCGGCTCCAGCGTGATGGAGGAGGGCGGCGGTGGATTGGCCGCTATGGGGGCGGGGAACGGAGGAGGTTGGGGTTTCGCGGCTGGTGGAGAGGGTGTTTTCGCGCACACGGAGTATGAATGGGGAAACGGAGGGAGGCGGGGAACTAAGGGGGAACAATGTTTCGGTTTGAGACGCGCTTGTTTGAAATTTGGGGAAAGTTACAAACTTTGCCCCCATCTAAAATTTCGGACATATTATGGTTGGGGTAGGACAGTCATGTCAGGTGTCCCAAATGTGGGCGGGATAGATTTCGGCCGAGCGCATGGGTGTTTAGGCGCCCATGGCGTATGAATGCTTCTCGGAGGTGGTTGAGACTGGCGTCTTGGTAAAGTTACAAACCTACCCCGGTTTAGACCTTTGGACATCGGGCCGACAGGCTACACGGGCCAGAGTCAGGATAGTAATTTCCTACCAACAAAACATTAGTCCCGCGCGGTTTTGGGTGACCAGAGGCCTATTTGGCGCTTCGTTCAATATTTGGGAGCAAAAGCATTAACGTTTTCGGTTCTCTTGAATTGAACTTTCAGGATTTGTCAAACTTCACAAATCTTTACTCTTGAAAATCCTAAAGCTACGATTATTTTGGAATGGAGGGGTACATTTTAATATACATTGTACATGAGTATATATTAAAAAATATGCAACTTACCTCAATTCATGCATGGTTCCAGGTATAATCTCCTTGGTTGCAAAAAAAAGTTAGATATGTGTATGAATATATATACCATGTTCAAACTCACAACAAAGATTGATGCCCCTTTTACATCTGATTTACAAATGCCATTATCTCGGGTTCAAATAGATGAATGCACTTCCTATGAATTCGAATCTTTGAAACCCCCTTTATGTTGAATTTGACATGTATTTTATTTTGTAGCTCGCAATTTGGAATGTATCCATGCAAGTGACAAATGTATAAAGTGCTTCACACTAACAACATGGAGTGCACTAATTAATGTTTATATATGAATTGCAAAAGCATCCATTGCCTGTATTTCAAACCGCTCTCACTCTATGGATCGATAATATGAAATAAACACATGCACATGCTAGAATTCGATAGAGTATGGGTGTCTGATAGACCGATTTTTGTCCATACGCAATTTTGCAAAATTCATGATCTCATCGTAAAATAATAATGCCATTTATATTTTAATTTAATGCGTAGAACCGCCTTTTACACATAGATATCTCTCTATCTAACGCATAAGTGCACACACTTTATATGCATCGGCATTTCTCTTTCACACATGCTCACAATCTCTCTTAGGGTGTCGGGGTGTCTCACGCACATGCTCTCTCTCTGCTTTCTATCTCTCTCTCGACTACTATGTACCACTCTTTTCACTAATCTCAGCTTGGAAAACACTATTTCTCTCACATGCATATATACACATGCACGGTCTCTACTAGCCCTCTATACACACATATATGTGCCTACGTGTCTCCCAGACGCACATTATCTTTAGTCCTCTCTCGCACACATTGCCCCCCCGACACACCTCTCTAATAGTAGTTGGCGATATGATTTCATCATATCATTCGTAGGATATCCCCGGCTGTTAGGCTGGATGGTAATACGAGGCAAAGTTTTACCCTAGTTCGGATCGGACCCTTGCGCTTGAAGAAAGAGCCTACTCCTGCATCAGATATTAGTGTTAGGGTGTGTACAAAGTACACGTGAATACCGTGCATTGTGCGTGTGTGTATACTATCAACTAACTAGCCCCAAGCTTGTATAACATACTAAGGGCCTAGGGTTACAAATCATATATAGTCGGCTTATCACGGTGGGGATAGAGTCCTCCGCGACTCTTGTAGCTTCGTGTTGACGCCGAGTCCTCCACATGGGTCTCCAGATAACACGCCTCGGTCCAACCTATATGTGGCGAGGATGGAACCGACCCATGAGTCTTCATGTCGACCCACCACAACTAGAAATGATGTGCCCACCACACCACACACGCAATCGGCCACTAAGAAAATAAGCATATACAATAGTACAACGGTATCTAGCTCACGATACGCTCCATATTTTGTTGATGACACCGACGGACTTTGCATTTGATGCGTGTTCAGATTTTGTCGATTTACACTTACGGTCATTGTATTTGAAGCGAAAACACGATATGGTCACCGGACTTCGTAATAAGCTCATCACGGTCACCACATACATTTTGTCGTGCTAACCAACATGTGGTTGGATGGTTAGAGGGCGTGGTTTTCGAGCCCACCAAGGTTAAAGTCCCGTGCTCGATTTATCTTGTGTTAATTTCAGTATTTTTCGATGATGTACGCTCATGGGAGGAGACGTTCCACTCGACCACGAGGCACCTATGGTGACTTCGTAAAATCTCAAGATCATATATGCCGCCCACTCTCGAAGGTGCGGCGGTGGACCGGCGGTGGGGAGTGGTTTCGGGGAGGGCGGGCCGGCCGCGGGCGGCGAGGGCGGGCGGTTCGGCCGGTGGTGGCTGGCGGCTCGGGGGGTAGGGGTGGAGTTTGATGATAAACTGGAGGCCCTTGATTTCGTATCCAATGGCTGGAAAATCTAATGACCAGAGATGAAAAAGTCAGTTGACTGATGTGTAGCCTCACCCCGCACGTACACATGCACGCACGCAAGACACGCACGCATGTAGGCGTGCAACACTGACACATACACATAACGTACACACGCACGCATGCTGGCGTGCAACACTGACATGTACACATGCACTCACGAACACACGCACGTACACACCCATGCATGCAACACTGAAATGCACCCTTGCACGTACGCACCCATGAATGCAACACTGAAACGCACCCTTGCACGCACGCAACACTCGCACGCCTGCATGCACATAGCACAGGACGCAAGACACACACTTAACTACATGAAAAAGATGACGTCACACTCAATGAACAATCATCAGTTTATGAAATGCCCGCTTCTAACCGCCCTGGCCCACCAAAGGTTCCTCTACTGTGCGCTGCCTGCGTTTGGTCACTGACATGCAGGCCATGCACCCAAAGAGCCCACACATCAGTGGAAGAACGGTGCGGTGTCCTCTGTCAGAGTCGAGGGCGCCACTCGCGGCACGCCCGGCTGAACACACCTCCGTGCCGCATTCAAACGCCTCCATGAAACCTGCCCATGTGGAAGCCGAGAAACCCACTCTGGACACACGTCCGTTCATGACCGGGCCGGCATTAAACTCAACGTTGGCCGAGCTCCTCCCGTCCGCCGTCTATTTAATCTCCTATTTAAACGAGGCCAAACGCCAACCAAGAATCGCACACCTCTGCCGCTCCCCTATCTCCTCCACCATTTTGTCCACTCTTATAATTGCTTACGAAGAGTAGTTATTCAGATCCAAGCCGGGCTGGGTAGCTCACGGATACGAGCTATGCAGCTCGCTGATCCACCTCCATCCTCGCCCGATGGAGCGGGCTGCCGCCCAAGCCGGCGCGCTGTTCAAGAACTCGCCGCTCCAGTAAGCTCGATGAGGAGCGGCGACGGCGCGTTGTTGCTGGCCCATGCCTCCGCCTTGTACCGCTCTCCCATTTTCGTGGCTAAGACTCCCATGTCGGGCGGTCGCGCCATGCAAGCGACGATGGGCCGGTGCGCGGAGAGCGACGAGTCGGGGGCCAACGCCTCCGCGTCCGCTGCCATCATTGAGGAGAAGTAGAACACGGGAGGCCGCCGCCGCTTGGGTCCCATGAAGGCCACCGCGAGGCGACGCCGCGGCACACAGCAGTGTGTCTTCTGGATCCTTTTGTTGCGAGGACCTTGGTCGATCCCGCATGGGCTCCACGGAAGAGGTCAATGTTAGGATGAACTCGAGCCGGTGCCGGCCATGGTGAAGTAGTGGCCGGTGATGAACTCGATCGAACCGGTGCCGGCCACCATCATCTTCGGCACCGGCCAATGATATCAGTTGGGCAGTGGGGAAGCGAGCCATCCTTTGCGCTGAAGCATATACCTCCGGGGCTCCCGGCAGTCCGGTGATCGTGCTGCCAGACATGAGGAACACAAATCGATCGGCGGGCGCACCATTTAGGCCATGTATTATATACCTGGTTGCCCGTAACTAGCACCGCGTAGTTCATTTGAATGTAATGAAATCTGTCATGTTTGTGTGAAAATCCGGTATTTTATATGATTTCCGTTGTTGTTTATATGAAATACTCCGGTGGTTGCGTGAATGAGTATCAGTTTGTCTACATGTTTGCGTGAATTTCGTCCGATTGGTTGAGTTGCTGTCATAATGTGTGTGGCTACGGTTGGATGGCGTAATTTACGGGTCGCCGGTCGGTCTCATGGGCGGTGTGTGGGACAAAAACACAGCTCGGTAAGCTCGCTCCAACGTATGCTACTGGAGGATGCATGACAGCATGAGCACCGAGAGTTGCTCGCTCATCGGTGGCAAAGGCACCTGTGGACAAAAGGGTCGCCAATATTTTGGCTACCCCGGCAAGATCCAAACAACCCCTCCCAACAGATTCAAATCCCTCGATCGCCGTGGAATTTTGCCATGTGTTGTTTTCATGGACTAGCAAGATGCCCGTGCATTGCACGGAACATCAAGATGCATTTTTTTACAAACTCTGCATGCATGCAATGGATAATTAATGTCCTCCTTTGCTAGTACCACGAGGCAAACACCATTAATATTGCATCGATTAGTGTTAGTGGCCTTGTATATATGCAAATTGTAATTTTGATAGTGGCCCCTTGTATATCAAAATGGAGGGAGAAATATGAGAGATAATGTGAGGAGGAGTGGGGCGTGGTGCCGTGGTGGTGACTGGTGGTCTGATCAAGGAGGCATTGGGATGGACGGCGATTATGTCTAGGTTTGTATCTCTCTCACACACACCCACGTAGGTGGGGGACGGCACGAAGAGAAGAGGTGCACGACGGCGCACGCATTCTGCCTCTTTCCCAACCACACCCACGCTGGTACACGGTGGAGCCTATTTCAGACGAAAAAGGCAGCCCACGTGGTAATTTGGCACGTAATCGTTGTCCACTTGGTGGAGGGAGGATCGCCTACCACGGGTGAACAAACAAATTGCGACTTGACGCGTTATGTTAAATTAAAAAAAGAGGCAAACCATGTGGGGCCTACCTTAGAGGCAAGGCTCTATACACTGGAGTACTTTTGATGTGTCCCGTCAACTCATAGAACGAGGAGAAACTTGCTTAGTACGCCGCCTCCCCGCCACACGCGCGGTGGCTCGCAGGATGAGGTGAAGCCGAGTACTATCAGACGCCTTTACGCCCGCCTCCTCGCCCACGCAAGGTGGCTTGCAAAGACGAGGAGAAAATTTTACTACTCCTCCGCTTACTCCTCGTCCCTACTACGTGCTTTGGTTAGTACTCCCTCTATTTACTTATAAAAGGCCACTATAAAAAAATACATTTTGCATCTATACAAGGCCACAAATAGTAATCGAGACAAAAGTTACTACTCCCTCCTTTTCAGTTTATGGCTCAATTTCAAAATCTCTCCAACCAAGGTAGACGGTGAGTGGTCGAATTAATTTCGTAGTTTGCACAATAGGCTTGTTTTTCTCAAGAAGTTATTTTTATCGAGGCATTAATTAGAATGAATGCATGAATGACCACTAAATTTCCATGAACTTGTACATGCATTGGTTAGTTTCTCTTGACATCGCTATGCCGGGTGATCTAACGCACCTAAATCCAACATGTAATGGTACTACTACTAGTATAGTACTAGAATTGAGACTTATCAAACGAAAAACGAATCTTTTTAGATGAGCCCTATAAACCCTAGTGGGTACGCATCGTGAAAAACAGATTTTTCCAAAACTAAGTCGCCCTTTCATGAATTCTGTAGTATACTCCTCCATCGACGCTCCCTTTCATGAATTTCAGATTTCGTCACGACATGTGGGACATATAGCAACCGGTCGACGTGTCAAGCAAGAAATAACAAAGCAGTAACAGCAGGGGGACGACCCCACTGCATCGCCCAGTGTTAGTAATGAGCAATGAGACGCCAAATCACAATGCCGACCTTCCTGCATGGCATTTAAGCAACCATTATTTCACACTTCGGTTTGACATCATCTCAAACCACGACTAGTATTGCTTCGCCAAGAGGGACACGCGACGCCTTTGGTACATCATGACACGGGACCGCATGACAGCCATGCTCCCCCGCCGATCGCCGGGTAAAATCACCTCATTTTTACTATACTTCCTCCGGATCGATTTACTACATGGCATGCACGCTGCTCTAGGTTGAGAATTTAACGGCTATATATATATATATATATGTGATGAACAAGACGCTAGCCTTTTAAAAATGTATACTTTTGTACAAGAGTACTCACTATCGATGGATTGCGCCATGGAGCAAAAATTGAAATTTTAAAAAAGGTGGTACATATAGAGAGCGCTCGTCGCCAAATTATGCATATAGTACTATTAAAAAAGCTAGTACGTGCTTAATTGGGGTGCTAAATTCTATTAAAGAAATACTAGTACTAGTATGTACATACTAAAGAGTTAAAGTAACGAGAAGAAACATAACATAGTTCTGCTGGGGGCTCAGCACAACACACCCCTCAAATTAAACTAAGCACACCTGAAATTAAACTATGCAACTAATCCGGTAGACACTGCATTAGAAGTTTAGAACCGCCATGAGCAACGACACTGCCACCTTACTCGGAGTCCTCGTCCACGTCCTCGACTTCGCCCTTGTCCTCTTCCTCTTGGCCGATACTTTTTGCTTGAACCTTCAACTTGGCTGTTGCTCTTCATCCAACCCTTGTAGATATTGAAACAAAGGTAGCCATCCATTGCAGCAGATGGATGTGGTCTATATCTAGTACATTCCGCTGCCATGCATGACGATGAAACGGTAATGAGGTTTCTCCGCTTATGTACGAAGGATGAACCATGGCTCTCGCCAGGTCAACATTGAGGGTCGACGAGAGGGCACCACCAATTCTTCCGAGGTCAAGGGTTGCCTACAACGAGGCCTATCCGATGCAGGACTTCTTTGTCGTTCTTAAAGTCTACAGTAATGAATTTGACTGTTTTGTCCTCGAGGAAGTTCTTAAAATCCTGGCACTCAATGTCGGCATGGCATATGTGGTAGACCAAGCAAATGTTATGTACACAAACCTGGATCACGGTGGGCTTCTTCCTCTCTTTGTCCTTTAGATCCTTCTCTCGTCCCAGGACTGTGGTGTACTCACATCTAGCCCAGCGACTCACTCATCATGTGAGTTTTCGAACATGTGTCTGAAGCGAGAAAGGCATCCTTTCACCGTCACGGAAGTACGGGTGTAGATGATGTCGAACTCATCGTCGGTGATGGTTCTATCCTTGTACTCACCGCCGATCGGGGAGATTTGGGACGCCATGGATTTGGGAGGAGGGTTAGGATTAGTGGAATTCCCGTAATGTGAATGGACGGGACGACTAGGAGCGAACCGCCGTAGTATTAAAGGATGTTCGGGAAAGAGTAGGAGCGAACTGCCAGCGTGCGAACGGCAGGGTAGTGGCTTTCCATTCTCCCATGATACGGGCTTCCGAGAGCCCTTGGATCTGAGATCGAACGGTTGTATGGTGTGATTCTAGAACTATGGGTGAATATCCTATCCTCGAGGGTTATTCTTAAAATTTTCAGCAACTTAGCATGCGGCCGTTTGATTTCAGATCCAAGGGCTGCCAGTAGCCCGTATCATGGTCACGCCTACCACGACCATCATGTCGCTTGCGTGGTCGCGCCCTTGGAGATTTAACACGGTGCGTTAGGCTATCTGATGTTGGCATGTCATACATAGTCATCACTTAGTCACTCATACTACAACAAGGTTGGCTATAAGGTTGGCTATAAGTGTATTTTTTACTCCTCTCTATCTTTTTTCAGATTCTCCGTCCCATATTATAAGAACGTTTTGACACTAGCTAGTGTAGTGTCAAAACTTTCTTATATAATGGGACACAGGAGTACTAGTATTTATTGCATTTGCCAAGGAGTGACCTCTTCCAATGAAATGGTGTTGCTAAGTTTGCTTCATTTAATTAGCTATAGACTCAAAATTGTCTTTTCACCTAGGTACACGCTTAGCACCGCTTTCTTCCTTGGGTCACCAAACTAGTCTCTCTCTTCTGATTAACTTGCCACATCGACTTTATGCCTATGTGGCAAGCTTAAGCACCCAGAGGAGCAAGTAAGTACAATAGTGCGCTTTACATGGCATTTTTGCATATGTGGAGGAAAGAGAGGCAAGGAAAAAGTGGAGAAGTGGGCTCTCATGCAAGAGCCAGCCTCTACTACTACATGGTGGAGCATTGGGAGAGGCACCTGTATGGAGGTGGTCAGGAATCGGTAGACTCACGCCGGTCGTAGCGCCGCAGTTAAAATGATAATGGCAAGTCAAATCACAGGGCCCCACCTGTCCAGCAGTAACCCGCTATCAAATCACACAGCCCTACGTTTGCAACAGCCTACTCCCTCGTCTTCTCGCGTCTCTGTCGAACCGACTAGGCAGAACTGCCCCGCCTACCATGCAGGAAAAGCCCCGCCCTCGACTTTTAAATACAACTACTCCCTCCGTCGGATGCGTTTGGTTGAAGGTATCGTATGAATGGATTGGGACCATTCAATTTTTTTGGGATTGAACCATTCAATTCATGTGTTTGGCTGAATATAAGAGATGAGCTAATTATTTAAGACGGGACCACCAGTCATGCTCACATAGTCATGCATGCAAAGGGTGGCCATTTGATTCGGCCGATTTGGTTGGGTGGAATGGTTCAGCATCTTCAAGGCATATTCTCTTTTTTTGACTCGAACCATTCATGTGCTTTATAACCAAACATGTCTATTTTTTGAACGATCCCAACCCATTCATGACCACCCTTGTAACCAAACGCACGTCATCTTACGAAAACCAAATAATCCCACAATACTAAGGCGTGGTGCATTACTTCTACCTCGTTTCTTGTTTCTTCACATATCAACCAATAAGAATCCAATGATATACTTTTTGTGACATAGTAACTCATATTTAGTTAGTCAAATGGATGACCTAGAACTACGCAGTGCCCTATAAACCGAGACGCCTACAAATAAAAAACCGAGAGGGAGAGGGTAGTTCAAAGACGTATCTTTTAGATCAATATAGTCGGATTCACCAAGGAGCAAAACCAAGTGGTAGGCTGCTCTGTCATGTTGGCGTAGCAACTCAAGGTGGTCATCCGCACACCTAAATGGCTACACACTTAACAGACCCCTTTGGCGCATATGTGGCTCATCCACCGCCTTGTTCCATGTGCGATGCACCAAATTACAGTTTGGAGCAGCGGTTTGAATTGAGGCACCCGGTCAGAAGCGCCATAGTAGTAGAAAATGAGCGATGAGGGGTCAAATCACAAAGCCCCACCTTTCCCGCATTAAGTCGACGGACGAAGCAACCATCATTTCACTCTAGCGCAAGAGCATAAAGAAAAGAGAAAACAATGATGCGCGGCAGCTACCTAGGGCACCCTAGGTAGGGTCTCCACTATGAGATCCTTTTTTAAAGCGCCCACTACAAATCGGCTTCTCCCTCGTCCTCTTGAAGAAAACCGATGATGAGTGCAGCGGTAGGGTTTGTAGGAGTACTACGGCGTGCGGGGCCATGTCATAGTAAACGGGTTCGAGTGATCGAGTCGATGCCTTAAATATGTGTGGGCCGCTTGGTTTTACGGGAACGAGGCAGCATTTTGGGTTCGGGGACTAGTGGAGATATAGCACGTACAAAAAATTGTGGACGTAGGTTCGACCGAAAGGCAATGATGCATGGGCCCTGCATTTTGATATACCCGGGGCCGCATGAAATTTGCTACTCTACTCAAAACTAGTAAGGTACACATGTATTGAACGCATTAGATTTCGAAACCAAATTATGAATAAATACACACTATAGCATGTAAAGCTTTGAGTCATATATGCATGATGTAGATGTTCGTTTAGTTCTTATAGTTCATCTCATTCAAAATCAACTAGTTTTATAAAAATGTTAAGATTCATGGGGTTGTGCATTGTAAATCATAAAATGGCAATTCATTTAGAAAAAAATAATCAATTATGATTCAAAAGATTCTAGAACAAAGGAGAAATGCTTGTATTTTGAGGTTTGTGCATTATGCTTAAGTTCAACCATGGATTCTTCTAAATTGTACATGTGGCAGACCTGGTGAAATGTTGATGATATCCAACGGCCAAGAGTGCTCGGATTTGCCCATCTCTCAGACTGTCGGGTTAGCTTCATCCAAATGACCATCTTTCAAAGTTATTAGCACACTATATAGTTCTTTTGCCATAGTTGCATGTTTTGAAAAAAGCTACTAGTGGGTTGTACTATCTATTTAGGAATAGAAGATGCATACATGGAAGTTGTAGGAAAGAGATGACATGGAGCATCTCAATTCCTATGAGTAGGGATTGGAAAAGAGATGTCATTTGGTTCACATCATAGGAACTTTTCTATTGAATCTAGAGATGACATGTATCTCAATTCCTATGAGGAGGATTAGTAAAGAGATGTAATTTGGTTCATATCATAGGAACTTTTCTATTGAATATATGCTAATGTTTATTTTCCTTTGAAATTAAGGGAGTATAGGAATCCATTCATATGAACCAAGTGGCTCTAAAGCTATAGAAATGATATCATGTTTATTTCCTTTGAAATGTAGAGTATATGAATCTATTCCTATGAACCAATTGGCTCTAAAGGAAAAAATCCTATAAAAATCATATCATATAGAGTTCCTATGATATTCCTCGACACTAAAGGATGGTTCAAATTGCTGCGGGTGATACAATGGTCTTTATAGTTACCTATCGAAGATGAATGAAATGATATATACATGGTATTCTACATGTGCAATTTGGTACACGAAAACTCGGTAAAAGTTTGTGAGGTTCTAATTTTCAATAAAGCTATATGCACTGCATTTCGGAACGGAGGGAGCATACGGCAGTTGCTAACACTCACGTGGAAGATTTGTGTGTAGGAGGAGTGGCTGTTCTGTTAAATGACATGGCAAACCGACATCGCCGGATGCCGATCTAACGGTTCTTACGGCGCTCGTCAGAAAAGGCTTGTGGCTAACGCTTGTCGGATAATGATTTACGGACACATTCATTGCATTGATACATGCCCCCTCTCTCACGCACACGCACCTCACGAGTCACGACTCTCCCGAGTCCTCTCGCAGACTTGCACGCCGCACCCATCCTCTATCTGCAGTAGACGCCACGCACATATGTGCTCTTCACACCCTACCCTCAGAACTTCCAAAAAACAAAAGACGGCGTGCACATTTTATTTTAGCTCACACGTCACACACTTATACTATTACTCTTGCGGTGAAAGTTCTTTGGGCATAGTATATATTGTACTCTCACGAAGAGAAGCGGTGCACACACGCACTAGTTCTCTCACACCCACTCGCGGGTACATGTAGGAGCGCATTTTGTTGAAGCCGGTACAACAAAATCACTCCACTATATATAAAAGCTGGAGCCTATGCGCTTGCTTTACTAGGGTTCCTCTCGTTCACTCTCTCATGCTCTCCAGATCTAAGCAAGACATAGGTGGCCACACTCTCTCTCTCAGCTCACGGCTGGTCACAAATCTGGCTGGACAACCTCGATCGGGGCAGGGGGTGTAGGTGCACCATTCACGCTGTCATCGGTGGCGAGGGAGGAGACCAAAGGCTGCCCCTGGCCCCGATCGGGCGGCCGTGCTGTTTTCTCCGAGAGAGCGCTGCTCGGAGGGCCTCCGACCCTTCTTCCTCCCTACGGTATTAGGCTAAGATGCGGCCTCCCGACGCCGCTTTTGCCACATGCCGATGACCTCGTATATATTCCTTCAAACCTGCCTTGCTCTATCGCCCCAGCTCTTCCCCTTCGTGGATCCTTTTCTACTTCCGTCCATTGTTAAAGCCACCTAGACTTCTACTATTATTAGAAGTAAAGCTAGTTCATACAATGAACTCAAAGCGTTGGTTCAAACAGGAAGAAAGTGGGAAAGCTATAGCATGAATCTAGGACTTGGTTCTAAGAGGAAACGGGGAAGTAGTAATAATGTCCTTTGCTTAAATAACCAGATTTCAGATTTGCGCAAACAGGATGTCTGCTCCATATCGCTTTGGGATGTCTGCTCAGATAGTTTCTATCCGCAATCAAAAGCATACACCTCGGTTTTAGTACAACTAGCAAAATGAGATGGCTATCCTCGTTGTCGCCGCCTAACCTCCCGCCTTCAAGGTATCCCTACATTGGTAGTAACTAAGGTAGAATGACCAATGCAATCTAAAAGAAGCTGATTCAGACATTTTACTTCCTCGATTGCGCAGTGGACGAGCTTAAAACAATCTGCATCCTAGTCCGAATGCACTTTCTACCAGTTCATCCATGGACCGAGGACTAGCCGGCACGGCTGCACGGCGGTTTTTGACAAAAGCGGACAAGAGGCATTGTGGTCTACTTATTTCTCGCAAATAGCGGTGCTTAAATTTAGTGGAATGCACAAGCATTTCAGCTGGTCAAGATACATCGCATGGTTCAGTTCAAGATTCCAAATGAGACCACAATTATAATTGGTTATTCGGAATGAGAGAACCTAACTCGATGGTGGCAACAAGAAAAACCAGAGTGAACTCCAGAAATTTAAGCTCGCCGGGAGGCCCTTTGCTCGTGAGAAGCCTTGCTTGTTTTTTTCCTCGATTTGTAAACCTTCTCACAACTTTGTCTTTTGTTGTGAACTAGTATATGTTTGTTATGTTCTATGAATCATTGAGATGTATAAAATTGCTTAACTTATGCTTTTCAAGATTTTTATGAAGACGAAGTTTAATTGTGAGTGTTCCACATGAGCGTTGGACTAGCGTGTGAACGCTTGGAATTTATTACATTGTGGCCTCAATTAACTCGCATGAACCATCGTAACAAGATACATAGTAGTTGCTTATATGTCGACATCAGATTGTTGATTGTTAGCTGGTCGATAGCCTAGTGTTGAAGCGAGCTGAGCCAATGTGCCGTGTTTTGCACAATCGCTATAAGTGGGGTAGCACCAACAGTGTTTACAAGTACTTATGTATACGTCGGTGCACGGTTCTCAAACGAGTGCTCTATTTCATCAAAACATACACTGCTCGTACGATAAACCGTGACAACTTATGTCTTACCATGCCATATTCATGAAAAAACTAGTGAGGATGCATCTGTTTTGGCAATAATTACGATGGTTCTGACATGATTCACGGGCACACAAAAGTAGCAGCTGTTCCCATAGACGGATTCAAACAGAGCACTAGCCCCAGAGGGGTTGATAACAGGCAAGGTTCGAATAATTAGACACAATCCAAACTACTATTAAACACTAGCTGGGGCAACTATTTCATGCCTCGATCTAATTTGGGTTGGCCACAAGATGGACCTTGCCATGAACATCATCGAGGACGTCCCGCAGCAGCTCAACTCGTGAACCTTCATGAAGACAACCTTGTGGCCTTGCCATCGATAAACTTGTTTGTGGAGGCATGCCACGCCATCTTCCTCGCGTAAGCTTGACAAGAATAGTATGCCTCACAAATGAAGGAGTAGCTTTGAACTTCTTGTGCTTCAAGACACCCGGACAACACGCCGACAACAAGTGAGGCCGAATACAACTCTTCATTGGTATAACCGCAAATGGCTTCCGTGATCCAACAGCCTAAGAACTCTATTTTCCCAAAGGCGTATATTCAGGTCGTCCGCCTCATAGCGAAAGTGACATGCACAACCACACAATCCTTGTGCGTGATCGTGGCTCTAATTGAAACAGAAACAAATTCTGAATTACTTTTTAGTATAAGAACCACAAGTTATTTAAACCACTATGTATTGCATGGCATCAAAGCTAATAAAATTTTGCATTATTAATCACCACATACTTCCTTTTCTAAAAAAAATCACCACATACTTAGATGAAAAACCACAATCGAGATCGGCAAAGAAGGAAATCACCTTGGGCAGCTCAATGGGGGACACATCCTCGAAGGGGAAAACTGCCTCTGAGTGCCACGGGGTTGTAACCTCAAACGGGCGTTGACCATCTCAGTAGTGGCCATGAGCGTATCTGGGGTCGGCTCGGTGGTTGCCTCCATCTTCTTGGAGCTCTTCGTCTTGTGGGGATCAGCCTCCCGCGTCTGCTCCAATATCGGCAGATCTTTGTCTGGTTCTCCTTGGTCCATCATGAAACTGACGAATACTAGGATACCACTGAAAGGAAAACACAATCACAATGACAATGAAACAAAAACGAGAGTGAGGATCGGTTACTGCTTTGCAAAAGTTCTTCTTTTTCTCTGAACGAAAATATACCAACATCACGGATCCGCTTACCTTCCCTTCGTTGGGAGAGAAGAACAGTGGTAGATGCGAGTGTTGCCTTTCTTGAAGACGGTGAGGGAGAAGGGGATTCAGCGAGGAGTGAAATGATGGTTGCTTCGTCCGTCAAACTTAGACTACGGGGAGGTGGGGTTTTGTGATACGATGGCTCGTTACTGCTGCGCTACGACCGAGGTGACTCTCCGCCTGCATACTGCCTGCTAATTTGGTGGATGGCATTTGGGCCCGTGCGCTGCATGGCCCGCATGTCGGTGAACAAAAGTATAACGGCATTCAGTAGAGGGAGACGTTTCAATGACCTAGGAGGAGCCAGAAGTGGTAGAGTGTCTCCACTGTACTAGTAGTAAATGTTTTTCTGGGTAGCTATACATTGTCTCCACTGTACTAGTAGTAATTGTTTCTCTGGGCCCAAGACAAAACAGCCAATCCACACTAGTAAATAGTAAAATCAATTCAAAAGGTGCTACCAACACCCAACACACTTCCCCCCTCCCCCACAAAAAAAAACCTGGGTGCTCTTCTTCGTCCTTGCTCCCACCCACCTCACGTCAGCTCATTCCTACAGAAAACCCCAGCTCCCCTTCTTCCTCACTCCTACAAAAAAAACCCCAGCTCCCCTTCTTATTCGCTCGCACTACAACTAGGCTCGTCATTTGTTACTCTTCTCAAATCCGTGAGCGCGACGCGATGCCCTTGAGGAAAATGGAGTCGGCTGACCCAGGCATTAAGAAGATGAGGCTCGCAACGGGCGACGCCTGTAGATCCCAGACTGCAAGCTGGGAGAAGGGTGACCCCGCCCCACCGGATCCCAGAACCGAGAGAATCTCGGGTGGACCGTGATCACGATCTCCCAGACGCCGCCCTTGGGGAGATCATCTCGCTTCTCCCCACCAAGGATTGCTGCCGCACCCAAGTCCTCTCAATCGGTGGCGCCTCTATGGCGCGCCGTGCCCCTTAATCTCAACCGCCGCCGCTATCTCTCTTCAATTATTTTGAAATCCCCAGAGCCATCATCTCCTCCCACCGTGGCTCCGCTCAAAGCCTCTCAGATCCCTTCATGCTACCTAAGCAAGCATACCATGCCCTGCACGGTGGACGCCTGGCTGAAATCCTCAATTCACGTAACTACAGCTGCTTGAGTTCTACTATTCCCCGAAATCACATACCACATACAGAACGCCATGAACTTGTGCCCTCAGCACCGATGTCTATCTCGCGGTTTTCCTCCTCTCTCCACACCGCCACCTTTGCGCTGTGCTACCTTCCATCTGGTACTAAACCTTCGACTCCCATTTCTCAAGAAACTTTCACTTGTGCGGGTTCGTATATCGAAGGCCTCATTGCACAGCATCATCCACTCCAGTTGCCCTGCGCTGGAGTGCTTGATGCTTGTTTTCACAGTTAGAATTGGTTGTCTCCAAATAAAGTCGCCTAACCTTGTAAGAATTGGAATTTCTTTTGACGGAAGGCAGCTCATCATCCAAGATGCCCCTTCACTTCAAAGGTTGATCCTTGATTCTAGTTATTCACCGTTGCAAATAACCGCCCTCTCTCGCGCCTAAACCGAGACCTTGGGTATAATACATGATCTCTGTGCTCATTTCAATATGGTGTTTGGCTCCACAGTTCTTCAGGTACTTTATATTATCATCTACACTTGTAACCATATGCTGCATTTTAAATTTATGCGCATAATTTATATATCATCTTGGAGTACACATATTGTACTAATATTATGTTCTATGCTCAATGAAGAGTTTCTCCATGGATGGCCTATCAATGGTCTTTGGATTTCACAAGATCTTATATATCCAAATGAATAGTTTTGATCTGAACAAGATTATTGGCTTGCTGCAATGCTTTCCATGTCTGGAGAAGTTGTATATAAAGGTGATAATTTCACGCACATTGGAAGCCCACATATAGTGTACTAGAATTAACCGTTCAGCTATTGCTCTTTCGACACTCTTCTTTTAGACCTTAACAGTTTTCAATTTTCATGTCTATTTAGGCAACAGGACGGGGTAAGAAAGTTATAACCAATCGTAAGCATCGGGATTTTCTCACTTCTCATGAGATTCGATTGAAGACAATAACGCTAGAACGATATGTAGCCAACCGTGCAAACACAAGATTTGTCACATTCTTCCTGCTGAATGCGTGGTTACTATTGTCCATGAGGCTTAAGTTTATCAAGAAAGATGGTTTTGAAGGATGGGTATGTCAAGAGCAAAAAAGGAGTTTCGGTGGGCAAAAGAGCTTCGAACGTGTCGGGCTTCTATTTACAACATATTGTGGTCATAATCCAAAGAATTTTACGATCCAGATGTTCATTCTATGGACTCGACCGATCCATTTGATCGTGGCTGCCAAAAACAAGGCCGAGTTAGATGTTGTTGCCCTTTTCAACTGGGTTTTTGTAAACCCGATGAACAATCAACCCTCGTGCTTTTGTACAGCTTTGTAAGCTGGAGTTAGATGTTCTCGCCCTTTTCAACTCGGTTGGATGTCATATTTTCTTTGAAACAAGGCAAATGACTTGCCATTCGCTTAATTTAGAGTGAAATATTGTAACAAATCACAACCAAGGAAATAACATCACTCACGCCGGCTGCTTGAGCTCATTGTGCATTCTGAAGCCAAGTGACTAGCCCCCACCACCCCCACCACCAACCTCAGATCCCCTCCGCGCGATCGACCGGCGATCTTCAATGGCTCTGCTTGTTCCGCCCGAGGCCTCACTGCTGCCCTCCGCTTTGCGGCCTTGGTTTGTTTCGCTGCGCGTGCGCGCCACCCCTCTTGCGTTGTCAACGCGCCAACAACCGAGAGGAACAAGGAGATGATCAGACGTGGAGAGGATGATAGTAGGGACCCACCAGCGTCATGGCAAGACGCAAGCAAGTGCCTCTATAGTACAAGCCCAAAAATATGGTTCCTCCTAATGGTTGGACATCCGGGGCTCACGCCATCGCCAACGAGTCAATAAACGAGAGAATTACACTACGAGCGGCCGACACGTGGACCCAAAGAAGTCGCGCGTTTTTTTTAGGAACAAGCAGTTTTTTGAGACAATGAGGAACAAGCGCTTGTTATTTATACTAGTTTTAGCGACGGATCGTGGTAACAATGGGCTGTGCGGGGGTTGTGGCCTGCCTAGCTGTGGTTTTATTTATGTTTACCACATCATGAGCCCAGTTGTGTTTTTTTCTTGCTGAAAATGGCTAGCCCAGTTCTATTTTTTAAAAAAAATACCCAAACAAGGCCTACTTGCTTTATTGGCCCTGCTGGGCTGCAAATGTTTCAAGGCGAGGAGAGTTTCATTCGGTTTGCCCAGAAATGGCATGTACATTTTTAAAATACATCAAACCGGGAATAAGTTTCATTTTTTTTCATTACAAAATCTTAAATTCCATTGATTTTTATGTGTGGACAATTATTTTGATTTTATATTTATATAAATTATTTTTCAAAATAGTTTGAATGTGAATCGATATTTCTGGATTAAAAACAGTTGACCGCAGCGAAATATGCAAAATTTCGTATACTTTTTAACCGTGGCCACAATATGGGGTGTAATGCTAACAAAAAGAAGATGGGCTCCAAAAAAATCTTAAGAATTAGCAAATGGGCTGCACATTATTAGGAATAATGGCAGATGGGCTGTATGCTATTTTCCACAGATTTGAGGCTGACTTGTGCGCCTACAACAGGTTGACGCGTATGCTTTCATAAAAAAAGGTTGACGCACACGCAACACCCTATCAACTTAGTCAACACACGAGAGCAGTGATTGTTGGATATCCATCCAACGGCTGTCGTGCTTCTTCAATCTCTGCTCTTCATGCTCCAGCCGCTCAAACAAGCGTCAGCGGGACTGCCTGCTCCCACCTCTCGCGGCGGCAATCTGCTTTGCCAAGAGCCTCACGCCCAACCGCACTCCCATCGCCGACCTAACCATCCTCTACTCACCCACACATGTTGTTATTCTCCGCGACGCAAACGAACCAGTAAACCCTCGTACTCCTCCGTGTGGGAAACAACTGCCGAGTATTCCCTGGCTCCGTGTCGTTCCCTTCCTAGGCCTCGCCGTCCTCCATCGCCCTGGTGCTCTCGGCGCGACCTGGTCAACGTGGTCAATGAACGACATCCATCGGAAGTGGACTATATGTGGAGAGGCTGACAGTTGGGTCCAGGGCCGCACGCAAGGAAATGCCTCCTTATTACGCGCAAAATAGTGATTCCTCCACCTTACAGCTAGGACCCACAGGAAGGGCCTCTGTATTTCATGAAAAAACATTCCCCCGCTGACAGGTCAGACCCACCAGCTATATCTTCGCACGCAAGGAAGTGCCTCCTTATTACGCCCAAAAAATGAATACCCCCCTGCTAGCTGGGACCCACCATATTGTTGGGCTGACTTGTGGGCCTACTAATTTGACGGGGACGGAGGGCTTTGTCAACTTAGTCAATACTCCAATGACCGTATGATGTCCACCCAACGGCCATACGACTTCTTCAACCTTTGGTCTTCTTGCTCCAGCCACCCAAAGTAGCGCCGGTCGTGCCGCCTGCTCTTGCTTCCCATGGCCGGCTGTGCTATCGCCTGCTCCTGCCTCCCGTGGCCCAGCTCCACGTCGTCCCCTTCCTAGGCCTCACCGTCGTCCACCACTTTGGTGCTCTTGGCGCGGCGTGGTCAATGTGGTCAATGACTGACTTCCATCGGAAGAGTACTGTACGTGGAGAGGCTGACAGCTGGGTCCACAACAGCCGCAAGGAAGTGCCTCCTTATTACGTGGAAAATAATTATTCCTCCACCTGACAACGGGGACCCACCGGACGGGCCACCAGTATTTTGCGAAATAAATCGTTTCCCCCTGATTGTTGGGACCCACCGGACGGACCACCGTATTTCGCGAAAAAAAAGTTCCCCCCGCTGTCAGCTCGGACCTACCGGAAGTGCCTCCTTATTACGCACAAAAATGAATACTCCCCGACTAGCTGGGACCCACCTTGGTGGAGGCTGTCTTAGGGCCTACTAAGTTGACGGGACGAAGGGCTTTGTCAACTTAGTCAATATGAACGATTCTAGCTCCAAAGGATCAGATGATGTCCATCCAACGGTCGTAGTGCTTCTTCAACCTCTCGGGTCTTCTTGCTCCGGCTACCAAAGCAACACGGCCGTGCCACATGCTCCTCGCCTCCTGTGGTCGGGCCAGGCTTGCTGAGGCCTCACCGCCCCCTACTATTCCCACCGCTGGCCAGGCCCTGCGGCGACGATAGCCACCGCAGCCGAACCAGTGAACTCTCGTACTCCTCTCCGCGCGGGCTTCCACTGCCGCGTCTTCCCCGGCTCCGCGTCGTCCCCTTCCTAGGCCTCGTCGTCGTCCACCGCCGTGGTGCTCTCCGCGCGGTGTGGTCAACGTGGTCAAGGAACGACTTCCATCGGAAGAGTACTGTAAGTGGAGAGGCTGACAACTGGGTCCATGGCCACAGCCCAGTTTTTTTGTTATTTGCCTATTAAGTCGCTTTGTCAAGCCTGTTGGGCTGCAAATCCTTCAAGACGAGGAGAGCTTTTGATTCAGCTGACTGAGAAAATGGCCCATCAGTAATGAGAAATGGGTTGTACATTTTTAAAACACATCAAACCGGCAGTTAGTTTCAAATAATTTTTTTCATTTCAAGATTTTAAATTACATTAATTTTTATGTGTGGAGAATTTGTTGGATTTTATATTGATATACACTTATTTTTAAAATCAGTTTGAATGTGAGTCAAAATTTCAGGATTAAAAATAGTTTGGACTGCACCGAAATATGCAAAATTTCGTATAATTTTTTAACTGTGGCCACAATATGGGCTGTAATGCTAAAAAAGAATATGGGCTCCAAAAAAACCTTAAGAATTAGCAAATGGGCTGTAAATTATTATAAATAATGGCAGATGGGATGTATGCTATTTTCCACAGATTTGAGGCTTTCCTAAAAAAAGGTTGACGCACAAGCAGTGACGGTTGGATGTCCATCCAACGGCCGTCGTGCTTCTTCAATCTCTGCTCTTCCTGCTCCAGCCGCTCAAACAAGCGGCGGACTGCTGCTCGCCCTCCTCCTGCGGCGGGTGTCTTTGCCAAGACAGCCTCACCGCCCCACCATACTCCCATCGCTGGCCTAGCCATCCCTCTACTCACCCACACCTGCTGTTATTATCCGGCGACGGCAGACGAACCAGTATACCCTCGTTTAGGCGTACTCCCCTCCGCGTGGGAAACAACTGCTGAGTCTTCCCTGCCTCCGTGTCGTTCCCTTCCTAGGCCTCGCCATCGTCCACCACCCCGGTGCTCTCGGTGCGGCCTGGTCAACATGGTCAATGACCGACATGCATCTGAAGTGGACTGTACTTGGAGAGGCCGACAGCTGGGTCCACGGCCGCACGCAAGGAAATGCCTCCTTATTATGCACAAAAAAATGATTCGTGCACCTGACATCTGGGACCCACTGAAAGGGCCTCAGTATTTCACGAAAAAAACGTTACGCCGCTGACAGCTCGGACCCACCAGCTATATCTTCACACGCAAGGAAGTGCTTCCTTATTACGCACAAAAACAATGAATACTCCCCGTTAGCTGGGACCCAAAGATAGTGGCAGTGACTTGTGGGCCTACTAAGTTGACGGGACGGAGGGCTTTGTCAACTTAGTCAATATGCACGATTCTAGCTCCAGTGACCGTACGATGTCCATCCAACGGCCGTAGTGCTTCTTCAACCTCTGGTCTTCTTGCTCCAGCCGCCCAAACCAGCGCCGGTCGTGCCTCGTGCTCTTGCCTCCCGTGGCCGGCTGTAATGCAGCGGAGGCCTCACCGCCCCCTACTACTCCCACCGCTGGCCAGGCCATCCCTCTACTCACCCACACCCCCTGTTATTCTACATCGACGGTAGCCTCACACCGCAGTGAACCAGTGAACCCTCGTACTCCTCTACGCGTTGGCATCCACTGCCGCGTCTTCCCCGGCTCCATGTCGTCCCCTTCCTAGGCCTCGCCGTCATCCACCGCCCTGGTGCTCTCGGCGTGGCATGGTCAACGTGGTCAAGGAACGGCTTCCATCGGACGTGGATCAGACGTGGAGAGGTCGATTTGGGTCCACGGCCGCAGCAAGGAAGTGCCTCCTTATTACGCGCAAAATAATTATTCCTCCACCTGATAGCAGGGACCCACCGGATGGGCCACCATATTTTGCGAAAAAACGTTTCCCCCCTGACTGCTGGGACCCACCAGCTACACCTTCGCACGCAAGGAAGTGCGTCCCGCAAAAAAACAACCGCCCCGACCGCTGGGACCCACCACTACATCTTCGCACGCAAGCAAGTGCGTCCCGCAAAAACGATTCGTCCCTCGATTGCTGGGACCCACCAGCTACATCATCGCACGCAAAGAAGTGCGGCGGTACCGACCCACCTGGTCAAGCGCACGTAGCATTGTCATTTCGTCGCAAACGGTACGTACATCTTGGTCGATGTAGAGGCGCCGCGACGTCGTAGATGTAGAGCGCGCGACGCGTCGTAGTAGAGGCGCGCACATAGCATGTACACGTACATACAGCGGCGAGGGTGCAAGAAAGAAAATACGGCCACGTACGTACATACGGGCAGGATCTCTAACGCCTATCGCGCATACGTACATGACTTGGTCGGAATGGAGAAACAGCATCATCGTCGTGTTCATGGGGAGCCAACCGGCTGGGTCGGAACGGAATGCGTGGTCGTGTTCATCGGGAGGGCTTGGACGGAACAGGCGATGGAAACGAGGCCTGGCGTACCGCACAATGGAGGAAACGGCCTTGTGTTTGACCGACCATGTTCGAAACGGGGTCCTGTTGATCGGGAGGGGCCTGGCGTACCGCAAAATGGAGGAAACGGACTTCCTACAGTCGAAACGGGGGTCCTGTTGATCGGGAGGGGTGTGGCGTACCACAAAACGGACCTCCTACGGTCGAAACGGGGTCTGTTGATCGGGAGGTGTGGCGATCGCAAAGCGGATTTAAACGGACCTCCTACGGTCAAACGGGGTCTGTTGATCGAGAGGGTGTGGCGATCGCCAAAAGCATTTAAACGGACCTCATACGGTCAAACGGGGTCTGTTGATCGGGAGGGTGTGGCGATCGCAAACGCATTTAAACGGACCTCCTACGGTGAAACGGGGTCTGTTCATCGGGAGGGTTGTGGCGCATCACAAAAGCGAAACTCCACAGATCTGTTCATCTCCACCGTCGACCTCCTCCGGCCTCCACGGCCACCGTCGACCTCCTCCGGCCTCAACGGATCCTGTTCATCTAGCCTCCACCACCGCTTACTCCACCACCATCGTTCAACCACCCTCCACGGGCACCCTCCACCGTCTACTATTCATCCAGCCCTCCACACCACGGGTCTGTTCAACCACCCTCCACGGCCACCCTCCATCGTCTCATCGCTCATTCAGCCCTCCACACCACGGATTCCTGTTCATCCAGAGGCAATGCCACCGCTCACTGTTCATCCAAACCCCGCCGCAACGCTCACTGTTCATCCCAGAGGCAGCATCGATCGGCTTCAATTACCAGCAGTAGCGAAGGAATCGCTCCATCGGGTTCAGTTAACATCCATCAATCGATCGCTCGGGTTCGATAGCGTGTAGCTCGCAGTCTGTCCGCCGGGTTGATTAGAGCCCAACGCCTTGCTCAGCTTCAGTTAGAGCCAACGCCTTGCACACACGCGCGTACGTACGAGAGAAACGCGCATCACTCTCCCACCGTAACCGGCAACTCCCTGAAATTTTCCTCCCCCTCGCTTCTACCACGGTTTTTTCCGTCATGGACGGCCCAAAGAATGTCATGCGATTGCGTCTCGCCCGCCCAGACGAAAAAGCCCATTTTTGTCATGATTTTTGTCATAGAAGAAGGAGCCCACCACATCTATGATGATACCGGGTTTTGTCACAATTATCGTCATAGAAGTGTCATATGTATGACAGAAAAAAAATTCGTTCGGCCCAAAATGTCACAGATGTGTCTTTTTTTGTAGTGCACAGATATGTGGGACTATCATTATCAATCTTACATCTTCTGGTATTCACACTATGAATATGTGTAACATCACGTTCGAGATTCATTAAGAATAAACCATTGACCAGCGGGGCATGACCATAAAACATATCTCTCATATAAATAGAACAACCATTTTTCTCGGATTTAAATGAGTAGCCATCCCATATTAAACGAGATCCAGATACAATGTTCATGCTCAAAGCTGGCACTAAATAACAATTATTGAGGTTTAAAACTAATCCCGTAGGTAAATGTAGAGGTAGCGTGCCGACGGCGATCACATCGACCTTGGAACCATTCCCGACGCGCATCATCACCTCGTCCTTCGCTAGTCTCTGCTTATTCCGCAGCTCCTGTTTTGAGTTACAAATATGAGCAACCTCACCGGTATCAAATACCCAGGAGCTAATACGAGTATTGGTAAGGTACACATCAATTACATGTATATCGTGTTGTCGGCCTTCTTGTCCGCTAAGTATTTGGGGCAGTTCCGCTTCCAGTGTCCGCTTCCCTTGCAATGAAAGCACTCAGTCTCAGGTTTGGGTCCATTCTTTGGCTTCTTCTTCCCGGCAACTGGCTTACCGGGCGCGGCAACTCCCTCGCCGTCCTTCTTGAAGTTCTTCTTACCCTTGCCTTTCTTGAAACTAGTGGTTTTATTGACCATCAACACTTGATGTTCCTTTTTGATTTCCACCTCCGCTGATTTCAGCATTGAAAATGATTCAGGAATAGTTTTCACCATCCCCTGCATATTGTAGTTCATCACAAAGCTCTTGTATCTAGGTGGGAGCGATCAAGGATTCTCAATGACCGCCTCATCGGGAGGTTAATGTCCGATTGGGACAAGCGGTTGTGCAACCGGACATTTTGAGTATGTGCTCACCGACGTAACTATTTTCCTCCATCTTACAAGCTGTAGAACTTTTCGGAGACTTCATATCTCTCAACCGGGCATGAGCTTGGAAAACCATTTTCAGCTCTTGAACATCTCATATGCTCCGTGTTGCTCAAAACGCTTTTGGAGCCCCGGTTCTAAGGCGTAAAGCATGCCACAATCGAACGAGGGAGTAATCATCGACGCGATCGCCAAGCGCTCATAACGACTTGGTTCTTGGGATGGGTGCTTCACCTAGCGGTGCTTCTAGGACATATGCTTTCTTGGCAGCTATGAGGATGATCTCGTGTTAGGACCCAATCCGTATAGTTGCTGCCATCATCTTTCGACTTGGTTTTCTAGGAACGCGTTGAAGTTGAGGTTGGCATGGCGTGGGCCATTTGATCTACAAGACATTTTGCAAAGGTTTTAGACTAAGTTCATGATAATTAAGTTCATCTAATCAAATTATTTAATGAACTCCCACTCAGATTAGACATCCCTCTAGTCATCTAAGTGATACATGATCCGACTTAACTAGACCGTGTCCGATCATCACGTGAGACGGACTAGTCATCATCGGTGAACATCTTCATGTTGATCGTATCTTCTATATGACTCATGTTCGACCTTTTGGTCTCTTGTGTTCCGAGGCCATGTCTGTACATGCTAGGCTCGTCAAGTCAACCTAAGTGTTTTGCATGTGTAAATCTGGCTTACACCCGTTTTATGTGAACGTTATAATCTATCACACCCGATCATCACTTGGTGCTTCGAGACAACGAACTTTCCCAATGGCACACAATTAGGGGGAACAATTTTCTTGAAATTATTATAAGGGATCATCTTATTTACTACAGTCGTACTAAGCAAATAAGAAGCAAAACATGATAAACATCACATGCAATCAAATAGTGACATGATATGGCCAATATCATATTGCTCCTTTGATCTCCATCTTCGGGGCGCCATGATCGTCTTCGTCACCGGCATGACACCATGATCTCCATCATCATGATCTCCATCATCGTGTCTCCATGAAGTTGTTCGCCAACTATTACTTCTACTACTATGGCTAACGGTTTAGCAACAAAGTAAAGTAATTACATGGCGTTTATTCATTGACACACAGGTCATACAATAATTAAGACAACTCCTATGGCTCCTGCCGGTTGTCATACTCATCAACATGCAAGTCGTGATTCCTATTACAAGAACATGATCAATCTCATACATCACATATATATCATTCATCACAACCTTTTTGGCCATTTCACATCACAAGGCATATGCTGCAAAAACAAGTTAGACGTCCTCTAATTGTTGTTGCATGTTTTTACGTGGCTGCAATAGGGTTCTAGAAAGAACGTTTCTTACCTACGTAAAACCACAACGTGATATGCCAATTTCTATTTACCCTTCATAAGGACCCTTTTCATCGAATCCGATCCGACTAAAGTGGGAGAGACAGACACCCGCTATCCACCTTATGCAACTAGTGCATGTCAGTCGGTGGAACCTGTCTCACGTAAGCGTACGTGTATGGTCGGTCCGGGCCGCTTCATCCCACGATGCCACCGAAACAAGATAAGACTAGTAGTGGCAATAAAATTGACAACATCTATGCCCGCAACAAGATTGTGTTCTACTCGTGCATAGAAACTACGCATAAACCTACCTCATGATGCCACTATTGGGGAACGTTGCAGAAAATAAAAAAAATTATATGCTTCACCAAGGTCAATCTATGGAGTCATCTAGCAATGAGAGAGAGGAGTGCATCTACATACCCTTGTAGATCGCGAGCAGAATCGTTCAAGAGAACGGGGTTGAGGGAGTTGTACTCGTCGTGATCCAAATCACCGAAGATCCTAGTGCCGAACGGACGGCACCTCCGTGTTCAACACGCGTACAGTTGGAGAAGACGTCTCCTCCTTCTTGATCCAGCAAGGAAGAGGGAGAGGTTGATGGATATCCAGCAGCACAACGGCGTGGTGGTGGAAGTAGCGGCGATCTCGGCAGGGCTTCGCCAAGCTCAGCGAGAGGGAGAGGTGTTATGGAGGGAGAGGGAGGCGCAGCCCTCCCTCCCCGCCCTCTTTATATAGGGGCCCTGGGGGGTGCGGGCCCCTAGAGATTGAATCTCAAGGGGGGCAAGGGGGGGACTTGCCCCCCAAGCCAAGTGGGGCGCCCCCCATCCCTAGGGTTTCCAACCCTAGGCGCAGGGGGAGGCCCAAGGAGGGTGCACCAGCCCACCAGAGGCTGGTTCCCCTCCCACTTCAGCCCATGGGGCCCTCCGGGATAGGTGGCCCCACCCGGTGGACCCCCGGGACCCTTCCGATGGTCCCGATACAATACCGGTGAACCCCGAAACTTTCCCGGTGGCCGAAACTGGACTTCCTATATACAAATCTTCACCTCCGGACCATTTCGGAACTCCTCGTGACATCCGGGATCTCATCCGGGACTCTGAACAACTTTCGGGTTACCGCATACTAGTATCTCTACAACCCTAGCGTCACCGAACCTTAAGCGTGTAGACCCTACAGGTTTGGGAGACATGCAGACATGACCGAGACGACTCTCCGGCCAATAACCAACAGCAGGATCTGGATACCCATGTTAGCTCCCACATGTTCCACGATGATCTCATCGAATGAACCACGATGTCGAGGATTCAAGTAATCTCAGATACAATTCCCTTTGTCAATCGATGACGTTACTTGCCCGAGATTCGATCGTCGGTATCCCAATACCTCGCTCAATCTCGCATGGCAAGTCACTCTACTCATCACCGTAATGCATGATCCCGTGACCAACCACTTGGTTACTTTGAGCTCATTATGATGATGCATTACCGAGTGGCCCAGAGATACCTCTCCGTCATACGGAGTGACAAATCCCGATCTCGATCTGGTCAACCTTGATTACTTTGGGATACAGTAGTATACCTTTATAGTCACCCAGTTACATTGTGACATTTGGTACACCCAAAGCACTCCTACGGCATCTAGGAGCTACACGATCTCATGGTCTAAGGAAATGATACTTGACATTGGAAAAGCTCTAGCAAACGAACTACACGATCTTGTGCTATGCTTAGGATTGGGTCTTGTCCATCACATCATTCTCCTAATGATGTGATCCCGTTATCAATGACATCCAATGTCCATAGTCAGGAAACCATGACTATCCGTTAATCAACGAGCTAGTCAAGTAGAGGCTCACTAGGGACATGTTATGGTCTATGTATTCACACATGTATTATGATTTCCGGATAACACAATTATAGCATGAATAATAGACAATTATCATGAACAAGGAAATATAAAAATAATCATTTTATTATTGCCTCTAGGGCATATTTCCAACACTACTTTCCAATAAGGGAGCAGGTACAGTTACCTCATCAAGTTCTACTTTCCTCCCACTCACTTCTTTCGAGAGAAACTACTTCTCTAGAAACGATCCATTCTTAGCAACGAATGTCTTGCCTTCGGATCTGTGATAGAAGGTGTACCCAACAGTTTCCTTTGGGTATCCTATGAAGACACATATCTCCGATTTGGGTTCGAGCTTATCAGGTTGAAGCTTTTTCACATAAGCATCGCAGCCCCAAACTTTAAGAAACGACAAATTTGGTTTCTTACCAAACCACAGTTCATAAGGCGTTGTCTCAACGGATTTTGATGGTACCCTATTTAACGTGAATGCAGCCATCTCTAAAGCATAACCCCAAAAGGATAGTGGTAAATCAGTAAGAGACGTCATAGATCGTACCATATCTAGAAAAGTACGATTACGACGTTCGGACACACCATTACGTTGTGGTGTTCCAGGTGGCGTGAGTTGCGAAACTATTCTGCATTGTTTCAAATGCAGACCAAACTCGTAACTCAAATATTCTCCTCCACGATCAGATTGTAAAAACTTTATTTTCTTGTTACGATGATTTTCCACTTCACTCTGAAATTCTTTGAACTTTTCAAATGTTTTAGACTTATGTTTCATTAAGTAGATATACCCATATCTGCTCAACTCATCTGTGAAGGTGAGAAAATAACGATACCCGCCGCGAGCCTCAATATTCATCGGACCACATACATCAGTATGTATGATTTCCAATAAATCTGTTGCTCGCTCCATAGTTCCGGAGAAAGGCGTTTTAGTCATCTTGCCCATGAGGCATGGTTCGCAAGTACCAAGTGATTCATAATCAAGTGATTCGAAAAGTCCATTAGTATGGAGTTTCTTCATGCGCTTTACACCAATATGACCCAAACGGCAGTGCCACAAATAAGTTGCATTATCATTATCAACTCTGCATCTTTTGGCTTCAACATTATGAATATGTGTGTCACTACTATCGGGATTTAGCACGAACAGACCACTCTTCAAGGGTGCATGACCATAAAAGATATTACTCATATAAATAGAACAACCATTATTCTCAGATTTAAATGAATAACCGTCTCGCATCAAACAAGATCCAGATATAATGTTCATGCTCAACGCTGGCACCAAATAACAATTATTTAGGTCTAAAACTAATCCTGAAGGTAGATGTAGAGGTAGTGTGCCGACGGCGATCACATCGACTTTGGAACCATTTCCCACATGCATCGTCACCTCATCCTTAGCCAGTCTTTGCTTAATGTGTAGTCCCTATTTCGAGTAGCAAATATTAGCAACAGAACCAGTATCAAATACCCATGTGCTACTGCGAGCTCTGGTAAGGTACACATCAATAACATGTATATCACATATACCTTTGTTCACCTTGCCATCCTTCTTATCCGCTAAATACTTGGGGTAGTTCCGCTTCCAAAGGACCATCCGCTTGCAAGAGAAGCACTCGGTGTCGGACTTGGGTTTCTTCATTGAGCAAAGAACTTGTTTGCCGCTCTTCTTGAAGTTCCTTCTTCTTCCCTTTACCTTTTTTCTTGAAACTCGATGGTCTTGTTGACCATCAACACTTGATGCTCCTTCTTGATTTCTACCTCCGCAGCCTTTAGCATTGCGAAGAGCTCGGGAATTGTCTTATTCATCCCTTGCATATTATAGTTCATCACGAAGCTCTTGTAGCTTGGTGGCAGTGATTGAAGAATTCTGTCAATGACACTATCATCCGGAAGATTAACTCCCAGTTGAATCAAGTGATTGTTATACCCATACATTTTGAGTATATGTTCACTGACAGAACTATTCTCCTCCATCTTACAGCTGTAGAACTTATTGGAGACATCATATCTCTCAATCCGAGCATTTGCTTGAAATATTAACTTCAACTCCTGGAACATCTCATATGCTCCACGACGTTCAAAACGTCGTTGAAGTCCTGGTTCTAATCCGTAAAAAATGGCACACTGAACTATCGAGTAGTCATCAGCTTTGCTCTGCCAAACGTTCACAATGTCTACAGCCAGCATCTACAAGAAGTTGGCACCTAGCGGTGCTTCCGGGGCGTAATTCTTCAGGCAAAGAATGAGGATAATCCTCAAGTTACGGACCCAGTCCGTGTAATTGCTACCATCATCTTTCAACTTTGCTTTCTCAAGGAATGCATTAAAATTCAACGAAACAACACACTACAAAAAAAAGACACATCCGTGACATTTTGGGCCGAACGAAATTTTTTCTGTCATACATATGACACTTCTATGACGATAATTGTGACAAAACCCGGTATCATCATAGATGTGGTGGGCTCCTACTTCTATGACAAAAAATCATGACAGAAAATGGATTTTTTGTCCTGGGCGGGTCGGAGACGCAGCTGCATGACATTCTTTGGGCCGTCCATGACGGAAAAAACCATAGTAGAAGCGAGGGGGAGGAAAATTTCGGGGAGTTGCCGGTTACGATGGGAGGTCGGGGGCGGAGCGATGCGCGTTTCTCTCGTACAGGTACGCGCGTGTGTGCGAGGTTGGCTCTAACTGAACCCGAGCGAGGCATTGGGCTCTAACTGAACCCGAGCGATTGCACTGCAGGCTACGCGTTACTGAACCCGATGGAGCGATTCCTTCGCTACTGCTGCTAACTGAAGCCGATCGATGCTGCCTCTGGGATGAACCGTGAGCGTTGCGGGGGGGTGGGGGTGGATGAACAGTGAGAGGTGGTGTTGCCTCTGGATGAACAGGACCCCGTGGTGTGGAGGGCTGGATGAATAGTAGACGATGGAGGGGTGGCCGTGGAGGGGTGGTTGAACAGGACCCCGTGGTGTGGAGGGCTGGATGAATAGTAGACGGTGGAGGGGTACCCGTGGAGGGGTGGTTGAACAATAGCCGGTGGAGTAGCACGTGAAGGAAATATGCCCTAGAGGCAATAATAAAGTTATTATTTATTTCCTTATTTCATGATAAATGTTTATTATTCATGCTAGAATTGTATTAACCGGAAACATAATACATGTGTGAATACATAGACAAACATAGTGTCACTAGTATGCCTCTACTTGACTAGCTCGTGAATCAAAGATGGTTAAGTTTCCTAGCCATAGACATGAGTTGTCATTTGATTAACGGGATCACATCATTAGAAGAATGATGTGATTGACTTGACCCATTCCGTTAGCCTAGCACTTGATCATTTAGTATGTTGCTATTGCTTTCTTCATGACTTATACAATGTTCCTACAACTATGAGATTATGCAACTCCCGTTTACCGGAGGAACACTTTTGGTACTACCAAACGTCACAACGTAACTGGGTGATTATAAAGGAGTACTAGAGGTGTCTCCAAAGGTACATGTTGAGTTGGCGTATTTCGAGATTAGGTTTTGTCACTCCGATTGTCGGAGAGGTATCTCTGGGCCCTCTTGGTAATGCACATCACTATAAGCCTTGCAAGCAATGTGACCAATGAGTTGGTTAAGGGATGATGCATTACGTAATGAGTAAAGAGACTTGCTGGTAACGAGATTGAACTAGGTATTGGATACCAACGATCGAATCTCGGGCAAGTAACATACCGATGACAAAGGGAACAACGTATGTTGTTATGCGGTTTGACCGATAAAGATCTTCGTAGAATATGTAGGAACCAATATGGGCATCCAGGTCCCGCTATTGGTTATTGACCGAGAATGGTTCTAGGTCATGTCTACATAGTTCTCGAACCCGTAGGGTCCGCACGCTTAACGTTACGATGACAGTTTTATTATGAGTTTATAAGTTTTGATGTACCGAAGGAGTTCAGAGTCCCGGATGAGATCGGGGACATGACGAGGAGTCTCGAAATGGTCGAGACGTAAAGATCGATATATTGGACGACTATATTCGGACTTGAAAGGTTCCGAGTGATTCGGTATTTATCGAGTCTGGGAGAGTTACGGAAATCGCCGGGGAGAAGTATTGGGCCTTATTGGGCCATACGGGGGGAGAGAGAGGGCTTCCTAGGGCAGGCGCCCCCAAGGCCTAGTCCGAATTGACTAATGGGAGGGCCGCACCCTCCTTCCTTCCTTCTCTCTTCCCTTTCCTTCTCTCCTACTCCTACTACATGGAAGGTCTCCTAGTTGGACTAGGAAGGGGGAATCCTACTCCGGTGGGAGTAGGACTCCTCCTGGCGCCGCCTCCTTGGCCGGCCGCCTCCTTCCCCTTGCTCCTTTATATACGGGTAAGGGGGGCACCCCATGACACACAAGTTGATCTACGGATCGTTCCTTAGCCGTGTGCGGTGCCCCCCTCCACTATATTCCACCTCAGTCATATTGTCGCGGAGTTTAGGCGAAGCCCTGCGCTAGTAGAACATCATCATCGTCACCACACCGTCAGGTTGTGGAACTCATCCCAAGCTTTCTTTGGATCGGAGCCGGGATTGTCATCGAGCTGAACGTGTCTGAACTCGGAGGTGCCGTACGTTCGGTACTTGGATCGGTCGGATCGTGAAGACGTACGAATACATCAACCGCGTTGTCATAACGCTTCGCTTACGGTCTACGAGGGTACGTGGACAATACTCTCCCCTCTCATTGCTATGCCATCACCATGATCTTGCGTGTGCGAGGAAATTTTTGAAATTACTACGTTCCCCAACAAATGGCATCCGAGCCTAGGTTTTATGGTTTGATGTTATTTGCACGAGTAGAACACAAGTGAGTTGTGGGCGATATAAGTCATCTTGCTTACCGGCATGTCATACTTTGGTTCGGCGGTATTGTTGGATGAAGCGCCCGGACCGACATTACGCCAGATGCTTACGCGAGACTCGGTTTTACCGCCGTGCTATGCACACAGGTGACTAGCGGGTGTCAGTTTCTCCAACTTTAGTTGAACCGAGTGTGGCTACGCCCGGTCCTTGCGAAGGTTAAAACAGCACCAACTTGACAAACTATCGTGTTGGTTTTGATGCGTAGGTAAGAACGGTTCTTGCTCAGCCCGTACCAGCCTCGTAAAACTTGCAACAACAAAGTAGAGGACGTCTAACTTGTTTTGCAGGGCATGTTGTGATGTGATATGGTCAAGACGTGATAAGATATAAGTTGTTGTATGAGATGATCATGTTTTGTTGAAGTTATCGGCAACTGGCAGAAGCCCTATGGATGTCTCTTTGTTGCATAAGATGCAAGTGCCAAATAATTGCTTTACTTTATCGCTATACGATAGCAATAGTTGGTGAGACAACCATGTGATGACACACTGATATAGATCAAGATGATGAAGATCATGGTGTCGTGCGGTGACGATAGAGATCATGTGAGATTTTGGAGATGGAGATCAAAGGCGCAAGATGATCATGGCCATATCATGTCACATATTTTGATTGCATATGATGTTTATCTATTATACATCTTATTCTTGCTTTGATTGACGGTAGCTTTTAAGATGATCTCTCGCTAATTATCAAGAAGTGTTCTCCCTGAGTATGCACCATTGCCAAAGTTCGTCGTGCCCAGACACCACGTGATGATCGGGTGTGATAAGCTCTACGTCCAACTACAACGGGGGCAAGCCAGTTTTGCACACGCGGAATACTCAGGTTTAACTTGATGAGCCTAGCATATGCAGATATGGCCTCGGAACACGGAGACTGAAAGGTCGAGCGTGAATCATATAGTAGATATGCTCAACATAGTGATGTTCACCATAGAAAACTACTCCATCTCACGTGATGATCGGTTATGGTTTAGTTGATTTGGATCACGTGATCACTTAGATAACTAGAGAGATGTCTGTCTAAGTGGGAGTTCTTAAGTAATATGATTAATTGAACTTAAATTTATCATGAACTTAGTCCTGGTAGTATTTTGCAAATTATGTTGATCAATAGCTCGCGTTGTTGCTTTCATATGTTTATTTTGATATGTTCCTAGAGAAAACTGTGTTGAAAAATGTTAGTAGCAATGATGCGGATTGGATCCGTGATCCGAGGTTTATCCTCATTGTCGCAGTGAAGAATTATGTCCTTGATGCACCGCTAGGTGACAAACCTATTGCAGAGCGGATCTGAGCACGTTATGAACGTTTGGCTAGCTCAATATGATGACTACTTGATAGTTTAGTGCACCATGCTTAATGGCTTAGAATCGGGACTTCAAAGACGTTTTGAACGTCATGGACCATATGAGATGTTCCAGGAATTGAAGTTAATATTTCAAGCAAATACCCAAGTTGAGAGATATGAAGTCTCCAACAAGTTCTATAGCTAAAGGTGGAGGAGAATCGCTCAACTAGTGAGCATGTGCTCAGATTGTCTGGATACTTCAATCGCTTGAATCAAGTGGGAGTTAATCTTCCAGATAAGATAGTGATTGACAGAATTCTCTAGTCACCATCACTAAGTTACTAGAACTTCGTGATAAACTATAGTATGCAAGGGATGACGAAAACGATTCCCGAGCTCTTCGTGATATTGAAATCAACGAAGGTAGAAATCAAGAAAGAGCATCAAGTGTTGATGATTGACAAGACCACTAGTTTCAAGAAAAGGGCAAAGGAAAGAAAGGAACTTCAAGTGGAAAGACAAGCAAGTTGTCACTCCTGCGAAGAAGCCCAAAGCTGGACCATAGCACAAACCGAAAGTGCTTATAATCGCAAAGGAAATGGTTCTTTGAAGCGGAAATGCCCCGAACATTTGGTGGATAAGAAGGATGGCAAAGTGAACAAAGGTATATTTGATATCTGTGTTCTTGATATGTGCCTTACTAGTGTTTATAGTAGCCCCAGTATTTGATACTTGTTAGGTTGCTAAGATTAGTAACTCAAACAGAGTTCTGAGAATAAGCAGAGACTAGTTGAAGGGGACGTGACGATGAGTGTTGGCAGTAGTTCCAAGATTGATATGATCATCATCACACACTCCCTATACTTTCGGGATTAGTGTTAAACCTAAATAAATGTTATTTGGCGTTTGCGTTGAGCATGAATATGATTTGATCATGTTTATTGCAATACGGTTATTCATTTAAAGTCAGAGAATAATTGTTGTTCTGTTTACATGAATAAGACCTTCGATGGTTATACACCCAATGAAAATAGTTTGTTGGATCTCGATCGTAGTGATACATATATTCATAATATTGATGCCAAAAGATGCAAAGTTAATAATGATAGTGCAACTTATTTGTGGCACTGCCGTTTGGGCCATATCGGTGTAAAGCGCATGAAGAAACTCCATAAAGATGGATTTTCGGAATCACTTGGTTATGAATCATTTGATGCTTGCGAACCGTGCCTTTTGGGCAAGATGACTAAAACTCCGTTCTCCGGAACAATGGAACGAGCTAGCGACTTATTGGAAATAATACATACCGATGTATGCGGTCCAATGAGTGTTGATGCTCGTGGCAAGTATCGTTATTTTCTGACCTTCACAAGATGATTTGAGCAGATATGGGTATATCTAGTTGATGAAACATAAGTCTGAAATAGTTGAAAGGTTCAAAGAATTTCAAAGTGAAGTGGAAAAATCATCGTAACAAGAAAATAAAGTTTCTGTGATCTGATCGCAGAGACGAATATTTGAGTTACGAGTTTGGTCTTCAATTAAAACAATGTGGAATAGTTTCACAGCTCACGCCACCTGGAACACCATAACATTATGGTGTGTCCAAACATTGTAACTGCACTTTATTGGATATAGTGCGATCTATGATGTCTCTTACTGATCTACCACTATTGTTTTTGGGTTATGCATTAGAGACAGCTGCATTCACGTTAAAAGGGCACCATCTAAATCCGTTGAGACGACACCATATGAACTGTGGTTTAGCTAGAAACCCAAGTTGTCGTTTCTTAAAGTTTGGGGCTGCGATGCTTATGTGAAAAAGTTTCATCCTGATAAGCTTGAACCCAAATCGGAGAAGTGCGTCTTCATAGAATACCCAAAGGAAATTGTTGGGTACACCTTCTATCACAGATCCGAAGGCAAGATATTCGTTGCTGAGAATGGATCCTTTCCAGAGAAGGAGTTTCTCTCGAAAGAAGTGAGTGGGAGGAAAATAGAACTTGATAAGGTAATTGTACCTTCTCCCTTACTGGAAAGTAGTTCATCATAGAAATCTGTTCCTGTGACCACTACACCAATTAGTGAGGAAGCTAATGATGATGATCATGAAACTTCAGATCAAGTTTCTACTGAACCTCGTAGGTCTACCAGAGTAAGATCCGCACCAGAGTGGTACGGTAATCCTATTCTGGAAGTCATGTTACTTGACCATGATAAACCTACGAACTATGAGGAAGCGATGATGAGCCCAGATTCCGCAAAATGGCTAGAGGCCATCAAATCTGAGATGGGATCCATGTATGAGAACAAAGTATGGACTTTGGTTGACTTGCCCAATGATCGGCAAGTCATTGAGAATAAATGGATCTTCAAGAGGAAGACGGACATTGATAAGTAGTGTTACTATCTACAAAGCTAGACTTGTCGAAAAAGGTTTTTGACAAAGTTCAAGGTGTTGACTACGATGAAATTTTCTCACTCGTAGCGATGCTTAAGTCTGTCCAAATCATGTTAGCAATTGCCACGTTTTATGAAATCTGGCAAATGGATAAACAAAACTACATTCCTTAATGGATTTAAAGAAGAGTTGTATATGATGCAACCAAAAGGTTTTGTTAATCCTAAAGGTCTTTGTCAAAATGCAAGCTCCAATGATCCATCTATGGTGGTGCAAGCATCTCGGAGTTGGAATATACGCTTTGATGAGTTGATCAAAGCATATAGTTTTATCTGGACTTACGGTGAAGCTTTGTATTTACAAGAAAGTGAGTGGGAGCACTACAACATTTCGATAAGTATATGTGAATGACATATTGTTGATTGGAAATAATGTAGAATTATCTCGCAAAGCATAAAGGAGTGTTTGAAAGGAGTTCTTTAAAATAAAGACCTCGGTAAAGCTACTTACATATTGAGCATCAAGATCTATTGAGATAGATCAAGGCGCTTGATAAGATTTTCAATGAGTACATACCTTGACAAGATTTTGAAGTAGTTCAAAATGGAGCAATCAAAGAAGGAGTTCTTGCTGTGTTGCAAGGTGTGAAGTTGAGTAAGACTCAAGACCCGACCATAGCGAGAAAATAGAAAGAGAATGAAAAGTCATTCCCTATGCCTCGATCATAGGTTCTATAAAGTATGCTATGGTGTGAACCGGACCTATTGTATACTCGCCTACTGGTTTGGCAAGGAGTACAATAGTGATCTAGGAGTAGATCCTTTGGACATTGGTCAAAATTATCCTTAGTGGAATAAGGATATGTTTCTCAATTATGGAGGTGAAAAAAGGTTCGTCGTAAAAGGTTACGTCGATACAAGTTTTGGCACTGATCCAGATGATTCTAAGTCTTAATCTGGATACATATTGAAAGTGGGAGCAATTAGCTAGAGTAGCTCCGTGCAGAGTATTGTAGACATAGAATATTTGCAATATACATACGGCTATGAATGTGACAGACCCGTTGACTAAACTTCTCTCACGAGCAAAACATGATCATACCTTTGTACTCTTTGGGTGTTGGCCACATGACGATGTGAACTATGGGTGTTAATCATATACAGATATGATTATTGGTGTTAAATCACATGGCGATGTGAACTAGATTATTGACTCTAGTGCAAGTGGGAGACTGAAGGAAATATGCCCTAGAGGCAATAATAAAGTTATTATTTATTTCCTTATTTCATGATAAATGTTTATTATTCATGCTAGAATTGTATTAACCGGAAACATAATACATGTGTGAATACATAGACAAACATAGTGTCACTAGTATGCCTCTACTTGACTAGCTCGTGAATCAAAGATGGTTAAGTTTCCTAGCCATAGACATGAGTCATTTGATTAACGGGATCACATCATTAGAAGAATGATGTGATTGACTTGACCCATTCCGTTAGCCTAGCACTTGATCGTTTAGTATGTTGCTATTGCTTTCTTCATGACTTATACAATGTTCCTACAACTATGAGATTATGCAACTCCCGTTTACCGGAGGAACACTTTGGGTACTACCAAACGTCACAACGTAACTGGGTGATTATAAAGGAGTACTAGAGGTGTCTCCAAAGGTACATGTTGAGTTGGCATATTTCGAGATTAGGTTTTGTCACTCCGATTGTCGGAGAGGTATCTCTGGGCCCTCTCGGTAATGCACATCACTATAAGCCTTGCAAGCAATGTGACCAATGAGTTGGTTACGGGATGATGCATTACATAGCGAGTAAATAGACTTGCCGTAGCGAGATTGAACTAGGTATTGGATACCGACGATCGAATCTCGGGCAAGTAACATACCGATGACAAAGGAACAACGTATGTTGTTATGCGGTTTGACCGATAAAGATCTTCGTAGAATATGTAGGAACCAATATGGGCATCCAGGTCCGCTATTGGTTATTGACCGAGAATGGTTCTAGGTCATGTCTACATAGTTCTCGAACCGTAGGGTCCGTGACGCTTAACGTTACGATGGCAGTTTTAGAGTGTATAAGTTTTGATGTACCGAAGGAGTTGAGTCCGGATGAGATCGGGGACATCATGAGGAACCTCGAAATGGTCTAGGCGTAAAGATCGATATATTGGACGACTATATTCGGACTTGGAAAGGTTCCGAGTGATTGGTATTTATCGGAGTGCGAGAGTTACGGAATTCGCCGGGAGAAGTATTGGGCCTTATTGGGCCATACGGGAAAGAGAGAGGGCTGCCTAGGGCAGGCGCGCGCCCAAGGCCTAGTCCGGGTGGACTAAGGGGGGGCCGCACCCCTCCTTCCTTCCTTCTCTCTTCCCTTTCCTTCTCTCCTACTCCTACTACATAGAAGGTCTCCTAGTTGGACTAGGAAAGGAGAATCCTACTCGGTGGGAGTAGGACTCCTCCTGGCGCGCCCTCCCTTGGCCGGCCGCCTCCTTCCCTTGCTCCTTTATATACGAGGCGGGGGCACCCCATGACACACAAGTTGATCTACGGATCGTTCCTTAGCCGTAGCGGTGCCCCCTCCACTATATTCCACCTCGGTCATATTGTCGCGGAGTTTAGGCGAAGCCCGCGCGATAGAACATCATCATCGTCACCACGCCGTCGTCTTGATGGAACTCATCCCGAAGCTTTGCTGGATCGGAGCCCGGGATCGTCATCGAGTGAGCGTGTGCTGAACTCGGAGGTGCCGTGACGTTCGGTACTTGGATCGGTCGGATCGTGAAGACGTACGACTACATCAACCGCGTTGTCATAACGCTTCCGCTTATGGTCTACGAGGGTACATGGACAATACTCTCCCCTCTCGTTGCTATGCCATCACCATGATCTTGCGTGTGCGTAGGAAATTTTTTGAAATTACTACGTTCCCCAACAGCGCGCGGTGAAGGCTGGATGAACAGGAGCCTGTGGAGGCTGGAGGAGGTCGACGGTAGCGCGTGGAGGCTGGAGGAGGTTGGCGGTGGAGATGAACAGTATCCCGTGGAGTCCCGTTTTGCGGTACGCCACACCCCTCCCGATGAACAGGACCCCGTTTGACCGTAGTGGCGCCCAACACAAGTCCGTTTCGTCCGTTTTGCGGTACGCCACACCCCTCCCGATGAACAAGACCCCCGTTTCGACCGTAGCGCTCTAACACAAGTCCGTTTCGTCCGTTTTGCGGTACGCCACACCCCTCCCGATCAACAGGACCCCTATTTCGACCGTAGGAGGTCCGTTTCCTCCGTTTTGCGGTAAGCCACACCCCTCCCGATCAACAGGACCCCCGTTTCGACCGTAGCGCTCCAACACAAGTCCGTTTCATCCGTTTTGCGGTACGCCACACCCCTCCCGATGAACAAGACCCCCGTTTCGACCGTAGCGCTCCAACACAAGTCCGTTTCGTCCGTTTTGCGGTACGCCACACCCCTCCCGATCAACAGGACCCCTGTTTCGACCGTAGGAGGTCCGTTTCCTCCGTTTTGCGGTACGCCACACCCCTCCCGATCAACAGGACCCGACCGTAGGAGGTCCGTTTCCTCCATTTTGCAGTACGCCAGGCCCCTCCCAATCAACAGGACCCCGTTTCGAATGTGGCCGGTTGAACACAAGGTCGTTTCCTCCGTTGTGCGGTACGCCAGGCCTCGTTTCCATCACCTGTTCCGTCCAAGCCCTCTCGATGAACACGACCACGCATTCCGTTTCGACCCAGCCGGTTGGCTCCCCATGAACACGATGACGACGTTGTTTCTCCGCCAGCCATGTACATATTGACGATAGGCGTTAGAGACCCTGCCCGTATGTACGTACGTGGCCGTATTTTCTTTCTTGCACCCTCGCCGCTGTATGTACGTGTACATGCTACGCGCGCGCCTCTACTACGACACGTGCGCGCCTCTACATCTACCAGTATATATGTATGTACGCATTCGCGACCAGAATGATAACGCTACGTACGCTTCGACCAGGTGGGTCCCGACTGTCAGGCGCTTCCTTGCGTGCGAAGATGTAGCTGGTGGGTCCCAGCAGTCAGGGGTGCGAATCGTTTTTTTTCGGACGCACTTCCTTGTGTCCGAAGATGTAATTGGTGGATCCTAGCAGACAGGGGAAAATGTTTTTTCGCTAAATACGGTGGCCCGTCCGGTGGGTCCCCGCTGTCAGGTGGAGGAATAATTATTTTGCACGTAATAAGGAGGCACTTCCTTGTCGCGGCCGTGGACCCAGCTGTCAGCCTCTCCACGTACAGTCCATGTCCAATGGAAGCCATTCCTTGACCACGTTGACCACGCCGCGTCGAGAGCACCAGGGTGGTGGACGACGGCGAGGCCTAGGAAGGGGACGACGCGGAGCCGGGGAAGACGCGGCAGTGGATGCCCACGCGTAGAGGAGTACGAGGGTTCATTGGTTCACTGCGGTGTGAGGCTGCCGTCGGCGCAGAATAACAGGGGGTGTGGGTGAGTAGAGGGATGCCCTGGCCAGCGGTGGGAGTAGTAGGGGGCGGTGAGGCCTTCGCCGCATCGCAGCTGGCCACGGGAGGCAGGAGCACGAGGCACGACCGGCGCTGGTTTGGGCGGCTGGAGCAAGGAGACCAAAGGTTGAAGAAGCACTACGGCCGTTGAATGGACATCGTACGGTCACTGGAGCTAGAATCGTGCATATTGACTAAGTTGACAAAGCCCTCCGTCCCCGTCAACTTAGTAGGCCCACAAGTTAACTGCCACTATCTTTGGGTCCCAGCTAACAGGGGGAGTATTCATTTTTTTGTGCGTAATAAGGAGGCACTTCCTTGCGTGCGAAGATATAGTTGGTGGGTCCGAGCTGTCAGCGGCGGTAACGTTTTTTTCACGAAATACTGAGGCCCTTTTGGTGGGTCCCTAATGTCAGGTGGACGAATCATTATTTTGCGCGTAATAAGGAGGCATTTCCTTGCGTGCGACCGTGGACCCAACTGTCAGCCTCTCCATGTATAGTCCACTTCACATGCATGTCGGTCGTTGACCACGTTGACCAGGCCGCGCCGAGAGCACCAGGGTGGTGGACGATGGCGAGGCCTAGGAAGGGAACGACACGGAGGTAGGGAAGACTCAGCAGTTGTTTCCCGCGGAGAATCTGTTGAGCGAGGGTTCTTGGTTCATCTGCCGTCGCCGGAGAATAACAGCAGGTGTGGGTGAGTAGAGGGATGGCTAGGCCAGCGATGGGAGTATGGTGGGGAGGTGAGGCCTACACGGCAGCACAGCCGGCCGCGGGGAGGAGGGAGCAGGCAGTCCCACCGGCGCTTGTTTGAGCGGCTGGAGCAGGAAGAGCAGAGAATGAAGAAGCACGACGGCCGTTGGATGGCCATCCAACAGTCATTGCTTGTGCGTCAACCTTTTTTTAGGAAAGCCTCAAATCTATGGAAAACAGCATACAACCCATCTACCATTATTTCTAACAATTTACATCCCATTTGCTAATTCTTCAGGGTTTTTTTGGAGCCCATATTCTTTTTGTTAGCATTACAGCCCATATTGTGGCCACGGTTAAAAAATTATACGAAATTTTGCATATTTCGGTGCGGTCCGAACTATTTTTAATCCCAAAATTTCAACTCACATTCAAACTGATTTTAAAACTAAATGTATATCAATATAAAATCCAACAAATTCTCCACGCATAAAAATTTGTGTAATTTAAATCTCGAAATGAAAAAAAAATATTTGAAACTAATTGCCACTTTGATGTGTTTTAAAAATGTACAACCCATTTCTCATTACTGATGGGCCATTTTCTCGGCCAGCCGAATGAAAGCTCTCCTCGTCTTGAAAGATTTGTAGCCCGACAGGCCTGGCAAAACGACTTTCTTGGCAAATCACAAAAAAACTCGGCGGCGGCCGTGGACCCAGCTGTCAGCCTCTCCACGTATAGTACTCTTCCGATGGAAGTCGTTCCTTGACCACATTGACCACGCCGCGCGGAGAGCACCACGGCGGTGGACGACGGCGAGGCCTATGAAGGGGACAACGCGGAGCCGGGAAGACGCGTAGTGGAAGCCAGCAGAGAGGAGTCTGAGGTTCACTTGGTTGGTGTGGTGTGAGGCTGCCGCCGCAGAGCCTGGCAGTGGTGGGAATAGTAAGGCGGTGAGTCCTCCTGATGTGAGCCGCCACGGAGGCAGGAGCATGAGGCACGACCGGCGCTGGTTTGGGCGGCTAGAGCAAGAAGACCAGAGGTTGAAGAAGCACTATGGCCGTTGGATGGATATCGTACGGTCACTGGAGCTAGAATCGTTCATATTGACTAAGTTGACAAAGCCCTTCGTCCCCGTCAACTTAGTAGGCCCACTAGTCAGCCTCCCACCAAGGTGGGTCCCTGCTAGCAGGGGGAGTATTCATTTTTTTGTGCGTAATAAGGAGGCACTTCCGGTGGGTCCGAGCTGACAACGGGGAGGACGTTTTTTTCACGAAATACGGTGGCCCGTCAGGTGGGTCCCAGCATTCAGGGGGCAATTTTTTTCCGCAAAATATGGTGGCCCGTCCAGTGGGTCCCTGCTGTCAGTTGGAGGAATCATTATTTTCCGCGTAATAAGGAGGCACTTACTTGCTGCGGCCGTGGACCCAGCTGAGACTCTCCACGTATAGTATACTTCCGATGGAAGTCGTTCCTTGACCGTGTTGACCTCGCCGCGTTCCGTTGCATGCATGCGTCCATGGGCGTGGTGCGTCCCCACTGTCAGCCTCTCACGTACAGTCATCTTCCGATGACTCTCGGTTGTTGACCATGTTGACCACACCGTGCCGAGCGCACCCAGACTGGAACGACCCGGGGATGGGGAAGACAGGGCGGTGGAGTCACAGATGGAAGGAGGGAAACTTCATGGTTGGGTGGCGGCAGCACAGCGTTGCTGCCACGGAGGCAGGAGCAAGAACAGAGGTTGAAGAAGAAGCACGGTTTGTTGGATTAACATCCAACGGTCCAAATTGCTAGAATCATTTGTTGATTAAGTTGACAAAGCCGTGCGTACCGTCCTTAGCGAGCCCACAAGTCGATCGCCAAATCTGGCGGGTCCTAGCGTCAACGGATGAATAATTTTTTGCAAAACAAGGAGGCACTTCCTTCCGTGCGAAGATACTGGTGGTGGATCCCGGTGTCGGTGGAAAACATTTTTCAGCTTAATAAGGAGGAACTTTCCTTGCGTGCGACCATCGACCTCGTGGGTCCCAGCCGTCAGGCTCTCCACGTACAGTCCTCTTCCGATGACTCTTGTTCGTTGACCACGCTGCACCGAACACAGCGAGGCGGTGGACGACGGCGAGGCCCCGGACGGGAACGACTTGGAGATGGGAAAACGTGGCAGTGGAGTCGTAGATTGAGAGGAGGAGAAGGGTTATAACTGGTTCTGTTGCAATTCATATCAAACTCAGGTTCACAGGACACGTTCATATTCATAGCCAACATTCACTATCAACAACTCAAAAGATTCATATATACACAAGCTCAGCATATCTATGCATCCAAATGATTGATAGATCACACGACAATATTCATACATAATTCACAAAAAGATTCAGATATACACATGTTCAGTATGTTTATGCATCCAAATGATTGAGATCATAGCCAATATGATCCATGGATGAACTTTAATTACCTAGGGTACAGATTGGTAAATGGTGTTCAATTAGAGGTACTTCTTGCTAAAATTAGTTCTTGTACGGGCAAACTTTCGAGTACATAAGAGGCAGCACAGACAATCTGAACTTTGCTTGTAGGTTTATCCTCAAATAGTGGCCTCGTGCCGACGGAGGTTTGAGCAACTTGGCTACTACTTTCATCCAACTAGTTTACTGGCTCATCTTGGTCCTGTATCTCACCAAAATTCTACATTGTAGACGAGAAAGGAGGCGGTTGAGAAAATGAACCACCCAAATTTTTTGTGCAGTTCAACTGAAATGGAGCATCCTTGGCGTGCAGTGATTAAGTCCCAGATGAATATCTGCGTCAACCAACATGCGGAATCTTTAGACTCCATGCCATATAGTTCGCTACCGTATGTGCCGATAACCAAAAGGCACAAGTTGGGACCAAAGATGGACTGTGTTTTTCGGGCTATGCACCAAGCAATATTTTTGGCGTTCACTCTCCTAATACTTGAGTTTGACAATTGGTTGGCGCCGGTTGATACTCGAATGAATATAGGCGGTTCTTGTCAACATCGATGCTTATGCGAGTGAACATTGGAGTACATAGCAGCAACATAAGTACTGTCCATCGATCATTTTGTGCGTTCTCTGAAATCACCCGATGTAATGATTTGCTGCGAGTTCGGGCTCCAAATTACTCCTTTATGAAATCGCAAACAGTAGCACAATACCAAATTACCAATACATATGCGAGCACAATAATCGGGATAAAGACCGGTACCAACTTGTGTGTGGTAGCATATCAATTACTATTTCCTTTATTTGGAAGCCGAGATAAATAGCGTCGACAAACAAAGGAAGAAAGCAAGCGGAGATTAGCGACTAACGGGAAAGGACAGAAGCTGTCGAGGCAATGAAGCACCCAAAGTTTTTGTGCAGTTCCACCAAAATCGAGCATCCCTGTTGGCACATATATTGAGAGAGTGAGATTACTGCAATAGTGGGACTAGTTGATGAAACATACACTAACAAATAGAAGCACCCTCATTATCTTAATGGGTAAAGTTAGCGACATAGTAGTCTTGCTTAAAGAGAGGTATTAGTTTATTTAATTAGTGCCAATTAGCTCAACTCAACACTCAAAGCATTGTCATTTATCATAGGTTGCAAAACTTAAAAGTCCAAAGATAAAGGAGTTTCTCATGACAGTAGCACGATACAAATAGAGATGACAACAAACTAATATGGATGAAGGCCTTAGGCCCGTACCAACCTGAGAAAAAAGCTTATTCATGTAGTCCCATAAGAGATGATAAAGCACTCTTTGGAATCACACAATAGTATATATTTTGTGCACTTCAAATGTATGGTTGAAATCACTCTTGTTTACCAGTCTTTGAGATTATATCGAAAGATTATCAAGAACTTCGAAGAGAGTTAAAGCAATCGGGTGGGATACAGTTCATTGTATTGTCTTGTGTAGTTCCACTAAAATGTATGATTGGCACAACATGATCCCTGTTGGCACAAGTAGGAACAAGGTGAAACCTTCATTAGCTTAGTGAGAAAGGATAGGAAGACATTAGCATATTACTCAAACAGTAGCATCAAATTCATGATGGACAATACGCAAAACATTGCCTCATTGAACCAATGGCAATAAATTGACATGAAAAACAATAGCACTATTATGTCATGACACTAGTAATACTCCCTCCCTGCTCCACCACATGATTCACCTCCATAGACAAACATTCACACGTACATGATTCAGCGTAGGGTCCTACTAAAGATTTGTTTAACTCCAACAGGAAAATTAGGCAGTAATAAATTAGTGGTACTTAAGTGCTCCTAATTAATTAAGTGAGACAACAGAAGTGGAAGGGCTCCCTGGAGGATCGTCTCACATGTAATGTAGTCATTGCCGGAGCCCTTGAATAGCCTCGACTGAGGCCTCTGGCTTCAGCAAGATCGCCTTGGCACTGTTTATTCTTCTTCTTCTTCCTCTTCATGCTCTGTTTCTCTTTCTCCTCACCAGTTTGGTGAAACCAAGTATATGATTGGCCTTCTAATTCAGAATTGGTTTTGTCAGTGAGGGAGTACAAGTGTACTAGTAAAAAACAGCATTATTTTCTCATGGCAGTCAGAAAATAGAGATGAACACATGCATTAAATATCATTCTTACCGAAAGGAAGGTTATGGCGCTAATATGGATGATGAGGACTGGAACACAGATCTCCCTTTGTGCAGTTCCACCAAAATGAACCAACTGTTCCATCGACATTCGATTAAACAAAGCACAAAAGACACTTCTTTTAAGAAGAGTTTTGTGCAGTGCACAAAAGGTCACAACAAGAACGGTGAATTGGATATCCTGTTTGCGAAAAGCCTGAGAGGAAGCGATCGAGTCTCAAACAATTACAGGCAAAAACATTTGGCTAAACTTGTTAGAGTCTCAAACAATTACAGGCAACAACAGTGCCATGGCTTCATTTTTACCAGCGACATTATATTAAGAACAACTAAGGCTGCATTCGGTTCACAGGTTTGGTGCAGGATTTTTGTAGGAACACAATTCCTCTGTATTCTTTCCTTCAACTGTTGGAACATGGGAAAGGTGAATAGTGTTTCATAGGAAAGCTGGTGCGGTAGTCTTGATTCCATCGGATTAGAAACATCCATGCCTTCGCTCATTTTTGGGCGGAAGCTCGAGGCCTTCATTGCCATGCGTTAGACAAGTTCTTTGTGTTGTGTTTACGGAATAAAAATCAACCTATGTGTGGTGCGTGAGGTGAGGACAAGAGTAGTCCTTTGTGCAACTGAATAAACAAATAGCATCTCATCTTGCCAAGCATGCTACTCTAAAAAACAAATCTGTACATTTAAGTAGTCCATCCAACACATTCTCTTGAGAGTTTCCTCGGTTCATTGTTCCATAGTTTTATACCTACATTCCTTTCCGATTCCTCTATTTTCATCAAGACCTATGTTTTACGCCCTTTATTCCGACCGGAGCCTAAATATTTGGTATAAGGGCATGGGACGGTGGGTGCACCAAAGATCTGACACCATGTACGTGCAGGGGCATAAAGTGATGATTCATAGTTTGTTGCCCCAAGAAACAAACATCCAAGAAACATATCTGGTTGGTCCCATTTTTGTTCCTCTAGCCACCTACTCCTATATGTGGATAGCAAATCTAGTCTGGTCATACCACTTGTGTACTGCGTTACCCCTATATTTCCTTTTAGACCAAGAGACGGTTGGATGACGATCTGTACTACTTTCATCCCCTTTCCTTCTGTTTGTACCAAGTCCGATGACATACTAAATTCCCCACCCCACTTTATTTCAATGACAAGTATTTTGGACGGAGGGAGTACAAGATTGAGCCCATGAAGTAGCTTTACCTCTAACAATAGAAGAAAAAAAAAGGTGGCGTTGGACCATCCGATCGAGAGAAATTTGAGAGGTAGAAAATGATGCACATGCAGCGACATAGCGAATCGGGAAGTAGAGCTAAGGCGGTTTGAACGAAGATATACGAAGGTTGTCGGGATGTGGATAGGTGGGCGGTGGGAGGCCGGATCCGCCCACAGGCAACAACGAAGGATCGGAGGACCTCCCGCCGCGGCCTCGGCCACCCGAGATAGCAGTGCGTCCGTGGTGGGTCTCCTCCCTCGCTGTCGACGATGGCCTAAACGCTGCCCCTCCTCCGCCGGTGGGATACTGATTCGTCTCCGTCGTATCTATAATTTTTGATTGTTCCATGCCAATATTATTCAACTTTCATATACTTTTGGCAACTTTTTATATTATTTTGGGACTAACATATTGATCCGAGGCCTAGTGCGGTCCACATCATTGCATGTTTTTGGTTTCGCAGAATATCCATATCAAGCGGAGTCACACGGGATAAAAGCAGACGGAGCTTATTTTTGGAAAATATGGAAAATTTTGGAAGGAAAATCACGCGAACTAGTGCCGAGGTGGTCACGAGGCGGCGCTTTGCCCCTAAGCGCGCCCCTACCTCGTGAGCCCACCGTAAGGCGGTTGATGCTCTTCTTTGCCGCAAGAAAGCTAATATTCGAAAAAATCACGGCGAAGGTTTCAGCCAATCGGATTACGGATCTCCATATATACGAAATGGTGAAAGCAGGCGAGAATAGAGCAGTAAGCAGAGAGATAGATCCAATCTCGGAGGGCTCTCACCCTCCCACACCATGGGAGCCAAGGACGGAGGAAACCCTTCTCCCATCTAGGGAGAAGGTCAAGGAAGAAGAAGAAGAAGGGGGGCTCTCTCCCCCATGCTTCCGGTGGCGCCGAAACGCCGCCGGGGGCCATCATCATCACCGTGATCTTCACCAACACCTCCATCATCTTCGCCAACATCTCCATCACCTTCCCCCTTCTATATCCAGCAGTCCACTCTCCTGCAACCCGCTGTACCCTCTACTTGAACATGGTGCTTTATGCTTCATATTATTATCCAATGATGTGTTGCCATCCTATGATGTCTGAGTAGATTTTCGTTGTCCTATCGGTGATTGATGAATTGCTATGATTGGTTTGAGTTGCATGTTTTATTGGTGCTGTCCTATGGTGCCCTCCGTGTCGTGCAAGCGTGAGGGATTCCCGCTGTAGGGTGTTGCAATGCGTTCATGATTCGCTTATAGTGGGTTGCGTGAGTGGTGAAACACAAACCGAGTAAGTAGGTTGTTTGCATTATGGGATAAAGGGACTAGATACTTTAATGCTATGGTTGGGTTTTACCTTAATGAATCTTTAGTATTTGCGGATGCTTGCTAGGGTTCCAATCATAAGTGCATATGATCCAAGTAGAGAAAGTATGTTAGCTTATGCCTCTCCCTCAAATAGAATTGCAATAGTGATTGCCAGTCTAGTAACATAGTCAATTGCTTAGAGACAATTTAACAACTCCTACCACCACTTTTCCACACTCGCTATATTTACTTTATTGCATCTTTATTTAAACAACCCCTACTTTTTATTTACGTGTTCTTTATTATCTTGCAAACCTATCCTATCACACCTACAAAGTACTTCTAGTTTCATACTTGTTCTAGGTAAAGCGAACGTTAAGCGTCGTGAAAGTAAATATCGATGGCCGATAGGACTTGAGAGAGTATTTGTTCTACCTTTAGCTCCTCGTTGGGTTCGACACTCTTACTTATCGAAAGAGGCTACAACTATCCCGTATACTTGCGGGTCATCAAGACCTTTTTCTGGCGCCGTTGCCGGGGAGTCATAGCGTGGGGTGAATATTCGTGTGTGTGCTTGTTTGCTTTATCACTAAGTAATGTTTATTTGCTGTTCTTAGTTGTTTTCTATCTTTAGCTATGGGTAGGAAGCATAAAATACCAAAAAAATAGTTGTACCCTCTTGAACCGATGGTTGAAGAACCACTCAAAATCTATCACTCTGAAGCTTTTTACTTGGATCATCTTGATCCCTTTGTGCTCGTCTTTGAAACCCCCACTAGTTTAGTTGAGGGCAAATCTTTAGATGAGCAGGCTTGTTTTGTGCGACACCGTATATCTGAAAAAGGGAAACTATTATGGGATCAAATTCAACGTTTGCAATGCTATGCTTGGAATTTATGTGAAATATATGAGTTTACTTGTTGTTCTGAAGACCCTAAGAAACACCTATCCTATCAATGCTTGTTTAGTGACAATGGAATTCTATCTTCGTATCATCGTATGCTAAGGGTGTTTACAATTACTATGATGTTCAACAAATTGAAGAAATTGTTGCTTTTAAAGGTGCTTATGAGATTGCCTCTTTGATTGAAAAGTATGATGCTACTCTTTACAAATCTGAAAATTTTGCCATATTTCAATATTGTTACGATAATTATGCTTCTAATGCCTATGTTAAACCATATATTGAGGACTTCTCCGCTGTCCAAGAAGAGATTAATATTTTGCAGGAAGCTATGTAGGAAGAAATTGATGAAACTGTGAGCTCATTGGATGAAAAAGATGATGAGGAGAGCGAAGAACAAAAGGAGGAAGAGAGGATTAGCTACCCGTGCCCACCTTCTAATGAGAGTAACTCTTCAACTCATACATTGTTTAATTCCCCTTCGTGCTTAACGAAGGATGATTGCTATGATGATTGCTATGATCCCATTGATTCTCTTGAAATATCCCTTTTGGATGATGCTTGCTATGCTTGTGGCCAAGATGCCAATATGAATTATGCTTATGGAGATGAACTTGCTATAGTTCCTTACGTTAAACATGAAATTGTTGCTATTGCACCCATGCATGATAGCCCTATTATCTTTTTGAATTCTCCCGACTACACTTCAGCGGAGAAGTTTGCACTCAGTAAGGATTATATTGATGGGTTGCCTTTTATCTTTGCACATGATGATTTTTATGAATGTAATGTGCATGTGCTTTCTGCTCCTACTTGCAATTATTATGAGAGTGGAACTACATCTCCGCCTCTTTATGTTTCCAACATGATAGAATTGCAAGAAACTGCTTATACTATGCATTGGCCTTTACTATGTGTGCATGAATTGTTCTTTTATGACATGCCGATGCATAGTAAGAGAGTTAGACTTTGTTGTTTCATGATATATGTTACTTTGTGCTCACTACTAAATTACAAATCATTGTTAATTAAAATTGGCTTTGATATACCTTGGGATCCGGGTGGATTCATTACTTGAGCACTAAATGCCTAGCTTAATGGCTTTAAAGAAAGCGCTGCCAGGGAGACAACCCGGAAGTTTTAGAGAGTCATTTATTTCTGTTGAGTGCTTTCATATAGTTTAAAAACAAAAAAAATAAAGAGGGGAACCTAAAACTTTTCAAAAAGGAAAGTGAAAGTGAGAAAGACAAGCATTGTTGAAGTGGGAGCTAGCCTTGAACTTTGTTCATGCTCACGGAAACTTTGTGAATCTTGATTACAGAAACTTTTCATCAAAAATAATTATCCCCTTGTACATTTCCATTGTATTATAAAAATAATGTGCCAAGGTTTGCCTTTAGGATGTTTACAATGCTTGTTGGTTTGTACGGTGCAGGACAGAAACTTTGGCTGTAGTGCGTGATTTTACATTTTTAACTGGAATGTCAATTGGTTCTGATTCTTTTTGCACTATCTTGATATAAAAATTGTTTATTTTTCCTACTTTTTGTAGAATTTTTGGGGTAACAGAAGTATGGTGTATGTACAGATTGCTACAGACTGTTTTGTTTTTGACAGATTCTGTTTTTGATGCATAGTTTGCTTGTTTAGATGAATCTATCAATTTATATTAGTGGATTGAGCCATGGAAAAGCTATATTAAAGTAGACACAATGAAAAAACAAAATATGAATTAGTTTTCAACAGTACTTAGAGTGGTGATTTTCTTTATTATACTAACGGATCTTACCGAATTTTCTGTTGAAGTTTTGTGTGGATGTAGTGTCTAATCGAGGATGTCTCGATATGAGGAAAAGGAAGAGAGGCAAGAGATCAAGCTTGGGGATGCACGAGGCACCCCAAGTAAATATTCAAGGAGACTCAAGCATCTAACCTTGGGGATGCCCCGGAAGGCATCCCCTCTTTCTTCAACAAGTATCGGTATGTTTTCGAATACGTTTCGTTCATGCATTATGTGCAAGTCTTGGAGCGTCTTTTGCATTTAGTTTTCACTTTTCTTTTATGCACCATGCTGGTATGAGATAGTCCTTGGTTGATTTATAGAATGCTCATTACACTTCACTTATATCTTTTGAGTGTGGCTTTATAGAATGCTTCATGTGCTTCATTTATATCATATGAAGTTGGATTGTTGTTTCTCTTCACATAGAAAACCGCCATTTGTAGAATGCTCTTTTGCTTCACTTATATTTGTTAGAGCGTGGGCATATCTTTTGTAGAAAGAATTAAACTATCTTGCTTCACTTATATCTTTTTAGAGAGATGACAGGAATTGGTCATTCACATGGTTAGTCATAAAATCCTACATAAACTTGTAGATCGCTGAATATGATATGTTTGATTCCTTGCAATAGTTTTGCGATATAAAGATGATATTAGAGTCATGCTAGTGGGTGGTTGTGGATTGTAGAGACACTTGTGTTGAGGTTTGCAAGTCCCGTAGCATGCACGTATGGTAACCGTTGTGTGACAAATTTGAAGCATGGGGTGTACCTGGCTTGTGCATCCTTATGAGTGGCGGCCGGGGACGAGCGATGGTCTTTTCCTACCAATCTATCCCCCTAGGGGCATGCGTAGTAGTACTTTGCTTCGGGGGCTAATAAACTCTTGCAATAAGTATATGAGTTCTTTATACTAATGTGAGTCCATGGATTATACGCACTTTTACCTTTCCATCATTGCTAGCCTCTTCGGTACCGTGCATTGCCCTTTCTCACCTTGAGAGTTGGTGCAAACTTTGTCGGTGCATCCAAACCCCGTGATATGATACGCTCTATCACACATAAACCTCCTTATATCTTCCTCAAAACAGCCACCATACCTACCTATTATGGCATTTCCATAGCCATTCCGAGATATATTGCCATGCAACTTTCCACCGTTCCGTTCATTATCATCATGACATACATTACTTTTGTCATATTGCCATTGCATGATCATGTAGTTGACATCGTATTTGTGGAAAAGCCACCATGCATAATTTTTCATACATGTCACTCTTGATTCATCGCATCACCCGGTACACCGCTGGAAGCATTCATATAGATTCATATCTTTGTTCCAGTATCGAGTTGTAATATCGAGTTGTAAGTAAATGAAAGTGTGATGATCATCATTATTAGAGCATTGTCCCCAAAAAGAAGAAAAAGAAAAATAAAGAAAAGCCAAAAGGAAAAAAAGAAGAAAGGCCAAAGAAAAAAAATAAAAAAAGAAAAAAAGAAAAAAAAAAGAAAAAAGAAAATAAATAAAAAGGGGCAATGTTACTATCTCTTTTTCCACACTTGTGCTTCAAAGTAGCACCATGTTCTTCATGTAGTGAGTCTCATATCTTGTGCTTCAAAGTAGCACCATGTTCTTCATATAGATTGTCTCCTATGTTGTCACTTTCATATACTAGTGGGAATTTTCATTATAGAACTTGGCTTGTATATTCCAACGATGGGCTTACTCAAATGCCCTAGGTCTTCATGAGCAAGCAAGTTGGATGCACACCCACTTAGTTTCTTTTGTTGAGCTTTCATACACTTATATCTCTTAGTGCATCCGTTGCATGGCAATCCCTACTCCTCGCATTGACATCAATTGATGGGCATCTCCATAGCCCGTTGATTAGCCGCGTCGATGTGAGACTTTCTCCTTTTTTGTCTTCTCCATATAACCTCCATCATTATATTTTATTCCACCTATAGTGCTATATCCATGGCTTGCGCTCATATATTGCGTGAGGGTTGAAAAAGCTGAAGCGCGTTAAAAAGTATGAACCAATTGCTCGGCTTGACATCGGGGTTGTGCATGATGGGAGCATTTTGTGTGACAAAAATGAAGCATGGCCAAACTGTATGATTTTGTAGGGATAAGCTTCCTTTTTCCTTGTTGTTTTGAAAAGACATGATTGCTTTATTGGTACGCTCGAAGTATTATTATTTTTATGTCAAATGATAGACTATTGCTTTGAATCACTCGTGTCTTAATATTCATGCCATGATTAGACATATGATCAAGATTATGCTAGGTAGCATTCCACATCAAAAATTATCTTTTTTATACTTTACCTACTCGAGGACGAGCAGGAATTAAGCTTGGGGATGCTGATACGTCTCCGTCGTATCTATAATTTTTTATTGTTCCATGCCAATATTATTCAACTTTCATATACTTTTTGGCAACTTTTTATATTATTTTTGGGACAAACATATTGATCCGATTGCTTGATGTCGGTCCACATGCATTTGCATGTTTTGGTTTCGCAAAATATCTGTCAGGACCCCGACTCAATGCCACATCGATCTAGCATATAACACCTCATATCACTTTGTGGCCTCACGCACGGTATCCCCACGGGTGTCGCCTTACCTTTGCCCGGGACCGTTTAGCCTTTGGGCTGCGTATATGATAGTGTCGCTAGCATCCATATGATAAGGAGCCCGGCTGACATGGCTAGTCGTAAACCCAAAGTGGCACTAACTTACGAGGACAGCATACATGACCAAAGAACGAGCGTGTCGGTCATCACGAGTGAATCCAGCTGTAGCTTTGGGCTAACAGACTCGGTGAACCGGGCTGTAGCGGCTAACAGGACTCCGGTATTCATCGCGTGACATTTCCCGAAGGGACGGTACACGAAGCGAAGAAGGACACATGCCGCCAACCTCGTGTTCGGAGCGGTAGCAAGCTACCATGGCTCGATGGAAGCACTAGGAGACATTTCCGTAAGAGAGGCTACTAAGAATAAACAACTAGATAGTCGGATCCCACACATAGCAATACACATTACACGTCGCATAACATGCGGTATGTGCTGTACAACATGGCATCACGGCATAACTCAACAACTCATATAGATAAAGGCTCGGAAGAGCCATCATAGCATTATTGCAAGCAGGGGTCACAGGACCCATCATACGAGCATACAAGCGACAAGCGGAAGCATTACATGTCCGAGTACAGACATCTACAAATGAAAAAAGGTGAAGAGCTTGACTATCTACAACATCCGATCAAGATCGTGGTGAGGTACAAGCTACTCGTCGAAGTCCACGAGAACACTAGTAAGACCAAGTCTCCGCTGCAAAAACATAAATAAAGCACCATGAGTACAAAGGTACTCAGCAAGACTTACATCGATCCTATCATACATGCATTTGTATCAAGAGGGTAATGTGGGGTTTAGTTGCGACAAGCCAGCTTTGACTCTGTGGCTATCTGTTCTCGACTACGAGAACTTCTTTGAGGTGATATGGCGCTGCACGAGTCCACTAATCACCACACAATACACTACTATGGATTCGTCCCGTCTCCCACGAGAAGGCCATCCATAGCACTCACACTTGTCTTGAGCATTTTATTGTATCCACTTCAAGTTATCTATGTACCATGTAAGCATCCAAGAAGTCCATATCCATGGACCCGGCTATTGAATAGATCATGTTAACCTGCGCAGGGTGTACTTCTTCACACGCTCTCGCCACTTACCGCCATGTACACATCATGTATCTCGGCAACCTTCAAGCGGAAGCTTTGGCGAGGTGTCGGCCACGACGACTAACCGCACAAGACTCTAGCCGGGTTTATCGCCTATTCGGGTTCCATCCGCAAGGAGATCCGGCGGGTGTCGCCACGGCCCCAAGCGATGTGTGCGGGGTTCCCGAGCCCACCATCCGGTGCCACTCGGTACACCAGGCCACGTGTGCCTAGTCATCCCAAGCCCACCTGCCGGGTGCCACTTGGTAGAAAAATAGCACTACCTACAAACACGAGAAACTAGTTGCGACTCCTAGAGCAGAGACCAAGTTGGTTAATAAGTCGAGAGAGTCAATTAAGGATCCCAATGTGTGGTAGTATCGAGTCATTGGACAACATACATAGAACTTCGATGCTTAGGGCGGTTCGGTGAGACAACCCACCATGTACTCCTACATGGCCTCTCACCGCTACCTTTACCAAATCGTGTTCACACGTTCACTCTCGACATCGAACATAGAGCATTGTACTCCAATTCATTCCCGATGAATCGGACTGACACAACTCTAAGCAATAGCGGGCATAGCATGGTAGGAACACAACATGGCTCAATCAACTCCTACACATGCTAGTGGGTTTTAACTATTCTTGTGGCAATGACGGGTCATGCAGAGGAATGGGTTCAACTATCATGACACAAAGTAGCAGATGAATCGTTGTTGTCCTAATGCAATATCGAGAGCAGGAGCGAGAGAGTAGGATTGTATCGAAATGAACAAGGGGTTTGCTTGCACGGTAGATCAACAAGGAGGCCTTGCTTCATAGACAGGTACTCTGGAACGGTCTCCGGAGCAGGACCTATCGAGAAGGAACAGTGTCGGCAATCAATACACAAACATATGCAACAATATGATGCATGAACATGGCATGAAGATGTGATGTTGTTTGAGCTAATGCAACTAGTATTTATTTGGTTTGAAGTCCATTTGAACCCTAAGCTCAAATGCAATTCTAATTTAAGTCTCTTAATATGCCATAATGTGTTTCCTCATATTCAGCATGTATAAGTTGGTTTGTCATGCATGAAACTAGTACAGATGGAAAGATTGCATTTTTCGATAATTTTCATATATAAATTATTTCAATCGAGCTACGGTTGAATTTCTATGAATTTTTAAGTTTTGAACATTTTCGGAATTTCTGATTTATTTTAATACCAGAAATGAATAACTGCGTCAGCATGACGTCAGCACGACGTCAGCAGGTCAACCGGGGCTGACCAGGTCAAACTGACGTGTGGGGACCACACGTCGGTGACTTAAGGTTAACCCGAGTCAAACTGGCTGATTAGCTTTGACTAAGCCCTAGGGCCCCTTGGTCGATCTCGGGGGTAATTAGGAGGAGGTTAAGCACTAATTAAGCCGCCACGTCGTGACCGCGGAGTTGGCGGCGGCGACCAAACCCATGGCGGTGCCGCCGAACGCGCTTCTGGTGGCGGAAAAGCGCTGGGACTACTAATCGGCGGCCGCGCTCGACCGCATCCACAGGCATAGGGAAGGTCGGGGGCGGCGGAGTTATTTGGAGCGGGGCTCATGGCGCGGCCGGAGTTCGGGCTCGGCGGGAGGGGCTGAGGGGCACGGGAGGCCACCGAGGGCTCTCGGCACCCTCGTGGCACCGAGGAGCACAGTGGCGTGCTCGGTTGCGAGCTGCGGTGGCTAGAGGCGGCAGCGGCGACATGGGGGCGGCGAAGGCTTCGCCGTGGTGGGGAGATGGGGCTCTGGGCGACGGCTAAGCGGAGAGAGGGAGCGGGCAGAGCTCACTGCGGTTCGGTGGCGTCTTGGCGAAGCTCGGGAAGCGCCTTGAAGCGGCGGGCGGCGGCGGAGATCGCGGCGGTCGAGGCGAAAACGATGGCGATAAGCGGCGCTCGAAGCGTCGGCGCCGTGCGTCTCGTCAAGGCGTAGCCTGGCGGTGAAGAGCGTGGACACGACGGAGGGCGAGGAGGCGATGGCAGCGCAGCAACGGCGAAGCGGCGAGCAGCGTTCGGGCACGAGAGAGAGGTGAGCGGCGGAGAGGGCGAGGCGAGGAGAGTGCGAGAGAGGTCGGGTGGCTGCGTGGCGTCTCGGGGCATCGAGACGAGGAGGGGAGAGGCAGGCGGCGAGAGGGAGGTGGCGTGGCGCGCGGCGGAGCGCTGCTGCGTCGCACACGCGCCCATCTCCTGTCGAGGACGAAGACGACAGAGGAGGGGCGCCAGTGGGTGGGCTGGGCTGGCTGGCTATTTCTTTGGCTGCACAGGAGGAGGCCAGTAAGTCTCCTTTTATTTCTGTTTTCTTTTTTTTCTGACATTTGTTTGGTTTAAATAAAATACTAAACCATTTTATTTTCTTATGCCCATTTTTGCAGGAGCTAACTATATTATTCCAGAGCTCCTCATCAAGTGGCATAATTTTTGGACAACATTTTATATATATAATAATATATATCCAAAGCAAATAACTATTGCATTAATTCCAAATGCCCAAAATAAATATTTATGAGCTCCTAAAAATATTGGTTGATTTTTATCTCTGCCCAATATTTTCAGAGAGAGACATGAACATTTTCTTGGACCTTTTTGGAGCAATTTTTATCTGGGTCATTTCCATAGATGATTCTGAGGGTTTCACAAATCCCCATTTCAAATTTAAATGGAATTTAAACATGATGCACAAATGACTAGCTAGTCTAGATCATACCAGAACTAGGGATGTGACAACTCGCCCCCACTTGAAAGAATCTCGTCCCGAGATTCGAGGGTCGACGGAAAGAAAGCGGGGTACTCGATCGAAGGCGATCTTCTCGCTCGGTAGCTTCTCTCTCGGAATGATGAGACCATGAACCTTGAGAAACTTGATGTTATGGCGTCGGTGATCGCTCTGCTTGATCAAGAATCGAACTGGATACTCTCGATATGTGAGGTTATCTTGGAGATCAAGCGTTTCGTGGTCCACTCGCGGATAGGATCCAGAAGCAGCGCTGAGTTGGGAGGCGTGGAAGACATCATGAACTTCGAGAAAGATGTGGGGTAGTTCAAGCTGGTAGGCAACCTCTCCTCGTTTAGCGAGAATGCGAAAAGGACCAATGTAGCGAGGAGCCAACTTGCCTTTGATACGAAGCGATGGGTACCCTTCAAAGGGTAACCCGAAGGTAAGCTTTGTCGCCAACTTCATAAATCATATCCTTATGATGGCGATCATCTTGGCTCTTTTGGCGAGGCGGGCTGTTTTCAAATTCTCACGAATGATCTGAACTTGCTCTTACGCCTCTGGATCATGTCCGGTCCAAAAATTGTCTTTCACGGTTTCGACCAGTTCAAAGGTGTTCGACATCTTCGTCCATAGAGAATCTCAAAAGGAGCTTTCTTGAGGCTGGATTGATAGCTATTGTTATAAGCAAACTCGGCAAAAGGAAGACATTTCTCCCAATCCATACCGAATGAGATAGCATAAGCTCTAAGCATGTCTTGAGGATTTGGTTGACCGTTCCACGACCACTCGTCGAGGGTGGAAAGCGGTACTAAAGGAAAGATGGGTTCCCATGGCAGATTGGAAACTCTCCCGAAGTGAGAAGTGAAAAGAGCGCCACGGTCTGAATTAATCTCTAGTGGAACACCATGAAGTGATACTATTAGAAATATATAAGTCAACGAGTGACTAGCGGTGATCTCTCTCGAGCAGGAAGGAAGTGGGCCACTTTGGAGAGCGATCAATGACTACGAAGATAGCATTATTCCCTTTCTTGGTCTGGGAAAGCGGTGATGAAGTCCATACCAACTTTATCCCATTTCCACTCGAGGAATAGCTAAAGGTGAAGGGTGCCAATAGGTCTTTGATGCTCGCTTAACGCGACGACAAACGTCACAATTAGCAACGAAGTCGCGATTTCTCTCTTCATCCTAGTCCACGGAACCTCTGGCGTGGGTCTGATACATCTTAGTACTACCGGGATGAATCGTGAGAGGGATTCATGTGCCTCCTTAAGAATCGGTTGTCGAAGATCTTGCTTCTTGGGGACCACCGAGCGATTCCCAAAGAAAACAACACCTCGATCATCTATAGAGAAACTACCAGCAGCTCCCTTCTTCACGTTATCCTTGATTAGAAATACCCGTATCATCTCTTTGGCGATTATGATCTGATCCTCAAGGTCAGGTTTCGCCACCAAGGTAGAGAGGAATCCATGAGGAGCAATGTGAAGGTTAAGCTTACGTAATTCCTCATGGAGAAGTGGTTGGCCTGCTGACAACATGAGATTGTTGCAATAGGATTTATGACTTAGCGCATCGGCCATGACATTGGCTTTGCACGGTGTAAGTAATCCCTAAGTCATAATCTGAGATCAATTCAACCAACGTCTTTGCCTAAGGTTCAAATCTGGTTGGGTGAAGATATACTTGAGACTCGGTGATCGGTGTAGATCTATAGCGTTTACCAAGAAGGTAATGTCGCCGGTCTTGAGTGCATAGACTACGGTTTGCAAGCTCTAGATCATGTGTAGGATAATTATCCTCATGTGGATGCAAGCTGTCGAGATGCATAGGCAATCACATGGCGATCTGCATAAGGATGCAACCTAGCCCCTGTCGTGAGGCGTCGCGATGAGATAACAAAGTCTTTAGTGAAATCCGGTGGCACAAGTATGGGAGCAGAAGTCGATCGTCTTTTAGGTTCTGGCTGTACTCACACTGTGGGGACCACTCAAACTTTTATCTTTCTTGAGAAGTTCCGTGAGGGGTTTGGCTACTTTGGAGAAGTTTTCAACAAAGCGGCGACAATAGCTGGCTAGACCAAGGAAACTTCTAACTTGTTTAACGGTTTCAGGTGGAGTCCAATCAAGAACGGCCTTAACTCTCTCGGGATTGACAGCAATGCCCTTACCGGATATCACGTGGCCTAGGTAGGTCACTTACGGCAACAAAATTCACACTTGGAGAACTTGGCATAAAGGCGGTGCTCTCGAGTTTTTCTAACACAAGTCTAAGATGTTCGGCATGCTCTTGCTCGTTCTTGAGTAAATAAGAATATCATCGAGGTAAACCACGACGAATTTATCTAAGTACTCCATGAAGATCGAGTTCATCAAGCGGGAGAATGTTCTTTGGAGCATTGGTTAGACCAAAGGACATGACGGTGTACTACAGACCGACCATAACGAGTGACAAAGGCTGTCTTGGGGATGTCCCGTTTCGATTTTGATTTGGTGGTAGCCTAACCTCAAATCCATCTTGGAGAAGGCGAGGATCCGACAAGCTGATCATACAGTCGTTGATCTGGGAGTGGATATTTGTTCTTTATCGTGACCAAATTAACGGACGATAATCTACAACCATCGGTCCGTACCATCCTTCTTCTTTGAAGAAGAGCACGGGCAAGCCCAAGGAGATGAACTAGGACAGATGAAACCCTTTTGCAAGGACTCATCAAGTTGTTTCTTAAGCTCGGCTAGTTCTAAGGGTGCCATTTTGTAAGGTCTCCTAGAAATTGGAGCGGTTCCTGGGATAAGATCTATGACGAACTCTACATCTCTGTCGGGTGGAATACCTGGCAGTTCCTCTGGAAAGACATCCGAAAAGTCACGGACTACGGGATATCTTCAAGGTGCGGAAGAGGGCGGCATTAAGTGAATAGAGTGACGCTTTGCAACTCTGGTGGAGCGGTGACTATCTTGCGGATGGGTGTGTAAGCTGAGCAGATCTGGTGTAACAATCAATCTTGGCATGATGAGCTATCATCCAGTCCATACCCAAGATGATGTTAATATCTGAGGACTTGAGAGCTACAAGTGATGCAAGAAATACAAGTCTATCAACAAGGATTTCATTACCATAGCTGATTCTGGTGGTTTGCCATCTAGACCCTGGGGTTTGGATTTCAAGCGGAGTTGGCATATCACAAAATTACATGTCGTGTAGACGAGCATAGCCTTCAGAAATGAAGGAGTGAGATGCTCGATGTCGAGCAGAACCGATCTTTGGATGACAATTTACAAGGAGTGTACCAAGAAGCGACATCCGGATCATCATGGCGTCTTTAGGCGAGGCGTGATGCACACGTCCACGTTCGGTGGGGGCTGACTTGACAATGATCATCTTGCGTGATGGCTTACCACGGCCAGCAGACTTCTCGGGGGTGGAGCATAACTAGTGCGAGAGCGATCCGTGCATAGTGTCACGGCTTCCGCATGTGAAGCAAGTCCACGAAGTTGGGCGTGGACCCATAGCGACAAGTGGTCTACCGATGAGCTGGGTGGAGCATCTGACCGAGCTGGGAAGGCACCACATAGGATGGCCTCGGTGAATATCCGGAAGGAAGAGCGGAGTTCGAACCCAAATCCGCGCTTCGAGAGCTGGAGCGGAAGAAGATCCCAAATCACGGGTGTGCTTACGAGACTCCTCGTAAGTGAGCTGAGCTGTCTCTGCATTAATTGCCTTGTTCACAAGAGCACGGAATGTATCACAATGATGTAGGTGGAGATCACGGCGCAACTTGGGTTTGAGACCCTTAGGAACCTAGCACGCTTCTTGGCGTCCGTGGACACCTCTTACGTGGCATAGCAGGCGAGGTTCTCAAACTCTCTGCTATAAGCATCAACAGCCATCTTATTCGGGTGAAACTACAGAACTCTTCTCTCTTGCGATCAATGAGGGCACAGGGAATGTGTTGCTCATGAACGCCTCAATGAAATTCCTCCAAGTAGGAATCGCCAGGTGGAAGCATAGCCTCATAGTTACGCCACCAAAGACTAGCGGGACCTTCCGGTGGTATGTGGCATAGGTGACCTTGTCATCTTCACTACGTTCAGAAGCGGAGCTTGTGTGTGATACTACGGAGCGGTCATACGCATCGAGTGGCTCAATGGAATGATGAAAGGTAGGTGGGTGCAAGCGAATAAAGTCATGAATGGTCACAGATCCTTTGAACGATGTGCGGTGTTCTCCTCGACACGTGCCAACAAGCGGTTAGACTCACGCTTGTTTCTCTCCATCTCTAGCATGAACTCATCAGCGAAGGTTGGTGGGAGGATCCTCATCCCTACCATCTCCGTGGTTACGCTACGAGCAATGAGAACTTCGCTTAAGCGATGACATCCCGAGAAGCGAAATGAAGGGCGGAATCAAGCATCAACTATAGGCTCTGAGAATGTAGGACAAGGAAGTTAGTATCTCTCGAACTCCTAGGGCAATTCCGCAGCATAACGGCGGTAAAATGCTCGAGAATGAGACATCCTGCCAAAAATGGGGTAGTAACATACTCAACATCATCACTCAAGGTTACGAGATCATACTAAGCAGACTACACGGAAGTACTCGAAAGCGGAATATGACTCGATCAACCAATCCTAAGGGACTACGGAGTAGTAACACGTGATCTGATAGGCGGAAGAGAATGCCTAGTTTCTTAACCCGTAGGAAAGATAGGATGATTTCGGATCGAGAAGGCCATGAGGTATAAGGAGTAAAAAGAGCCTTACGTTCCTTCCCACAATCAATTCCTTATATAACTAAAGAATTTCTAGACTCAACTTGACCGGTTTGGCTTGGTAATCCTCTGAGCGATCGGGCTCGATACCAAAGCTGCGGGACCCGACTCAATGCCACATCAATCTAGCATGTAACACCTCATATCACTTTGCGGCCTCACCCACGGTATCCCCACGGGTGTCGCCTTACCTTTGCCGGGACCGTTTAAGCCTTTTGGCTGCGTATATGATAGTGTCGCTAGCATCCATATGATAAGGAGCCCGGGTGACATGGCTAGTCGTAAACCCAAAGTGGCACTAACTTACGAGGACGAGCATACATGACCCAAAGACAGCGAGCGTGTCGGTCATCGAAAGTGAATCAGTGCTGTAGCACTGGGCTATGAGGACTCCGTGAACCGGCTATAAGCGGGCTAACAGGACTCCGGTATTCATCGCGTGACATTTCCCGAAGGGACGGACCACGAGAGCGAAGAAGGACACATGCCGGCCAACCTCGTGTTCGGAGCAGCGTAGCAAGCTACCATGGCTCGATGGAAGCACTAGGAGACATTTCCGTAAGAGAGGCTACTAAGAATAAACAACTAGATAGTCGGATCCACACATAGCAATACACATTACACGACGCATAACATGCGGTATGTGCTGTACAACATGGCATCACAGCATAACTCAACAACTCATATAGATAAAGGCTCGGAAGAGCCATCATAGCATTATTGCAAATAGGGTCACAGGACCCATCATACGAGCATACAAGCGACAAGCGGAAGCATTACATGTCCGAAAGTACAGACATCTACAAATGAAAAAGGTGAAGAGCACGACTATCTACAACATCCGATCAAGATCGTAGCTGAGGTACAAGCTACTCGTCGAAGTCCACGAGAACACTAGTAAGACCGAAGTCTCGCTGCAAAAACATAAATAAAGCACCATGAGTACAAAGGTACTCAGCAAGACTTACATCGAGATCCTATCATACATGCATTTGTATCAAGAGGGTAATGTGGGGTTTAGTTGCGACAAGCCAGCTTTGACTCGATGGCTATCTGTTCTCGACTACGAGAACTTCTTTGAGGTGATATGGCACACAGTCCACTAATCACCACACAATACACTACTATGGATTCGTCCCCGTCTCCCTACGAGAAGGCCATCCATAGCACTCACACTTGTCTTGAGCATTTTATTGTATCCACTTCAAGTTATCTATGTACCATGTAAGCATCCAAGAAGTCCATATCCGCGGACGGGCTATTGAATAGATCATGTTAACCTGCGCAGGGTGTACTTCTTCACCACGCTCTCGCCACTTACCGCCATGTACCGTCATGTATCTCGGCAACCTTCAGCGGAAGCTTTGGCGAGGGTGTCGGCCACGACGACTAACGCACAAGACTCTAGCCAGGTTTATCGCCTATTCGGGTTCCATCCGCAAGGAGATCCGGCGGGGTGTCGCTCACGGCCCCAAGCGATGTGTGCGGGGTTCCCGAGCCCACCATCCGGTGCCACTCGGTACACCGGCCACGTGTGCCTAGTCATCCCAAGCCCACCTGCCGGGTGCCACTTGGTAGAAAAATAGCACTACCTACAAACACGAGAAACTAGTTGCGACTCACGGGCCAGAGACCAAGTTGGTTAATAAGTCGAGAGAGTCAATTAAAGATCCCAATGTGTGGTAGTATCGAGTCATTGGACAACATACATAGCACTTTCGATTGCTTAGGGCCAGTTCGGTGAGACAACCCACCATGTACTCCTACATGGCCTCTCACCGCTACCTTTACCAAATCGTGTTCACACGTTCACTCTCGACATCGAGAACATAGAGCATTGTACTCCAATTCATTCCCGATGAATCGGACGACACAACTCTAAGCAATAGCGGGCATAGCATGGTAGGAACACAACATGGCTCAATCAACTCCTACACATGCTAGTGGGTTTTAACTATTCTTGTGGCAATGACGGGTCATGCAGAGGAATGGGTTCAACTATCACTGACACAAAGTAGCAGATGAATCGTTGTTGTCCTAATGCAATATCTGAGAGCAGGAGGCGAGAGAGTAGGATTGTATCGGAATGAACAAGGGGTTTGCTTGCTGGTAGATCAACAAGGGAGGCCTTTGCTTCATAGGCAGTACTCTGGAGCGGTCTCGGGGCGGGACCTATCGAGAAGGAGCGATGTCGACAATCAATACACAAACATATGCAACAATATGATGCATGAACATGGCATGAAGATGTGATGTTGTTTGAGCTAATGCAACTAGTATTTATTTGGTTTGAAGTCCATTTGAACCCTAAGCTCAAATGCAATTCTAATTTAAGTCTCTTAATATGCCATAATGTGTTTCCTCATATTCAGCATGTATAAGTTGGTTTGTCATGCATGAAACTAGTACAGATGGAAAGATTGCATTTTTCTGATAATTTTTCATATATAAATTATTTCAATCTGAGCTACGGTTGAATTTCTATGAATTTTTGAAGTTTTGAACATTTTCTGGAATTTCCTGATTTATTTTAATACCAGAAATGAATAATTGCGTCAGCATGACGTCAGCATGACGTCAGCAGGTCAACCGGGGCTGACTAGGGTCAAACCTGACGTGTGGGGACCACACGTCAGTGACACTGGGGTTAACCCCGAGTCAAACCTTGGCTGATTAGCTTTGACTAAGCCCTAGGGCCCACTGGTCAGTCTCAGGGGGGGTAATTAGGAGGAGGTTAAGCACTAATTAAGCCGCCACGTCAGCGGCCGCCGGAGTTGGCCGGCGGCGACCAAACCGCGCGGCGGTGCTTCGCCGGAATGCGCTACAGGCGGCGGAAAAGCGCGTGGGGACTACCAATCGACAGCCCGCGCTCGACCGCCTCCACCTGGGCATAGGGAAGGTCGCGGGGACGGCGGAGCTTCGCGGGCAGGGGGCTCATGGGCGCCGGAGTTCGAGCTTCGGCGGGGAGCGGCTGAGGGCACGGGAGGCCACCCGAGGGCTCTACGGCACCCTCGTGGCACCGAGGAGCACGGTGGCGTGCTCGGTTGCTGGCTGCGGTGGCTAGGGCGGCGGCGGCGACATAGACGGCGGCGAGAGGCTTCGCCGTGGTGGGGAGAAGAGGCTACGGCGGCGTCACGGCTAAGCGGAGAGAGAGAAGCGGGCAGGAGCTCACTGCGGTTCCGGTGGCGTCTTGGCGAGCTTCGGGAAGCGCTGCGAGCAGCGAAGCGGCGACGGAGATCCGCGGCGGTCGAGGCGAAAACGATGGCGATAAGCGGCGCTCGAAGCGTCTGGCGGCGTCGCGTCTCGTCGAGCGGCGAGCCCACAGCGGTGAAGCGCGTGGACACGACGGAGGGGCGAGGGGAGCGATGGCAGCAGCAGCGAACAGCGGCGAACAGCAGCGTTGGGCACGAGAGAGAGGGTGTAGAGGAGAGGACGAGGGCGAGGAGAGTGCGAGAGAGGTCGGGGTGGCTGCGTGGCGTCTCCGGGCATCGAGACGAGGAGGAGAGAGGCGGCGAGAGAGAGGAGGTGTGGCGTGGCGCGGCGCGGCGCGCAGCCGTCGCACGCGCCCATCTCCTGTCGAGGACGAAGACGACAGAGGAGGCGCCCGGTGGGTGGGCCGGGCTGGCTCTTCTTTGGGCTGCACAGGAGGAGGCCAGGTAAGTCTCCTTTTATTTCTTTTTTTTTTTTTCGACATTTGTTTGGTTTAAATAAAATACTAAACCATTTTATTTTCTTATGCCCATTTTTGCAGGAGCTAACTATATTATTCCAGAGCTCCTCATCAAGTGGCATAATTTTTGGACAACATTTATATATATAATAATATATATCCAAAGCAAATAACTATTGCATTAATTCCAAATGCCCAAAATAAATATTTATGAGCTCCTAAAATATTGGTTGATTTTATCTCTGCCCAATATTTTGAGAGAGAGACATGAACATTTTCTTGGACCTTTTGGAGCAATTCTTATCTGGGTCATTTCCATAGATGATTCTGAGGGTTTCACAAATCCTCATTTCAAATTTAAATGGAATTTAAACATGATGCACAAATGACTAGCTAGTCTAGATCATACCAGAACTAGGGATGTGACAATATCCATATCAAACGGAGTCCAAACGGGATAAAAACGGACGGAGCTTATTTTTGGAAAATATGGAAAATTTGGAAGGAAAATCAACGCGAACTAGTGCCCGAGGTGGTCACGAGGCAGGGGGCGCGCCTGCCCCCCTGGGCGCGCCCCCTACCCTCGTGAGCCTACCGTAAGGCGGTTGATGCTCTTCTTTTGCCGCCAGAAAGCTAATATTCAGAAAAAAAATCAGAGCGAAGGTTTCAGGCCAATCGGAGTTACGGATCTCCATATATACACGAAGCGGTGAAACAGAGCCGAGTAAGGCGAAGCAGAGATAGATCCAATTTGGAGGGTCTCGCCCTCCCACACCATGGGAGCCAAGGGCGAGAGGGGAAACCCTTCTCCCATCTAGGGAGAAGGTCAAGGAAGAAGAAGAAGAAGGGGGGCTCTGTCCCCCTTGCTTTCGGTGGCGCCGGAACGCCGCCGGGGGCCATCATCATCACCGCGATCTTCACCAACACCTCCATCATCTTCACCAACATCTCCATCACCTTCCCCCTTCTATATCCAGCGGTCCACTCTCTGGCAACCCGCTGTACCCTTTACTTGAACATGGTGCTTTATGCTTCATATTATTATCCAATGATGTGTTGCCATCCTATGATGTCTGAGTAGATTTTCGTTGTCCTATCGGTGATTGATGAATTGCTATGATTGGTTTGAGTTGCATGTTTTATTAGTGTTGTCCTATGGTGCCCTCGTAGTCGGCATAGCGTGAGGATTCAGCTGTAGGGTGTTGCAATGCGTTCATGATTCACTTATAGTGGGTTGCGTGGTGGTGAAACACAAACCCGAGTAAGTAGGTTGTTTGCGTATGGGATAAAGGGGACTTGATACTTTAATGCTATGGTTGGGTTTTACCTTAATGAATCTTTAGTATTTGCGGATGCTTGCTAGAGTTCCAATCATAAGTGCATATGATCCAAGTAGAGAAAGTATGTTAGCTTATGCCTCTCCCTCAAATAGAATTGCAATAGTGATTACCGGTCTAGTAACGTAGTCAATTGCTTAGGGACAATTTAACAACTCCTACCACCACTTTTCCACACTCACTATATTTACTTTATTGCATCTTTATTTAAACAGCCCCTACTTTTTATTTACGTGTTCTTTATTATCTTGCAAACCTATCCTATCACACCTACAAAGTACTTCTAGTTTCATACTAGTTCTAGGTAAAGCGAACGTTAAGCGTGCGTAGAGTCGTATCAGTGGCCGATAGGACTTGAGAGAGTATTTGTTCTACCTTTAGCTCCTTGTTGGGTTCGACACTCTTACTTATCGAAAGAGGCTACAACTATCCCGTATACTTGCGGGTCATCAGATACGTCCGGATCTGTAACCAACGGTGAGGATAGAAAGCCAGTGTTTTTTGAAGGGAGAAAGACAAGGTTACTACCCCTATCTTGTTTAGATTTGGAGAGGATGAGAGTGTGTGAATAGAGCAGCCCTAGCAAGCAAGCGCGGAGGCTCCGGCCTATATATATGTAGTGGGGTAGTTTTCCTTTTTCACTCCATCAAAACAATCGTTTAAAATTGTGTACTACTACATGCCAGGTCGCGGTTTTTTTTAGTTGTTGATTGTTTTTTGAGATAGCTACCCGCTTGTTCCAAGTGGTGTTTCGGTGTGCCAGGTCGCACTTTGTATCGTTCAAGTCTGGTAGTACTACAAGTCCCTCCATTAAATGAACAACCACCCCCTCGTAAAAATTGTGAACAAGCCCACGGCTAAAATTAGCGGAAACGTGGGTTGCCCCAACATGCATTATTATTTATATTTTCTACTCTCTCAGTTCCTAAATATAAGTCTTTTTCATTAGCCACACCTAAGACAAGAATTTTTTTTATTAGCAGTGAACCCCACATGTCATAGACACAAAAATTGTGGCAAGATTCCCTGAGGCAAGCCAAAGTGTGTCTAACAATTTGAGCAACTCAGGTTAGGCAAGTGAGGCAAGTGTGGGAAAAATAATGTGGCAACATAAGACAAACATAGTCACAATCCAAACAGCCCCGTGATTTTTTGTGACATGCATGAAAATTTGGTTAGTTAAATTTATAGTCAAAATTTGGCAAGGTGCGTCAAATCAACACATGCAAGTATCAAAAGGAAAGTCACGGCATGCATGCATGCGTTGTACTCCCTCCGTTTCCAAATATAAGTCGTTTTAGAGATTGCAACAAGTGACTACTCCCTCCGTTCCTAAATGTAAGTCTTTTTAGGGGTTCCACTACAAACTACATACGGATGTATATAGACATATTTTAGAGTGTAGATTCACTCATTTTGTTTCGTATGTAGTTCATATTGAAATCTCTAAAAAGACTTATATTTTGGAACGGAGGAGTACTATCTGGCAGAATATGTCTACTCCTACATACAAGTAGCCCATTTGAAATCGTAAAAGACTTTTATCGAATGCGGTGCTTTGATGTGTCGCGTCAACTCGTACAAGCCGAGAAATTTGATTACTCGACACCCTCTCCCTCATGGATGAGCTCGGTGCCTTATCGCACTTGCCTTTGGCTGCATGACAGTGGGCCAACCACTGTTGGGCCCACTGTCATGGGCCGCAAAGGCGGGAGCGATAAGTAGAAGCTTTACTACGCTATCCCTCCCGCACGAGGTGGGCGGACATGCAGCGATGGATTCGATATTGTAGAAGTCGGAGTAACATCATTGTTCGTCTTCTCGAAGAAGCGAAGAGCCAAGTGCAAGCGGGCGTGGCGATTCTTGAGCAGAACGCGTGGTGCGGTTCCTTGGAGTACTAGCCAGGCTCTTGCATGAGACAAAATTGCTATTGTTTAACAATTAAACTCCATTATCCATTGGTTGATACTCATTACGCATAGGTCCACGCGCTTAGCACCGTTTCCTCTGGGGTCACCAATGTTTATTTGCTAATTAATATCATTCCGTGCAATGAACTAGCCATTGCAAGTCATTAAAAGCATGCACACCTCTCATCTCTTATTAGTTGATCGTATGTCAAGAAACAAGAAACAAGGTAGAAGTTAATGCACCGCGCCTAAGTGTTTTGGGACTATTTGGTTTTCGTAAGATGACTTACACACCTAGACGGAGGGAGTAGTATAGACCTGTAAACCGGAAAGGAGTATTTGCCTTTCTAGAGATTTCAACAAGTGACTAGACTTCGGCTAAAAAAACAAGTGACTAGACTACACCATGTGCAGTACCCCCTTCCTTCCGGTTTATAGGGCTCAAATCTCAAATCTCATGAACCAAGGCATTTTGCGATTGGAGGAATGTATCTCGTACTTTACAAAATTACCCTAATTAAACTCATGCATTAATTACGTAGTACTCTTGTTTTCCTCTCTGCCTTGGTCGCGGTGCACAATATTGAGAGAGTGCTTGGATACGTTTTAGTCTCATGACTAAAAGTAGTGGGACTAAAACTTGTTAGCCTCATCCATGCTTGGATACAAATACTAAAGAGACTAAAATCAAGTTAATGACATTTCAAAGCATCCGGGCCCGCGTGCAAATCACAGTGAGGTGCTACAGTCGAGACTCACCTGTCACCCCGGTGTGGCCGTCATGACCCGTCATATCACAAAACCCACACATTTACCAGCAATGGTAAGGTGGCCTCCAAGTTGTACTGGACGAAGCAACCATCATTTCATTGGAATGCTCGTCCAAGCCCTTTCTTCCCTTTCTTGAAGAAAACCTCACTCCAGGCTACTCACTTCTGCCATTTTTCTTCTCTATCGACGAAGGAAAGGTGGGCGAATCAGTTATGCTGCTATATTTTCATTCCAATAATCTTCTTTTTGCGAAGCACCGACCGATTCTCACATCCTATTCTTTTCCCGTTTTCATTGCGATTGTGGTTTCCTTTCGATTTCTTTTTGTTTGTCAGTTCATTGATGGATCACGGAGCACTAGGCAAAGAGTTGCGGCGGACAACCCATCGGAGACAGTGATCTCCGAAGCGAGCACCGACCACGAGTTGACCATGTTGGCGAGCCAACCCATGGAGACGAAGAACTCCAAGAAACAAGCACCGCCAAAGAGTTGAGGGCGTTGGCGGACGAACTCCTCAAAGAAAGTTGGAAGAACAGCAAGGGCCCCACCGTGCCTACCGGGAGCTCGATTGCCACCTATGTGAGGCTCAAGACCGAGTTTGAGGAGATAGTCGCCGTTGAAGCAGTATTCCCTGGCAAGGTGATGGCCCCATCGAGGGCGAGAGATGGCCCCGGAGGATGAGATCCCCGTGAGCTGCACAAGGTAAAAATAATGGCTTATTACCATAGTTGTGGTTTTGATTATTTGCAATGTGCTTGCTTTTCGATTATTTGCAATGTGCTTGCTAATATGTTAGTGTTGTGCAGTGCGGTGGTTGTCCTTGATGATTCGATGTCGTGGCCCGTCTGTTGGCATCGCCCGGAGATCGATTCGATGCGCTGTCCATCTGTGGACATCGCCCGAAGATCGATTCGATGTCGCGGTCGATCCTGTGGACATCGCCCTGTAAATCGATTCCCATGCCGCTGTCCGTGCTATGGTCATTGCCCGAGAGATCGATGACAAGATATAGTTGGTCGCGCTAATCCTTCAGGGTAGTTTGCATTGCCCTGTGTTTAATTACCAGAACGATGTGTGTTATCAAACCATCTTAGGGCTAGTGCCTTTGTCTTGTGTGGGCGGATCTTGCTACTTTTGTTTGATAGTGAATCATGCGATGAATCATGCGAACCCTCTCCGAGTTATGGAAACAGATGTATCCTCACTAGCTTTTGATGTAATATATGGCATGCTTAGATGTAAGTTTGAACTGTTTATCATATCAGCGGGGCTTGTTTGATGATTCTTGGTGTTAGTAGGCTAGCTACTGTGCGAGCTATAGTACTTGCAAAACACTCACCGAAGAGAAACGTTCGGGCTGATGAGCTCGTGGTATGCTTATACTTATCCCTCGTCGATCGACCAATAGCCCTAGCTCCTAAAATTGTAGGCTTAGCGATCGATCAGACAATAGTCGACATACATTCAGGCCTCATTTGGTTCATAGGGTAGGAAAATCGTAGCAAAAGTATAGAGAACGTGCAACACAAAATCATAGCAGTGCAGAGACGTACTCCCTCCGTTCGAAAATAGATGACCTAGGCGGGCTAGTTTGGCCTAGTGGGTTTTAGTGATATGACGTGGTACAGTGTCGTCCAGTCTTCGCGTGTGGTAGCAGTATTGCGGGTACAGTAAGTTTTCTTGAAGAAGTGGAATTCAACGAAGTCATGATGGTTCCTTCGTCCGAACAACTTACGGTGGGAAAGGTTGGGCCTGCGATACGACCGGGGTAGACCAGGATAATTTTGTGCATGGCAGGTGGACCAGGATGGTTGACGTCCCACATGTCGGCGAATGAAAGTATTCTTTCCGATATAGAGGACGAGCAATGTGTATTCATTGTTTATTTTTGATGAAAGCTATTGTCTCCACTGTTACTCCTTGACTTTGTCAATGCCTCTCTCTCCTCCACATAAGCAGGGACTACTTGCTATGCATGCGGCGGGCAGCTGGCGTCTTGAGGGCAGGCGGTGAGAGCGAGCTCGAAGCGGTCGGGACTCGGCATGGCCCACCTCACATTATCACCATATATTTCTTGGAGTCCATGCGCGGCGGGCGGGCGATCTCTTCTCCCTCCCCGTTTCTCTCTTCTCAGCCGACGCCCGTCGAGTGATTAGATTTTAGCTATCGATGGTTTATTCAATTATGGTCCCACATGTCAATGAAATTGCAAGATAACGTGTGTCCCCTTTGGTGAGCGGCGTGCGAGCCGGACTGTCGGGGTTGCGACGCGTACGAGTCGTAAGTGTGCCGCCTTTTCCTTTAGAACTTGCGAAGTGTAACATTTTCGCGTGATCGATCGATAGAAATCCAGAACAAAATGACGAGGGCGGTGCTTTCCCGCTCGTTAGGTGGGCTAGTTCGAGTGATATGACGTGCTACAGTGCCGTCCACTTGCTCCATTTTTATGTAAGCAAGAGTTTACACTCGTACACGGAGAGTCTGAAACATCAGCGGATCTGATTTTGATCGAGGATAACGCTCCTGCCAAATAATGGAGGATTGTTAGCGATTATAGCATGATAGTTAGGGCATCTCCAGCGCTGGCCCACAAATTTACACCAGCATCTATCCGAGGACACTGATGGATGCCATCCGATGTTGCCCGCATACCTTTCGACAACTATATGAACTAACCGGACGAAATTCGTGCAAACAAAGCAAATTTCAAATTAACCGGATGAAATTAACCGGATGAAATTCATTACATTTCGAAAACTTTTCCTACAAACTGGACAAAATTCATTACATATTTTGCACAAACCGTACTAAACCTACTGTAAACCTAATCTAAACGATCGACGGCGCCCGACCACCAAGTCCGGCCATGAACCCGAGAAAGCCGGCCATTACCTTTCCCTCCTCCTCATCTGCCTCGATAACCTCCTCCTCCGGCCGGAGCACAAGGTTATGAAGATTTCCGCCTCCACGTCGCCGTCAAGCGGCTAATCGGCCACCGATGTTTACCGCACCAAGCTTGGCGTCGACTGAGTGGAGTAGCGGTGGCCTTCCCGGGACCAGAGCGGTGGCGACCTACCGTGTACTACTCTTCCTCGCTGCCGGCTGCGCCCGCACACACGTGCCGGCTTCGTGGTCGTGGCGGCGGAGGGCGGCCCAGGGGTGCTGGCGATCTCCTTCGTTTGCTCCTGCGACAGTACATCGAAGAGAGCTTTGGAGCGCACCTTGAGCGGAGCCGCCGATGTCCCTCGTCTGCTCCTGCGACAGTACATCCAAGAGAGCTTCGGAGCGCCACGAGGCCATGGTTGAAGTGGTGTTGACAGAAGGAAGGGACCGGAGGAGAATAAGTGTGGGTCTTTGGCTATGGCTGGGAGATGGGGCTCAAGTTAATACAGCGGGCGAATGGCAATGAGCCGCGATAGACGGATGGACAACTGGCGCCGGAGTAGGTTCGTCGGGCACGAATGCGGACGCTGCTTCAGTGACTTAACTGCAGATGCTTTTGGGTGTCTGACATGTGGGCCCAACGGGCGTCTGGCCCGCATGTCAGTGACACACCAATTGCACTGCGATTAAGTCGATAATCTGACATTGACATTCTGGAGAGACGGTGACCGTTTCAGGCGCATGCGGACTGTTTGAATGGTCAACCATACAAATATGGAGCTATACGCTGAGCCAGCTACCGTATAATCACCATATCTCGTATACAATGATCAAAGTGAGCTATCAAGACAAGTTCAATGACCGCCAATGCATTTTACTCGGTAATAAATGACCAGGATTGAAGGGGAATCCTAATTTGCTTTGTCTTCTGTCCTTGAGCTCTTGACAAACCAATGCACTATACGGTTGTCCGCCCTCCACCCCGAGCTCTCACCAGCGTCGTTCATGCCACCGCGCCGCACACTAATCGGTAAGGCAGCGATGGCATCCCGCCGCGCCGAGTTCCTTGCCGCCCACGAACGGACACAAAATGATAGGGAAGTGATGGCATCCCGCCGTGCCGAGTTCATTGCCGCTCGCGACCTCACAACTATGTGGGAGGAATTTGAAGATGCCAAGGCCGAATGGGCGGTAGAGCAAGAGGCGCCAAAGCCGCCTGAGGGAGCGGAAAAGTCGAAGCACTCAAGAAAAGAGAGGCCCGCCGCAAGAAGAAAGAAAAGGGCGACGCTGTACTGCTGGAGAGGTCGTGGAGATCCAAGCACGGTGGGGTGTCGCCGACAAAGCCGGGAAGGAGAACAACGGCGTATTGCCAGCATGTGAGAAGTAGTAGTACTAGTAGTTGTGTGTGTGTGTGTGTGTGTGTGTCTGAGTACGAGCATGTACCAGTACTACTAGTTACTACTGTAGTTTTTAGAGCAAATTACCAGTACATTAGCCTAGACTAAGTGGAAAAATTCCTATCCTATGCATCAAATGGCATCTCTTTCTCTATAGGAATTGAGATGCATGTCATCTCACTTCCTATGATTTTCATATTCCTATCCTATGAACGAAAGGAGGCCTCTGTTGGAGTAAATATTGTAGCTAGCAAGATCTTTGCTGATGCAGTAGTTTTCTTCAAGAAGCAGAATTCAACGAAGTCATGATGGTTCCTTCGTCCGAGCAACTTCAAAGTGGGAAGTGGGCCTGTGATTTGACGGCTCATTAGTCATTGTTACTGTGGCGCGACGACCTGGGTGACTCTCCCTTGGAGTTCTGCGTGCATGACAAGTGGACCAGGATGGTCGACATCCCACATGTTGGCGAACGAAAGTATTCTTTCCGATATCGAGGAGCAAGGAAACCGCGTGGTATAGTATCACTGCCGATTTATAATTATTTTTTATTTCTGATGAATGCTAGCGTTTCAACTCTTACGACGAAGGGTGCCAAACACGGCACGTGCTGGATGTCCCACACGTCAGCGAAAGGAGTGGGACATGAATAGCGTGGTAGAGCCGGTAAAAAAACAGCGTGGTAGGCGTCTCCACTTCTTCCACTTACGGGTCGGAGACCACTGCGTAGTAGCACTTAGCTGTATGAACGATACAATGTGCGACCTGGAGAGAAAGACACATCTAGTTGGAAGGTCTCGGGGCATACACGTAAACAAATATAAAAGTTAATACGTGCCTCCAACTAATATGGTAGTAGTAGAGTACTTAGACACGTACTCCATGACATCACCGTGCATTGCACGTACAACATTTAGTGGTAGTATGTAGTAAGAGACAAATGCCGCCCAAAAGTTCCCTTCTCGACCTACTTTTGGGTGTTTGGTAGAGTGTATGGAGGGTGCACGAGTCCACACTAGTTTAGCACAAATACACTAGAAGCATGCACATGTCTGTCTCGTAGTTCCAGTGCCACGTGTTCTTCATATAGATGGAATGATCGTTGCATAACACATGCGCCTTGATGCTAGATGTCTCGCGTGTTGGCAAAAGGATGAACAAAGCTCACGTAAAAAATAGAGTAGAAGAACATAGATTCCGGACGACCGAGAAGGAGCAAGGAACCTCGTGGTGGAGCGTCTGCACTCATAATATTTAATATTATTCAGCGATATAAAATTAACCAATCATATCCACGATGGATTTGGAAGAGTATGAAACACGGCAGCCCGGTGTAGTTACATCATACTAGTACATGGCTAACCCACGCTATCACCATATTTCTTGGCTTCCGTGCGACACCTATCTCTAGTAATCCAAAGACTGTATCGCTTCTCCTCCTCGTCTCTATCAAAGTGCGGTGGGTGGCGTTTACGCCGTCTATTGAGGTCGGTTAACTATCACATGTTAGCGACATGCCAAGAGCATTCTAAAAAATTCCTTTCACGTTCCATTTTCAAAAGAAAAAAATCCTTTCACGCATTTAATTTGCATGTATGCTTTGAGCAACTTGCATGTCCTATCTTGCTCTGTTTGATACTCTAACTTAGCTAGAGGTTAGACTAACTCATGACTAACCACGAACTAACTGTAGCCAAAGTGGTGTTTGGGTGTGAGGTTAGATTTACAATAAATGCACTTCATGGAGAGAGAAAAGTGATTTTTGATGGTCCCAATGAGAACTATCTCCGATTAGCACCTCTTGGGTGGGATAGTTTTTTTGGTGGGTTCGGTGCAACTTGCTCCAATTTAAACCCTCATGCTTGGATACTTTAGGGCTATTTGAGCCCCAACTAGCTCAAACTAACTCTAACCCATGGATCCAAACAGGGCCTATGGCCGATCTCGCCTTGAGCGATCGCGTGCCAGGAAGCGGCGCTCTCTCGGCCGTTGCGCCACTTCAAAGCCAGCGCTAGTGAGAGGTCGCCTCCGCTCTGGCCGGGCATTAATGCGGCACTGACGCTCCAGGTGACGCTGACCGTTTCACGCGGGAAGCGCGCGCTGGCAAGAGAGTATAGGTTTTGAACCGTTTCAGGTGTAGTAGTAATGGTAGTTTGCAAAACTACTCAATTATTGCACTCAATTTCCTAAGAAATTGTGGTAAAAAACGTTACTCCACAGCCCGCTTCCCTTCTCCTTCCTGCTCGTGATTTACATGGCCATGTTAACGTGGTTGTGTCAAAAAATGTCACTTCCTGTTCGTGATTTGCATTATATAATTACAAGAAAGATTCTCGTGCATTGCACGGAACATCAATATGCATTTTTTTACAAAACACCTGTTGTGATTATCCCATGCAGGAGTAATCCCATGTGTAAAAACTAATGATATCTCGAGAATTTTATCGGAAAACTGGTATCTCGAGAATGTCATCAAAAAAATGAAAGATGAGAGATAAGGCGAGGAGGAGTGGGCGTGGTGGTGGTGGTGGTCGGAATGGGTGGAGGCATGGGATGGTCGGCGCCGCAAAGTGGCAGCGCCACCATGCATGCTAGATTGTTCCAGAGACTTATTCCTTTTTTAATTGCTGAGCAATGAGGTTGCGGGAGATAATGATGTGGAGAGAGGCATGGGTATCTTTTCTAAATTATCATAGTTTGCTTCATATCTGTCAGATATAGATCATACGGTCTGTATTACAAGATGGCGGGCACACCATCATCGCCAACTCGTTTTTTGTAAGGGTATACAAATGATGAGTTTGCTGACTACTAAAGTAAAGTGGAATCTGTCCATGTTATGCAAGTAAATAAAGGTGATTGTTTATCATACGGGTAAGGTTGGATGAAGGGTGGTAGGAACAAATGCTCCGCCTAGAGCATGTGTGTGTGAGATGGAGTCTTAGTGTGTGTGGTGTGTGTGTGTGTGTGTGTGTGTGTGTGTGTGTGTGTGTGTGTGTGTGTGTGAGAGAGAGAGAGAGAGAGAGATATGGAGTCTTTGTTTGTGTGTGTGTGTGAGAGAGAGAGAGAGAGATGGAGTCTAAGTGTGTGTGGGGGGTGCATGTGTGTGTGTTTGTGTGTGTGTGTGTGTGAGAGAGAGAGAGAGATGGAGTCTTAGTGTGTGTGGGGGGTGCGTGCGTGCATGCGTGCGTGTGTGTGTGTGTCCCGGGGTCCTCTGTGGCGGATGTAATTTAAGTGTGCATGGCTAAATCATAGAGAGGTGATGTGTATGGCAGAGGCCACCAACGATGGGGTGCGAGAGAGAAAATTCCCGTGGGAGGGAAGAGAAGGTGTGTCCGCGTGAGAGGAGTCGACATCGAGAGAACGTGTTTGTTCGAGAGACACCACGGAAGACTACTATATATCGATGGTGCATGTAGGCGGGAATTAAACAAAGGGATGGTCTTATTGGTTTCGGGGATATAGGGGAAGAGTGAGAGGCGCGCGGGGCGGGGGGTAGCTAGAAGGAGATTGTTAAGTGTGAGTGTGTGTTTTGCCCATCCAGGCGGAAGTTATGTGCACAAAAGAGGAGAATGATTCGATGTGGCGTTAGGATTGAGGGTAATTAACTACATATGGAGACATAGAGACCTTGAACGTGCATGTACGAGAGGTATACATGTATACGTGGGATGTGTGTGTGTGATACGTCTCCAACGTATCTATAATTTTTGATTGCTCCATGCTACTTTATCTACTGTTTTGGACTATATTGGGCTTTATTTTCCACTTCTATATTATTTTTGGGACTAACCTATTAACCGGAGGCCCACCCGAATCTTTGTTTTTGCCTATTTGGTGTTTCAAGAAAGCAGAATATCAAACGGAGTCCAAACGGAATGAAACCTTCGGGAACGTGATTTTCTCACTGAACGTGATCCAGGAGACTTGGACCCTGCTCCAAGGAACAAAAGAGGTGGTCACAAGGGTGGGCCCCCCCTAGGCCGCGCCCCCCTGCCTCATGCCCCCTGTTGCTCCAACGACGTACTCCTTCCTCCTATATATACCTACGTATCCCCAAACGATCAGAAGGGGAGCCAAAAACCTAATTCCACCGCTGCAAGCTTCTGTATCCACGAGATCCCATCTTGGGGCCTGTTCCGGAGCTCCGCCGGAGGGGGCATCCACCACGGAGGGCTTCTACATCAACACCATAGACCCTCCGATGAAGTGTGAGTAGTTTACTTCAGACCTTAGGGTCCATAGCTAGTAGCTAGATGGCTTTCTCTCTCTTTTTGGATCTCAATACAATGTTCTCCCCCTCTCTCGTGGAGATCTATTCGATGTAATCTTCTTTTTGCGGTGTGTTTGTTGAGACCGATAAATTGTGGGTTTATGATCCAACTTATCTATGAACAATATTTGAGTCTTCTCTGAATTCTTTTATGTATGATTGAGTTATCTTTGCAAGTCTCTTCGAATTATCCTTTTGGTTTGGCCAACTAGATTGGTAGTTCTTGCAATGGGAGAAGTGCTTAGCTTTGGGTTCAATCTTGCGGTGTCCTTTCCCAGTGAAAGAAGGGGCAGCAAGGCACGTATTGTATTGTTGCCATCGAGGATAACAAGATGGAGTTTTTATCATATTGCATGAATTTATCCCTCTACATCATGTCATCTTGCTTAAGGCGTTACTCTTTTTAACTTAATACTCTAGATGCATCTTTGGATAGCGGTCGATGAGTGGAGTAATAGTAGTAGATGCAGAATCGTTTCGATCTACTTGTCTCGAACGTGATGCCTATATACATGATCATACCTAGATATACTCATAACTATGCTCAATTCTGTCAATTGCTCAACAGTAATTTGTTCACCCACCGTAGAATATCTTTGCTCTTGAGAGAAGCCACTAGTGAAACCTATGGCCCCCGGGTCTATTCTCATCATATCAATCTCCATTACTTTATTACTTGATTTGTTTTTACTTTGCCTTTTACTTTTTACTTTGCATCTCTATACCAAAAATATTATTTATCATCTCTATCAGATCTCACTCTCGTAAGTGACCGTGAAGGGATTGACAACCCCTAATCGCGTTGGTTGCGAGGAGCTATCATTTTGTGTAGGTACGAGGGACTTGTGCATGGTCTCCTACTGGATTGATACCTTGGTTCTCAAAAACCGAGGGAAATACTTACGCTACTTTGTTGCATCATCCTCTCCTCTTCGAGGAAATCCAACGCAGTGCTCAAGAGGTAGCAAGAAGAATTTCTGGCACCATTGCCGGGGAGGCTCGCGCAAGCAAGTCAACCATACCAAGTACCCATCACAATCCCTATCTCTCGCATTACATTATTTGCCATTTGCCTCTCGTTTTCCTCTCCCCCACTTCACCCTTGCCGTTTTATTCGCCCTCTTTTTCCCAATCTCCTCCTCTCTTTCCCGTTTGCCTTTTTTCATTGCCTTTCTGTTTGCTTGTGTGTTGGATTACTTGTTGCCATGGCGCAAGATAATACCAAATTGTGTGACTTCTCGAATACCAATAATAATGATTTCCTTAGTACTTCGATTGCTCCTCTTAATAATGATGAGTCTTGTGAAATCAATACCGCTTTGCTGAATCTTGTTATGAAAGATCAATTCGCCGGCCTTCCTAGTGAAGATGCCGCTACTCACCTAAACAATTTTGTTGATTTGTGTGATATGCAAAAGAAGAAAGATACGGATAACAATATTGTCAAATTGAAGTTATTTCCGTTTTCACTTAGAGATCGTGCTAAAGTTTAGTTTTCATCTTTGCCTAAAAATAGTATTGATTCTTGGAACAAGTGCAAAGATGCTTTTATCTCTAAGTATTTTCCTCCCGCTAAGATTATCACTCTTAGGAATGATATTATGAATTTTAAACAACTTGATCATCAGCATGTTGCCCAATCTTGGGAAGGAATGAAATTGATGCTTCGCAATTGCCCTACTCATGGTTTGAATTAATGGATGATCATACAAAAATTTTATGCCGGATTGAATTTTGCTTCTAGAAATCTTTTAGATTCGGCCGCGGGAGGCACGTTTATGGAAATTACGTTAGGAGATGCTACAAAATTGCTTGATAATATTATGGCTAATTATTCTCAATGGCACACCGAAAGATCTTCTAGTAAAAAAGTGCATGCTATAGAAGAAATCAATGTTTTGAGTGAAAAGATGGATGAACTTATGAAGATGTTTGCTACGAAAAATACTTCTCTTGATCCCAATGATATGCCTTTGTCTACTTTGATTGAGAATAATAATGAACCTATGGATGTGAATTTTGTTGGTAGGAATAGTTTTGGAAACAACGCGTATAGAGGGAATTTTAATCCTAGGCCTTATCCTAGTAATCCTTCTAATAATTATGGAAATTCCTACAACAACTCTTATGGAAATTTTAATAAGATGCCCTCTGAATTTGAGAGTAGTGTTAAAGAGTTTATGAATTCACAAAAGAATTTTAATGCTTTGCTTGAAGAGAAATTGCTTAAAGTTGATGATTTGTCTAGGAACGTTGATAGAATTTCTATTGAAATTGATTCTTTAAAGCTTAGATCTATTCCCCCTAAGCATGATATCAATGAGTCTCTCAAAGCCATGAGAATTTCCATTGATGAGTGCAAAGAAAGAACCGCTAGGATGCGTGCTTCCAAAGATGCCTTTATTAAAGCGTGTTCTTCCAATTCCTATGAAAATCAAGATGAAGATCTAAACGTTATTGATGTGTCCCCCATTAAATCTTTGTTTTGCAATATGAATCTTGATGAAACTGAGTATGATCTTCCTTTACCTAGAAGGCGTTCTAAGAATTCAGAGTTTCTAGATCTTGATGATGAAATTGATGAAAGTGGGATTGAAAGAAATAAAAACCTAGATGTTGCTAAACCCACTATTTTGGATCTCAAGGAATTTAATTATGAAAATTTCTCTTTAATTGGTTGCATTTTCTTGTTGCAATCCGTGCTAGATTCTCCTCATGCTTATAGTCAAAATAAGGCCTTTACCGAACACATTGTTGATGCCTTGATGCAATCTTATGAAGAAAAACTTGAGTTGAAAGTTTCTATCCCTCGAAGACTCTATGATGAGTGGGAACCTACTATCAAAATTAAAATTACAGATTATGAGTTTCATGCTTTGTGTGATTTGGGTGCTAGTGTCTCTACTATTCCCAAAACTTTGTGTGATTTGCTAGATTTCCGTGACTTTGATGATTGCTCTCTAAACTTGCATCTTGAGGATTCCACTATTAAAAGCCTATGGGAAGAATTAATGATGTTCTTATTGTTGCAAATAGGAATTATGTACCCGTAGATTTTATCGTTCTTGATATAGATAGCAATCCTTCATGTCCTATTATTCTTGGTAGACCTTTCCTTAGAACGATTGGTGCAATTATTGATATGAAGGAAGGGAATATTAGATTCCAATTTCCCTTTAAAAAGGGCATGGAACACTTCCCTAGAAAGAAAAGAAAATTACCATATGAATCTATCATGAGAGCCACTTATGGATTGCCTACCAAAGATGGCAATACCTAGATCTATCCTTGCTTTTATGCCTAGCTAGGGGCGTTAAACGATAGCGCTTGTTGGGAGGCAACCCAATTTTATTTTTGTTTTTTTTGTTTTTGCTTCTGATTAAGAATAAATAATACATATAGCCTCTGTTTGGATGTGGTTTTGTCTTTTAATTAGTATTTGTGCCAAGTAGAACCTATAGAATAACCTACGATGATAGTTGATTTGATTCTGCTGAAAAACAGAAACTTTGCATGCAGGAATATAATTTTGTTAAATCACAGGAACGTGATTTTGCGTTGATTCTTCTTGCTGCTGTTCAATAAACAAATTGTCCAGGACTTCCTATTTTGGTAGGATTTTTAGAGTTCCAGAAGTTTGCGTTAGTTACAGATTGCTACAGACTGTTCTGTTTTTGACAGATTCTGTTTTGCGTGTGTTGTTTGCTTATTTTGATGAATCTATGGCTAGTAAAATAGTTTATAATCCATAGAGAAGTTGGAATACAGTAGGTTTAACACCAATATAAATAAATGATGAGTTTATTACAGTACCTTAAGTAGTTCTTTGTTTTCTTTCTCTAACGGAGCTCACGAGATTTCTATTGAGTTTTGTGTTGTGAAGTTTTCAAGTTTTGGGTGAATTCTTTTGATGGATTATGGACAAGGAGTGGCAAGAGCCTAAGCTTGGGGATGTACATGGAACACCCAAGATAATCCAAGGACACCAAAAAGTCAAAGCTTGGGGATGCCCCGGAAGGCATCCCCTCTTTTCGTCCACTTCCATCGGTAATTTACTTGGAGCTATATTTTTATTCACCACATGATATGTGTTTTGCTTGGAGCGTCTTGTATTATTTGTGTCTTTGCTTGTTAATCTACCACAATCATCCTTGCTGTACACACCTTTTGAGAGAGCCATACATGAATTTGAATTTGTTAGAATACTCTATGTGCTTCACTTATATCTTTTGAGCTTGATAGTTTTGCTCATAGTGCTTCACTTATATCTTTTGAGCGTGATAATTTTTGCTCTAGTACTTCACTTAGATCTTTTAGAGCACGGTGGTGGATTTGTTTAAAAGAAACTATTGATCTCTCATTCTTCACTCAGATTATTTTGAGAGTCATTAATAGCATGGTAATTTGCTTAATATTAATATACTTGGTATTCAAGATATGTGAAACTTTCTTTTGAGTGAATTGAATACTAAGATAAGTTTGATGCTTGATAATTGTTTTGAGATATGGAGGTGATAATATCAAAGTCGTGCTAGTTGGGTGATTATGAATTCAAAGAATGCTTGTGTTGAAGTTTGCAAGTCTCGTAGCATGCACGTATGGTTAAAGTTGTGTAACAAATTTGAAACATGAAGTGTACCTGGCTTGTGCATCCTTATGAGTGGCGGTCGGGGATGAGCGATGGTCTTTTCCTACCAATCTATCCCCCTAGGAGCATGCGCGTAGTACTTGATTTTTTATGACTTCTAAATTTTTGCAATAAGTATATGAGTTCTTTTGACTAATGTTGAGTCCATGGATTATACGCACTCTCACCTTTCCGCCTTTGCTAGCCTCTTCGGTACCGTGATTGCCCTTTCTCACCTTGAGAGTTGGTGCAAACTTCGCCGGTGCATCCAAACCCTGTGATACGATATGCTCTATCACACATAAACCTCCTTATATCTTCCTCAAAACCACCACCATACCTACCTATCATGGCATTTCCATAGCCATTCCGAGATATATTTCGATGCAACTTCCATCATCATCATCATGACATACATTACTTTTGTCATATTGCCACTGCATGATCATGTAGTTGACATCGTATTTGTGGCAAAGCCACCATGCATTATATTTCATACATGTCACTCTTGATTCATTGCACCATCCCGGTACACCACCAGAGGCATTCATATAGAGTCATATCTTGTTCTAAGTTTCGAGTTGTAGTCCTTATGTTGTAATCAATAGAAGAGTGATGATCATCATTGTAAGAGCATTGACCAAAAAAAAGGCCAAAAAGGCCAAAAAAAGAAAAAGAAAGAAAAAAAAAGAGAGAAAATAAACAAAAAGGGCAATGCTACCATCTCTTTTTCCACACTTGTGCTTCAAAGTAGCACCTTGTTCCTCATGTAGTAAGTCTCATATATTGTGCTTCAAAGTAGCACCTTGTTCTTCATGTAGTGAGTCTCATAAGTTGTCTTTTTATACTAGTGGGAATTTTTCATTATAGAACTTGGCTTGAATATTCCTACGATGGGCTTCCTCAAATGCCCTAGGTCTTCATGAGCAAGCGAGTTGGATGCACACCCACTAGTTTTCTTTTGTTGAGCATTCATAGCTCTAGTGCATCCGTTGCATGGCAATCCCTACTCCTCATGTTGACATCAATTGATGGGCATCTCCATAGCCCGTTGATTATCCTCGTCAATGTGAGACTTTCTTTTTTTTGTCTTCTCCACACAATCCCCATCATCATATTCTATTCCACCCATAGTGTTATATCCATGGCTCACGCTCATGTATTGCGTGAAGGTTGAAAAGGTTTGAGATTATTTAAGTATGAAACAATTGCTTGGCTTGTCATCGGGGGTATAGAAGTTGGGAACATCTTTGTGTGACGAAAATGAAGCATAGCCTAACTATATGATTTTGTAGGGATGAACTTTCTTTTTCCATGCTATTTTGAGAAGACATGATTGCTTTGATTAGTATGCTTGAAGTATTATTATTTCTAATGTCAATATGAACTTTTGTCTTGAATCTTTCGGATCTGAATGTTCATGCCACAGTTAAGAAGATTTACATTGAAATTATGCAAAAGTATCACTCCGCATCAAAAATTCTTTTTTATCATTTCCCTACTCGAGGACGAGTAGGAATTAAGCTTGGGGATGCCTGATACATCTCCAACGTATATATAATTTATGATTGCTCCATGCTACTTTATCTACTGTTTTGGACTATATTGGGCTTTATTTTCCACTTTTATATTATTTTTGGGACTAACCTATTACCGGAGGCCCAGCCCAGAATTGCTATTTTTTGCCTATTTTAGTGTTTCGAAGAAACTGAATATCAAACGGAGTCCAAATGGAATGAAACCTTCGGGAACGTGATTTTCTCACCGAACGTGATCCAGGAGACTTGGACCTTGCTCCAAGGAACAAAAGAGGCGGTCACGAGGGTGGGACGCCCCCCCCCCACTAGGGCGTGCCCCCTGCCTCGTGGCCCCCCTGTTGCTCCACCGACGTCTCCTTCCTCCTATATATACCTACGTATCCCCAAACGATCAGAAGGGGAGCCAAAAACCTAATTCCACCACCGCAACCTTCTGTATCCACGAGATCCCATCTTCGGGCCTGTTTTGGAGCTCTGCCGGAGGGGGCATCCACCACGGAGGGCTTCTACATCAACACCATAGCCCCTCTGATGAAGTGTGAGTAGTTTACTTCAGACCTTCGGGTCCATGGCTAGTAGCTAGATGGATTCTTCTCTCTTTTTGGATCTCAATACAATGTTCCCCCGTCTCTCGTGGAGATCTATTCGATGTAATCTTCTTTTTGCGGTGTGTTTGTTGAGACCGATGAATGGTGGGTTTATGATCCAACTTATCTATGAACAATATTTAAATCTTCTCTGAATTCTTTTATGTATGATTGAGTTATGTTTGCAAGTCTCTTCGAATTATCCTTTTGGTTTGGCCAACTAGATTGGTAGTTCTTGCAATGGGAGAAGTGCTTAGCTTTGGGTTCAATCTTGTGGTGTCCTTTCCCAAAGGATGAAGGGCTGCAAGGCACGTATTGTATTGTTGCCATCGAGGATAACAAGATGGAGTTTTATCATATTGTATGAATTTATCCCTCTACATCATGTCATCTTGCTTAAGGCGTTACTCTGTTTTTAACTTAATACTCTAGATGCATGCTGGATAGCGGTCGATGAGTGGAGTAATAGTAGTAGATGCAGAATCGTTTCGATCTACTTGTCTCGGACATGATGCCTATATACATGATCATACCTAGATATACTCATAACCATGCTCACTTCTATCAATTGCTCAACAGTAATTTGTTCACCCACCGTAGAATATCTATGCTCTTGAGAGAAGCCACTAGTGAAACCTATGGCCCTCGGGTCTATTCTCATCATATCAATCTCCATTACTTTATTACTTGCTTTGTTTTTACTTTGCCTTTTACTTTTTACTTTGCATCTCTATACCAAAAATACCAAAAATACTATTTATCATCTCTATCAGATCTCACTCTCGTAAGTGACCGTGAAGGGATTGACAACCCCTAATCGCGTTGGTTGCGAGGAGCTATCGTTTTGTGTAGGTACGAAGGACTTGTGCCTGGTCTCCTACTGGATTGATACCTTGGTTCTTAAAAACCGAGGGAAATACTTACGCTACTTTGCTGCATCATCCTCTCCTCTTCGCGGAAATCCAACGCAGTGCTCAAGAGGTAGCAGTGTGCGCGCACGCATGATCGAGATAAAAGAAAGAAGACATAAGTCCTAAGATCAATGACATGGGAGAGACGGATCGGTATGACAATATGCATGCATGTGAGAATGCAGGGAAGAAGGCCCGACAATTGAGCATGTGTTTTTTTCTTTAAGAGATAGTGGCGTGGGCTGGAGCATGCATCTATGGCGAGCAGAGGGGGTGAGGCACAACGATTGTGCAAAAGAGATCAACCTATAAATGCATATGTATGGATAGACATATATAGTGTGGGTGATAGGAAGCAAGACTCCGTGCGAGAAAGAAATGTTGACGGAGAAACTGAGATAGATCTGAGAGATGGAGATGCTAGCTAGAGAGACATCCGTTAGTTTGGGTGTCGGAGATGACCGTCGGGTGGTTCAAAGGGTGAAGCTATATATGTGTGTGAGAGGGCACTTGACTGCATGCATGTATAGAGAAACATATGTAGTGTGCATGATAGAAATCAAGAGTGAGGGCGAGAAACAAGGTTGATGGAGAAACAGATAAATAGAAAGATAAAGATGCTAGCTAGTGTGCACTAGAGATAGGATTCGAGTGGATCAGAAGGCTGGGTTATGTGTGTGGGTGTGAGAGAGATAGAGAGAGGGTGCATGTGAGTCACATACAAACAAATATCAGAGAGAAATGAGATCCAGAGAGACGGAGTTTTGTGTCATGAGAGAGAAAGATATTTCTAGCGAGAGTGATAGCTAGAGAGACATATGAGGGAACGCAAGATATCTCTAGGGAGAGAGGGTGTGTTTGAGCGACATACAAGAGAACAATGGAGAAATATGAGACCCTGGGAGACAGAGTTTGTGTTTGTGTGTGAGAAAGAGATATTTATCGTCATGGAAGTGGACACTTCCATGATGATAATTTTGGTAATGTCATCGAACAATTCTACGACAGCACAGGTATGACTATCTTGATTCTGTCATAAATTTGTCATGGATGTACATGCATGACAAAAAACGCAACCTACTATGACAAACACGTATCATCACGACAGTGTTTTTTTGTAGTGACAGCACGAGCCATCTATCTACAACAACATAGACAAGCAAAATACTATCAGGTACTAAGTTCATGATAAATTTAAGTTTAATTAATCATATTACTTAAGAATTCCAACTTAGATAGACATCTCTACTCCTAATGGAGGAGTTGGTGAATAGTCTCCATGGTTTTTTTTCGTTGGTTTTTTCCGCGTCATCTCCCACCACCGTCAATCTCGCTGGTTTATTTTCGTCCGCCCAGCCACCTGCCCGTAAGGGTTTCCACGCCCTACAAGATCGGGGCAGCGGCGGTAGCAGCCAGTCAACGCCGAACGAAGGGCGATGCCGCCGAATGCTTCTGGTCATCATCCCGCCAGGGTCGTCGTGCGCAAGCGTGCTGACGGCCAAGCCACCAACCAGACGGGTCCGGGCAGCGGTCGCGAATGAGATGGGTCCGTCTGAGGTGCGCCAAGGCATCGCTCAAGCCCAAGCCTGAGACTCCGGCCAATAAAACTCGGCACCCCCCCCCCTCGTCTTGGCGATCTCGCGACTCTGGCCATGTCCGTGAGTACCCCTCCCTTCAGATCTCAATTCGCCCCCACTTGATGGACTGATACGTCTCCATCGTATCTACTTTTCCAAACACTTTTGCCCTTGTTTTGGACTCTAACTTGTATGATTTGAATGGAACTAACCCGGACTGACGCTGTTTTCAGCAGAATTGCCATGGGGTTGTTTTATGTGCAGAAAACAAAAGTTCTCAGAATGACCTGAAACTCCACGGAATATCTTAGAATAAATAATAAAAAATCCTCGCCAAAGATGAAGGCCAGGGGGCCCACACCCTATTCACGAGAGTGGGGGGCACGCCCCTCCCCCCTGGGCGCGCCCCCCTACCTTGTGGGCCTCCTGGTGGCCCTCCGACGCCAACTCCAACTCCATATATTGGCTTTCGGGGAGAAAAAAAATGAGAGAGAAAGTTTTATCGCGTTTTATGATACAGAGCCGCCGCCAAGCCCTAATCTCTCTCGGGAGGGCTGATCTGGAGTCCGTTCGGGGCTCCGGAGAGGGGGATTCGTCGATGTCCTCATCATCAACCATCCTCCATCACCAATTTCATGATGCTCACCGCCATGCGTGAGTAATTGCATCGTAGGCTTGCTGGACGGTGATGGGTTGGATGAGATTTATCATGTAATCGAGTTAGTTTTGTTAGGGTTTGATCCCCTAGTATCCACTATGTTCTGAGATTGATGTTGCTATGACTTTGCTATGCTTAATGCTTGTCACTAGGGCCCGAGTGCCATGATTGCAGATCTGAACCTATTATGTTTTCATGAATATATGTGTGTTCTAGATCCTATCTTGCAAGTCTATAGTCACCTACTATGTGTTATGATCCGGCAACCCCGAAGTGACAATAATCGAGACCACTCCCGGTGATGACCATAGTTTGAGGAGTTCATGTATTCACTATGTGCTAATGCTTTGTTCGTTCTCTATTAAAAGGAGGCCTTAATATCCCTTAGTTTCCATTAGGACCCCGCTGCCACGGGAGGGTAGGACAAAAGATGTCATGCAAGTTCTTTTCCATAAGCACGTATGACTATATTCGGAATACATGCCTACATTACATTGATGAACTGGAGCTAGTTCTGTGTCACCCTATGTTATGACTGTTACATGATGAACCACATCCGGCATAATTATCCATCGCTAATCCGGTGCCTACGAGTTTTCCATATATTGGTTCTCGCTTATTTACTTTTCCGTTTCTACTATTACAATCACTACAAAATACCAAAACATTATTTTTGCTATCTTTACTTTTGTTACCGTTACCACCACTATCATATTACTTTGCTACTAAACACTTTGCTTCAGATACTAAGTTTCCAGGTGTGGTTGAATTGATAACTCAGCTGCTAATACTTGAGAATATTCTTTGGCTCCCCTTGTGTCGAATCAATAAATTTGGGTTGAATACTCTACCCTCGAAAACTGTTGTGATTCCCTATACTTGTGGGTTATCAAGACCTTTTTCTGGCGCCGTTGCCGGGGAGCATAGCTCTATTCTTTGAGTCACTTGGGATTTATATCTGCTGGACACTATGAAGAACTTGAAAGGCGCTAAGACAAAATTTATCCCTCAACTACGAGGGAGGTAAGGAACGCCATCTAGCTCGCACTAGATTCTCCTTCATTATGAGTAAGTTTGCGACACCTAACCTACTCTCGCTATTGATTACGATATATCGCATGTTATTGATGATGCCACTACGCTATGCATGATACTTATGATGAAACTACTTCTATGCTTGATACTACTGTGCCACTCGGTGAATTTCTTGATGAGCAAATTGCTATGTCTAGAGAAAGAGAAATTATTGAACCTGAACACGATGATGATAGTGATGATGAGCCTATGCCTGCTATTCCTGAGGGTTATCTTTTTAGTGCTGAATCTTTTGAAGTTATTGTTGCTTGCCAGGATAGTCTTGAACGTAAGAGGTTGCTAACTAAGTGGAGTAAAGAATCTTTTAGAGGTAGGATGAGACCCGACCCTGCTTTTGCTACTTCACCTATCTGTGTTCCTGATTATGATTATTATGATATTTTTGTCAATCCAGATATAATTACTTTGGTCGAATCTGATCCTTTTATGGCTATGAATCAAACTGTTGTGGCACATCTTCGTAAGTTAGATGATATAGCTGCCCTGTTTACTAATAACTTTGAGATCGCGCCGCTTTTATATACTCAAAATATTTCCGTTCTCATTAAAGGGTGATGCTAAGAAATGGTTTAATTCTCTTGATCCTGGTTGTGTGCAAAGTCCCGGATATGGTTTATCACTTCTCGCTAAATATTTCCCTGCTCATAAGAAACAAGTTGCTTTGAGGAAATATACAATTTTAATGCAAATTGAAGAAGAGAGTCTCCCACAAGCTTCGGGAGGCTTCTCAAGTTACTTAATGCTTTGCTCGATCATCCTCTTAAGAAACCTGAAATATTTGATATCTTTTATAATGGACTAACTGATGCTTCCAGAGATTACCTGGATAGTTGTGTTGGTTCTCTTTTCAGGGAAAGAACACAGGATGATGCTGGACTTCTATTGAATAATATGTTGGCTAATGAAAATAATTGGGCACCTATCGAGCCACTGTTGGGGAACCTAGTAATTTCAAAAAAATTCCTACGCACACACAAGCTCATGGTGATGGCATAGCAACGAGAGGGGAGAGTATTGTCCACGTACCCTGGTAGACCGTAAGCGGAAGCATTATGACAACGCGGTTGATGTAGTCGTACGTCTTCACGATCCGGCCGATCCAAGTACCGAACGTACGGCACCTCCGAGTTCAGCACACGTTCAGCTCGATGGCGATCCCGGGCTCGATCCAGAAAGCGTCGGGGATGAGTTCCGTCGAGACGACAGCGTGGTGGACGATGATGATGTTCTACAGCGCAGGCTTCGCCTAAACTCCATGACGATATGACCGAGGTGGAATATGGTGGAGGGGGGCACCGCACACGGCTAAGGAACGATCCGTAGATCAACTTGTGTGTATCTAGGGTGCCCCCCTGCCCTCGTATATAAAGGAGGAAGGGAGAGGCCGGCCGGCCCTAGGGGGCGCGCCAAGGAGGGGGGAGTCCTCCTCCTAGTGGGAGTAGGACTCACCTTTCCTAGTCCCACTAGGAAGGAGGAAGGGGAAGGAAAGAGAGGAGAGGAGAGGGAAGGGGGCGCCCCTCCCTAGTCGATTCGGACTTCTCATGGGGGCGCGCCACCTCTGGGCTGCTGCCTCTCTCTCCCTCGGGCCCACTAAGGCCCAATACTTCCCCGGGGGGTTTCGGTAACCCCTCCGGCACTCCGGTTTTCTCCGAAATCACCCGGAACACTTCCGGTGTCCGAATATAGTCGTCCAATATATCAATCTTAATGTCTCGACCATTTCGATACTCCTCATCATGTCCGTGATCACATCCGGGACTCCGAACAAACTTCGGTACATCAAAACTTATAAACTCATAATAAAACTATCATCGTAACGTTAAGCGTGCGGACCCTACAGGTTCGAGAACTATGTAGACATGACCTAGAACTATTCTCGGTCAATAACCAATAGCGGGACCTGGATGCCCATATTGGCTCCTACATATTCTACGAAGATCTTTATCGGTCAAACCGCATAACAACATATGTTGTTCCCTTTGTCATCGGTATGTTACTTGCCCGAGATTCGATCGTCGGTATCCAATACCTAGTTCAATCTCATTACGGCAAGTCTCTTTACTCGTTACGTAATGCATCATTCCGTAACTAACTCATTAGCTACATTGCTTGCAAGGCTTATAGTGATGTGCATTACCGAGAGGGCCCAGAGATACCTCTCCGACAATCGGAGTGACAAAACCTAATCTCGAAATACGCCAACCCAACATGTACATTTGGAGACACCTGTAGTACTCCTTTATAATCACCCAGTTACGTTGTGATGTTTGGTAGCACCCAAAGTGTTCCTCCGGCAAATGGCAGTTGCATAATCTCATAGTTACAGGAACATGTATAAGTCATGAATAAAGCAATAGCAATATACTAAACGATCAAGTGCTAGGCTAACGGAATGGGTCATGTCAATCACATCATTCTCCTAATGATGTGATCCCATTAATAAAATGACAACATATGTCTATGGTTAGGAAACATAACCATCTTTGATTAATAAGCTAGTCAAGTAGAGGCATACTAGTGACGTTGTGTTTGTCTATGCATTCACACATGTATTATGTTTTCGGTTAATACAATTCTAGCATGAATAATAAACATTTATCATGATATGAGGAAATAAATAATAACTTTATTATTGCCTCTAGGGCATATTTCCTTCAGTCTCCCACTTGCACTAGAGTGAATAATCTAGATTACATAGTAATGATTCTAACACCCATGGAGTCTTGGTGCTGATCATGTTTTGCTCGTGAGAGATGCTTAGTCAACGGGTCTGCAACATTCAGATCTGTATGTATCTTGCAAATTTCTATGTCTCCCACTTGGACTTGGTCCCGGATGGAATTGAAGCGTCTCTTGATGTGCTTGGTCCTCTTGTGAAATCTGGATTCCTTTGCCAAGGCAATTGCACGAAGATTGTCACGAAGATCTTCATTGGTCCCGATGCACTAGGTATGACACCTAGATCGGAAATGAACTCCTTCATCCAGACTCCTTCATTTGCTGCTTTCGAAGCAGCTATGTACTCCGCTTCACATGTAGATCCCGCCACGACACTTTGTTTAGAACTGCACCAACTTACAGCTCCACCGTTTAATAAAAATACGTATCCGGTTTGCGATTTAGAATCGTCCGGATCAGTGTCAAAGCTTGCATCGACGTAACCATTTACGACTAGCTCTTTGTCTCCTCCATATACGAGAAACATATCCTTAGTCCTTTTTAGGTATTCAGGACGTTCTTGACCGCTGTCCAGTGATCCACTCCTGGATTACTTTGGTACCTTCCTGCCAAGCTTATTGCTAAGCATACGTCAGGTCTGGTGCACAGCATTGCATACATGATAGAGCCTATGGCTTAAGCATAGGGAACACCTTTCATTTTCTCTCTATCTTCTGCTGTGGTCGGGCATCGAGTCTGACTCAACTTCACACCTTGTAGCACGGGCAAGAACCCTTTCTTTGCCTAATCCATTTTGAACTTTTTCAAAATTTTATCAAGGTATGTGTTTTGTGAAAGTCCTATTAAGCGTCTTGATCTATCTCTATAAATCTTGATGCTCAATATGTAAGCAGCTTCACCGAGGTCTTTCATTGAAAAACTTTTATTCAAGTATCCCTTTATGCTATCCAGAAATTCTATATCATTTCCAATTAAAAATATGTCATCTACATATAATATCGTAAATGCTCTGAGCTCCCACTCACTTTCTTGTAAATCTGAGGCTTCTCCAAAAGTCTCAGATAAAACCATATGCTTTGATCACACTATCAAAGCGTTTATTCCAACTCCGAGATGCTTGCACCAGTCCATAAATGGATCGCTGGAGCTTGCACACTTTGTTAGCACCTTTTGGATCAACAAAACCTTACGCTGCATCATATACAACTCTTCTTCCGTAAATCCATTCAAGAATGCAGTTTTGACATCCATTTGCCAAATTTCATAATCATAAAATGCAGCAATAGCTAACATGATTCGGACAGACTTAAGCATCGCTACGGGTGAGAAAGTCTCATCGTAGTCAACCCCTTGAACTTGTCGAAAACCTTTCACAACAAGTCGAGCTTTATAGACAGTTACATTACCATCAGCGTCGGTCTTCTTCTTAAAGATCCATTTATTCTCAATGGCTTGCCGATCATCGGGCAAGTCAACCAAAGTCCATACTTTGTTCTCATTCATGGATCCCATCTCAGATTTCATGGCCTCTAGCCATTTTGCGGAATCTGGGCTCATCATCGCTTCCTCATAGTTCGTAGGTTCATCATGGTCAAGTAACATGACTTCCGAATAGGATTACCGTACCACTCAGTGCGGATCTTACTCTGGTAGACCTATGAGGTTCAAGAGAAACTTGATCTCAAGATTCATGATCAATATCATTAGCTTCCTCACTAATTGGTGTAGTTGTCACAGAACCGGTTCTTGTGATGAACTACTTTCAATAAGGGAGCAGTACTGATTACCTCATCAAGTTCTACTCTCCTCCCACTCACTTCTTTCGAGAGAAACTCCTTCTCTAGAAAGGATCCGATTTAGCAACGAAAATCTTGCCCTCGGATCTGTCATAGAAGGTGTACCCAATAGTCTCTTTTGGGCATCCTATGAAGACACATTTCTCGATTTAGGTTCGAGCTTATCGGTTGAAGTTTCTTCACATAAGCATCGCAGCCCCAAACTTTAAGAAACGACAACTTTGGTTTCTTGCCAAACCACAGTTCATAAGGCGTCGTCTCAGCGGATTTTGATGGTGCCCTATTCAACGTGAATGCGGTCGTCTCTAAAGCATAACCCCGAGCGATAGCGATAAATCAAGAAGAGACATCATAGATCGCACCACATCTAGTAAAGTACGACACGACGTTCGGACACACCATTTCGTTGTGGTGTTCGGGTGGCGTGAGTTGTGAAACTATTCCGCATTGTTTCAAATGTAAACCAAACTCGTAACTCCAATATTCTCCTCCACGATCAGATCGTAGAAACTTTATTTTCTTGTTACGATGATTTTCCACTTCACTCTGAAATTCTTTGAACTTCTCAAATGTTTCAGACTTGTGTTTCATTAAGTAGATATACCCATATCTGCTCAAATCATTTGTGAAGGTGAGAAAATAACGATACCCGCCGCGAGCCTCAACATTCATTGGACCACAAACATCAGTATGTATGATTTCCAACAAACCAGTTGCTCGCTCCATAGTTCCAGAGAACGGCGTTTTAGTCATCTTGCCCATGAGGCACGGTTCGCAAGTACCAAGTGATTCATAATCAAGTGATTCCAAAAGCCCATCAAGATGGAGTTTCTTCATGCGCTTTACACCGATATGACCTAAACGACAAGCCACAAATAAGTTGCACTATCATTATCAACTCTGCATCTTTTGGTTTCAACACTATGAATATGTGTATCACTACTATCGAGATTCAATAAAATAGACCACTCTTCAAGGGTGCATGACCATAAAAGATATTACTCATACAAATAGAACAACCATTATTCTCGATTTAAATGAATAACCATCTCGCATCAAACAAGATCCAGATATAATGTTCATGCTCAACGCGGCACCAAATAACAATTATTTAGGTCTAAAACTAATCCCGATGGTAGATGTAGAGGTAGCATCTTGACCGCGATCACATCGACTTTGGAACCATTTCCCACGCGCATCGTCACCTCGTCCTTAGCCAATCTTCGCTAATCCGTAGTCCTGCTTTGAGTTGCAAATATTAGCAATGTAACCAGTATCAAATACCCATGTACTCTGCGAGCATTAGTAAGGTACACATCAATAACATGTATATCACATATACCTTTGTTCACTTTGCCATCCTTCTTATCCGCCAAATACTTGGGGCAGTTCCGCTTCCGGTGTCCATGCGCTTGCGGTAGAAGCACTCGATCTCAGACTTAGGTCCGACTTGGGTTTCTTCTCTTGAGAAGCAACTTGTTTGCTGTTCTTCTTGAAGTTCCTTCTTCTTCCCTTTGCCCTTTTTCTTGAAACTGGTGGTCTTGTTAACCATCAACACTTGATGCTCCTTCTTGATTTCTACCTCCATGCTTTTAGCATTGCAAAGAGCTCAGAATAGTCTTGTCCATCCCTTGCATATTATAGTTCATCACGAAGCTCTTGTAGCTTGGTGGCGTGATTGAAGAATTTCATCAATGACACTATCATCGGGAAGATTAACTCCTAGTTGAATCAAGTGATTATTATACCCGACATTTTGAGTATGTGTTCACCGATGTAACTATTCTCCTCCATCTTGCAGCTATAGAACTTATTGGAGACTTCATATCTCTCAATCCGGGCATTTGCTTGAAATATTAACTTCAACTCTGGAACATCTCATATGCTCCATGACGCTCAAAACGTCGTTGAAGACCGGTTCTAAGCCGTAAAGCATGGCACATTGAACTATCGAGTAGTCATCACTTTGCTCGCCAGACGTTCTTAACGTCGTCAATTGCATCAGAAGCAGGCTGGCACCCAGCGGTGCTTCCGGGGCGTAATTCTTCCGTGCAGCAATGAGGATAATCCTCAGGTTACGGACCCAGTCCGTGTAATTGCTACCATCATCTTTCAACATTGCTTTCTCAAGGAACGCATTAAAATTCAGCGGAACAACAGCACGAGCCATCTATCTACAACAAACATAGACATGCAAAATACTATCAGGTACTAAGTTCATGATAAATTTAAGTTCAATTAATCATATTACTTTAAGAACTCCCACTTAGACAGACATCTCTCTAGTCATCTAAGTGATTACGTGATCCAAATCAAGTAAACCATGTCCGATCATCACGTGAGATGGAGTAGTTTCAATGGTGAACATCACTATGTTGATCATATCTACTATATGATTCACGTTCGACCTTTCGGTCTTCGTGTTCTGAGGCCATATCTGTATATGCTAGGCTCGTCAAGTTTAACCTGAGTATTCCGCGTGTGCAACTGTTTTTGCACCCGTTGTATTTGAACGTAGAGCCTATCACACCCAATCATCACGTGGTGTCTCAGCACGAAGAACTTTCACAACGGTGCATACTCAGGGAGAACACTTCTTGATAATTAGTGAGAGATCATCTTAAAATGCTACCGTCAATCAAAGCAAGATAAGATGCATAAAGGATAAACATCACATGCAATCAATATAAGTGATATGATATGGCCATCATCATCTTGTGCTTGTGATCTCCATCTTCAAAGCACCATCGTGATCACCATCGCCACCGGCGCGACACCTTGATCTCCATCGTAGCATCTTTGTCGTTCGCCATCTATTGCTTCTCGACTATCGCTACCGCTTAGTGATAAAGTAAAGCAATTATGATGCGTTGCATTTCATACAATAAAGCGACAACCATATGGCTCCTCGCCATTGCCGATAACCGGTTACAAAACATGATCATCTCATACAATAAAATATAGCATCACGTCTTGACCATATCACATCACAACATGCCCTACAAAAACGAGTTAGACGTCCTCTACTTTGTTGTTGCAAATTTTACGTGGCTGCTACGGGCTTAGCAAGAACCGTTCTTACCTACGCATCAAAACCACAACGATAGTTTGTCAAGTTAGTGTTGTTTTAACCTTCGCAAGGACCGGGCGTAGCCACACTCGATTCAGCTAAAGTGAGAGAGACAGACACCCGCCAGCCACCTTTAAGCACGAGTGCTCGTAACGGTGAAACCAGTCTCGCATAAGTGTACGTGTAATGTCGGTCCGGGCCGCTTCATCTCGCAGTACCACCGAACCAAAGTATGACATGCTGGTAAGCAGTATGACTTGTATCACCCACAACTCACTTGTGTTCTACTCGTGCATATGACATCTACGCATAAAACCAGGCTCGGATGCCACTGTTGGGGAACGTAGTAATTTCAAAAAAATTCCTACGCGCACGCAAGATCATGGTGATGGCATAGCAACGAGAGGGGAGAGTATTGTCCACGTACCCTCGTAGACCGTAAGCGGAAGCGTTATGACAACGCTGTTGATGTAGTCGTACGTCTTCACGATCCGACCGATCCAAGTACCGAACGCACGGCACCTCCGAGTTCAGCACATGTTCAGCTCGATGACGATCCCCGGGCTCCGATCCAGCAAAGCGTCCGGGATGAGTTCCGTCAGCACGACGGCGTGGTGACGATGATGATGTTCTACCGGCGCAGGGCTTCGCCTAAACTCCGCGACGATATGACCGAGGTGGAATATGGTAGAGGGGGGCACCGCACACGGCTAAGGAACGATCCATAGATCAACTTGTGTGTATCTAGGGTGCCCCCCTGCCACCGTATATAAAGGAGCAAGGGGGGAGGCCGGCCGGCCCTAGGGGGCGCGCCAAGGAGGGGGGAGTCCTCCTCCTAGTGGGAGTAGGACTCCCCTTTCCTAGTCCCACTAGGAAGGAGGAAGGGGAAGGAAAGAGAGGGAGAGGGAGAGGGAAAGGGGGCCGCGCCCCCTCCCCTAGTCCAATTCGGACTCCTCATGGGGGGGCCACCTCCTGGGCTGCTGCCCTCTCTCTCCCCTCAGGCCCACTAAGGCCCAATACTTCCCGGGGTTCGGTAACCCCTCCGCACTCCGGTTTTCTTGAAATCACCCGAACACTTCGGTGTCCGAATATAGTCGCCCAATATATCAATCTTTATGTCTCGACCATTTCGAGACTCCTCGTCATGTCCGTGATCACATCCGGACTCGAACAAAATTTGGTACATCAAAACTTATAAACTCATAATAAAACTGTCATCGTAAGCGTTTAGCGTGCGGACCCTACGGGTTCGAGAACTATGTAGACATGACCTAGAACTATTCTCGGTCAATAACCAATAGCGGGACCGGATGCCCATATTGGCTCCTACATATTCTATGAAGATCTTTATCGGTCAAACCGCATAACAACATACGTTGTTCCCTTTGTCATCGGTATGTTACTTGCCCGAGATTCGATCGTCGGTATCCAATACCTAGTTCAATCTCATTACCGGCAAGTCTCTTTACTCGTTACGTAATGCATCATTCCGTAACTAACTCATTAGCTACATTGCTTGCAAGGCTTATAGTGATGTGCATTACCGAGAGGGCCCAGAGATACCTCTCCGACAATCGGAGTGACAAAACCTAATCTCGAAATACGCCAACCCAACATGTACATTTGGAGACACCTGTAGTACTCCTTTATAATCACCCAGTTACGTTGTGACGTTTGGTAGCACCCAAAGTGCTCCTCCGGCAAATGGCAGTTGCATAATCTCATAGTTACAGGAACATGTATAAGTCATGAAGAAAGCAATAGCAATATACTAAACGATCAAGTGCTAGGCTAACGGAATGGGTCATGTCAATCACATCATTCTCCTAATGATGCGATCCCATTAATAAAATGACAACATATGTCTATGGTTAGGAAACATAACCATCTTTGATTAATAAGCTAGTTAAGTAGAGGCATACTAGTGACGTTGTGTTTGTCTATGTATTCACACGTGTATTATGTTTCCGGTTAATACAATTCTAGCATGAATAATAAACATTTATCATGATATGAGGAAATAAATAATAACTTTATTATTGCCTCTAGGGCATATTTCCTTCAGCCACCTCCTGGGCCAACTCCTGAGCCAGCTCCTGAGCCTATTACTGAGCCTATTCCTAAACCAACTCCGAAGAAGAGAGGTGTTCTATTTCTCAGTCCCAAAGATATGCAAGAGGCAAAGAAATCTATGAAAGAAAAAGGTATTAAAGCTGAAGATGTTAAGAATTTACCTCCTATTGAAGAAATACATGGTCTTAATTTACCGTCTGTTGAAGAAGTATATGATCTCAATTACTTATTTACTGAAGAACCTCCCGATATCCCGACACAGGTAGTAAAGGTAAATTCTCTCTATAGATATGATAAAGCTGAAGTTCCTCCTACTAAAATTGCTAGTCAGTGCTTGGAAGAGTTTGATGACTTTATGTTTAAGCAAGATGTCTTTAATGCTTATTTTGGTAGAAAATTAAAACATAATACCTTTATGATTAAATGCTTGAGTGATTATATGGCTGATATTAGAGGTGAACTTAAACTTGTTAGCAAACATGCTTCTATGGTCACCACTCAAGTAGAACAAGTACTTAAAGCTCAGAAAGAAGTGCTTGATGAAATGAATAGTAAGAAAAATGATTATGTTGTTAGAGTGGCTACTAGAACTGGTAGAATGACTCAATAACCTTTGTATCCTGAAGGCCACCCTAAGAGAATCGAGCAAGATTCTCAGAGAAATAACATTGATCTGCCTAGTTCTTCTAAGAGGAAGAAAAAGAAAAATGATAGGACTGTGCAAACTTCTAGTGAACCTATTGCTGAACCACGATAATCCAAATGATATCTCTATGTCCGATTTGAAACACAATCGGTGATGAACATGAACCTAGTGATAATGTTAATGATAATGTTCATGTTGATGCTCAACCTAGTAATGATAATGGTGTAGAAGTTGAACTCTTTGTTGATCTTGATAACCCACAATCAAAGAATCAACGTTATGATAAAAGAAACTTCGTTGCTAGGAAACATGGTAAAGAAAGAGAACCATGGGTTCGAAACCCATGCCTTTTCCTCCCAAACCATCCAAGAAAAAGGATGATGAGGATTTTGAGCGCTTTCTTTGAAATGATTAGACCCATCTTTTTATGTATGCAATTAAGCGATGTGCTCAAAACAAATCCTTATGCTAAGTATATGAAGGATATTATCACTAATAAAAGAAAGATACCTGAAGCCGAAATTTCCACCATGCTTGCTAATTACACTTTTAAGGGTGGAATACCAAAGAAACTTGGAGATCCCGGAGTGCCTACTATACCATGCTCCATTAAAAGAAATTATGTTAAAACTGCTTTATGTGATCTTGGAGCCGGTGTTAGTGTCATGCCTCTCTCTTTATATCGTAGACTTGACTTGAACAAGTTGACACCTACTGAAATATCTTTGCAAATGGCTGATAAATCAACTGCTATACCTGTCGGTATTTGTGAGAATGTGCCTGTTGTGGTTGCAAACGTTACTATTTTAACGGACTTTGTTATTCTTGATATTCCCGAGGATGATAGTATGTCTATTATTCTTGGAAGACCTTTCCTTAATACTGCAGGGGCTGTCATTGATTGCAACAAAGGCAATGTCACTTTTCATGTTAATTGCAATGAGCACACGGTGCACTTTCCGAGGAAACAACCTCAAGTTTATAGTATCAACTCTATTGGAAAAGTTCCATCGATTATATTTGGAGGTTTTGAATTTCCTCTCCCTACTGTCAAGAAAAAGTATGATATTCTTATTGTTGGGGATTTTCATATCCCCGTTGAGGTAACTTAGTGTCATTCGAAATTTCTCCGGTTCCGGGATTATTCGGAATGAGTTTGTTAACAAGACTTGATCAACCTTGTTAGCGGGTTCATTTTGATGATCACGAGATGGATGAAACTAGAAGCACAACTTTCTGTACCCTCTTTATATTTTTTTCTGTTATTTAGTAGAAATAAAATAAAATAGTATTTTTCTGTCTGTTTCCTCACTTATCCGTGCAATATAAAAATATCCCGAAAATAAAAATCCTCAGAATGCCATGCAAATTTAATATGATTTTTTCGGGAATATTTGAGAATTTACTGTGCAAAAATTACCACGGGGGGAGCTGCCACCTAGCCACGAGGGTGGAGGGCGCGCCCTACCCCCCTGGGCGCGCCCCCTACCTCGTGGGCCCATGGTGGCCCTCCTCCACTTATTCCTGCACCCATCTCCTTCCTCTGCCTCACACAAACACGAAAAACCAACTCAAGCACGAGTTCCAGCCCCTGTTGCTGTGATTTTTGATCTCCTTGCTCAAAGCACCTCTTGCAAAACTGCTTGGGGAGATTGTTCCTTGGTATGTGACTCCTCCATTGGTCCAATTAGTTTTTGTTCTAGTGCTTTATTCATTGCAAATTTGTGCTGCATAGGTGACCATGTTCTTGAGCTTGCATGTCAAATTTATATGGTTCCAAGTAGTTCTAATGCTTGATATAGGCCCTAGGCACTTGTGGGAGTTGTTGCTATCAATTTTATTGAAGTTGGTTCACTTTTATTTGAAGTTACTAAAAATTTCAGAAATTTTTCAGAGGAAACAATATGCTTAGGAGGATGTTCCAAGGTGGTCCTTCAAGGAAGCAAGGTCCCAGGCTTGCAATACGTGATGCTGACGAGGAACCACCAAGAGACGCACTCGTGAGGCCCTGTCAATGGCCCTTAGAAAATTTTATGAATCAAGTGGGAATTAAAGAAGAATTCTACGCATATGTGTGTCATGCCGGTCTTGAGGACTTTGAAGCTGATAAATGCCCACAGTATCGTTACCTCACAAGTTCATTTGTGGGGAGGTTTGATTTTACAACTTTGCGTGAGAGGAAGATATATTATTACCAGAGAGGAGGCACACGAGTACGAAAGGAGAGTGGAGGCTGCTCGACTCCACGCTACAGCTCAGGCGGCGATAGCCGCTGCGTCACGATATGACCACAGCTTCACCTACGGATATCCGCCAGGCCATCCCTGGCAATAGACCAACTTAGGTCAAAAGCCTAAGCTTGGGGGAGTACGTATTTCCCACCGACATTACATTTATGTTCACACACACTCATTGCTAGATGTCGGTGCTCATACTTTTTCACTGTAATATCCATGCTAGTTTAAATTTCTTTTTCCTGCTTTCTTCTTGTGTGTTTGTTAAACTTTAAGAAAAACAAAAAAAATTAGTTAGTTTACTTTCCATGCTTGTAGTAGAATTAAAAAGAAAACCCAAAAATATTTCCCGTTCTTCATTTGCTTGTTGGGAGCTTTCCCGTGTAAATAGTTTTTATTTCTTTTTCTTTCTTTGGGGGTCGAGAAGACCATATTGAAAATGCTTAGTGGCTCTTATATGCATGATTGATTATTTAAACCTAGAGCCCATATTACTTGTCTTCTCTCTTGAGTTGAATGCTTGCAGATTCCAGCTTAGTCCAATGCACGTGCACTCTTATTATTATACACACCGTTCGGTCGTGCAAGTGAAAGGCAATAATGATGATATATGATGGACTTATCGGGAAGAGAAAAGCTGGTATGAACTCGACCTCTCTTGTTTTTGTAAATATGATGATTCATCGTTCCTGATTTAGCTATTATGAAGTAAAGATATTTGCAATGACATTTAGAGATTATAGTTGCTTGTGCCATGCTTGATTAGCTATGAGTTATAATGGTTTACCTTGTGTGCCAACATGCTATTAGAATGATTATGATGTGGTATGATGGTGTGGTATCCTCCTTTAAATGAATTGAGTGACTCGACTTGGCACATGTTCACGCATGTAGTTGAATCCAATCAACATAGCCTTCATGATATTTATGTTCATGGTGGATTATATCCTACTCATGCTTGTACTCGGTGTGAATTAATTTTAATGCATGTTTACGACTGTTGTCGCTCTCTCAGTTGGTCACTTCCCAGTCTTTTGCTAGCCTTCACCTGTACTAAGCGGGAATACTGCTTGTGCATCCAAACTCCTTGAACCCCAAAGTTATGCCATATGAGTCCACTATACCTTCCTATATGCGGTATTTACTGCGCTCCAAGTAAATTTGTATGTGCCAAACTCTAAAACTTCAAATAAACATTACATTTTGCATGCTCAAATAGCTCATATGTCAACTAGAGCTGCCCTTATCTTCCGTGTTAGGTGGGTTATTCTCAAGAGGAGTGGACTCGCTCCTCATTCACGAGAAAATGGCTGGTATTCGGGATGCCCAGTCCCATGATCCAAAAAGATCAAAGCTAAATCAAAATAACGCAAACAAAACTCCCCTTGGGACCCGTTGAATGTTGGAGGCACTCGTTGTTTCGAGCAAGCCATGGATTGATGCTTGTGGAGGAGGGGAGTATAAACTTTACCATTCTGTTTGGGAACCGCCTATAATCTATTTAGCATGGAAGATATAAATCGTCTTTTAGTTGTTATGTTGACAATGAAAGTATGCCGCTCAAAATATAATTTATCTCTATTTCAAAACCGAGCTGGGGCACCTCTACAAATCCCTGCTTCCCTCTGCGAAGGGCCTATCTATTTACTTTTATGTTGAGTCATCACCCTTCTTATTAAAAAGCACCCGCTGGAGAGCACACTATCATTTGCATTCACTATTATTGGTTTATATTGGGTATGACTTGACTGGATCTCTTTTACCATGAATTACAATGTTTAGTCAGTCCTTGATCTTTAAAGGTGCTCTGCATTTATGTTTTGCGGTCTCAGAAAGGGCTAGCGAGATACCATTTTGTTATATCGTGTTATGATTATTTTGAGAAAGTGTTGTCATCCGAGCTTTATTATTATGGCTCGCTAGCTAATTATGCTATTGATATGAGTAATTGTGAGACCTACGTGTTATTGTGAGTATGGTTAGTTCATAATAATTGCTGAAACTTGAATGCTGGCTTTTCATGTTTACAACAACAAGAGCAAATAGAGTTTGTAAAAGTTTTTCTTTTTCTCTTTCAGTTTGTCAACTGAATTGCTTGAGGACAAGCAAGGGTTTAAGCTTGGGGGAGTTGATACGTCTCCGTCGTATCTACTTTTCCAAACACTTTTGCCCTTGTTTTGGACTCTAGCTTGTATGATTTGAATGGAACTAACCCGGACTGACGCTGTTTTCAGCAGAATTGCCATGGTGTTGTTTTATCTGCAGAAAACAAAAGTTCTCGGAATGACCTGAAACTCCACGGAATATCTTAGAATAAATAATAATAAATCCTCGCCAAAGATAAAGGCCAGGGGCCCACACCCTGTTCACGAGGGTGGGGGCGCGCCCCTCCCTCCTGGGCGCGCCCCCCTACATCGTGGGCCCCCTGGTGGCCCTTCGACGCCAACTCCAACTCCATATATTGGCCTTCGGGGAGAAAAAAATGAGAGAGAAAGTTTCATCGCGTTTTACGATACGGAGCCGCCGCCAAGCCCTAATCTCTCTCGGGAGGGCTGATCTGGAGTCCGTTCGGGGCTCTGGAGAGGGGGATTCGTCGCCGTCGTCATCATCAACCATCCTCCATCACCAATTTCATGATGCTCACCGCCATGCGTGAGTAATTGCATCGTAGGCTTGCTGGACGGTGATGGGTTGGATGAGATTTATCATGTAATCGAGTTAGTTTTGTTAGGGTTTGATCCCTAGTATCCACTATGTTCTGAGATTGATGTTGCTATGACTTTGCTATGCTTAATGCTTGTCACTAGGGCCCGAGTGCCATGATTTAAGATCTGAACCTATTATGTTTTCATGAATATATGTGTGTTCTAGATCCTATCTTGCAAGTCTATAGTCACCTACTATGTGTTATGATCCGGCAACACCGAAGTGACAATAATCGGGACCACTCTCGGTGATGACCATAGTTTGAGGAGTTCATGTATTCACTATGTGCTAATGCTTTGTTCCAGTTCTCTATTAAAAGGAGGCCTTAATATCCCTTAGTTTCCATTAGGACCCCGCTGCCATGGGAGGGTAGGACAAAAGATGTCATGCAAGTTCTTTTCCATAAGCACGTATGACTATATTCGGAATACATGCCTACGTTACATTGATGAACTGGGGCTAGTTCTGTGTCACCCTATGTTATGACTGTTACATGATGAACCACATCCGGCATAATTATCCATCGCTAATCCGGTGCCTACGAGTTTTCCATATACTGGTTCTCGCTTATTTACTTTTCCGTTGCTACTGTTACAATCACTACAAAATACCAAAAACATTACTTTTGCTATCTTTACTTTTGTTACCGTTACCACCACTATCATATTACTTTTAAACTAAACACTTTGCTGCAGATACTAAGTTTCCATGTGTGGTTGAATTGACAACTCAGCTGCTAATACTTGAGAATACTCTTTAGCTCCCCTTGTGTCGAATCAATAAATTTGGGTTGAATACTCTACCCTCGAAAATTGTTGCGATCCCCTATACTTGTGGGTTATCATGGACCGCTCCCTCACCCCCGCAGATCTTCTCTGCAGCCAATGAGCGGTAGCAGGCTAGCAGCCCACATGGCGTAGATCCCCGTCCTTAAATGCGCCCCACGCTACTGGTCGCCGATGGCTGCCACATTGTTTCGTTCATCCTCCCAGTATTTGCATGCGGCGGTCCCTGGCCTCGCGGTCTGAGTAGAGGCTCATTTTTCCTGATGGTGGCACTCTGTCAGCGGCGTTGGCTTTCTCCCAACTGTTGCACCCTTCAACCCCTACCCCTGACTCTGAATGCAAGCCGAGCGAGCATCGGCCAGCCCGCACCGGCCAACACGGGCGTTCGTGGTCCAAGCGGATCATGTCACGATCGCATGCATGCATCCTACATCTTATAGCTAACCTACACAAGATGCGCCATGCAACTGTGACGGATGGCATCATGGCTAAATATAGAGCAGGTAGGCTTGGTGGGAGCTGACTTGTAGCACACACACCGGCCAGAGTGCATCCTTTGCCGTATTATTCAGGTCCCGATCAGCTTCCCTACTGCACGCGTATTATTCAGGCCCCGGTCAGGTTCCCTACTGCACGCACATGAACGATCTCCGGCACCTCCTCTCCGGCTGTGCCGCCCCGCCGCCAGCCGTGGACACGCCGCACACGCATCGCCGCATCGCACTCTTTGCCACCGGGTGCGCCACCACGGTCACCCGCCCTCAGCTGATGCGCACAGCCGGACCAACTGGGTCATGATGAGCTCCATGGCATGCCTGGTGTTGCCGCTGGGGCACACATTGAGGAGTGCACGCTGTGTGGGATGAGCCTGTTATACAGTATGCTCGTGCACCTCTGTCGCGTCGAGAAGGACAGGAATTCTCAAGAGAGTTTTCTCCCTTTTGCAGGATACGCGGGACCGTGCGGCATCCGCTGGACAAAGCGGTCGGACTATTTGAGACCGCTTGACATGATGCGGTTGGCCCAGCGGCGTTTTGCGGGTTTTCATCACGGGACGACGCAATGGCTTAGCGGGCAGTCCCCCCCCCCCCAAATTGCATCCTTACCCCTGACCCATTGAGTCCTCCCCATTTGCTTTGAATTTGATGTTCAACTGTAGGATTGGAATTTTGAAGTTTGTCTTGGTTTATCTTGAATTCCCTCTGACCCCTAACCATCTGTGTGTAGTAGAACTATAGAACTACTTGTCCTTCCTATACCTCCACTAACTTTTTTCTTACTATATCATAGTTGTTTGATTATTGGCAAACAAAACAACAATTATTTACCTCATCCCTTTTTATCTACAGATTGAACTGCCAACATAGAGAGGAAGTTGCAAAGAAGCTCCAAGTGGATGTAGGGGTACATGTATCTGTGATTTTAGGACCACTACAGCCAAAGTTTTCATGAAAACTGCGGGGTTGCTTAAGAGGAACAAACAGTTCTTAATTTCATTACATTAGAGCATCTGCTCAGCTGTAAATTAGTAATACATGCACAGAGAGACTAATCTGGTATGTTCAGTAGTAATACATCAATTAAGTTCGGTACATGGTTCGTGTATTGCATATGATGGTTAGGTACGGTTTATTCCATTCATGCTAATCTGCTATGTTGTGATGAGTTTGGGCATTTGACAAAGAGAGCAAATCGAGAAGAATTTTTGTGTGCCGTGGATTTGCCATTGATGATTTACACTTTAGTTTGCACCAACATTGTAGTATTATATTACTAAATGCTTATTTTTTCATTTAGACATTTTGGTAGGCACACCTATGTCAACATATTGTGCCCTCCTTAAATTTAGTTATAAGTACTTATGTGTGTGTGATGTTGCCTTCTCTTATGATGTGGTCATAGGCCAAACTGATTTCTCCTCTCTTTATCTGTAAAACTACAATCCAACATTCTTGGTCGCCCACCCATGTTTGACTTGGTCTATGTGGCACTGTGCAGAAATCCTGAGCCCAAGAAAACTCCACTGTGGCTCACTGCTTCTGTTGATGAGTCATATAAAAAGAGTCATGTGCACACAAATATCCATTTATTATTATTATTATAAGTTCATTGCTACCACTTTTACTTCTCCTTATTGTTTTCTGTGCCTTTGTATAATATGCTATTATAGGATATGTTCTTGTTCCAATCAAATTCATAGTTCATCCTTACCAAATAGTAGTGTCTACTTAACCAATCTGTACTAAGATCTGGTGGCTTTGGTAGTTTCATCAGTATCTTACACTTCTTATATATAAGGACCCTTTAGGAACTTCTAAATTTTTATTTTGTCATTAGTGGTGTGTTGTGTCTGGTTAAATTGGTATTACTAATAGCTTTCTTTAGGTTTTCTATTCAATTACAGCTTGTGGACACATAGGTCTTTCTATCTATTGTTGTTTTAACTGTGTAAATTGGATGGTTCATGAATAATAATAATAAGTTTATAATTGTGCATGTAGACTTCATATTGGTCATTATTCATTACTATTGAGTCTGTCTTCAAATTGAATGTTTTAGTTTGCTATTTAACTTATATTGACATTTAGCATAGCTCAAACTGTGTGTTTGAATTTTCTTAGCTAATTTACATAGTTCAAAGAAAGAAGAAAAGTTCTACTTTTAGAACATCCAAATCAGAAAGCTCCCGGGAAGAATGTTCGTTTTGCTAGCTAGGAGCATATGAACAAATAATAGCAGACCATTATTTGTAGATGATATCAAACAAGCAAGATGTGTGCCATGTTTATGCAGGAGAAGTATGGCAAGGTTGACACAAGTAACAACACCCCAAGCTTTTCTCAGTGGCGTAAACCATAACTTTTATGAATGCTATTATAGTATATGTAAGATAGCTGATGTAGTTAAAACTATCCATCTTTAATTTACACATTTTCATATGAGTAAGTTTTACGACAACTATTGGACTATGGCAATAATTCTTGGATTATCCAAGTACAAGCGCAAGTGGGCTGGTTATTTAACTGGCTTTTCTTGTACACATCTACAGGTTGCGGAACAACCACGACAAAGATCCTGTGTTGCAACAATTAACGTGATGTTGAGCATTCTTTTTATTTTCTTATTATTTTGTGCGAACATAGGTCATGCAAGGATGAAACCATCAAAATATTTTTTCTGGATCCCTTCTACATTGCCCTTATATTATTGCCCTAACTTGTTCTCCAACGACCTATTTTGTTTGGGATTTTTTTTTTGAAAAGCAAGTAGGAGAGGCTCCTACTGTTTGTATATATTACTTCCCTTTTTGTAACTGGTTACAATGTTACATAGGAGGATACATGGTGGTGTGTCATCATCCTCCCACCCCCCCCCAGGTGGGGAGTGAAGTTACAGATGATCAACCAGAGCAAGAATTGGCTATACAAATACCAGGGGGGGTAGTTTAGGCTAGTGAGTTACAAAGGTTAGTTACAAAAGATATTTGTGTCTCCTTCACCCTGTATTGGAGTAGGCCAAAATCAGTCTTGAAGCATGCCAACCAGGAATCAGTGCTTGGGTTGATCCCTCCGAAGTGTTTATTATTGCGCTCCTTCCATAAGCTCCAAGTTGCTGTGAGAAACATTTCCATGAAGAGATGCCGACGATCAGATTCATTCATTTGTGTGAGCATGTCAAGCCTAGAGTCAAAATCTGGCCATGCAATGTCGATTCTCTCCCAGCAAGCTTTACTGAAGGGGCATGTGAAGATCATATGGTCCACCTTCTCCTCAATTTGATGTCCACAGAGGAGGCAGTCAAAAACCTCACCAATGTTGTAGTGACGGCGCTTCAGCATGTTCCTTGTGTTCAGGCGGTCCAGAAGCAACAGCCAGCCGAAAACTTTGATTTTCATGGTGCTTTTAGATCGCCAAAGGAGCCCAAAGGTGGGGTGTCTCGGCGCCAGCCTGAAGCAGAATTTGTAGTAGTCAACAGCTTTGAACTCAGATTGTCCCCAGGTATAATGCCACACGTCAGTTGTGGTTGTGGATGGGCGCATGTGCGTGGTAAGGGATTGCATATCCCAGATTTCCAAAAGGACCTCAGGAGAGAGCGGTAGGTGGAAAAGGCCATGCAGCGACGTGCTCTCCAAGAAATCTTTGACAGACGCGTCTTCATGCAGGGCAAAGGAAAAGGCCCAGGGGTGCGAGGACTCCAAGGTGTTATCAAGCCAGAGATCTTTCCAAACGAGAGCAGTTGTCCCGTCCACCACCTGGACGCACGAAACACAGCGGTACTTAGGGGTAAGTTTGAGCACGTCACGCCACCAGAATGAGCCCACTGCGTCCATGGCGTGCGGAACCTTGCCTTCGTAGTATGTGTCCCAAAGCAGTTGCACCCAAGGGACATCTTTCTTGTTATAGAACTTGTGGAGAAATTTCATGAGCAGAGCTTCATTTTGAAGTTTCAGATTAATCACTCCAAGGCCTCCATTTTTCTTGGGCCAGCAGACCAGGCTCCAGGCAGCCAGAGAGTTACATTTATCCCCGTGTTTAGTCTTCTTATTCCAAAGGCAGCGGCGCCGGATCTTATCTAGCATCTCAACGATTTGTGGGTGTAACTTAAGAGTGCACATGGCATAAATAAGCAGGGACGTCACGGCTGCATTAAGCCATGAAAGTTTCCCCCCGTACGACATCATAGAGGTTGTGGCAGTGAGGCGTCGTTCAGCACTGCAAACAAGAGGCATGAGGTCTTGCACCGTAGGTTTTGAGGTACCCATGGGAAGCCCAAGGTACGTAAAAGGCATGGTGCCAACCGAACAGCCAAATATGGCAGCGAGCTCAGCAGTGGAATTATCGTCCAGGTTTATGGGGATCAGGGTGGATTTGTTGAAGTTGACCTTAAGGCCAACGGACATAGCATAATCCGAAAGAATTCGCTTGATAGTTTCAGCTTGATGTGGGCAGGCCGGGAGAGCCAAGATGGTATCGTCGGTGTATTGAATGACGGGGTAATCAGATTGTCCTGGGTAGGGAAAAGGCAGATCGATCCTCCCCTGCCTAAACGCATCGTTCATGGCAGCTTGAAGCAGATCAGCCGCTATGACAAATAGCAGGGGGGATAGAGGATCACCCTGGCGCACTCCACTTTTACAATGGAATTGGCGGCCCGGGACGCCATTAAGAAGCACTGATGAACGCCTAGACGAGAAGATGCAGCTAATCCAGTTGAGCCACTTGTCAGAAAAACCCATATGCCGCATGATGTTGATCATAGGTTCATGGCCAATAGTGTCAAATGCCTTTGCAAAGTCCAGTTTCAGCAGGATGATTTTCCTTTTTGATGCATGACATTGGTGGATATATTGGAAAGCCCAAGCCAGGCAATCTTGGATGGTCCTGCCCTTTAGGAAGCCGTACTGGTTGCGATGGACTATATTCAGGATGATCTTTTGCAAACGATTAGCCAAAAGCTTGGTGATCAATTTAAGGCAACAGTTCAGCAGAGTAATCGGCCTGTAGTCATTAACTGTTTCAGGCGAGCGAACTTTTGGGATCAGAGAAATAAGGCCGTCATTGATGCTTGTTAGATCAAGATCACCCGCGTGGAATTGGGTGCATAGGTTGTAAAAATCATGCTTGATCAGATGCTAGCAGGCCTTGAGGAATGCACCGCTAAATCCGTCCGGGCCAGGTGCTCGGTCAGTGGGCATCTCCTTCACCACAGCATCAATCTTGTCATGTGTGAATGGAGCTGTTAGGTGATCAAGATCATTGGAACGACGCAGTAAAGAAGGCAAGTCGAATTTCATTTCAGCTTGAGACACAGAGCCCAGGCGATTTTCATATGTCAGAAAGACGAGGGCCTCCTTGCTCGTGTGATCCTCCACTAAGTTGCCCTCATGGTCAAGGAAGGTGGCGATATTGTTATTACGGTAGCGTTCGGTGGCCACCGCCTGAAAGAACTTCGTGTTCTCATCACCAAATTTGATCCAACGGATTGTGCACCGTTTCTTCCAGTATAATTTTTGATATTGTAAAAGCCTCATAATATGATTCTTGAGGATGGTACGAAAGTTGCTTTCAAGGATCGTTAGAGGTCTTTTGTTTTCCAGTTCGTCCAGATGAGCCAAGGTTTGATTGCAGTTATCAATGGCGATCGTCAAGCGAGAAATGTTTTTACTCCAAGTCCTGAGGGCGTGACGAAGCCTTTTAAACTTAGCACAAAGGATAGTGGCCGCGTTAGGCGATTTCACCGGTTTGTCCCATGAGGTACGCACCACATCCAAGAAACCAGGGTGTAGCAACCAATAAGACTCGAACCTGAAATTTTTACTTCGTGGTATGCATGTTTCGATTGAGACAACGCAGGGTATGTGGCCGGAGACGGGCTTACCGAGCGGCTTGACCAGAGTTTGGGGTAAACGTTGGTCCAATGCAGTGAGGTAAAAAACCAATCTAACTTCCCAAGAAGGGGATCAAGTTGCATGTTGCTCCACGTATAGGCTCGGCCTTTAACCAGAAGCTCAATAAGGTTTTGCGCACGGATAATGTCATTGAATGTGAACATGTCAGTGGTACTGCCGCCAGGTTTATTGCGATTATCAGGCACCCGAATATAGTTGAAATCCCCGAGCAAAAGCCAGTCTTGAGAGGCGGGAATATCTAAATCATATAGCCAGTTTGTGTTGGTGACCCGTTCATCCCCAGTACAGGGCCCGTAAATATTGGCTAGCGTCCAAGATTGCCGAGACTGCGTGCTGGTGAAGTTGACTACGAGTGCAAAATGATCAGAAAATAAAACCGAGCCCGTAAACATTGAGCTCTTCCAGATCGTAACAATTCCACCCGAGGCACCACGAGAAGGCACAAATGCAAAACGATCAAATTGCTTGGGACAGCATGATTTGATAAAAGCAAGATCGAACGACGTCTTTTTGGTTTCTTGCAAGCAAACAATCGCACAACCACTAGTGACGATCGCATTATGGAGCGCTAACTGCTTAGGTTCAGAATTCAGACCGCGAATATTCCATGAAAGGACATTCCAAGAGCACAAAAGAGACATAAAATGCAGGTAAATCAGGCAGAATTGGAAGTACCACTGCCTCCAGCAGCTGCAGCGTCAGTGGCAGCTTCAGAATCTTCGGCAGACATCGCAGCAGTTGGTGTTGCCAGGAGAGCTTCTTCAGTTAATTCTGCAGCTGGGATAGCGCACCTATTGACTCCGACAGATTGCAGTGTAGCAATGGGAGTTGGTAGAGGGATATCATGTGAGTCCTGCACCTGCGCGAAGGAGGAGGAGGAGTCCACCTCAGGTATGATTCTGGGCTTGACCTTGGAAGTGGCTGGGCGGGTATCAGTGGGCATATTGACCTTGAAACCGTTGTACTTGTTGGTCCTGGTGCTGCGGCGAACTTCAACAGTGGAAATTGGCGCCATAACAGCTTTGGAACGGCGGCCACGGGTGACCAGGGGTCCAGAGGGTATTTCAATGCTAACAGTTGCCAGGGCCGGTCCATCGTGTATGGGTTCCATCAGCTGTGAGGAGGAGGAACCAGGTTCCTGGAGGCTAGGCTGAGCATCAGAGTTTGGCAACAGTTGGTTTACAGGCGAAGCTTCAGAGACAGCAGAGTGGGGGTCTGAATCTGGAGTAGTCTCATCTTCAGAAACAGCGGACTCAAATTGTGCGGACGAAGGAGCTGGCAGTGCAAGTGAAGACCCACTATCGTCAGGCTGCAGTTCCTGAATGATCACTGACGATGAAGGCAGCTGCTCGAAGTGAACTCCATTGTGATCCGAAGAAACCAATACAGAGACTGCAGCAGTGACAGTCCTCATACCGAAAGCATTGCGCCATGGCCCAATAGTTGCAATCATTGGCCGAAGAGCATCAAATATAAACGTATTGAGCCTCTGCCTGGGAATTGGGTCTTCAATCAGCAGAGAAAGGAGAGCAGAGCCTTGGGTGGAAAGACCAAACTGAATTCCATGCTCATGCAGGGCCACATACACAGCAAATGAATCAGTTGGCATAGTCTGGTTATGCGGCTGTAAAGTTTGCTGCGGGAGAATGATCATATCAGTGGTAGCCGAGCTGCTGTCTTCGTCAGAAGTGGAGAAGGAATCATTCCAGGCTTGTGTTGGACTGTCTGTCAGGTTATTTTCAGGGAGAATGCCATCTTGGACTGCGAGACCTTAAGCAGCCAGCCAAGCTTGGTAATTGACCAAATGCGGCGGGAGGGGTGGGAGGGAGGTGCAGGTGGTTGCGGCCACGCCCCCCAAGCAGCATTGTCACCACCATTGTTGTCATTGTCAACAACCTCGTCAGGGTCAGCAGGAGCAGCATTCTACACTAGCCAATTATGAACTTGCTATTGATATAGCTGCTCAGCAGTGAGTTCAGGGCCAAATTGTGGGTGTGGGTTACCATCCGGCGGCGGAGGTTCTTCACCAGCAGGCTGAACTTCAGGGAGCAAGCCATTCTAGTCATTACTTCAAAGAATGGTAACTTGGACAATCCAGCAGTCTCTGGCTCCCCCAAGCTGCCAGACGACCAAGCTCTTCGGGATCAGACGCAGGCGAAGAACTCGGGCTTTGATCAGCATGTAGCGTTGATCTTGCCGAGGATTGTACCAGGACACCAGAGATTTGTATCCGCCTAGAGCCTTGGTAATGTAATAATCTGTCTGATAGTCATAAGGAAAACCAAAAAACATCAACCAAACCTCTGGGCCGAAAGTTGTTGTGCGGCGATTGAGAGCTTCATTGTGCAGCACAAAGTTGATCAGTAGATCTTCATCTTCAAGCTCAATGGGTGTGTTGACAACAGTGTCCCGCAGAAAAGAATCCATAAAGCCAAAGATTCCAATACCAAGAGGATGGTCGCTGACTTTAGTAGGAAGGAGCTGAGAGGCATGGAGCTGACCTACAATGGCATTGCGAACAGCAGCCCGGCGATGCAGAGGGACGTATTCACTGGCCTCCGTGATGGCCAAGAACTCGTGACTGAGTGGAGGAATGGGGCCAACGATCATCCCACTACGCACCACACGATCCGCCGGGCTCGTCTCGACGGCGAACCCCGGGGGAAGAAACGGCACTGGATTCAAAGGGTAGTTCGCCATTGTCAATGGCTTCGGGGGCGGCTGTGTTTGGCCAGTGAGTGAGACTGGTGATGGGACTGGGCAGGGGCGCATCGGTTGGGAACTCGAGGAGGGAGACGGAGTGTGAGGGGTAGGAATGGAAAGCGGAGCAGATTTGGGAATCCATTTCCATCTTTGGGCGCGGATGCATTTGTGGCAGGATCGTGCCATGTGTCCATAAAATCCACAGGCCGTGCAACGGACGGTGCGATTGGTATCTCTGGGGGGCGGCTATGGAATTGGCAGGAGCAGAGGATCCAGTCGTGCCCAGATTGCTAGTCACCAAATTATGTTCATCAATTAGAGGAGACTTACCAATGTCGGGGCAGTGACTTGCCTTGTGATCAGGTGCGGAACATTGAATGCAAATCAATCTGGCCTGGCAAACAATCTTACAGTGGCCCCATTGCAGGCAACGAGAACAAAGAGAAGCCCAATTAGAAGACAAATTAATAATATCCAGTAGCGTATGATGGGCCTGGGCCAAATCTGCTTTGTGCTTAGCACTGAGAGAAGGAGGCCACGTAGTATGTTCCGGTGCATAGTTGAGAGCAGATTTCAAAAAACAGCATGGTAAGGGCGGATATGGGGTATTTAAGGGGCATTTAAAGGCCCCGAAAATAATGTCATTGGGAGATTGTCTAGCCTCCAATTCTGCCTCTGACAAAACAAGTTCCATTAATGCTATACGATCAATGGTGCCCGAGGGAATAGCGTTGATGTCGCCGTGCTGAGTTTGCGGTTGGATCAAATCAACATCAATGCAAATATTATCTGTGTTCTTCACCAACGAGGAAGAAGAAGCCTCATGATCATTTGAGCTAGAAAAATTCCATTGCTTCAAAGAAACCAGATTGAATTTGCTGAGCTCTTTGGCTGAAGAATGATCAATAGATTGCCCCTTCCGCAAGAAATCCAGAGAAGAAGAGATGGCCACGGGCTGTCTATCCAAAACCTCAACCAATTCTTGATCAGCATGCCAATGAGAGGCAGAGAAACGCTTAGCAAAATGACCATTGAACAGATGGAAGTGGCAAACAAAGTCTGTCCAAACACGATCTTTTAATCCATAAATGAAATGCCCCACTTTGTTGTTGGCCACAGAGAAACGAAATGATCGTGAGGAAAGGGCCACAACCTTGAAACCAGAGCAAATCCCTCCAATGCAGCATTGCAAATCCAATCCCACCGAATCATTTGTGAGGGGGAACGAAGCCGAAGAGAAGGAAACGACATCTAGAGTGGCAAAAATCTAGAATGTCGAAATCTAGAGTGGCATAAGGAAAATTGGCAAAAATCTAGAGTGGCAAAAACAAAATTTTCCCATTTTGTTTTGTTGTGGTGTAGAAAGCACATCAGCCTTCACCATGGTTTTGTTGTCGCTGGCTGCAATCTAATTTTACAACCAGTTCATACAAGTTATCATCTGTCCTTACTTCATAGAGCCATTACAAAATACCCATTGAATCCAAAGCTTCTCCTTTGCGGATATTGAGGCACTCATCAAAGCATATCCTTTATCTTGGTTATTTCATTGTACAATTATTATCTTTAATCTGCTGTCGAGTACCATCGATCCAGCTTTACTCAAGATTCCATAGATCCAGCTTCTTGTTTGATTAATATAGTTCATATCCAAGAATTGATGTTTGTTTTACATCATGTTTTTTATCATGCGAGTACTACCAATTGCCTTAGTGCATTTGATAGTAGTGTCAGGCAAGGCTACTGTCAATGGAAAGGAAATAATGGGCCAAGGATGTGTTTGGAGATGTCAATGAAAAGGAAAGAACAACGTGTATAGTGATCATAGAATGAATGGAGCTGGTCTTTTGTGACAAAATAGGATGAGCATTTTCTTGATGCATTCAGATCCTGTAGAAACAAACGGGCTGGAGTAGTGTTAAGGTGTACATTGGTCGTATGGAGGTGGATATTAAATATAATCCCCATGAAGTTGAATTATGACCTGTATTACCATTTCTTAATATATTTTGTATCCCATGGCAATGACAGCCATTTTGGGATCTCATATATCTCAAATTAAAAATTCATTGATTGTTTTAGCTATTTTACTGTGCATGGTTGAGTTAGAAAATAACAGTAGTTCTACATAAACATACAGCTATATTAATATACATTACGTAGTCTTAGTAAAATGGTACAAATCTGAAGTCATCCAACTCTAACAAAACTAAAAAAAATCATAAGTGCAATCCCATATTGAAAAAAGTACAAATATGTATGTTCACAAAAATATTAAGATACATGTTATGAAAGATTGATATGTTTAGGTCTCACAAATAGCTAGCCTGTCCTAGCACACATTTTTTCCCAGTCCTAGCACACATTATGAAGACTGGATCCACCATCATTTTGGCGGGGCAGCCTTGGACTCCATCCTATCATTGGGCTCCTCCAAATGAACTCATCTACAACTGTTGCTGAACCGCACAAGGGGGGCACCATGAAAGTTGTACTAGGCAGATGTCCAAGCAGTTGCCAATTGTCTCCTACTATGTTCAGGCTACAACTTGGGTCAAAATTTGTATTGCTACAAGAAAATGTGTTTTGTACCAAGAAAAAAGCCAGTTAGATGTTAGATTCTATTTTTGGTGCACATTTCCATTAAAAGTTAAAGTTGTAACTCAAGTATGTTTCTTACCAGAGTCAATTGCATGAACAACATGTCAAAAACTTCAGTTTTTTTTGGAATTGTGTAATTTTTTTGATTTTACTATCCACAAGGGTGCATTTGAGCTCGGGATCAGAATATTACTTTGGCTACTCATTCTGTATTAAACAAGGAAACATATATGCACATCATTCCTACATGCTGAACCTTGAGCCAAAACCATCCAAACCCAGGTTCTGTGTGGGCCAATTGGACGCACGTGAGTGATGCACGTCTGATTGTTGTCATTTGTTTAACGACTCTGATTTTCCTAAATGATGGTCTTTGTTTCCAGAGGTTTGTAGCAATAAATCTGTGAGTTTTATCTCGTGAGTCTGTTGATTTTTCTATATCAGAAAAAGGCAGGTGGTGTACATCGAAGTTAGTTTGGCAAACTTAGTTGATTTTACATTCAGAAGAGAGTAGTCAAAACTTAAGCCACCTTTGAGTTATCGCAATTGATACAACTTGTGTGCACTTAAGAATATTGATGCAATGCAAATTTAATATGAACATAGAATCTAAAGGAGGAAGTACAATGCAAAATTTGTAAACATTAAATGCCATCCTGGAAGCACCACGGGGATAAGTAAATGACATCCTAGAAGCACAACTAGGATTAGTTATTTGCGGGGAAAGTCAAACAACAGACGGAGGCACCACATGTGCTTGATAGTGCTGACATGCCTGGTTGGGAACTGCATGTGAAGTTGGTTCCATAGTGAATCAGGGTGGCATCAGAGAAGTTGTTTCTATCCGAGTAGCGTCGAGGAGGACCTACGAGCGAGAGGAGGGAGTTCAGTTCTAGAGGTCATGGGTTGGCCAAAGAGGAGGAGAGGGCTTGGGGGCCATCATGGACGACACACGCCTCCCCTCTCTTGATGGTGGATGTGGATCGACATGAGCACGAGGGAAGCGCATCAAGGCGAGTGAGGCGGTTGGCGGGGGACTCCTCCTTGGCGGTTCGTGGGAAAGTATGTTGTCAAGGAGAGAGGGTGCTATGGAAAAGGTGAGGTGAGCATCATTCAGCTTTAAAGGAGAGGACTCCAACGAAAATATCCCGCTACAAAGGGAAATTGAGTGGGAAGGAGAGGACCCAGCAGGAAAAGGGAATGGTGCATCGTGGGGCGGTTTTTTTGTGTGTGTTGGATATAATACGACGAATAGTCCAGACAACCACATTTCTCCCCCACATATGGGCTGCATTTTGGGGAGCTCGACAGTGTAGATGGTTGAATTTTGGGAAGCCTTTCGGGTGTCCGTTTGATGTTCGAACATGCCTATATGTATTACGGAGAAATGGGCTTCGACCATAGAAACGACCTTAATCATTTATTTGATTTATTTGTGTGCATTTTAGCCCGTAGCAACGCACGGGCGTTCTACTAGTCTCTCTAATCATCTAAGTAATCATGTGATCCAAATCAACTAAACCATAACCGATCATCATGTGAAATGGAGTAGTTTTCAATGGTGAACATCACTATGTTGATCATATCTACTATATGATTCACGCTCGACCTTTCGGTCTCAGTGTTCCGAGGCCATCTCTGCATATGCTAGGCTCGTCAAGTTTAACCCGAGTATTCTGCGTGTGCAAAACTGGCTTGCACCCGTTGTAGATGAACATTGAGCTTATCACACCCGATCACCACGTGGTGTCTCGGCACGACGAACTTTGGCAACGGTGCATACTTAGGGAGAACACTTTTACCTTGAAATTTAGTGAGAGATCATCTTATAATGCTACCGTCAATCGAAGCAAAATAAGATGCATAAAGGATAAACATCACATGCAATCAATATAAGTGATATGATATGGCCGTCATCATCTTGTGCTTGTGATCTCCATCTCTGAAGCACCGTCATGATCACCATCGTCACCGACGCGACACCTTGATCTCCATCGTAGCATCGTTGTCATCTCGCCAACTATTGCTTCTACGACTATTGCTAGCGCTTAGTGATAAAGTAAAGCAATTACAGGGCGATTGCATTGCATACAATAAAGGGACAACCATATGGCTCCTGCCAGTTTCCGATAACTATGTTACAAAACATGATCATCTCATACAATAAAATTTAACATCATGTCTTGACCATATCACATCGCAACATGCCCTGCAAAAATAAGTTAGACGTCCTCTACTTTGTTGTTGCAAGTTTTACGTGGCTGCTATGGGCTGAGCAAGAACCATTCTTACCTACGCATCAAAACCACAACGATATTTCGTCAAGTTAGTGTTGTTTTAACCTTCTCAAGGACCGGGCGTAGCCACACTCGGTTCAACTAAAGTTGGAGAAACTGACACCCGCCAGCCACCTATGTGCAAAGCACGTCGGTAGAACCAGTCTCGCGTAAGCATACGCGTAATGTCGGTCCGGGCCACTTCATCCAACAATACCGCCGAACCAAAGTGTGACATGCTGGTAAGCAGTATGACTTGTATCGCCCACAACTCGCTTGTGTTCTACTCGTGCATATAACATCTACGCATAAACCTGGCTCGGATGCCACTGTTGGGGAACATAGTGCTTTCAAAAAACTTCCTACGCACACGCAAGATCATGGTGATGCATAGCAACGAGAGGGGAGAGTGTCGTACACGTACCCTCGTAGACCGTAAGCAGAAGCATTAGCACAACGCGGTTGATGTAGTCGTACGTCTTCACGATCCGACCGATCCAAGTACCGAACGTATGGCACCTCCGAGTTCAGCACACGTTCAGCTCGATGACGTCCCACGAACTCCGATCCAGCTGAGCTTTGCGGGAGAGTTTCGTCAGCATGACGGCGTGATGACGTGTTGATGATGCTACCGACGCAGGGCTTCACCTAAGCACTGCTATGATATTATCGAGGTGGAATATGGTGGAGGGGGGTACCGCACACGGCTGGAAGAGATCAACAGATCAACTTGTGTGTCTAGAGGTGCCCCCGGCCCCCGTATATAAAGGATCAAGGGAGGGAAGCGGCCGGCCAGGAGGAGGGCGCGCCAAGGGGGGAGTCCTACTCCCACCGGGAGTAGGACTCCTCCTTTCCTTGTAGGAGTGGGAGGAGGGAAGGAAGGGAGAGAGGAGGAGAAGGAAAAAGGGGGCACCGCCCCCCCTCCTTGTCCAATTCGGACTAGAGGAGGGGGGGCGCGGCTGCCCTGGCGGCCCCTCCTCTTCTCCCACCAAGGCCCATTAAGCCTAATATACTCCCCAGGGGGTTTCGGTAACCCCCGGTACTCCGGTAAATGTCTGAACCCTCCCGAAACACTTCCGGTGTCCGAACATAGTCGTCCAATATATCGATCTCTACGTCTCGACCATTTCAAGACTCCTCGTCATGTCCGTGATCATATCCGAGACTCCGAACTACCTTTGGTACATCAAAACACAAAAAACTCATTACTGATCGTCACCGAACTTTAAGCGTGCGGACCCTACGGGTTCAAGAACTATGTAGACATGATCGAGACACGTCTCCGGTCAATAACCAATAGTGGAACCTGGATGCTCATATTGGTTCCCACATATTCTACGAAGATCTTTATCGGTCAAACCGCATAACTACATACGTTGTCCCCTTTGTCATCGGTATGTTACTTGCCCGAGATTTGATCGTCGGTATCTCAATACCTAGTTCAATCTCAGTACCGGCAAGTCTCTTTACTCGTTATGTAATGCATCATCCCGCAACGAACTCATCAATCACATTGCTTGCAAGGCTTATAGTGATGTGCATTACCGAGAGGGCCCAGAGATACCTCTCCGACAATCAGAGTGACAAATCCTAATCTCGAAATACGTCAACTCAACAAGTACCTTCGAGACACCAGAGAGCACCTTTATAATCACCCGCCACGCTCGACGTTTGGTAGCACACAAAGTGTTCCTCCGGTAAATGGGAGTTACATAATCTCATAGTCATAGGGACATGTATAAGTCATGAAGAAAGCAATAACAACATACTAAATGATCAAGTGCTAAGCTAACAGAATGGGTCAAGTCAATCACATCATTCTCCTAATGATGTGATCCCGTTAATCAAATGACAACTCATGTCTATGTTTAGGAAACTTAACCATATTTAATTAACGAGCTAGTCAAGTAGAGGCATACTAGTGACACTATGTTTGTCTATGTATTCACACATGTATTACGTTTCCAGTTAATACAATTCTAGCATGAATAATAAACATTTATCATGATGAGAGGAAATAAATAACAACTTTATTATTGCCTCTAGGGCATATTTCCTTCACTTCGTGGGCGATGGTCATGGTGGGATAGACAAGATTGCTTCTTCGTGGACCCTTCGTGGGTGGAGCCCTCCGTGGACTCGCGCAACCATTACCCTTCGTGGGTTGAAGTCTCCATCAACGTGGATGTACAATAGCGCCACCTCGGAACCACGCCAAAAATCTCCGTGTCTACATTGCGTTTGCTCCCTCCAAACTCCTCCCCTTACCTTCATATGCAATGATTACATTTCGCTGCTATACTCTTAGAATTGTATGTGTAGGTTGATTGCTTGACTTGTGTAAAGTTGCTAAAATCTGCCAAGACTTAAAATTAGGAAAAGGCTAGATTTTTATTTGGTCAAGTAGTCTAATCACCCCCCCCCCTTTAGACATACTTTCGATCCTACAAGTGGTACCAGAGCTTTGGTCTCCATTTTCCTTGATTTCATAGACTTGGTGATCATAGCCTTGGTTTCACAACCTAGGAGAGTATGGCGTCTAGCGAGGGAAATTACCACCGTAGAGGTCCTTACTTTGATGGTACTAATTTTGCTAGTTGGAAGCATAAGATGAAAATGCATATTCTTGGACATAACCCCGTCGTTTGGGCTATTGTGTGTATTGGTTTGCAAAGTGAATTCTTCGATGGGAGAGAACCAAATCGCGAAGCAACTACAGAAGAGTTGAAAATGTTGCAGTACTACGCTCAAGCTTGAGATATCCTCTTCAATGGATTGTGCCACAAAGAATTGAACAAAATCAGCCGTCTTGAGAATGTAAAGGAAATTTGGAATACTTTGATTGATATGCATGAAGGTACCGTCAAGGAATCCAAGTTGGATGTGCTTCAAAGTCAGCTTGACAAGTTCAAAATGAAGGATGGTGAAGGTGTCGCTGAAATGTACTCTAGGCTTGCTCAGATCACAAATGAGATTGCCGGCTTAGGAAGTGAAGAGATGACTGGCAGATTCATCATCAAGAATATCCTAAGAGCCTTGGATGGAAAATATGATACCGTGTGCACATTGATCCAAATGATGCCCAATTACAAAGATCTCAAGCCAACGGAAGTCATTGGAAGAATTGTTGCTCATGAGATGTCACTTAAGGATAAATAAGAGCTTCACAACAAGTCTAGTAGTGCTTATAAAGCCTCATGTGATGCTCTTGCCACATCAAGTGAAAAACAAGTCTTAAATGAGGAATTGAGCTTAATGGTGAAGAACTTCAACCAATTCTACAAGAGTAGAAGCAAAGAGAGAAGCTCCCAGTCAAGATCCTACCATGACAAAAGATCTTCTAGTCGTGAACGTAATTGCTACAATTGTGGAAGACCCGGACACTACTCCAATGAGTGTACGACTCCCAACAAAAGAAAAGAAAACTCACCTAAAAGAAGAAGTAGAAGAGAAGAATCACCATCGGTATTCGTAAAAGATTTAACACAATCAAGCTCAAGCTTAATACCTGACTCTTTACCTTTGTCGAGTTCCCAATCTTCAGAGTTGCGTTTAATTCTTTCCAAAATATCCCACCTGGATTCAATAGTCTTCTTCATAAAGAACCAACACAAGAAGTATCGAGCATGGATTGATCATTACGAGAAAGTCGAGCATAAAAATTCTGTATAATAATTCCTCTTGAGAGCTCATGATTGGGGCATGAATATAACATTGATTTAAGCCTCCCCCGAGCTAGAGCGATACTTTCTCCTTCATGAGGCCAATAATTATATATATATATATATAATTCCGATCACGATGAACTAGATGCATAAGAGAAAACTTCTGGTGAAATTCCAATTTCAACCGATTCCAGGCCCAAGCTCCAATATCATCACATAGCCTATACCATGTCAATTCTTTTTCCCCAAAGATACAGGGAAAACCTTCTTCTTAACTTCATCTCCGGGTAAACCTGCAAGCTTAAATAATCCACAAACTTCATCCACATAGATTAGGTGCATATCAGGATGTAGTGTTCCATCTCCTGCATAAGGATTAACTAGCAGTTTCTCTATCATACCCGAAGGAATTTCATAACCAATACTTTTAGTAGGTGCAGTAGGTTGAGGGGCAACTCTTTGTGCTTCCAGTCAAGGTGAAGACACCCCGAACAAACCCCTCTAAGGATTGTTTTCCATAGTGGCAAGTAACAGTCAATTTCAGCACGTAATATAAATTTTTCCTTACCAATTTCCACTTACCAAGAGCGCTTCACTCCCCGGCAACGGTGCCATAAAAGAGTCTTGATGACCCACAAGTACAGGGGATCAATCGTAGTCCTTTTGATAAGTTAGAGTGTCAAACCCAATGAGGAGTAGAAGGAAATGACAAGCGGTTTTCAGCAAGGTAATTTCTGCAAGCACAGAAATTGTCGGTAACAGGTAGTTTGATAGCAAGATAATTTGTAACAAGTGACAAGTAGCAATAGTAACAATAGGTGCATCAAGGTAGCCTAGTCCTTTTTGTAGCAAAGGACAGGCTGGAAGTCTCGTATAATAAGCAAAGAGTTCTTGAGGACACACGGGAATTTCATCTAGTCACTTTCATCATGTTGGTTTGATTTGCGTTCACTACATTGATAATTTGATATGTGGGTGGGCTGATGCTTGGGTGTTGTTCTTACTTGAACAAGCCTCCCACTTATGATTAACCGCCTCGCAAGCATCCGCAACTATGAAAGAAGAATTAAGACAACAGTCTAACCATAGCATTAAACATATGGATCTAAATCAGCCCCTTACGAAATAGCGCATAAACTAGGGTTTAAGCTTATCTCACTCTAGCAACCCATCATCTGATAACTACGCCACAATGCATTCCCTTAGGCCCAACGATGGCGAAGTGTCATGTAATCGACGTCCACATAACACTAGTAAGGGAATCACAACATACATACATATCATCGAAATATTGAATGAATATCAAATTCACATGATTACTTGCAACATGACTTCTCTCATGGCCTCAAGAACAAGGGCAACTACTCACAAATAATATCCATGCTCAAGATCAGAGGGATATTAAAATAGCATAATGGATCTGAACATATAATCTTTCACCAGATAAACCGGCTAGCATCAACTACAAGATGTAATCAACACTACTAGTCACCCACATGTACCAATCAAAGGTTTTGATACAAAGATTGAACACAAGAGATGAACTAGGGTTTTGAGATGAGATGGTTCTGCTGAAGATGTTGATGGAGATTGGCCTCCCCAAGACGAGAGGGTTATTAGTGATGACGATAGCTTTGATTTCCCCCTTCCGGAGGGAAGTTCCCCTGGCAGAATCATCCCCTCGGAGGGCAAAAGTGCTCATGCCCAAGTTCCGCCTCGAGATAGCGGCGCTCCGTCCTGAAAGTCCTCTCCTTATTTTTTTCTAGGTCAAAAGACCTTATGTACCAGAAGATTGGCACCAGAGGTGGCCAGGGAGCCCACTACCCACCAGGGCGCGCCCGGGGAGGGGGGGGTAGGTGCGCCTTGGTGCCTAGTGGGCACCTGGGTGGCCTCCTCCAATATTTCTCCAAAATAATTCTCCGTGAATTTTTAGCTCATTTGGAGATGTGTAGAATAGGTATCTCTGACGTAGCTTTTTCAGGTCCAGAATTCCAGCTGCCGATATTCTCCCTCTTTGTGTAAACCTTGCATATTATGAGAGAAAAGACATAAGAATTACTCCACAAAAGTGTTATTTGAATTAAAACACTATAAATAGCAGTAGGAAAGCATGATGCAAAATGGACATATCACATACCAAGAGTACTGATGGTTTCCTAAACCGTTAGTTGGCGCGCCCGACAGGGGTTCTGTTGGTCGAAGAATGGGCCGAGATCGGATCTCTGTTCATGCATGATGACTACAAGCCGTTCCAGACCTTTGTCTTCGGCTCATTCGAGCTCATCATTGACCGTCGGGGGTTGCTCTCCAATGTAACGCCGCCAGCCTCCATTGGCACCATGAACTTTGGGAGCCTTGAGTTCCGCTTTGATCAACACAGCGACACCACATGCTTCTGCACCCGTCCATCCCCTTAGTATGGGAGGCAAGCCGACCATGAACAAATCTCGCGTCGGTTGGGCCACCGTCAACCCGCAGCCCGCTCAATCTTCCAAATCCCCAAAGCATGTCGGGCCATAAGCTCACCCAACACGCGGTCTACATGGTCGCACTGGCCCCCATGAAGTTCCTAGAGTGTCCCGACTCCATGTCCGCCTTCCACCATGTCGATCATCCGACCTACACCCCATCCAGAAAAAGATCGCCTTGGTGGTATGTCTGATCGTGAAGGGCTTCCGCCTTCCATGATTTGTAATGGATGGTGGCAGCAGAGTAAATATCAACTTCCCCGATGCCCTGACCAAGCCCGGGATCTATGGGCCCAACCTGAGCCCTTTGCTTGCCAGACTCCATGGCTTTGCGCTAAGTAGGCAAAAGTGTCGTGCCTCAGTTCGTCCTCGCAGACGGCGGCGGAAAGTCACAAGGATTTTTTTTCTGATTTTTTCTAGCCCAAATGGATTTGATGGCGAAAGGGCGTCAGGTGGGGGGGGGGGCACCAGGCCTCCACACAACCACCCTAGGCGACCGGGAGGTGACCTGCGTGGCCTGACCGTGTGGGGCCCTGGTGGGTCTCCTTTGGCTCATCTCCGGTCTCCGATCTTCATATTATCTAGAAATAATTCTGTTAAATCCCCGACATTTTGGAGCTTTGAATTTTTCTTCTTCTTTTGTTGTAAATCAGGTCTAGATTTCCAGATGTCTAGCAATTTCCCTTTATGTGTTTACCTTGCATTTTAAGAGGGAACAGACTTTAGAATTGCATCATAATGTGAAATATATAAATGAAATATGATAAATTATAATATGAAATAGTGATGCAAAATAGATGTATCATTTACCATCAATCCATACCCACCAATCATGATCCATACGATGGATTGTGAGTATATCCATTAGTTCTTCAGGAAATGGGTGAAGTCCTGTTGCTAGTAATCATGTGAAGTTGAATACTGTTTAATATTTTGATATTATGTTGTGGTTTTGTTTCTCTAGTGGTGTTATGTTAACGTCGACTACATGACACTTCACCATAATTGGGCCTAGGGGAAGACATTGTGTAATCACTTTATAGATGACGGATGGCCGGAGTGATAGAAACCTAAACCTTAGTTTATGAATTGTTGCAAGGGGCTGTTTTGGATCTTAAAGTTTAATGATATGGTTAGTTTTATCCTAATTACATCTCTTGTACATGTTGATGCTTACATGGAGGGTATAACCATAAGTAGGTACTTGTCCAAGTAAGGGTATTACCTTAACATATGTCTAGGCACACGACAATTATCAAAACAATGAACGATAACTCAATGGAACTTGGTGAAAGTAACTTGACAATATTCCTATGTGTTCTCAAGAGCGTTTCAATCACTATAAGAAACACAACCGGCTTGTAGTTAACATCCATAAGGATTGAGCCACTTGTTGCACTCTATTGTTTTTGTTATCATTTACCTTTTTATAGATTATCTTTCTATCAAAGAACCTATCAAATTAGTTTACAACTTTTTATAGTGGAACCTTGTTGAAAACTACCTGTTCATTCCTTCTGCTCCTTGTTGGGTCTGAAACTCTACTTATCGAAAAGACTATGATAGATCTCCTACACTCGTGGGTCATCAAAGGTCGTAGGCTCCTCCGAGACATCCACATGGGCCCTGCGGTCATCACACAGACCCAAGAACGCTAGTTGGCAAGGCATTTCGCCATGGACTCTATTGGCTCTACGCCTCGCAGGATGCTGAAGACATCATAAGGAAGTGTGTGGGCTGCTGACCGTTTGCGCAAAAATCCCACATGCCAGCCACAACCCTCAAGATGACCCCCTAACACGACCTTTCACCGTATGGGGGCTAGACATGGTAGGGCCACCAACCACGACACTCGACAACTTCAAGTTCTTGTTGGTCTCAATCAACAAGTTCACAAAGCGGATCGAGGCCAAGCCTGTCACCAACGTTGAGGTCGACACATCAGCCAAATTCATCTCATGTATAATCCATCGATTTGGCCTGCCACACAACATAATCACCGAGAACGGCTCAAACTTCACTAGTAGCCAACAAAGCGATGATCTGTTTTTAGGGTAAGAAGGCGATCATGGGTGGGCGGAGTTATGTGCGGGCCAACAAGTGACACGGCCCACCCAGCTCTAGAGCAATCTCCTCAAGTTATAGTTGGCCCATGGGCAGTTGAGTGATGGCCATGGCAATTTCTTGCAGTCTGACCCACTCAACTTTTGGGTGTAAGTGACGCCACCGGTGATCATTAATGCATGGACATATTCTAATAAACAATACCGGTGTATGAAAATGATACCAACTATTACTTCACCAGTTTAGATATTATAAGGTTGTTGGGCCAATTTGTCGTAACCAATAAGTGTGTACATGATTATTTTGTCGTAATCAGTAAGTGTGTCAGTGTGTGCATGACTACTTTGTCGTAAACAATAAGTGTTTGCGTGATTTAAACCCTCACTTCTCATGGCAACCGAATGACCAATGAACACATGAACGACCCCTCAGGCATTGGATCCTAGCCACTCTCCTTGGTCACGAAAAGTATCATGAGAAACCAGAGGCACCGCGTGAGCCAGAGAGAGAGAGAGAGAGAGAGAGAGAGAGAGAGAGAGAGAGAGAGAGAGAGAGAGAGAGAGAGAGAGAGAGAGAAATAACACCGAGGAAGGGACCCGAGACACGTGCGTTACAAGATCTTAATTATTGCCATGACCCACTCAACTGTTCGGTGTAAGCTTCGCCAATTGCATATTATAAACCATACCAATATGAAAAGGATACCAACTATTACTTCATCCATTTAGATATCTATAAGGTTGGTGGGCCATTTTGTCGCAAACAATAAGTGGGTGCATGATTATTTTGTCGTAATCAGTAAGTGCGTGCATAACTACTTTGTCGTAACCAATAAGTGTTTGCTTGATTTAAACCCTCACTCTCGTGGCAACCGAATGTCCAATGGACATGTGAACACCCACCTCATGTTTTGGCTTCCTAGCCACTCTCCTCAACCGCGAAAAGTATCATCGAGGAAGACCAGGGGGCACCACGTGAGGCGGGTGGGGTGTGTGTGTGTGTGTGGGGGGGGGGGGGGGCGAGAAACTGACACATAGGGAGGGAGCCGAGGTGCGTGCATTACGAGATCTTAATTACTCGCCGAACAACCTTATTTTGGGTAAAATTTACAGATTATCTGGAGTGGCGAGCGGCCATATGCACCCGAACGGAGGGAGTAGCATATAACATGATATCTTTGAACCTAACTTCATCGTGTCGACTGAACAAAACATGAACTCATGGACCTCTTCACATTTGGAGCTCTTTCCCCACAAATGCAAATCCATTTTATTGCCTCGCCCCTCCAAATCCGGCGTGCACCATCAAGGCCTCGAGGCAAGTGCGGCGCAGCCGAACCGCAAGCGATGGCGGGACGAAAAATTTGGGCTCTCGCAAAAAGATTTACCGCGAGCGCCGAGCCGCGGCGGTAAAACCCGATGAAAAAGCCCAGAACCCCGGCGCGCGAGCGGGCGGGAACCCCTTGCCCGACCTCTACACCACCGAGCTCAACCCGCTCCATAGACCATGTCCACGAGCCGCAGTCTCACTGACACCCCGGCCCACGTCGCCCGCGCGCGAGCATGGCTCACCTGGACGGACCCGCCCCCGCCGCGCGACTCAAATTTTCACCGGACGCGATTCACCCCCCACGCCCGGGATACCCGCTGCCCCGAATCCGGCCGGGACTCCACCCCCGCGCCGAACCGCGCCACGCCACTGACGCGCGGGCCCAGAAGAGGCCAAGCCCCACATGCAGCGGCGCGTGTGGCGGTTCCTCGCGTGCGTGCGTGCGTCGCGGCGCTGGTTCGGCTTCAAATACCCAACCTCTCCTCCTCCGCCTCCGGTTCCTTCCCTTGTACTCACAACACCACTCCCGAAATCCTCCAAACTCCTTCCACCGCCGCTCGCTGCTCCCCTTCTTCCCCTCTCGGTTCGAAGCACCAGGGTAGGGTAGGGTTCCTCTCGAGGGGTTAGGGTTTTTTGACCGCGGCGATGGCGGAGGGGGTCGCGGAGGATGGCCGCCGGGCCGAGGGGGCCGAGCCGGTGACCCCGGCGGCGGCGGCGGGGTCCCAGGGGCTCGAGGACCGGCGGCTGCTGCGGTCGCGGTACCTCGCCGTCAAGAGCCAGATCAACGGTACGGGGGGCCACGCGCGCGCCTGCGCCGGCGGTGGCGCCGGTTTCGCCTTGCTGTTTTTGGGAGTTTTTCTGTGCCGTTTTACAGTTTAGCCCGGGGTTTAATGTGCTGTGTTTCGTGCAGATGAGAAGGACGAAATGGCGAGCGCGGACTCTGCCAAGTTCCAGTCCGTCATCTCGCAGGTGGAGACCCTGCACCTCCATGGTATGCACGATCGCTCGCGCGCTCAGGCTCAGGCGTCGTTTTTTTGAAATTTGCTTCCGCAGTTTGGACGACGCGTAATGTGTGGTTAGGTGAAGTTTCATGCCTTTTTATATTTCTTAGCCATGTGTGGGGTCTCCTATTAGCAAAACTGTGCTGCATCCGTGCTGCTCTGCTACTCTGTGTTTGCCCCTGTGATAAACATGTTTTTTCCTTAGGAAACACATATTTGACATTAAAATTCAATAAATCGACAACGCAGAAGAAAATAATAGTAGTGCTTAATATTTTCTTGTCCGCCATATGCTCTGTTGCTACTCTGTTGCAATTTCGCTGTCGGCTAATGCTATTTACCAAAAACTGATCGATTGTGCCTTCGTGCTGCAGTTCAGAATCCCAGGGAGCAGGTGGCTGATGCAGAGGCATTGCTGGACATTGCCAGCAGTTTGGCGGCGTCTGTAAGGTCCCAGTCAGCACTAGGAATCACGCCTTCTCATTTAGTTGCTGCACTCCTCAACAAGTTTGGGGTGCAAGGGGATGCCGATGGAGAGGGTGCCTCGTTGAGATGGTCTGATGTTGGGCTTGCCGCGTCTCATGTCTTCATGGCTGTGCCTGGATGCTGCACCATGTAAGGCACCTGATATTTTTTCCATTGATGTCTGCCTTACAAATTTCAACTGACTAACTATGTATGGCTACTATTCTGACAGGTTGGGTCCCATGACGACAGAAGTGAAGCCACGGAGAACACATACCAGTAGAAAGAGGACTGCAAGGCCGAGTAGAAATGATCGCCCTGAACAGGTGTGTGTATCATCTTGATGCTTTATTAATAAACCGAGTCATCTATGTTTTCTGTTTGGTGCTTGAAACATGGAAGATACACTCTATAGCAGTTGATATTGACTAAATTGCTACACTTAGTCATTTATTTGGTGAATGCTGCCAATTTACTGCAGAAGTATACTCTTCTTTGATTATGCAAGGTGGGGTTTACTATTGTAAACTCCAATATATACACACTGATGTATAAGTGAATTGCATAATTGAGTGTTATTTGGGCATGTTTCCTTAAACTAATTTGTTTTGTTCTCCTTTCCATTGCAATATGCAATTTTAGTGTAATTGCTACTGGTTTCCATTTTGTGAAGCAAGTGGCAGGTTCATACTTCATTGGCTATTCATTCCCTAGTTAATCTTACTGTAAATATATAAATGTTACATAGCCTAGCAGTCAGTGTGGTTACTGAACTACTACAAACCTTTTACATTGCACTTGTTGATCCTTCATGATAGAGGTGGTGGTTGCATCTTAATGTCACAGCAGCATTCTGCTATATGTCATCACACAATAAACCTTCTTTTTATACCATCAGTAGTAATTGCCTTCAAGTATCAAAATTGTTTAGCTCATTTATTTCGTAAAATGGATGTTTGGCCATCTTCATTTTGTATTCTGTTGTACCAAGACTAGTTGTTGCACCTCTGGTCACATGAATAGTTTCTTTGTTCTGCTATAGCTGTATCACTGTATGTAAATGCAAGTAGTCTATATGTTTAGCTCATCTAATTGAATATGCTTGCTGGTCTATAATTATCAAATTCATTTTGCTCATAATTCATAAATGGATGTTTGGCAAGATCAGTTTGTATTTGATTTTGTATTCTGTTATCCCAAGATCAGTTTGTGATTGTGATTTTGTATTGTGTCATCCCATGATCAGTTTTGGCAAGATAAACTTCTAATAACATGCTGACCTATTCTGCCTTATTATTATGCAGCTTGCTGATCCAGAGACAACAACGACTGATACAGACAGGAACATGGCTGCTCTGTTCAATGTTCTGAGGAAGAAGAAAAAAGCAAGACTCGAAAACCTTGTTTTGAACAGAACGTCCTTTGCCCAAACGGTGGAGAACATATTTGCCTTGTCATTTCTAGTTAAAGACGGCAGAGTGGAAATGGATGTGAATGACGATGGGCATCATATCCTCTGTAAGGGCCTTGTTGCTTTATTGCTCTTCTGTTGGTGTTGTATCATGTATATCCTGTTGTGTATCTGATATTATTTTATCAACTGAAACAGCTCCAAGAAATGCACCTGCTGCTGGTGCAATTGCCTCAGGAGAAGTGAAATACAACCATTTTGTCTTCAGATACGATTTTAAAGACTGGCAGGTACTACCCACATCATTGGTTGCCATTTTCACAATCAAGTGTTGATCATGTACTGTTCACATAATCTTTTTGGGAGGTTGTGCAAGATAATGCAGTTTTCACCATCATCACAAGTTATAAATTCATTATTACAAGTCTTACATTACAGTTTATCAAACACACTAGACCAGTACCGTAAACCAACTGTATGACAAAATGATGTGAATTAAATGCTAATCATTTTTCATGGATTATCACACAAACCAAACATATTCTTCTGTACTCGGGGTGAATGCTGGGAAGGTCAATTTACATGGCTAATCCACGTACTCCCTCCGTCCGGAAATACTTGTCATCAAAATGGATAAAAGAAGATGTATCTAGACGTATTTTAGTTCTAGATACATCTCTTTTTATCCATTTTGATGACAAGTATTTTCGGACGGAGGGAGTACTTGCCACGCACTCCAATCTAATCAGTCTGTTTTACATTTGCTCTTAGCTCATGAAAGGGATCGTCGCGGAGGGGGAAGAACTGATGCTGCACAGGCCGCCTTCTCTCAGCACGTTTGGAGGAAATACCCAGGCGGAGATGCCTTCTCGCAGCACGCCTGGAGAAAATAACCAGGGGGAGGTGCCGGCACGCGGTATGCCTGGAGGCAACGAGGAACCCGTGACGCCTGCGCATGGCATGTCCGGGGGAAACAACGAGCCTGAGATGCATGCGCACACAACTTCAATCAGGAAGCACTGCAGGAACCGGGGCCTGGTCACACAAGCGCGGCAAGACGAGACGACAGCCATGGACAATATGCAGGAAGCCATGGAGGATAAGCAGCAGACGGATGCACAAGATGAGGCGATCCGCACGGTGGTCAAGCGGGAGGACATGGAGATGGCCAACGACAGGCAGGAGATGGTCCAGACGTACAAGCGCAAGCGATCTGATCGCCATCCACCCGCCGGCGGCCACCGTGCACATGCGTCTTGGGGTTCCTTTGGCGTCGGTAAAGAGTTTACCCGCTGACCTAGCTCTTGCTCTAGCTTTATCCGACTGACCTAGCTCTAGCTTTTGAGAGGACTTTTGTAGGGGTGGGCAAGTCCAGATGTATGATTTGGATGCTGTGTAAAGTAGTCTGAGTTAGAGAAATGTTGATCAGTGTTCTGAGTTTGCAGTGTTGGACTGATGCTGCATTTGTAAGCAGTTGTCTTGAGCTACCTGGCTCGTTATACAGCTCTTATGCTTTCACCTGTTTTATTATCTTTCAGTGTTTGCAGTGTTGGAGTGATGCTGCATTTGTAAGCAGTTATGAGTTACCTGGCTCGTTATACAGCTCTTACGCTTTCAGCTGCTTGAGTAGATTGCTGAGTAAATAGGCAATTTTCCGACTAATTTAATCCATAAGTAGATAACTAGCATGGCATTGACAGAACTAGGAACATATTGGTACTAATCTAAACAAGCACGTACTACGTAAATAGTAGACAAATCTACACATGATGCTAGCACTGCTAATACAGAAATTATCAGGAGAGGGATAAACGCGGTATACCCTCCAATAGGCCATGCAGAAGCCGCTGTTGCGGTGACAGCAGCAGCAGAAGCGTCCTCGGCGGCCTTCTTGTCGGCCTCGGTCTTCTCGGCGGCGGCACGTTCGGCGTCGCTTGACATGGTGATGACGGAGACGGCGCGGACGAGAGGAAGTAGTGGATCGAGGCGAGCGATCAGCGTAGTCGCTTCCCAAAACCTATTCGCCTCTCCCGTGACAGAACAGAGAGACGGAGTTTGGAGACCTGCTCTCCCGTCAACCGTGTCTGCGGTGGACGGATGGATCGCCGCGGCAGCAGCAGCAGAGGAACGACGTGGGCGTGGAGGCGGAGATGCGTTTTGTTTTCGCGCCGGCTAGGGTTGGCAGCGCCCCACATATATATGTGCGGCCGGGCGTGGAGAGACGTGGGCTGAACCCACGTCCAAGTCGGTAGCCCACGATCCGACGTCTCAGATCGTGGCCCTACTCAAAGACTCCGTTCTGACCGGCAAAAAGAAGCGCATAGGAGTGAGCTCGGCTCGGCTCAATCCGCAACCATGGGCGCGGCGCGACGAGGCGAGGCGTGGCGTGGCGTGGCGGCGGAGGAGGAGGAGCGCGAGGCCTCTTCTCTTCTCAAGCTCCAATAGCATGTAGAAGAGCCACCCTTATAAACCACTCCAACTTCTCTTCCACTAGCATGGTGGGACTAAACTTCCCACCACCTTGTCATGCCACCTACATGGGCCCTTAGAGATCAAATCTGAAATTGTCATATGGGCTCTAGGCCCATCTCACATTTCAACAATCCCCACCATATCTCGGGGCCCACTTTGTCCTTTGTTCCAAACGCTGTTTTGATATACTAGTGTTTCAAATGAAGACACATTAAGGTTGAGCTTCACCTAGAGCAAGTAGCTACACTCCTTCACAACTCAACAATGGACTATGCCTTGAATTGTCGGTTTAGGCGAAAGAAGTTTCACCACATGTCTTACTAGTCTTGGGCTGCCAAGGTCTGACCCCTCGGTGGAGCATATAAGTCACACTCTGGCCTATTCATGAGCTTACTAGAGATCACCCCAATCTCATAGGCTGTGACTAGCGATCAGGCTCACATAGGTGTGTTCCTCCAAAGATCGCTCTGTAGGATAGCATCTTGCTTATACATATAAGCCTTGGAACACATTAAGGCAGAGTCATCCTTCCATACAGATTTCGAGAGTATTGCATCTCCAACGGAGTGGGTTAGTAAAGTTACTCTCCTCGGTTCACCACTGGCTTGTTTTCCTGTGTCCTACTTCACGGGATCTCCGATCACATAGGTTGGGTTACCACCATGGCAACTCATGTGGGTCTCATACCCATCTCCTCGATGCACTATCTATCACTACACGTGATAGCCCTTTCGTAAAGGGATCGCCAGATTCTTAGCCGTATGGACATAGTCCAACGCTATCACTCGAGTTTCTTAATTTTCCGACAGCCTTTAATCTCATTCTTATGTGTTTGTTGGACTTCATGTTGTCCTTTGAACTCTTCACCTTGGTGATGACGATCGATTATCACAGTTCATAAGGATAGCGGAACCGGTTTATCAACCAAATGGCAAGTCCATCAAAAGATCTCAAGCCATCCTGCTTCAACACCGAAGTGTCTAATTTGTTAATTTTGCTTCCATTGTCGATCTCGTCAAGATCGTTTGCTTGCAAGACTTCCAAGAAACAGCGCCACCTCCAAGAGTAAACATATACCCGATTCGGCCTTCATCTCATCAAGATCGAGATCCAATTAGCATCACTATACCCTTCAAGTACCGACGGGTCTCGGTATAGTGAAGTCCATAATTCATAGTACCTTTCAGATAGCGCATAACTCTTTCTCTGACATGCCAATGTACATCACCCGGTTTGAAACAAACCGGCTCGATTAACTCACAAGAACGCGATGTCGAACCTCGTCGCTTCGCTAGGTACATCAATGAACCAATGATTTGAGAGTATCTCAATTGATCTTTAGCCATGCCTTTGGACTTTCGAATCAACACGCTAGGATCATATGGTGTTTGAGATGGTGTGCAGTCCGAATATCCAAAGCGACTCAACACCTTCTCAACATAATGGGATTGCAGAAATGTGATCCCACCCTCATTATCTCTCAGTAGCTTGATATTCAAGATAACATCAGCCACACCAAGGTCCTTCATCTCAAAGTTCTGAGACAGAAACGATTTGACCTCCTCAATGACTTTGAGGTTTGTTCCGAATATCAGTATGTCATCAACATACAGGCACAGTATAACTCCTTCGCCCCCACCATGGCGATAGTATACACATTTGTCAGCCTCATTAACAACGAAACCAACAGATGTCAAAGTTGTATTGAACTTATCATGCCATTGCTTAGGTGCTTGCTTGAGCCATATAAAGATTTCACAACCTACACACCTTTCTTTCCCGACCATCTATCACAAAGCCATCTGGTCATTGCATGTAGATTTCCTCATTTAGCTCTCCATTCGTAAAAGCCGTCTTAACATCCATTTGATGGACGAGAAGACCATGTGAGGCCGCCAACGAGAGTAATACTCGAATGGTGGTCGATCTAGCCACAGTGAATAAGTATCGAAGAAATCTTCCTCTTCTTTACGGTCATAGCCCTTGGCCATAAGCCTAGCCTTGTACTTTTCAATCGTACCATCGGCCTAAGCTTTTTCTTGAACACCCACTTACATCCCAATGGTTTGCAACCATAGGGACGCCATGATCTCCCATGTCCCGTTAGCCATGATGGAATCCATCTCGCCACGGACCGCATCTTTCCGAAGAGTCACACGAGAGGCATACGCTTCTAAAATAGAAGTGGGAGTATCATCCACGAGGCAGACGAAGAAATCATCACCAAAGGTCTTTGCAGTCCTTTGTCTCTTGCCCCTACCAAGGGTTTCCTCGTCATCCTCCTTAGGATTTTCATCATGTGTTCGTTCATAATATTCCATAGGAATGACAGCTCAGAGTCTCCTCGATTCTGTCTAGAAGTGCTTTGCATATCTCTCATAGGAAAAATATCCTCAAAGAATGTAGCATCCTTAGACTCTATGATTGTACCGACCTTACGGTCGGGTAACTCAGATTTCACTACTAGAAATCTAAAGCCAACGCTGTTCTTAGCGTAGCCCAAATTAACGCAATCCACAGTCTTGGGTCCAAGCTTACGCTTTTTGGGGATCGGCACGTTGACTTTTGCCAAACAGCCCCAAATGCACGAAAGCACGAGAGTGTTGTCCTTCTCTTTGCCCATCTCTCATATGGAGTGATCTCATTATCCTTCATCGGAACTTTATTCAGGACATGACATGCGTCAATATAGCCTCCCCACCATGCCTTGGATAAACCCGACGTATCTAACATGGCGTTAACGGATCGGTTAGAGTACGGTTTTTCCGCTCGGCAACCCGTTTGACTGGGGTGAATAGGAGGCGTCCTCTCATGAATAATGCCGTGTTCCGCATGTAAAGAATCAAACTCACTCGAGAAGTACTCTCCACCACGATCTGAGCGGAATCGTTTAATTTTCTTTTCAAGTTGATTCTCAACTTCTGCCTTATAGATTTTAAAGTAGTGTAGAGCCTCATCTTTAGTATTTAACAGATACACATAGCAATATCTAGTGGAATCATCTATCAATGTCATGAAGTATTTCTTTCCACCTTTAGTCAATACACCGTTCATCTCACAAAGATCGAATGTATGAGTTCTAATGGTGCCCAAGTGTCTCTCCTCCGCAGACCTTGTGAAATTTGGCGAGGTTGCTTAGCTTGCACACATGACGGGCACTTAGAACCTTTGGCTAAAGTGAAACTCGGGATTAAATTCAACTTAGCTAGCAGCGTCATAACACGAAACTTATGTGACAAAGGCGTGAATGCCAAACCTCGATTCATTAATACTCGAATGAATATGGTTCACGACTTTATTACGTAAATCTGCGAGGAAAGGCGGAACATCCTCCGCTCTCATAACCTTTTCCAACAAATAGTCCATACTTAGTAACAACTAATTTATTAGACTCGAATACCAACTTAAACCATTCTCTACATAGAAGGGAGCCACTAACGAGGTTCTTCTTGATGGCGGGGACATCTTTGCACGTTCTTTGGTGCACGATCCTTCCAAGTAAACTTGGATCGACCATGCCAACACCATGAAGCAAGCACTCGCGCCATTCCCCATCAATACGGACCCGTGGCACTGTGACTGGTAAGAAGAGAACGGTGAAATGTCAACACACATGAACACTGACTGTATCCACCCACCAATCGGTAGGGTGAAATATTGAAAAAGCGATAAATAAATTACCGCACCGGATGCACCATTCTCATTGTTGCCCACAATCATGTTGACAGACTTGGAGTCTGTCGACTTCTTAAACTTGTTTGGGCACTTGTTGGCCCAATGTTCATCGAACCACAAGTAAAGCAGCCCTCATCCTTCTTGTTCTTCTTGAAGGTCTTCTTACCCTTCTTCTTGAAGTCGGTATTCATTGGACACCGTTCTTTCCCTTGAACTTGTGGGAGTTGAAGTTCCTCCGGTTCACCATGTTGGCATGAAGTCCCTTGACCCCTTTTTCGTGCGAGTCCTTTGCCCTCGAATTCGCTCAACACTCGGATGGCTAATGACATCCTCCACAGAGAATTCACGCCTCGATGTTTGAGTGGTGGCAAAGTTCCTCCAGAATTGGGGAGCTTAGCGATTATGCAGCCCGCGACAAACTTGCCCGTAACTCGCGACTTCGAAGCTCAAGCTCCTTAACAATGCATATTATCTCGTGAGCTGCTCCAAGACAGGACGGTTCTCAACCATCTTGTAATCGTGGAACTGCTCTATAATATACATCTCGCTCCTGCATCGGCGGCCCGAACTTAGATTCGAGCGCCTCCCACAAGTCGTTGGCGACATGCACATGTAAATATCGTCGACCGGTTTATCTCCGATCACGGTAAGAACAGCTCCGATAAACACGGTGGTTGCCTCCTCAACGCCTTCTCTGTTCGGGAGCAATCGTTCCGTGGACACACCGGCTACCGAACACGTCATAGCCGTGAGCCATAAAGTGGTCTTTGTCCGCCAACGCTTAAAATGCGCACGGTAAACTTATCCGGTTTCGGTCAGTGACTAAGCCACTTGCGAAAAATTCCTACACATAATAGGTTTTGGATTCTTTGAGTAAATAGGCAATTTTCGACTAATTTAATCCATAAGTAGATAACTAGCATGGCATTGATGTAACTAGGAACATATTGGTATCTGATCTAAACAAGCACGTACTACGCAAATAGTAGACAAATCTACACATGATGCTAGCATTGCTAATCTAAATTATCGAGAGAGGATAACGCGGTATAGGCCATGCAGAAGCCGCTGCTGCGGTGACAGCAGCAGCAGAAGCGTCCTCGGCGGCCTTCTTGTCGGCCTCGGTCTTCTCAGCGGCGGTCCGTTCCTGACCGGCAAAAAGAAGCGCATAGGAGTGAGCTCGGCTCGGCTCAACCCAAGGCCTTGCCTTGGAGGAGGAGGAGGGAGCATGAGGCCTCTTCTCTTCTCAAGCTCCAATAGCATGTAGAAGAGCCACCCTTATAAACCACTCCAACTTCTCTTCCACTAGCATGGTGGGACTAAACTTCCCACCACCTTGTCATGCCACCTACATGGGCACTTAGAGATCAAATCTGAAATTGTCATATGGGCTCTAGGCCCATCTCACATTTCAACATAGATACCCTGGGCATACTAAGGGTGTTCCATCTCAAACTGACCAAGAACATCCAGTGAAAGATATACTTGTACTAGAGCAAGCGGCAATTACCACTCCTGGACAAAGGGAAACAATTTACGCCATGGCAAGGACCCAATTGGGTAAAGCAACTTAGAGCACTTAACAGACCCTGTATTCACGCTTGCGCGCCCGTAGTTAGTGTAGTGCTTGGCCGCACTCCGCGTCGGAGGTGATGCAGTGCTTGCGCTCCGGGTCTTCACCGCCACCGTGCCGGCCAGAGCTCCATCGTCGCAGACCGGTGGGCGGGGGTGACGGGTCGCGGTTTGCGCGGCAGAGATGCTCTTACTCTGGCGGCACCACGTTTGGGCGAGGAAAACTGAATGTTGAGGCATCCAGTTCCTGGCAACTGTTAGGGTTATCGATTCTTCTGATTCATCCAAAAGTCTTCTTAAACGAGATTGGATGGTGACTGGATAATGCTCCGGATCAACTTATTGTACCCAAACCGAATGTGATACGTAGCTCTGTTCATTGTAAAAAATTTAAGGAAAAAAACAGGTGAAAGATAATAAAATTTCCACTTAATCTAAATACCAAGGATGTTCGGTCCCAGACTGACCAAGAACATCACATGACAGATACTCAAGTTTGGCTTGATTCTATAACTCGCTGGAAATAGAATCGCTAAATTTGCCATATTAAAATGCCTTAGAAACAGTACAAAAATTGGATGCGGAGCAGAGAGAAAAAAAAGACGGCAATACACTAAGCCTATAATGAACCACAAAAGCAAATCCATTCTCGGATATCTATCAGTTACAGCGAGCTGACCACGCCGAAGCCATGACAGTATCTCCCAATCAATCAACAACAGGCTTATGCAACTCAACACGACCATGGGTGAATGGCCTCGGATTTGGAGCTCAGGCTTTGCTAATCACTATTAATCATGAAAAGCCATGAAAAAGAAAGCATCCCTCAAGCCGCAGCCGACTTGCGCAGTTCACTCTCACCATGGGCGAAGTGGCATCTGTCTCCAAATGTGCAAGAGCCTTTGTTGAAGTTGTCACACAGCTTGGTCTTGAAGTTGCTTCCCCCACCACCACCCGCAGGCCCCCTCCCTGGGTTCTTTGCTTGAGGAGGGGCGTTACCGCCAATGCGGAGAATCAGCTCTTTCACCATTGCACTTGCATGGTTGACCTGATCAAACGACCCCTCGAGCTCAATGTTTTTATGGTTGGGGTCACCCTCGTTATCCCGGATGGCCAGCTTGGCCCCAGTCATTCGGGATATGTGCTTCGTGTTGACTCCACCCTTCCCAATAATGGCACCAGCAAGGGATGCATCAACACTGATCTTGGCTGTGGCCGAAGCGCCAAAGGTTGAGGGAGGGACCATGTCTGGGCCAGGCATCGGTGGGGGCTGGAAGTGACCGTTGGGTCTTGGTCCCATTGGAGGGGCCATTGAGTTGTTCAACAGCATGGGCTTTCCGAGCTCCCTCTCTCCATGAGCAAAATGACACTTGTTCCCCCATTTACAACCTTCTGCTGTGTTAAACTTGTTACACAAGCGAGTCTTCAAGCTGGGTGTAGGTGGCCCATCAGGAACACCAGGTCCCATGGGCATTCTTCCTTGAGGAGCTGAAACAGCTGGACCACCCAAGTTGGTCATCTTTGAAACAGCCTGGTGACCTCCAGGGAAGTTATGGAGAAAATGGCAACTCGATCCAAAGGGACAACCAGCAGTGCTGCACACAGAGAGAGTATCACATAAGCAAGCAAACTTACACAACAATCTAAAAACTGTAACGATTGATGTTTCATAATGCAGCCAATACTCACAAAAAAAGATCATGATCTATTTAGTTGAATAAGATGACAGTATTATTTATTAACTAATGATCTAGTGAATGAAAATAAGTACAATATACGACATCCATTGTTTTGCAAGTGCTGCTTGATGCAAATGCCACCAGACATTATCATTACTACGGGGACACTTAGATTCTACTTTTGATGTGTAGTGTACAGACGACACTTAGATCCTACTTTTGCTGTGCACACACATTATCACTACTATGTGGACAACCACAGATGCTTCATTATATATCTACTACAATCAATTTTTATGGCATAATACATAGAACATCAAAATAGAAGCATAAAACAAAATGAATTTCTCAGAATGATAAGATGAGTACATTTTAGAGTAATGTTGTAGTTTCTCAATAAGAAGTGTTTTCAATTTTATCTTCCAATATTGTTGTGAGCTATTCTACTTCCATGATACCTGATTACCTCTACGTAATAAACACACTTTGTAACTTATAACAAAACCAAAGATAGCTTAACATCTTTCATAGATTAAATACCATTATACACTGGAAATTATAAATATGAAAAATAAAAATATCTTTGCATGTAGGTGTGGCATTGGTACTAGATAGTCAAAACATCCATGAGTGATACTGGATTATCAAAGATCTAGATGAAATAATTTCACGATGAACACTCAATTGCTCCCCATTAACATGTTCAATCTTCTTATCTTGGTTTCTGCAGGTGAATCTGTGCCATTGTGTTACTGACTGATTTTCCATCTGAAAGCAAGTTACATATCCTTATAATTCTTGTTGCATTCTTCCAATTTTCACAACAATATACACTCCGGCTGTACTAATTTTACTCCACTGGGTATTCATTCTTAAGCTTGAGTTAGATGAGAAACCTGTAGTAGAACCTTGCTTGACCCATTTGTTAGCATCAATAACAATTTTTAGCAACATAGCAGAATTTTAATGAAAAAATAACAGCAAATTGCATAATAATAATAATAGATGTTACCAGGTGGGAGTAGATTTTAGGTTGGATTATAACCTGAAAAATTTGGTGCATGGCTTCGATTTGCTTCCTACACCCGTTTGAACCGACTCCGATTCTGCTACACCAAATTTATTACTTGCACCAGTTAATACCGTGTTGATTTTACTAAAATCTTGGCACTTGTAAGAAAACATATACTAACAATTTAATAGCACAGAGCATATTGTAATAAAAACACAATGCTGGAATTAACTCCAGTACCCCAAGCAGAGCTATGCCAGCGATTTAAATTAGGAGTATCCGTGCTATATTTCTGCTTTGGGCACTGGATGCCAACGTCAGCGTGGCTTGTAATTAACACAACAGAGCATTTAAGAAAGGATCCTCTCTACCAGAATAGTAGCCCAGATCCTGCTAATAATTTGGCCCAACCCCCTCCCCCGGGAAAAAAGCAAACGAAACACATCTCCGGATCTCTGGAAGCAAAAAAAACCCAAAACAAATCCCGGCAAGAATCTATTACGGCAGCAAGCGGAAGCCCCTTGAATACAGACCGCGGAAATTTCAGACTCCCTACAAGCTCCTAACAGACCGCCAATCTTCCCCATCGCATCCACCAACCAAAACCCGGCTTCTCGCCACCCACGCAACGAAGCGAACCAGCGCTTCCCAGATCCGGCAAAGGAACAGGAACGAAAACCCTAAGGAACCCCATCCAGAAAACAGGAGGGGCGAGAACGAGGCTGCTCACCTCTGGCGCGCTTGACGGCGGCGCCGCCGTTGGTGCCCTCCGGCACGGCCCTCTTGCGGCCCGCGTCCATGGCGAGCTCGGGGGAAGGGCGAGGCGGGGTCGACGACGGCGGCGGCGGCGCGTGGAACCCTAGGCTAGGGTTTCTCTCTCGCGGGGGCGGCGTCGGTAGAGAGAGAGAGAGAGAGGAGGAGGCAGCACGGGGCCTCACAACCGGAGAAGATGGGGTGTCGCGCTGGGGCAAAGGTTTAGTTTGGCACGTGGCGTTTTTAACGGCGCGCTCTGGTAAAAGAGGGATCGAGGAGTCTGGGCAGGATTCTGCGTGGAGATCGTAGCTGGAGCGAGTTTTTGTCACTTTTCTTTCATATTGTATATATATCTCGGAGTACCGAAATTTGCTAACCATTAGATCCGCGATCCAACGCTTGAGGATGCCCTCACAGGATGGGAGCTGGATCCAGTTTTTGTCTCTTTTCTTTCCTATATTGGGGTCCAAATCTAACCATTGGATCCATGAACCGACGCTCCAGCGTGCCTTTGTAGCATGGGAGCTCGAGCTACCTTTTGTCTCTCTTCCTTATAGAGGAGCCTTGAGTGTAATCTTTCGGATTTGTCTAGAGCACATCTTGTTGCACGTCTAAGTGACTCAATCAGATTAAAAAAAAAGAAAAAAAATACCCATACGAATCTTCGCGTAAGATCATTGATGTAGGATTTAGATGTGCAATACTTATGGCAAATTAGATATGCTTTAGCAAAAGCGTAATCTTAATATTAATAATGGTTGTAACAAAAATCTTAAATAATAACTTTTATAAAACTGGAAATTTAGAAGTTATTCTAAGTCTAATCCTCTTGTGTAATCTAGTAACCCTTCCTCTATCATATTACTCTTAACCACCCCTAAAAAATGACTCTGAAGTAATTATTGGGAGCCCCTGGTAATTATGTCCCTTGCCCTCGCAAGTTGGGAAATTTACAATCCGTTTGAAGTTGAGCCAAGAACTGCCCGACCAAGAAAAAATTGACGGTAGCCACGCGACGGGCATCTGTTTGGATGGACGTCAATTATTTGGTTTGCCTAGGCCGCGTCAAGTTGCCCAGTCCGCTTTCAGGTTGCTGCCAATGCATCAGTGCTTAGATGAGGTGCTAAGCATATTAAATAGCTTAGCAACTATACTCCCCAATGCATAGGTTCTTAGCTTATGGTGGCTAAGCTTGCTTTATTTAATGATTTAGCAACTAAAGCTCTTCATGTATTGGTGGGCTTCCTTCATTTAAATGTTTTGTCTAGGTTCACACGCTTAGCATTGTTTCTTCTTGGGTCACCACGCCCATCTCTCTCCTCTTAAATAACTTGCCAGATCATATTTTTTTGCCTACGTGGAAGGCTTAGCACCTATACAAGGTGGAGCATTGGGAGGGGCCTCATATCGAATCATCGACAAGGCATAGACGATCAAATAGTCCGCCAAGTTTTTGGCAGGGCTAGCATAGGCAAGCATACCCTTTCCCATCTCTTAATCCGTGTCCGAATCGCAGAAACTTTTGCGGCGGGAAACTTCAGTTAGCCGCCCAATCTCACCAACGGCGCACTCAGGTGACCACACTACGCTATAATGGACCCCGACTACGTACCTTCCTGGGGCTCCATCGGGAATGGAGAAGCCGTCGTCCGTCCCGCCACGACATCGACAAGACATCACGCCTGTGCCTTCTACTGCAGTGACCTTCCTCTTACCCCCCCCCCCCCCCCGAGGAAAAGGCTGCAAGGACAAGGACGTCGGGCCGCCGCATAAGAAGGCAACAACACTTACTGTGGTGCTACCCCACCACCACCTCATCCCGAGCCGCTCCCCTTTCTCGGCGAGGTGTGTTGTTGTGCCCGCGTCGGCGTTGTCGAGCTCTCCGACGAGCAACGCCCAAATTACTCGTGTCAACTGATACGTCTTGAACGTATCTATATATTTTTTATTTTTTTCATGCTATTATATTATCAATCATGTATGCTTTATATGGTATTTTATATCATTTTTGTGGACTAATGTATTAACTTAGTATCTAGTGTCAGTTCCTATTTTTTGTCTATTTCTTTGTTTCGCACAAAAACCATACCAAACAAAGTCCAAACACAATAAAACTTTATGGTGATTTATTTGGATCATAAGAGATCCTAGAAGCTTCGTGGAGAGACCAGAAAACACATGAGAGAGCGACAAGCTCAAGGGATGCCCTAGGGGGCGCCATGAGCACTTGTGGGGACCCACGTGGCTCTGTTTGACCTAATCTCCGACCTATAAATTCCCTAAAATTCAGAAACCCGTGAAGCGAGACCTGAAACAATTTTATCTCCGCCGCAAGCCTCTGTTCTTCCGCGATCTCATCTGAAGGTTTTTTCTGGAACTCTATCGGAGGGAAAAACCATTGGGGAGACAATCTTCATTGACCTTGCTGCCTCTATGATGATGTGTGAATAGTTCCCGTGAGACCTATGGGCCCATAGTAGTTAGATAGTTTTTTCTCTCACTTTTTGATATTCAATACAATGATCTATTGAGAGACCTACTCGATGTAATTCTCGCGGTGTGTTTGTTGGGATCTGATAAATTGTACGTTTATGATCACATTATTCATTAAAAGTATCTGAGTCTTTTCTGAGATCTATTTACGTGTGATTTTATAGCCTTGTATTTCTCTCCGATCTATCTATCTTTTTTGGCCAATTAGATTGATTTATCTTTAGTAGGAGAGGTACTTGGTAGTAGGTTCAATTTTGCGGTGTCCTTACTCTATAACACGAGGGTTGCAAGGCACATATTACATTGTTGCTATTAAGGATAAAACAATGAGGTTCGAACATATTCCTTGATCTTACTTTGTCTATATTATGTCATCTTGCCTAAAGTGTTACTCTGTTTGTCATGAACTTAATACTTTGAGATACATGTTGGATAGCGGTCTTGGAGTGGAGTAATAGTAGTAGGCGTTAGTAAGTTTAGCGGTCTCTTGTCACAGACATAATGCTGATATGTTGATCATGCCATGAAGAATTATCATAACTATGCGCTATTCTATAACCTGTCCAACAGTAATTTGTCTATCCACCGTTGCTATGCTCATGAGAGAGATGCCTCTAGTGAGCCCATGGCCCCTTTGTCCATTTTCCATATTTACTAAAACCTTAAAAATTACTTAATGCAATTATTTCCTTTTATTTTTATTTTATTTATATATCTACCACTATCAGTTCTAATCCTTTGAAAGTGCAATCATGCCCTTACATCATGTTATGTTGTTGATGACAATATACATGTAGGGGACTAACAATGGTTGTTAAGTAAATCTCAGGTGTTAGTCCCCAGCTCATCGAAGTGTGTGGATCAAGGGCATACAAGTGATTTTTACTCAAGGATGAAGCATAAAAATTGATTTGATATTTGGTTTCTTGAGTATAGGATCCCTCACTATTAAGAGGGGATCGGTAGGGTTAGTTAAAGACTTGCTCAAGTTACAATAATTCCTTGCTTCTATAAAAAACTTAGGGTCACACAAAAATACTCTATGCACATGTTCAGTTGCTCCCATCTTTGGATGTCAAGGTCCTTGATGTTGAGATACCGGTGAAGTCTGCACTTTCAGGCGGATGTTGGGCTGCACCACTGATGTCCGGGTCTCCCAGCCATGCCGGATGTCCGGTATTTCCCCCCGGATGTCCGGCTCCCTGTCATCCCGACTCCAGTAGGCTTGCACGTTGTTGCCGGACGTTCGGGCTTCGACCGGACGTCCGGGCCTTCCCGTGTCACCGGATGTCCGGGCCTTGCTCCGGATGTCCGGCCCCTCTGTTTTTTTCCTGGCTTCTCCTCTATTCTTCTAGTGTCTCGCCAGCCCGGATGTCCGGTCACCCTGCTCGGATGTCCGGTCTGCCCATTTACTTATGCTATAACGGCCACATTTGTGCTCACACTATATATAGCCCTTCTTCCCCATGGGAGAGGGCTGACCACTCACTTTGAACAAACCCTAGAACACATTTTACTCTCTCTCTCACTCCTCCACACCAAATCTTAGATCCCCAAGGGATTTGAGAGAAGTTGTCCGATCAAGTGATAGATCCACTCCCTCTCCGTCTTTGCACCAAAGGAATTCATGATTTGAGCAAGTCTTGAGCTTTTCCCCATCGTTCTTATTACTCTTGGAGGTTGGAGACTCCTAGGCGGTAGGAGTCTTTCGAAGAGGAATCGACCTTTGTGATTACCCCCCGAAAAGTTTGTGAGGGTTTGGAGACCATACCAAGATCTACCACTAGTGGTTGAGAAACGCCTTCGTGGTGTTGTCTCAAAGGGAGAATAGGGTGAGCCTTCATGGCGTTGGTGTGCCTTCGTGGTAACATCCACCTCTCTAACAGTGACGTAGCTTCCCTCCAAGGAAGTGAACATCGGCATACATCCTCGTCTCCCGGAGTTGCGGTTATTCCTAACCCTAACTCTCTACTTGTGGTTACTTGTCTCTTAGCACTTACTTATCTCATATTGTGCTTGTTTCTTTTCATACTCGTGTTACTTGCTCACCACTTAGTACTACTCTTGCAATTGTTAGGCTCACTCTCATATTCTGCATTATTGCCTAAAATTGCTTAGTAATAATTAAAATTTGTAATTGTACCTATTCACCCCCCCTCTAGGTCCATCTCGATCCTTTCAATTGGTATCAGAGCCTTGTGCTCTATTCTTGTGGCTTAGCTGCCCTAGAGCGAGATGAACCCGGATGGGACTCCACTGGTTGCAGATCCAAAGGATAAAGGCGAGGCTTCTTCTGAAGTCAAGTCCTTTACATCTGAGGATCTGGAACAGGCCCTTGCTAAGCAAAAAGAGGAGCATGATGCTTCTCTTGAGGCCTTGGTCCAAATGAGATTAGCCACGTTGTCCATGGTGCTTGCACCACTCTTGGGTGGTGCGACTTCAAGGCCAACTGTGCCTGCTCCGTCACTTGGTCAACAACCTCCTAGCAGTGAACACTCTAGTGTTCCTTGGCTTTACGCAAGACCTCAGGTTGAGAAACCAAGATATAATCCTCAAGGAAAACCTCCTTTACTTAGTGCCACTTTCGATTTTGCCTTGTGGAGAGTTGCTATGCAGGATCATCTTCGACATGGAAATGATGAGATGCTGGAGATCATGGAGTATGGTTATCATGTGGTTGATCCAAAGAACCCTACACCAAGAGAAATTTATGACAAGAATCTCAATGACACTACAATCATGTGTATAAGGAGAGGTATGGATGAAAAGCAAAGGAGACCGTTCATACACATCACAAGTGCCAAGGAACTATGGGAAAGTATTATAAGATCCAAGACTGGCACCTCTGCCCTCCGGAGTGCTCAATATGAAATTGCTAAGGGGCAATGCAAAACTTTTGTATGGAGAAAGGTGAAACCCCCAATCAAACTCTTGAGCGTCTCATGACCCTCACTGCTGACATTGAGTCGTGTGAGTGTGACAAGACACAAGATGGATTCAACATGACTAAGCGATTCCTTGTGGATAAGTTGCTTCATGCTCTTGCCCCACATCACTATCAAATGGTGTGGGACATAAGACAACAGCATACCTTCAAGGAAATGACTACAGATGACATCATATCCACCTTCCAACTATTTGAAGAGTCAAAGGCTAATGCCACACAACATCTTGCCATGCATGGTACCCCATCATCAAAGATCAATCTTGCATTGAAGGCCAAGCATGTATGTGAAGATGAGGAAAGTGAAGAGGAAGAAGAAAATGATGATGATGAAAATGGTGATGAGATCGAATCCGATGAGGGCCCTTCATATGAAGACATGGCTCTCTTTTTTAAGAAGTTTAGCGCGGGAAAATTCAAGGGAAGATTTCAAAAGAGGAAAATAAGAAAATGCTACAACTGTGAAGAAACCAACCACTTCTCCAACGAGTGCCCTTATGAGAAGAGAGAGGATAAACCAAGGTTTCCCAAGACCTTTCCCAAGAAGAAGTTGCCAAATCCTTTGAACTCCAAGCTCAAGAAGAGAGATGGGAAAGCAATGGTTGCTCAAGAAGAATCCGATCCAGATGATGTTAGTGGTGTTGCCGGAGTTGCTGAAGACTCTCAAAACACTCTGAGGTTAGTGAACAAGAGTGGTGATGTGGTCACCTACAACTACATGAAAGACTACAAGGGCAACGCTCACAAGTGCCTAATGGCAAAGGCCATGGTAGAAGATGGAGAGGACCAGAGCTCTCCTGACAAGGTCAAGGTAACCCCACGATCAAATCCTCCTCTTTTCACTCCCTCAACTCCTAGTGATGAGTATCTTGATGCGGAGGATAGCTATGATGATGATGATCTAGATGATCCTATGCTTGCTAAACTTAATAAGTTCATGTGCTCCCTCAAAGGAAAGAAGATCACTATGTTTCGTATGCTTATGGAGATGGTGAGTAAGCACACCATCACCATTAAGGAACTCGAAACCCTCGTCACCGAGGAAAAGGAAAAATGTGAAATCCTTGAGCTGAAAGTCCAATATGAGGAAGCACGAAATGATGAAGTATGCTTAAAAATTGGTGCAAACATTGATGTTCATACTAAAGATCTTGCCTCCTTGAAAAAGGCTATTGACTCTTGCAAAGAGTTGATGAATGATAAAAGTAAGCTTTTGAAGTCTCATGCTTCTCTCTCTAAGGATTATGAGCTTCTATTCGTGTCCCTCAAGACTAAGGAAGAAGAGCTCACCCTTCTTACAAAGAGTTTTGAGACGCTCAAACTTACTTATCTTGAAACCCTAGCCAAGGCTTACTCTTCTCCTATTATTAATGTTGATGCTTGTACTACTAACTCTAGTGGTGATCTAGCATCTATTCTTGAGGAAAATCGCTTCCTCAAGGCTCAAATCGAGAAAGGTCTCATGACATGTGCTCAAGGGCAAAAGAACCTTAATGACGTATTGATCCAACACAATGAGGTGTTTGCCAAAGAGGGACTAGGGTTTGACCCAAGCACAAGCAAGAAGAAGACGTCCTCTCAAAAGTGCACAACCCCTCTCAAAGAAACATTTGTACAACAAGGGCACAAGGAGAAAGGTAAGGTTGTTAGTAGGAAGGCCACAAGCGGCGTGCCCACTCTCAACAAGTCAAAAGAGTTCATGCCTCCATCCTATGTACTTCGTAAGACTAAGGATGGAGAAGTTTATGCAAAATTTGTTGGTCCTCGAAATGCATTCCGATTCTATGCTATTTGGGTCCCTAAGACCCTTGTGACTAACCTGAGAGGTCCCATTGCAAAATGGGTGCCTCTAACCAAGTCATAATTGTGTGTAGGTTGCCTTCTCCGGTGGAGTAAAATGGGTGATTGATAGTGGATGTACCAATCATATGACCGGAGATAGCAAATTGCTCTACGATTTCATGGAAGCTATTCAACCATTCATGAGCATTATGTTTGGTGGAGGTTCAAAAGGGCAGTACTCGGGTTGGGCAAGGTGGCTATCACAAATGACATGTCTCTTGCAAATGTCATGCTTGTCCAATCCCTTAAATACCATTTGCTTTCGTTGCCAATTGGCTTCATTGGTTATGATACACTCTTTGGACTAACGAATGTGAAAGTCTTCAAGAGAGATACTCTCGAAGTGGCCTTTGTTGGAGAGTTGGATGGCAACCTTTATACGGTTGATTTCTCGAAAGAGAGCACATTCCATGCAACTTGTCTAATGGCCAAGGCCGACAAGGGGTGGCTATGGCATCGCCGGCTAGCCCATGTCGGCATGAGAAATCTTCAAGATCTCTTAAAGGGGAATCACATCCTTGGACTAACCAATGTCTCTTTTGAGAAAGACCGTGTGTGTAGTGCATGCATAGCCGGGAAGCAACATCAATCAAAGCACCCTCCCAAGAACATTGTGTCCACTTCAAGGCCCCTAGAGCTCCTTCATGTGGATCTTTTTGGGCCTCCTTCATGGGATAGTCTTGGTGGGAAAAAGTATGGACTTGTCATTGTCGATGACTACCAAGATATACATGGGTGTTTTTCCTCAAGTCCAAGGATGAGTCGAAGATCACCTTCATTGATTTTGCCAAGCAAGCACAACACAAGTTTGACAAAGAGATCTTGGCAATAAGAAGTGATAATGGCTCTGAGTTCAAGAACTATACCTTGGAAGAATTCCTTAGTGATGAAGGGATTGAGCATCAATATTCAGCTCCATACACTCCTCAGCAAAATGGTGTAGTAGAAAGGAAGATCCGTACACTTGTAGATATGGCAAGGTCCATGTTGGATGAATACAAGTCACCACATAGTTTTTGGGCCGAAGCTGTCAACACTGCATGCCATGCATCAAACCGGCTCTTCCTCCGTACTATATTGGAAAAGACTCCATATGAGCTCCTAACTAGGAACAAGCCAAATGTCAAGTACTTTCGTGTATTTGGGTGCAAATGTTTCATCCTCAACAAAAGAGAACGGTTAGGAAAATTTCAATCCAAAACAATTGAGGGCATATTTGTTGGCTATGGATCAAACTCTCACGCCTATAGAGTCTACAACAAATCCAATGGATGTGTTGTAGAAACTTGTGATGTGGTGTTTGATGAATTTAATGGCTCCCATGGGGAGCAAGTTGATCTAAGTGATGTAGGTGAAGAAGATTCCTCTCAAGATATCTTGACCATGGGTGTTGGTGCACTTCTTCCAATGGAACAAGAACCTCTTGATGATGAAGAAGAAGATGGAAAGTATCACACATCGTCAAACTACTTCAACACCCCTACCACCACAAACTCCTATTGTTCAACCGACGCCCCTAGTCCAAGTACAAGAAGATGATCAAGTTCCTCTTCATGAGAATCTTCAAGAACAAGATCATCATCAAGGGCAAGAACAATAAAGTCCAATCATTGATGATGAACCTCAACAAATGCAATATGTACAAGAAGATCTTCCACCACACATTAATGATCCATATGTTGAGGACGTGGATGATGGACAGGAAGTTGAACCTCGTGAAACCTTAACCTCCATCATGCCTCGAGTGGCCGGTCGTGTTGATATTGATAAAATCCTCACCGGCATATCGGAAGGTAGAGTCACTCGTAAACAATTGACAAACTTTTGTGCTCACTTCTCGTTTGTGTCTAGTGTTGAGCCTCTAAAGGTACAAGAAGCATTGATGGACAACGATTGGCTCATTGCTATGCAAGAAGAGTTGAACAGTTTTGAGCGCAATCAAGTATGGTCATTAGTCAAGAGGCCAACTACGGAACACAACATCATTGGAACCAAGTGGATTTTCAAGAACAAGCAAGATGAGAATGGTGTAATCATCCGAAACAAGGCAAGGTTAGTGGCACAAGGGTACTCACAAGTTGAAGGTTTGGACTTTGGTGAGACCTTTGCCCCCGTTGCCCGTCTTGAATCCATTCGCATCTTACTTTCTTATGCTGCTTTCAATGGTTTTACATTACATCAAATGGATGTGAAGAGTGCTTTCCTTAACGGTACTCTACAAGAAGAAGTATATGTATCATAACCACCTGGGTTCGTTGATCCCGATCACAAAGACTATGTGTATAAACTTCATAAGGCTTTGTATGGCCTCAAACAAGCACCTCGTGCTTGGTATGATCATCTTAAGAAGTTTTTACTCGATGATGGTTTTGTGAGAGGGGTGATCGATCCCACTCTTTTTACTAAGAGGGCCAAAGGTGATTTGATCTTATGCCAAGTCTATGTATATGATATCATTTTTGGTTCTCCTAACATTCATTTGTGCAAGAAGTTTGCGGCTTCAATGACCAAGAATTTTGAAATGTCACTCAATGCGGATTTGAAGTTCTTCCTCGGGTTTCAAATTCAACAATTTCAAGAAGGAATATTCATGTCTCAAGCAAAATACCTCAAGGATATCCTAGCAAAATTTGCCATGTCTGATGCTAGCCCATGTAAGACACCCATGCCAACCAAAATTGTACTCACTGAAGACACCAACGGTATCCCCTTTGACCCATCTAAATACCGTTCTATGATTGATTCATTACTTTATCTTTGTGCATGTAGACCAGACATCATGTTTAGTGTATGCATGTGTGCTAGATTTCAAGCTTCCCCTAGGGAAAGTCATCATAAGGCGGTTAAGCATATTCTTAGATACCTTGTTCACACCCCAAAGTTGGGTCTATGGTACTGTTGGAAATATGCCCTAGAGACAATAATAAATTAGTTATTATTATATTTCCTTGTTCATGATAAGGTTTTTGAACACTGCTCCCGCTCCCACCTGCTGCCGCTCCCACCTGCTCCCTCCCGCCGGCGACCACTCCGGCCCCAGCGTCCACTCCCCTCGGTGTCAGCCGCCCCGACCGCGCCGCCCAGCCCGTGGCCTGGGCCATGGCCTCGTCTCCCCCCTCCGCCGCCGTCGGACGCTCCCGTGAGGACAGATGGCTCGAGTTGAGCCCCTCTTCCGCCGGGTCGCCGCCCACCTACCGCCAGGTCCTCTGCCGCCTGCCTTCGCCGCCCCGGGCGCCTGCCCCTCCCCGTTCTCCTTCCCCTGCGCCGTCTCCAACAGGCCCGGCTCTGCCGCCTGCCCGGCGCCCACCTCTCCGCTCCGAGATTTGCCGGACGCCTGGGGAGGAGGTGGATGCGCGTGTGCCTTGGCAGGTGGTGGCGAGCCACAAGCGGCCCCGGCCGCGCGCGCAGGACAACCGCCGGCGTGGCCCAGACGTGCGTCCCCGCCCAAGACCGTCTTGGCTCCGCGAGGGGGACTGCCCCCGGTGCTTGGGTGTCACGCCCAAGATGCGACCCTATCCTAAAGGAACTCGAAGGTCCCACCAAGGATAGAAGCGCATCTTGAAGACGCTTTTGCAAGGTGGATATCATTACATCAACATTACATAATAGTGGGGATACATACAAAAGGCACAAAATGCCGCACGAATACAATATCATCATACAAGAGATCAACATCCGACTACGGATGATACATAAATGAAACTCAAACAATATCCACCACGCTAGCCCAGCTGCCGACCGGAACCTATCCCCGATCGAAGAAGAAGCGGACGAAGAACTCAGCGCAAGCAAGCATCGCTCTCGCGTCATGATCATCGCATAACCTGTACACGCATTTGTTGGTGTAGTAATCAGTGAGCCACGAGGACTCAAAGCAATCCCATTACCATGGGTATCAAGACTAGCAAAGCTTAATGGGAAAGGAAGGGGTAAAGTGGTGAGGTTGCGGAGGGACTAAGCAAGTATGGTGGCTAACATACATAAATGAGGCGAGAAGAGAAACAAGCGGAATGGTCGTGAAGCTAGCAATGATCAAGAGGTGATCTGAACTCCTACTTACGTCAAACATAACCCGAAACCGTGTTCACTTCCGGACTCCGAGAAGAGACCATCACGACTACACACTTGATTGATGCGTTTTAATTCGGATCTGGTGTCAAGTTATCTACAACCGGACATTAACAAATTCCCATCGCCACATAACGCAGGCACGGATCTCGAAAGATAATACCTGCGGGGTGTCCCAACTTAGCCATGACAAGCTCTCGCGATCAGCGAAGAATAGACCTTCTCCGGGAAGACCCGATCGGTCTCGGAATCCCGGTTTACAAGACATTTCGACAATGGTAAAACAAGACCAGCAAGACCTCCGCGCGCCGACATCCCGATAGTAGCAGCGTATCTCGTCTCGAGCCACGACCGGATGAGCACTACGTACAACTAGAACCAGCCCTCAAGTTTCCCGAGGTGGCGCCGCAAGTGGCTCTAGTTTGGACCAACACTTAGACAAGCATTGGCCGGGGGCTAAAATAAAGATGACCCTTGGGATCGCGACTCCCAAGGGAAAAAAGGTAATAGGTGAGGCAAATGGTAAAACCAATGTTGGGCCTTCTTTGGAGAGTCTTATTCAAAGCAAAGCTGTCAAGGGGTCCCATAAATCACCAGACCGCGTTAGGAACACAAAATCCAGGAACATAACACCGGTGTGACGGAAACTAGGGCGGCAAGAGTGGAACAAAACACCAGGCATAAGGCCGAGCCTTCCACCCTTTACCAAATATATAGATGCATTAATAATATAAGAGATATTGTGATATCCCAACATAATCCTGTCCATCATGGAGCAATCTTCAACTTCACCTGCAACTAACAACGCTATAAGAGGGGTTGAGCAAAGCGGTAACATAGCCAAACAACGGTTTGCTAGGAAGGGTGTCAAAGGTTAGAGGTTCATGGCAAATTAGGAGGCTTGAAGAGCAAATGATAGGTAACGCAGCATAGCGATAGATCGAAGCAACTAGCATAGCAATGATAGTAGTGAGATCCAGGGTAGCGGTCATCTTGCCTGAAATTCCGCTAGGAAGAAGAACGAGTCCATGAAGAAGATGAACGGGAGTAGTCGAACAAATCCTCACAATCGCAACATTACGGGAACTAAGAAGCAACACCGGAAAGAAACAAACAACATGGTAAACACGCAAGCATAATCATGGCATGATGCACAATCAAGTATGATGCATGACCGGTTTAATGAGGCATGGCATGGCAAAGTGCAACAAACAATACTACAAGTTAAGTGGAGCTCAATATGCAATGAGTTGCATATTGACGGAACACCACATAGACATATTTAGTTTAATCTCGTTTAAGCTACCAAGCAATGTTAAATGTTGTTAAACATGGCAAGGGGGTGTAACAAAAGTAAACTAAATATTTAGGCAAGTTTAAATGAGGCCGGAACAACAAACAACAATTCCGGAAAATCCCCATGTGCATATTTTAGATTCGGTACTGTTCAACCCTAAACCATATTTTATTGTTGTTAAACAGGAAAATAAAGTGCACCATGTTAAACTAGGCATTTTTCCACCCCATGTACATATAAAGTTTATTTAAAATGGAGCTATGGTTAATTAGTTATGAAATAAACCATTTTAGCATATTATTTAAGCAAAATTAAACAAACAACATTTTAAGCATTTTAACATGGGATGAAAGTGGCATAATATGAAACTAGATAAAATTCTAAGCATTTTACATATATAGTTTGTCCAATTTGGAGGCATGCATATTTAGTTATTAACAAAACAAAACAGTGGCATTTCCTGTAAATATGCATGCACTGGAAAATGCTAAAATACACAGACTGAAAAAAAGAATGCACGGGCCGGATTGCAGCACTCTGCAGCGGCCCAGGAGGTCTTGGCCCGAATGAGCGCTGAGTGTGCAAAAGTAACAGGAAAACAGAGCAAAAATGGGGCCGACTAGGATTTGATCCCACGACCTCCTGCGTAGGGGAGCAAAGCACTGACCAACTGGACTGACAAAACGTTTGTGATACAAAAAGCTCCCTGGATCTATTGAGCAATCTTACAGCAGGTCGAGCTTGGCCATGGCTGCACGGGGCAACCGGCGTCGACTGCAGCGACCAAAGGCGGCGGCCTCTGCAGCAACAGAGAAGCGGCTGGGGTGCGGAAATAGGTGGAGGGTGCTGCTAGCCTGCTATGCAAACCACGGAGCAACGCCGGGGCATGCGCGTGCATGTGTGGAGGCGCTGAGTGTGGGTGCTCGCGTGCGCAAAACTCAGAGATCAAGGCCATGGCGTACATGATTGATGGCGGAAGCATACGTGCGTCTTATTTGTATTTGGCGGAGTGTCTTGCGAGTGGGGTGGGCATGAGCAGAGGCCATCGGACAAGGGAAGACGGCGACCGAAGCAGCGGTGGTGTTCGCGGCTGCTGCGTGTGCATGCCGGTCTTGCGTGTGCGCGGCGAACAGAGAGGATCGAGCGCGTGCGGGAGTGTGCAAGAGCATGCGAGGTGAGATTCCGAAACTCATCCATGGCTGATTATGAAATCGGCGACTCGGGAAGACGACTACGACGCCAGAATTGAACCGGAGAGAGAGATGGGGAGGAGCGGGGCTTCACCGTGGGGGTGCTGCTAGAGTCGTACGAGGTCGACGACGGTCGGAGGATGCGCTGGTCGCCGGTTTTCATGACATAGAGGAGGCAGAGGAAGAAGACGAAGACGTGGACATGGACGACGGCGTGGAGGCGATCCAGTCCAGCCACCCATCAGAATCGGTTGGGGACGAAGACGTGGTGCAGGAGGACGTGTCGAAGACGAGCTTGAGGCCCTCCGGCCACGAGAACGACGACAAACACCGATGGTTTAACTCTCTGCTCTCGGTGCTCTGATTTGAGGAAGAAGAAGCAGAGGGAAGGGAAAGAGGTGGCGCGGCGAGAGGGAAAGAGGGAAACCCTAGGAGGGCTCGGACGCCAAGAGGAGTTAAATAGGGGTGCGGGCGCGGCTGGCTCAGCCACCGTGGCCATGTGCCTCACTCGGCTGTGCGAGTTACTGAGAGAGAGAAAGAGAAAGAGAACGATCGAGGTGGAAGAGAGGAGCGGACTGGTGAGGCTGGCAGGCGGGCCCGGCGAAGTGAAAACAATGCCAGCGTGGGAATTTTACCAGGAGGAGGGAGAGATGGGCGTCCAGGTGGGCTTGGCTCCGGCTCGGCTGGCTGTGGGGATGGTTTTGTTGTGGGCTGCGCTGCACTCCTATTCTTGGGCATGGTGGGCACCAGGTGAACCAATTCCTTCTCTTAAAACTTCTGTTTATCCAAATAAACAAAACAAACAGATTTTAAGAGAAAAAGGCCAGGGGTTTTGGGAAGGAATACGAGAGATATGAACATGTCTCCGAACTCCTGGTTTTATGCAGGATTTGAATAAATTTACTTGGCAATATTTTAGAGGTAGAAAAATAATCCAAGTTTGAATTAAATTCAAACTTGAGCCATTTTTGAACCCAACCAAAACAAGTTGAAAGGAGCTGAAATTCGGCAGAGAGGTTGAAGGCATGGTTGAGAATTTGTCGGAAAAGAATGAACATTATACGGAACAGAAATAATGTCACTTGAATAAATGGGTGAGAATTGAAAGAAAGAAGCTAGAGATGGGGTGTTGCACTTGATGATGGTTTAGATGGAAATGGCAAGATGAAACAACAAATAAGATGAGGAGAAGGAGTTCACAAGATAACAAGCACAGTACAACTATGATCATGATGCAAAAGCAACAAAAATGACAAAGGGAATATCACATCATGAAGCATAGAACAAAGCAAGGATGGTGCAATGCAATATAATATAAGATGAACATGATGCAAGAAGCAAAAATGACAAGGCACTCAATATGATCATGGCATAACATACAGGAAAGAAATATGCAAAACAATAAACAAAAACCCAACCACGAAGGAAATATCATATCGCATCTCCGGAAAAGGCAAGAGTTGGAGTTACGAATATGGAAAGTTATATCCGGGGCGTTACATTGGGTTCGGGTCATCCCCTCTCCGACTGCAGGAAGGACATTCGATGCCACCGCTGTCGTTTCTTCGGCCACAAGGCCAAGTCTTGCTCCCTCCCCCGGGCCGTCGCGTCGTCCTCCGATGGATCGCCACCTCCGCTTTGGCGCTGCGTCCCAGCTCCGGTCGCCGCGGATGGCCATCCCTCGGCCTCAGGATCCTTGGCCGCCACGCGCACCTCTTCGGGCCTGCTCCACGCCCGCGTCGGGTGCGTATGGGGCTGCCGCACCAGTGTTCTCCGGGTCACCCCAGGGCGCCGGTTCACCCGTGGGTCGCGCGTCCCCCGTGTCCTCCGGCGGGATCGTGGCATCGTCGTCTCGGGCCGCCCTGCCATCCCCTGCCACCTCGGCCCCCGCGACCTCCTCGCGGCCCTCCTCGCCGTCTTCGGTCGCCTCCTCGGTGGCCACGCCACTCTCCGGGCACCCAGCATTCCGCCCCGCGGCCGCTGTGTGCTACCACCCGCGCTCCCAGGATGTCATCGACGCAGAACGTATTTGGAGCGCGTGCTACTCGTCATCGTGGCAGGTTGCTGCATGGGCGTGTCGAGTGAGGAGGTTGCGGACGCCATTTGCTCCTAGTGCGAGCTTGCCGCCGATGAGTTCTCCATCCATAGGCATGCTCCTGAAGACTTCCTCCTCCGCTTCTCCAGCTTGGAATCCCGTGCCCGTGTTGCCATGAGCCATGTTCGCACCTCCAGGTTCAGGCTGATCTTCCATCCTTGGGGCCGCGAGGCCGGCTCTGAGCCCGTTAAGGCGCTCTTCCTCGTGTCGCTCGAGATCTTCGGCATCCCTAATCATGCTTGGCACCGGGCGGCCGCCGAGACTCTGCTTGCCCCCTTCTGCAAGGTCGAGCATCTTGCCCCCGAGACCCGCAGCCTCGCCGACATGTCTGTCTTCCGCTTGAGTGCGTGGACTATCAACCCGGATGCGATCCCGCGCTCGTCCGAGCTCCTTCTACCGGGTGACGACGCTGTCGAGCGTGACGCTGACCCGGATCGCGCTGAGCGCCTGGCGCTTGGGCTTGCGCGTTTTCCCGTCCGGATCCATGTGGCGTCCTGCGCTGATTATCGCCGGCCGCCCCCGCCTCCGGCTCCGCCGGCTTCCGAGGATGATGGTGCGGCACGTGACTCACCTCCGCTGCCGCCGCGCTGGCCGCAACACCATCAGTTCCCCCCTGCTCGCTCTGGTGGCTCCCGGAGGCGCAGTGGCCGGGGCGGCCGTCGGCGTGGCCGTCGCCATGCGCACGTTCCTCCTCCGTGCCGGGGTTGGGAGGGAATCTTGGGGCCCCACCCAGGCGCTTTTCCTCCCGCTGACCGGGGGTCCGCGCGGCTATGATTGGACGTCCGTTCGGCGGTGACCAATGGTGGGCCATGGGATGCGCCATCCCCTGCGCTGGAGGCCAGCCCATCCGACCCTGTGCAGACCGCTGGGTCCCAGGTGCCCCGTGATGCATGTGTTTCAAACGGACCAACCGGTGCAGCGCCTCCCTGCCAAGACCCCACTGGGCCTTCCCCTGCGAGCCCGACCAGCCAACCAGGAGTCGACACCACCCCTCCGCCTGACGTTAGACCCTCGTTGTGCATGCTGATGGGTGCCTCGGACGGGCCCAGCCGGAGCCCTACTCCTGTTGCTGATTCGACCGACGCGGGCATCCGTTGGTAGCCAATCCCTTGCCTCCCCTCCCCTTGTCCCCACGCGGTCCTGATCCCGAGCCGACAGGGGCCCCACTTCGCTCGGTCGCGACCTTTCCTAGCACGCCTTCCGACCGCATGCACCGTGCCAATCCCGAGCCTGTGGCGGCCCAACCATGCATGGATATGGTGCTGCATGCTGCTCCCAACGGGCCGGTCGATGACAGGTCGGCCCCACCGCCCATGCAGCCCATGCAGGCCGCGGACGTTCCCGGGCCCGACGTAGATCTTTCTTCCTTCGTCGAAGCCATCTCGGTCAGGGCGTCTTCGCTGCTTCCGACGCCGAAGCCTCGTTGCCGTAGGAAGGAACCGCCGGCCAACTTCACTCCTCGCCAGAGTTTCCGCATCGCACGCGCGGACCAAGGACTCAACTCCGAGATGAAGGCCAACCGGGTCCTGCTTCGCCGTCTCGGTCTCATCTCAAGCGATGATGCGCCAATCTCCGATGAGGTGCTCGGCAAATACGCCCTCCTCTTCGAGCAACCATTGGCGGTTGATGTGCTGCAAGCTTTCGCGGATTTCTTCGGGTGGCAATTGCCCAACTCGCTGCCTCCTACTCCGGGGCAGCTAGTCGTAGCCTAAGGGCTGCCTCCACGTCTTCGATAACGTGCCCCCCTTCCCCATGGATTGTAACCTTAAGACAATTTTTTGGAACGTCCGGGGCCTTAACTCCGGCGCTAAGCGCACCGCCGTCCGCAGTGTGATCTCCGCTGCCGCTCCTACCATAGTGTGTCTTCAAGAGACAAAACTCGCGCATGTCTCCGACGCCATAGTCTTGGAAACGCTCGGCCCGTCCTTTGAGGACTTTTACTTCCTCCCCGCGGATGGAACACGCGGTGGCATCCTCCTTGCTTGGCAACGATCTACCATCTCCCTCTCCAATCCCCTCATCGGTGAGCATCACGTGACGGCCTTGGTCTCCTCCTTGGCCGGCGACGGCCATTGGTGGCTCACCGAGGTGTACGGGCCTCAAGATGATGACGCCAAGCTTGAGTTCCTTGCCGAGCTGCACGACGTGCGCAAGTCCCGCGTCGGCCCATGGCTTATCGGTGAGATTTCAACATGATCGCCTCGGCCTTGGAGAAGAACAATTCTAACATCAACCGTCGCACGATGAGCAGATTTAGGCACTTCATCGCCGACGAGGAGCTTTGCGATCTCTATATGCACGGCCGACGATATACTTGGTCCAATGAGCGCGACGCCCCTACTCTTGTCCGTAACGATCGCATCCTTTGCACCTCCGGTTGGGAGATCGCCCACCCGCACTGCCTTCTACGCTGCCTCTCCTCCACGGCCTCTGATCACTGCCCCCTACTTGTTGACTGCGTGGTCCGCCCTCCGGGAGCACGACGTTTCCACTTTGAGAGATTTTGGCCGAGATTGGAGGGTTTTCACCAGGTGGTTGCGGAGGCTTGGGCCTCGACTCTGCCGGACGCCGCTCCCTTTAGACGGATCGTGACACGTCTCAAGGCGACGGCCAGGAGGCTGCATAGCTGGAGCGCTTGCTCGATCGGCAACGTGTCCTTTCAGCTTACGGTATCCCGCGAGCTCATTGCGAGACTTGAAGCGGCTCAAGATCTACGTCCGCTTTCCCCCCTCGAGACCTGGTTTCGCCGGAAGCTCAAGGCATCCTACCTTGGCCTTGCATCCCTCAAGCGATCCATCGCTAGGCAGCGCGTGCGGCTTGCTTGGCTCTGGAGCGACGACGCCGCAGTCTCCTATCTCAGGGTGCACGCGGTCCACCGCAAGCAGAGGAACCTTATGACGAGCTTGCGCGTCGGCACCCAAATCGTGACCGACCATGGCCAGAGATGACCAAGGCCGCCTTCACCCACTTCTAACGCCCTTGGCAGCACCTCCGATCGCGACATCACGCTTGACCTTCATGCCCTCCGAGTGCTGCAGTTCGATCTTCTTGCGCTTGATGCGCCTTTCACCGAGGAGGAGATTTGGAACGCCGTCAAGAGCATGCCGACGGGAAAGGCGCCCGGCCCCGATGGATTCACCGCCGAGTTCTTGGTTGCCTGTTGGGATACGATCAAGCCCGACTTTCTTGAGGCCTTCGGCAAGTTCCACGCCATGAATGGTCATGGCCTTCAGAAGCTTAATGAGGCCCTTCTTCTACTGCTGCCCAAACGTCCTGATGCACACTCCCTCTTCGACTACAGGCCCATCAGTCTCATACTACATCTTCACCAAGCTAGTTGCGAAGCTTCTCTCTCCCCGTCTCGCTCCTCATCTGGAGACCATGGTCTCCACCAACCAGAGCGTGTTTATCGCGGGGCAATGCATCCATGACAACTTTTTGCTAGTGCAGCAGACGGCTCGTCTCCTACACAACCTGAAGGCGCCACGCATGCTTCTCAAGTTGGACATTGCTCGGGCATTCGACAGTGTTTCTTGGCCTTTCCTCCTGCAACTTTTGCATCACCTGTGGTTTGGCCCACGTTGGCGTGAGTGGATTTCCATGATTCTATCCATGGCTTCCACGAGAGTCCTCATCAATGGCCACCCAGGGCCTCCGATCAATCACGCTCACGGCCTTCGTCAGGGCGACCCGGTCTCGCCCATGCTCTTCACCTTGGTCATCGACGTGCTGAACTCCATGCTGCTGCGTGCGGTTGACCTTGGCCTCCTTCATCGCTTGACCAACCGTCACGCAGCTTCGAGCATATCTCTTTATGCCGATGATGTGGTCATCTTTTGCCACCCGGACTCCCACGACCTCACCACGGTTTGCAGGCTCCTCCACGTCTTTGGCCTCGCTTCTGGGCTGCGCACCAACTTTGGCAAGTGCTCGGCCACTCCTATTCAATGCACCGATGACCACATTGCAGCTATAGCCGGGGAGTTGCAATGCCCTGTCACTCATTTTCCCATCACCTACCTCGGGCTGCCCCTCTCAGTCCGCAAGGCCTCTTCGACGAGCTTGGAGCCGATCATTGACAAGCTTGGGCGCAAGCTCTCCACATGGCGGGCATCTATGCTATCCAAGGGAGACCGCCTATCCCTTGTGCACCACATCCTTAGTGCCATCCCCACGCACTTACTCATGGCCATCGCCTTCAGCAGCACTGCCATCAAGAAGGTGAACCGGATCATCCGCGGATTCCTATGGGCTGGATCTGATAAGGCCAATGGGGGCCAGTGCCTTGTCAATTGGCAACGTGTATGCCGGCCGATCTCCCTCGGTGGTTTTGGCATCCGTGACATCCAGCGTACGGGCATCTCTCTCCGCGTCCGCTGGCTATGGCTGCAATGTACCGATGCTACTCGCCCGTCGAGCCACCTTCACATCCCCCACGATGCAGACGCGAATGCAATTTTCAGAGCCTCCACGACTTGGCAGCTGGGAGCAGGGGATTCTTGCCGATTCTGGACCGACCATTGGATCTCCGGCAGGTCTGTGGCCGAGATTGCCCCCTCGTTCTAGCTCTTGTCCCAAGACGCATTCGGAAGGAGAGATGCGTGAGAGATGGGTTGCATCAGCGCTCTTGGGTGCAGGATATCCAAGGTGCGCTCGGACCGGCGGCCATGGTGCAATACGTCGAGCTATGGCATTCGGTGCGTCATATTGAGCTCTCTAACGAGCCGGACACGCTACGCTGGCGTTGGACCCCCTCGGCTACGTACACGGCTAGCTCCTGCTATAAGGCCTTATTCTTTGGAGCCTGTGAAGACCCCTTCTGGCGGCTCACTTGGCGGCCTTGGGCTCCTCTCCGCGTTAAATTCTTCCTATGGTTGGCCATGCAGAACCGTTGTTGGACCGCGGAGCGCCTGTCTAGCCGCGGATTGCCCCACCACGACGCCTGCGTCCTATGTGACCAGGAAGATGAGACCATGCACCACCTTCTTACCGGATGCCCTTTCTCTCGCAAAGTTTGGCATGAGATCTTAGGCTGGGCTCGCGTGCCCATCAGCCTCCCGGACCACGACACGCCAATCCAATTGTGGTGGCAATCCTCGCTCGACCTCGCGCCCACTTCCATGCGCAAGGGCCTATCCTCCCTCATCATCCTCTCAGCCTGGTGGATTTGGAAGCAACGAAATGCTTGCATCTTTGACGGAGCGACGCCATCGATTACCTTCACCTCCGACACCATCAAGGACGAGGCACGTCTTTGGGCCAAGGCGGGCGCTGCCGGACTGCATAACATTATCCCCGACGCGTAGCCTCTAGTTTTCTAGCCATGGGGCTGAGCACACCCCTACCTGTTGTGCTCCTCCGCTTGTTCACCATGCCTAGCGCGTACATGGCCTTGTAATCGTTGTAATACCATGCTTGTACTCTCCTTCTATCAATACAAAGATATGCAGCTTGCGTATTCGCGAAAAAATGATAATCATTTATTATCCATGCTATAATTGTATTGACAGGAAACTCAGATACATGTGTGGGCACATAGACAACACCATGTCCCTAGTGAGCCTCTAGTTGACTAGCTCGTTGATCAACAGATGGTTACGGTTTCCTGACCATGGACATTAGATGTCTTTGATAGCGGGATCACATCATTAGCGAGAATGATGTGATGGACAAGACAATCCTAAGCCTAGCACAAAGATCATAGTTAGTATGCTAAAGCTTTTCTAATGTCAAGTATCATTTCCTTAGACCATGAGATTGTGCAACTCCGGATCTTGTAGGAATGCTTGGTGTACCAAGCGTCATAACGTGGCGGGTGGCTATAAAGGTGCACTACAAGTATCTCCGAAAGTATCTGTTGGGTTGTACGAATCGAGACTGGGATTTGTCACTCCGTATAAACGGAAAGGTATCTCTGGGCCCACTCGATAGGACATCATCATAATGTGCACAATGTGACCAAGGGGTTGATCACGGGATGATGTGTTACGGAACGAGTAAAGAGACTTGCCGTGCGAGATTGAACAAGGTATCGGTATACCGACGATCGAATCTCGGGCAAGTACAATACCGTTAGACAAAGGGAATTGTATCTGGGATCAATTGAGTCCTGGACATCATGGTTCATCCGATGAGATCATCGTGGAACATGTGGGAGCCAACATGGGTATCCAGATCCGCTGTTGGTTATTGACGGAGAACGTCTCGGTCATGTCTACATGTCTCCCGAACCCGTAGGGTCTACACATAAGGTTCGATGGCGCTAGGGTTATAAAGGAAGTTTGTATGTGGTTGCGAATGTTGTTGAGTCCGGATGAGATCCGGACATCACGAGGAGTTCGAGAATGGTCCGGAGGTAAAGGTTTATATATGGAAAGTTGTTGTTGGGTTAAAGGAAAAGTTCGGGTTTTCGGTATTGTCCGGGAAGCTTCGGAAGGTTCGGAGGATTCGGAGGGTCAGAGGTCGGAAATTGTTCCACCACATCCAATATAGTAGCATGGGCTTTGGGGGCACCCTAGCCTTAATGGGCGAGGCGCCAGCCCCCAAGGCCCATGCGCATGGGAAGGGGGAAACCCTAAGGGGGAGGGCCTCCACTTGACTGGGGAGGCACTCCTCCCCCCTTGGCCGCCCCCCAACCCTAGATGGGATCTAGGGGGGCCGGACCCCTCTTCCCCCCACCTATAAATAGTGGAGGGGTGGGAGGGCAGCCTCACCCCAAAGTTTTGGCGCAGCCCTTCCCCTCTCTCAAGTACTCCTCCTCTCTCGCGGTGCTTGGCGAAGCCCTGCAGGATTGCCATGCTCCTCCACCACCACCACGCCGTTGTCTTTGCTGCTGGATGGAGTCTTCCTCAACCTCTCCCTCTCTCCTTGCTGGATCAAGGCATGGGAGGCGCCACCGAGCTGTCACGTGTGTTGAGCAGCGGAGGTGCCGTCCGTTTGGCGCTAGGATCTCTGGTGATTTGGATCACGGCAAGTCGACTCCTTCAACCCCGTTCTCTTGAGCGCTTCCGCTTAGCAATCTACAAGGGTATGTAGATGTACTCTCCTTCCCTTGTTGCTGGTTTCTCCATAGATAGATCTTGGTGACCGCAGGGAAAATTTTGAATTTCATTCGTTCCCCAGCGGTGGCATCTGAGCGAGGTTTATTGCGTAGATTCTTTGCACGAGTAGAACACAAAGTAGTTGTGGGCATTGATTTTGTTCAATATGCTTACCGTTACTAGTCCAATCTTGTTTCGACGGTATTGTGGGATGAAGCGGCCCGGACCGACGTTACACGTACTCTTACGTGAGATAGGTTCCACCGATTGACATGCACTTGGTGCATAAGGTGGCTAGCGGGTGCCAGTCTCTCCCACTTTAGTCGGAACGGATTCGATGAAAAGGGTCCTTATGAAGGATAAATAGCAATTGACATATCACGTTGTGGTTTTTGCGTAGGTAAGAAACGTTCTTGCTAGAAACCCATAGCAGCCACGTAAAACACGCAAACAACAATTAGAGGACGTCTAACTTGTTTTTGCAGGGTATGCTATGTGATGTGATATGGCCAAGAAGAATGTGATGAATGATATGTGATGTATGAGATTGATCATGTTCTTGTAATAGGAATCACGACTTGCATGTCGATGAGTATGACAACCGGCAGGAGCCATAGGAGTTGTCTTAATTTATTGTATGACCTGCGTGTCATTAAACAACGCCATGTAATTACTTTACTTTATGGCTAACCGGTAGCCATAGTAGTAGAAGTAATAGTTGGCGAGACAACTTCATGAAGACACGATGATGGAGATCATGGTGTCATGCCGGTGACAATGATGATCATGGAGCCCCGAAGATGGAGATCAAAAGGAGCAATGTGATATTGGCCATGTCATGTCACTATTTGATTGCATGTGATGTTTATCATGTTTATGCATCTTATTTTCTTAGAACGACGGTAGTAAATAAGATGATCCCTCATTAAAATTTCAAGAAAGTGTTCCCCCTAACTGTGCACCGTTGCGAAAGTTCATCATTTCGATGCACCACGTGATGATTAGGTGTGATAGATTCTTACGTTCACATACAACGGGTGTAAGCCAGATTTACGCACGCGAAACACTTAGGTTGACTTGACGAGCCTAGCATCTACAGACATGGCCTCGGAACACAAGAGACCGAAAGGTCGAGCATGAGTCATATTGTAGATACGATCAACATGAAGATGTTCACCGATGATGACTAATCCGTCTCACGTGATGATCGGACACGGCCTAGTTGACTCGGATCATGTAATCACTTAGATGACTAGAGGGATGTCTATCTGAGTGGGAGTTCATAAGATGAACTTAGTTATCATGAACATAGTCAAAAGATATTTGCAAATTATGTCGTAAGATCGCGCTTTAGTTCCACTGTTTAGATATGTTACTAGAGAAAATATAGTTGAAAGTTGTGATGGCGATTATGCGGACGAGAAAGCTTATGTCCTTAATGCACGCTCGATGTCTTTGAACCCCAAGCGTCATTTGTGGATGTTGCGAACATCGGACATACGTTTTTGATAACTACGTGATAGTTCGGTTAAGCGGTTTAGAGTTGAGGCACCAAAGATGTTTTGAAACATTGCGGAACATATGAGATGTTTGAGGGCTGAAATTGGGATTTCGGGCTCGTGCCCACGTCAAGAGGTATGAGACCTCCGGCGATTTTCTTAGCCTGCAAACTAAGGAGAAAATCTCAATCTTTGAGCTTGTGCTCAGATTATGCGAGTGCAACAATCACTTGAATCGAGTGGGAGTTGATCTTCCGGATGAGGCGGTGATGTTTCTCCAAAGTCATTGCCACCAAGCTGCTAGAGCTTCGTGATGAACTATAACATATCGAGGATAGATATGATGATCCTTGAAGTATTCACGATGTTTGACACCGCGAAAGTAGAAATCAGGAAGGAGCATCAATTGTTGATGGTTGGTGAAACCACTAGTTTCAAGAAGGGCAAGGGCAAGAAGGGATACTTCATGAAGCGACAAATCATTGCTTTGCTCGGTGAAGAAACCCAAGGTTGAACCTAAACCCGAGACTAAGTGCTTCTGTAATAAGGGGAACAACCACTAGAGCAGGATTACCCTAGATACTTGGTAGATAAGAAGGCTGGCAAGGTCGATAGAAGTATATTGATATACATTATGTTAATATGTACTTTACTAGTACTCCTAGTATCACCTGGGTATTAGATACCGGTTCGGTTGCTAAGTGTTAGTAACTCGAAATAAAAGCTATGGAATAAACGGAGACTAGCTAAAGGTGAGCTGACGATATGTGTTGGAAGTGTTTTCCAATCTTGATGTGATCAAGCATCACACGCTCCCTCTACCATCGAGTTTGGTGTTTGCGTTGAGCATAGACATGATTGGATTATGTCTATCGCAATACGGTTATTCATTTAAGGAGAATAATGGTTACTCTGTTTATTTGAATAATACCTTCAATGGTCTTGCACCTGAAACAAATGGTTTATTGAATCTCCATCGTAGTGATATACATTTTCATGCCAAAAGATATAAGACAGTAATGATAGTACCACTTACTTGTGGCACTGCCATGTAAGTCATATTGGTATAAAACGCATGAAGAAGCTCCATGTTGATGGATCTTTGGACTCACTCGTTTTGAAAAGTTTGAGACATGCGAACCATGTCTATTGGTGTATACGCATGAAGAAACTCCATGCGGATGGATCATTTGGACTCACTTGATTTTGAATCACTTGAGATATGCAAATCATACCACATGGGCAAGATAGTGAAAAGCCTCGTTTCGATAAGATGGAACAAGATAGCAACTTGTTGGAAGTAACACATTTTGATGTGTGCGGTCAATGAGTCTTTGAGGCATCTGATGGATATCGTTATGTTCTTACTTCACGAGATGATTCGAGTAGATGTTGAGTATATTTACTTGATGAAACACAAGTCTGAATTATTGAATGGTTCAAGTAATTTCAGAGTGAAGTTGAAGATCATCATGACAAGAGGATAAAATGTCTATGATATGATCATAGAGATGAGTATCTGAGTTACGAGCTTTGGCATGCAATTAAGACATTGTGGAAATTGTTTCACAATTAATACCACCTAGAACACCATAGTTTGATGGTGTGTCCGAACATCATAGTTGCACCCTATTGGATATGGTGCGTACCATGATGTCTCTTATCGAATTACCACTATCGTTTATGGGTTAGGCATTAGAGACAACCACATTCACTTTAACTAGGGCACCACGTAATTCTGTTGAGATAACACCGTATGAACTATGGTTTAGAGAAACCTAAGCTATCATTTCTTAAAGGTTTGGGGCTGCGACGCTTATGTGAAAAAGTTTCAGGTTGATAAGCTCGAACCCAAAGCGGATAAAATGCATCTTCATAGGACACCCAAAACAGTTGGGTATACCTCCTAATTCAGATCCGAAAGCAATAGGGATTGTTTCTTGAATCGGGTCCTTTCTCGAGGAAAAGTTTGTCTCGAAAAGTTGAGTGGGAGGATGGTGGAGACTTGATATGGTTATTGAACCGTCACTACAACTAGTGTGTAGCGAGGCACGGGAAGTTGTTCTGTGGCACCTACACCAATTGAAGTAGAAGCTTATGATAGTGATCATGAAACTTGGATCAAGTCACTCTTGTACCTCGTGGGGTGACAAGGATGCGTCTTTGCTTGAGTGGTACAGTAATCTGTCTTGAAGGTCATGTTGCTAGACAACAATGAACCTCGAGCTATGGAGAAGCAATGATGGGCCCAAATTCCGACAAATGGTTAGAAGCCATGAAATCGAGATAGGATCCATGTATCGAGAACAAAGCATGGACTTTGGTGGACTTGCCCGATGATCGGCAAGCCATGGAGATAAATGGATCTTTAAGAAGAAGGCGGGCGTGGGCGGTGATGTCACCGTCTATGAAGCTCGACTTGTGGCGAAGAGTTTTCACAAGTTCAAGGAGTTGACTACGATGAGATTTTCTCATCCGTAGCGATGCTTAAGTCCGTCGGAATCATGTTAGCATTATTGCATTTATGAAATCTGGCGGATGGATGTCAAAACGAGTTTCCTTACCGGTCTTCGTAAGGAAAGGTTGTATATGATACAATCGAGAAAGTTTTTGTCGATCCTAAGGATGCTAAAAGGTATGTTGGCTCAATGATCCTTCTAAGGGTGGAGTAAGCATCTCGGAGTTGGAATGTGCGCTTTGATGATCAAAGATTTTGGGTTTATACAAAGTTTATGATAAACTTGTATTTCCAAAGAAGTGAGTGGGAGCACTATAAATTTCGATGAGTATATGTTATTGACATATTCTTGATCGAGAATGATGTAGAATTCTGGAAAGCATATAGGGTTATTTGAAAAGTGTTTTCAATGGAAAACCTGGATTAAGCTACTTGAACATTGAGCATCAAGATCTATAATGATAGATCAAAAACGCTTAATGGTACTTTCAAAATGAGCACATACCTTGACATGATCTTGAAGGTGTTCAAGATGGACCAGTCAAAGAAGGAGTTCTTGCCTGAGTTGTAAGGTATGAAGTTAAGACTTAAAGCTCGACCACGGCAGAAAAGAGAGAAAGGACGAAGGTCGTCCCCTATGCTTTAGACGTAGGCTCCATAGTATGCTATGCTGTGTACCGCATCGGAAGTGTGCCTTGCCATGAGTCAGTCAAGGGGTACAAGAATGATCCAGGAATGGATCATTGGACAACGGTCAAAAATTGTCCTTGGAGTAAATAAGGACATGTTTCTCGATTATGGAGGTGATAAAGAGTTCGGCGTAAAGGGTTACGTTGATGCAAGATTTAACACCTATCCAGGTGACTCTGAGTAGCAAACCGGATACGTATAGTGGAGCGACCATTTGGAATAGCTCCAAGTGGAGCGTGGAAGCAACATTTACATAATAACCTAGAGATTTGCAAAGTACAGACCTGTTGACTAAAAACCTCTCTCAAAAGAAAAACATGATCAAACCCCAGAACTCATTGAGTCTTAATCACATGATGATGTGAACTAGTTTAATGACACTAGTAAACTCTTTGGATGTTGGTCACATGGCGATGTGACGTGTGAATGTTAATCACATGACGATGTGAACTAGATTATTGACTATAGTGCAAGTGGGAGACTGTTGGAAATATGCCCTAGAGACAATAATAAATTAGTTATTATTATATTTCCTTGTTCATGATAATCGTTTATTATCCATGCTATAATTGTATTGATAGGAAACTCAGATACATGTGTGGGTACATAGACAACACCATGTCCCTAGTGAGCCTCTAGTTGACTAGCTCATTGATCGACAAATGGTTACGGTTTCGACCATGGACATTAGATGTCTTTGATAACGGGATCACATCATTAGCGAGAATGATGTGATGGACAAGACAATCCTAAGCCTAGCACAAAGATCGTAGTTAGTATGCTAAAGCTTTTCTAATGCCAAGTATCATTTCCTTAGACCATGAGATTGTGCAACTCCGGATCTTGTAGGAATGCTTTGGGTGTACCAAACATCATAACGAATCGGGTGGCTATAAAGGTGCACTACAAGTATCTCGAAAGTATCTCATTGGGTTGTACGAATCGAGGCGGGATTTGTCACTCCGTATAAGCGGAGAGGTATCTCTGGGCCCACTCGGTAGGACATCATCATAATGTGCACAATGTGACCAAGGGGTTGATCACGGGATGATGTGTTACGGAGCGAGTAAAGAGACTTGCGTGCGAGATTGAACAAGGTATCGGTATACAAGCGATCGAATCTCGGGCAAGTACAATACCGTTAGACAAAGGGAATTGTATACGGGATCAATTGAGTCTTGGACATCGTGGTTCATCCGATGAGATCATCGTGGAACATGTAGGAGCCAACATGGGTATCGAGATCCGCTGTTGGTTATTGAATGGGAAACGTCTCGGTCATGTCTACATGTCTCCCGAACCCGTAGGGTCTACACATAAGGTTCGATGGCGCTAGGGTTATAAAGGAAGTTTGTATGTGGTTGCGAATGTTGTTGAGTCCGGATGAGATTCGGGCGTCACGAGGAGTTCCATAATGGTGGGACGTAAAGATTTATATATGGAAGGTTGTTGTTGGGTTAAAGGAAAAGTTCGGGTTTTTTTGGTATTATGCAGGAAGCTTCGGAAGGTTCCAGAGGATTCGGAGGGTCTGGAGGTCGGAAATTGTTCCACCACGTCGATCTGATAGCATGGGCTTTAGGGGGCCCTAGCCTTAATGGGCAGGCGCACCACCCCCAAGGCCCATGCGCATGGAAAGGGGGAAACCCTAAGGGGAGGCCTCGCTTGACTTGGGAGGCACTCCTCCCCCCTTGGCCGCCACCCCAACCCTAGATGGGATCTAGGGGGGCCGGCCCCCTCTTCCCCCCACCTATAAATGGAGGGGTGGGAGGGCAGCCGCACCCCAAAGTTTTGGCGCAGCCCTTCCCCTCTCCCAAGTACTCCTCCTCTCTCGCGGTGCTTGGCGAAGCCCTGCAGGATTGCCACGCTCCTCCACCACCACCACGCCGTTGTGCTGCTGCTGGATGGAGTCTTCCTCAACCTCTCCCTCTCTCCTTGCTGGATCAAGGCATGGGAGACATCACCGAGATGCGTTGGCGCCCACCGTGGGGCCCGCGCACGGTGGTGTTGAGTTCTTGGAGGGATCTTTTTTCTAGGGTTCGAGGAACTCGCGATGTTTTCAGATGAGGAAGAGCCGGCAGGTTCATTATTTTGTGATCAAGAATATGATTAACTTTGGAGCTAGCAGTACAAGGTTTCAGATCAAACGAAGCTAGGGCTCCATGCGTGTTGCCGACGCGACTGTTGGTCGCTTTGTCGAGAAGGGTTGATTTTTTTCAGCCGGTATGATCCGGCGAGACCGAGACTGACTCCGTTATTCAATTGCCGTTTTACTACGAGAGCCGGTGCGCGTCAAATTTGTATCCACAGAAGTCGATGTAGGCGGATCCAATTCAAGTCCCGAGGATGTTTGCCTTGCTGCTGTTACTATGCACTACGTCAGATCAAATCGGTAATTAAGGTGCTACTAAGTGCGTGCAATGTACTTGTGGCCGAGTTAGTACTCTCGTGAAGGTTGAATCAATCTGCAAGTTCAGTTTTTTATTCCTTGCATCAATTGCTACATCCACCTCGCGAAGGAAGGCACTGGAAAGATTTGGTACAATGGCCAAGATTAAAAAAAAGACAAAAACCAGCAACGACCAGGATGAGGACAAGGACGGGTTGGATTCCGATTCTGCCATCGCGCTGTTCCGCCCCTACCCGCGCTTCGACTGCTGAAGCGTTGCCTCCGCCAGTCGCCGCTCCCGTGGCCAATTCCAAACCGGCTCTGAGTCGGCTCTGGCCTAAGTCGCCGTAAACGCGCAAATACCCATGCCGCAGTCCTCCGCCGAGTTCCGCTGTCAATCACGGGTCGCTTCCACATCAGACCGCAGCTTCAAGTCCCAAGGAATTACCGATTTGTTTGCTTAAATAAATCTAGTCACCATGGTGTACTAGCTGAAAGTGCTCTGTTTACGGTCCTCAAATCCTAGTCACTGTGGCTACACTACTGCTGCATCACGTGAAGGCCAAGACCACCGAGAAGCAGGCACACAAGACTACTGGATGATACACGAACAGAGTTCAAAAAATATATTTATACGTGGTGGAGCCACGACCCAAACTCGGATGAGGCCACTTGGACTCTGCAGCCTCGGTCATCGCCAGCGCCGGTGCACGCTCGCCTGCATCTTTCCTCCGCGGTCGCGCCAGGCCTCTGCCCGCCTCGCTGACAGCCGACATGGGCTTGTCTCAATCTACTGCTGCTCACCTCACCATGATGTGTGGCGCGTCAGCGGCGGCTCACCTCCTGCGCGGGGGAGACAGATGGGATACCTGTTGTAATAAGCCGTCGGCCTCTCCGGCTCGCCTTCGTCTCCACTTCCGCCGCTGTGGCCCACGGCTCTGAGTCAAAGCCACCATCGCTGCCTTGCCAGATCACCGGCGTCCATCTGCTGCACCCGGCCCCCTGTTGCAGCGCCGACCGCGGCGCCGATCCGGTTGTGGTCTGGTTCTGCTCTTGCTACCCGCCGCGAAGCGGGTTGCACCTCCACCATGGATTGGCTTTGAGCCGTCGGCGCTTCTCCGCTGTTGCAACCATGCCGCCTTAAGTCGCCACCCGTGCAGCTTAATCTACATCAACCCGCCGGAGCCGCGTTGAGCCACCCTTGCCGCTTTGAGCCGCCGAGGTTATATTAAGTCGCCGGTCTATCTGACCCGCCCCTGACGCGGCATACAGATCATCTGTCATTCATAAAAATCAGGTGATATCTATCTGAACTTTTTTTTTTTTATTAAAACACTTATTGTTTTTTGTCAAAAGAAAAATTACTCTGCCCTGTAACATTTTTACACAGGACAATTGTTTATGCTATTATACGCGGATGCACGTTCGTACGTGCCGCTGGCTTCAAGGACATGTGTGTTGCGGTCCATTTGCATCAACACCTCGGCCGACTTGCCCATCGCGTCGCCTTACTACGACCACGAGATGACTCGCCCGTCGCCCTCGCGGCGGTTGGCGTCCACGGATTACAACACCTCGGCCGACTCATCATGCGCGCTTCGGCGGCTCGGCCGTGATTGATTCGGCATCGCCATGGTGATCATCAACGCCGCTTGATGATTATTTACGGCACGACACATCGGTGATATCCATTTTAAATATATTTTATTGGCACATATCATTCTTATCAAAAGCGGTTTATCTTTGCCTTGATGCGCAATATTGTTGATGCGGGACAATGATTATTGCATCAAATGGCGTGGTTGACTACGCTGCGCGGTTTCTGACCCGCGGTGATTCATCCGTCTGGCTGCTTCGATGATCGCTTCGTCCTTGCCATCCGTCTCTCGCGGCTGGTCTACATCAACATACCAGCCACACATGTATGCATGAGCAAGTCACGGCTTAGGTAGCCGGTTTTCTTTCAAATTGAGGCAAATTATCATCAACCGCCGCTCGCATTGGATGGTTCAATGGGCGGGAGCATAAGTCACCGCCACTACGGTTTGGTTAACTTCAAATCGCCATTGGAAGGAGCCATTGGCGAGATTCTTGACACGGCTCATAAGGGATCGTTTCTAACCGCGCCGATCACCTCAAGCTTCTGTGGATTTACATCGCGTTATCAATACCAATGATATATACCGTCTGCTATGGTCAAAATGCGGAGAATCTCAAGACAACTCCTTGAGTCATCTTAAGACTCGGGGGCTACGATGATATGATTCAGCAAGTCTTGCGGTTTAACAAATTCAAGTACCCCAGGATGTTGAAGGAAAAATAACTTCGATCCGAAGGCTCTATGTTATTTGAAGGCCGTCGAAAATTCCGGCTTGGAAAGTATATGACAGTTACAAAATCCCGGCTCAAGGAAGCCAGTCTCACTGAAGCTCTCAAATCCGGTTTAAAAATTTCCGGTTCAAAAAGGAATTAACTTCTCGCAAGTTCGAGTTTAAAGGCCGTCAGAAAATTTCCGGCTGAAAATGAAGATTCCGGTTTGCAATCCGGTTTAAGGGAAATTTGTTCTCCCACAAAGCTTTGAAGCTCTCAATATCCGGTTCAAAGATCCCGGTTCAAGAAGAATTTATCTCTTGCAAAAAGTTAAAAATTGCCGAAGAGGACCTGCTGCCATGATGTGCGGTTCAAACATGGGTATCCTGCCTTTATTGGCCTAACATATTGATCACATGGGGGCTTCTGCTTCATAAAGCGGGGTCTCTGTTCTTTTTTACATCATGCGTGGTTACGGAGGTTACATCTTAAGCGGCCTCGGTTTACCCCTTGACATTTGTTTTTATCACTTGGGGGCTTGGTGGTGTCCGAACCAATGCAACACCTCTTGATAAGCGAAAGCCACCAGATCATTGGGGACACGGTCAAGTCTGAACAGTCACGCCTCTTGAGTCGACCCTCTGAGGGCTAGAGTCATTTGGGGCTTGGTGAACCAGAACCAATGTCATGCCACTTGGCGGCGTATTGCCACGAGTCTTTTGGGGACTGGCCGATGGCACCATCGCCTCGCCTTCGGGAGCTTGGTTGTGTCGACCATGGTAATGCCATCGACCAGCTCGATATAGCATATTTTTGCAAAGCGGTTTTATCATTGCCTTTGCTTCCATATCTTTTCATAACTGTTATTCGATTTTTGTTGCGTTTTTAAACCGACAACGTTTTAATCGGTTATTTGTCAATTGGCGGAACACGGTCAATTCTTAATCCGGAGACTATTTGCCGGTTTGATTTTTGATTTTATATTACCATCTTATTATGGAGAAAACGGTGTTCATTAACCGGTTTGACTTTCAATTAGAAGTTGATACATGATCAAATCATAATCCGGAGACTATCGGCCCGATGCGGTTTCGACTATAAGTCGCATGACATATATTTGGATTGCGCCATTGGAATCATGCGCTTATAAATGATTGGGTTATATTATTCAAATAGCCAAACTTGGCTGAATTTTCATTATGATATTGGATGAATAAGGTTTCATACGGATTATATTATCTTGAATAGCCAACATGGCTGGATTTTTATTATGGTTATTAATATTATGATTGAGGTTTTCAAAAGTAAACTTTAGCGCAATGGATATTATATTATCAATGGATATGGCTTTTATTCTATAATTGAAGGAATAGTCGAGTTCTTTGCGGGCTTACAACCCGACACTTGGGGGCTACATTATTGAAGTTGAGATTACATCAAATATGCAAGTCTCATGTCGCCGCAAGCATGCACCATGACACTTGGGGCTAATGCAAAGTCATTCTTTGTTCATCTTATTTAAGACCCGACTCATCACATTATAATGAGTGGCCCTTGGGGGCTATCAATTGCTCATGTCAACAATTCAAGGTACACAAATTTTCATTATATTGAAGGGTCCTTTGCTTTCGGTTGGTAAAGCACAAGGCTCTTAACATTATGGGCGTGGATTCAAGCCCCATGATGGGGGTTACATCATATGACGTTATTTTCATTGAAGTATATATCAAGTCGATTCAATATTATCTTCTTGAACCGCCCTTGGGGCTACTGCTTGGTTAAAGTTTTTATGAGCATCAGGAAACTACAAGTCCCAGATCGCTGCAAACAGGACAACCCGGCACTTGGGGGCTACATAATATGGAGTATTAAGTTTTTGCTAATGACTGGGATGAACAACATGGATTTTTTCGATAGTAACAGTATTTATATTGAAGCAAATCTTAAGTCATCACTTTGTTCTGCTCAAGACTTGGGGGCTACAGGTATTATATTATTATCGAAGAAATATTTTCAAATTCTCTGATTGAGCAAACTAGATTGACCCGGCGTCACCAATCATTATGACCCTGTGGCTGCAACCCGGTGTCATCAATAAATCATAAACCGGTGTTGGCAACAATCATGAACCGGTGTCTGCAACAATCATGACCTGGAATTATCAGTTTTTATAACCCGACAGTTTTTGGCAATGATAAACCGGCAAGTTCTGCATCTTCAAACCGGCTGAAGATCAGATGAGGATTCCAAGGACCATTATTTTTGTTAAGTCATTGGAAGCCGACTCAAGTGGATTATTCTTCACAATATTTTTCTATGAGAAACCAACGTCAGCAATTTGAGTATGAAGCTGGTTATTGACCCGGATTTTCTAGAAGGAGGAAATACAAGGACTTAAGGATGATCAATGTCGGTCTACAAGAATTCTTAACCCGGAGCACAACCTGTCAAAGTTGTTCTGGTGTTTATTTTGCAGCATAAGTTTACCATGGATAAATCCAAGCTAAACTTGGGGGCTAATGTCGGGGATATGCCCCACGGCGTAAACCGGCCGGAAGTTAACCCGGTCGGACTTGGCGGTTCATGAAGGCCGGTTCAACTATTGTGGGCCGGTTTAAGAGGAAAGGCATGAGGAATATTTACCTTACAAGGAGTTAAGACCAGGACTTGTATCCGATTTGTATTAGAGATAGACTAGTCCTAATCCTAATAGGACTCCACATGTAACCCGCCCTTCAACATATATAAGGAGGCGGGGCTCCCAAAGAGGACAAAGCGACAAGCAATAATCTCTAGGGTTAGACACAAAGAGGAGAGCTGGTTCTGGCGACTCCTCGTGATGATAATGAGACCTAGCCTCAAACAGCATGTAGGGCTATTACGGATGATGTTTCCGGGGCCGAAGCTGTCTAAATCCCTGTCTTGTGTTGCGTCTCTCGATTCTGCTCAACCCCTCTCAAGCTACCACATAGATGCGTTGGCCTCGCGACTAAGTCCTGACACTAAGGACATCTGACGTGACAATTCCACGACATGTGTTGAACGCGGAGGTGCCGTTCGTTCGGCGCTAGGATCTCCGGTGATTTGGATCATGACGAGTACGACTCCTTCAACCCCGTTCTCTTGAACGCTTCCGCTTAGCAATCTACAAGGGTATGTAGATGCACTCTCCTTCCCCTCGTTGCTGGTTTCTCCATAGATAGATCTTGGTGACACGTAGGAATTTTTTTAATTTCTGCTACGTTCCCCAACAGGTACCCCAAGGATGCTAAGTTTGATCTCATTGGGTACACGGATGCGGATTGGGCTGGAGACAAAGTGGATCGTAAGTCCACCTCTGGTGCATGTCAATTTCTTGGACGCTCCTTGGTAAGTTGGTCCTCGAAGAAACAAAATTGTGTTGACCTCTCCACCGCCGAAGCTGAATACATTGCAACCGCCAGTTGTGAAACTCAATTACTATGGATGAGGCAAACTTTGAAGGATTACGGTATCACCTATAGACATGTGCCTCTTCTATGTGATAATGAAAGTGCCATCAATATTGCTGAGAATCCCAAAGATCACACCCGTAGCAAGCACATTGACATTAGGTACCACTTCTTGAGAGATCATGTGGAGAAGGGTGGTATTGACATTGCTCATGTTGGCACAGATATGCAACTTGCAGATATTTTCACCAAGCCATTGGATGAAGCAAGGTTTTGTCAACTTAGGCGTGAACTTGGTATCTTGGAGCTTGACAACATTATGTGAAATCTAGTACTCATTCATGCATAAACTTAATGTTTTGTCTTGATGTAGGCATATATTTAGGGGGAGACATTCAACTCATGAGTACTCTCACCTTACATAATGCATAAATAGAACAAACACTCTCAAAGTTATCATAGTTTTTGAACTAGGGTACTTTAACATGATGGAGTTGTGACCATGTGCTCAAAGTTTACATCTTTGCGGTACTTTGTTCATATGCTCAAACATGGTGACCTCGGTCACCGCTTGTACAATACTTGTATGGAAATTTCTTTCTTAATAATTTTTGAATTGGTAATACATCTTAGTATGGCCTTAGATTTCTCAGGTTTTCACCCCTATTAGTCTCAAGAAAACTCCTTGGCGGTGTCTATATCAAATTATACTTGTTGTCCCCCTTCACATCTTTCCCTTGCCCTGCACTTCTGTCTAGTGGCCGGACATCCGGCTCACCTGCCGGACATCCGGGCCCTGGGAAAATTTCCTTGCCACTCAAAACAACCATCAACCACTTCCAGTGGCCGGATTTCCGGGCCTCAGCCGGATATCCGGGCCCTGAACCCATGCTGCCTGATTTCCTCACGCCGGATATCCGGGGTTATACCCGGATGTCCGGCCCTTTGGCGCTGCTTCTTCTGTTCTCTGTCTTCCGCTCACCGGATATCCGGGCCTTGCCCTGGATGTCCGACCCGTCGCCCGCGGCCACATATGACTAGGGAGGGGCGTGGGATTTGGGGGCGGTTCCTCACTTCTTTCGTTCCTCTTCCCCATTGCGCTTCACAGCCGCCGCCACCGGGCTGGCACTCCGGTGCTGCCCCGACCCTCTCCTCCAAGCTCCGGCCCGGATCTCCTGCTCACGGCTTCTCCTCCTCCCGATCTGTGATTCTATCCAATCCATTTCTTGGGTTGTGTTGTGAATCCCTCGGGAGGGACCGGTGTTGTGTGGGAGTGACCGCCGGAGTTCCTCATGGCGCGGATGAAGAACTACGGCCCCGATCACCCCGAGCCTTCTTCCAAGGGTATGGATGCTACATCTACTCCATTCTACTTCTATGGAGACCGCAAAAATCTTAGGGTTTCACTCTCTCATGCATATCTTGGCGTCTATGTCTCTCTTGAGTGTTGGTGTCTCTTGCTTATGCCTACAAATCTGTCAATGAACTCGGCTAATCAATTTAAATCATGGTCATGTCACATTTTTTTGATCTACCACTGGACTTAGTCTATGGTCATGCTAAAAAATGGCCACCCCATTGTTCAATTTGTCTTATCCTTGTTCATACTTGTTGCCTCCATCTCATCAAGATCTCTCATTATCCATTCCAGTTGTTCGCCGACAAGGCTCAACCGACTCCGATGAGCATGCTCGGCCTAAGAAGAAGAAGGCCACCACCACCAAGAAGAAGCGGGCACCATCCACTAGTCCATCGGATTCGGATCCTGATGATGCGGACCATGTTGGGGAGGAAGAGGAGGTCCGTGCACCCAGACACTCCATTGGTCAGTCCAAGCCTGGTACTAGGAGGGCGCCGGTGCCTCAAGTTCGTGGTTTTGCAATGCCCGTTGTCTGTGGTCGTCACATCTCTATGGAGCTTCCAGAGAGCGGGGATCGCTATCCTCACGGCTTCAAAACTGTGGGGCAGCTCAATATCTTACGTTTCGTCGGGATGTCAATCAATATGAGATGGTGGCTGATGCGGAGGATCCTCGGTTCTGGACTCGAATGCTGCAGGATCTCTATTCCAGTTTCGTCCGTGGGCGTGGACTTGCTTCTCACTCATACTTAGATCTCAACTTCCTGCGTGAGAATCCTGACATGTTCCCTAACAATCCGGTCAAGATCATTGATGATATGGCCCTTGGTCCCGCAATGACCTTCAGGTGTGATTGGAATGAAGCTGCCATTCTACAGTTCTATGCCACCTGTTTCTTTGGTCTGGAAAATACTCTCACCTGGATGACTGATAACACTACTATGAGCATCACCTATGACAGGTTTGTTCAGATTTTGGGTCTCTCCGGTGTTGGCCATCGCATCCACAACATGGATCCTGAGCACAAGCCCAAAGTGATTGATGCTTGCTTGCCTCTTCTCAAACCTACCTCTCAGCTCTCTAAAGAAGAACTTGCATGTCCACTCAACGAGGTATCTATCTTCCGTGCTCCTTACTACATCCTCTATCAGTGTGTGCTCCGCACTCTCTGTCCTAAGAAGGGAGATCGCTCAAGGGCTTACAACTATTGCATTGACTTGATGGTTCGCATGCATGACAAACCCACTGAGCCTCTGGACACAACCCATTTCATTTGGCATGAGATCCGTCTTTGCAGTTTCATTCAGATGCGCCAGTTTCCTCATGCTCCTTTCATTCAGGCTCTGATTGATCACACTGCTCCCTTTGAGTTGGTTAAGATTGTTGTTCATTCTAGTTGGAAGCCTGCTTCTCACATGCGAGTGATGCCTGCTGCTCAGACTGTTGCTCGTTCTCAGTCTAAGAGGCCTGCTGGTGGGACTCAGCGCACTAATTCCTCTGTTCCATCTTCGTCATCAGCTCCTCATGGACGCCTTGCCATGTTCCTCAGCAAGGCTCAATCTGCTATCGTGAGGTCAATCACTTTCATCTGTCAGCAAAATCATGATGTTCAGAAGCGCCTCATCATCTCCAAGAATTAGCTCAAGCAGCGCCTCCGTAACCATGGGAGTCCCGTGAGTGATGATGATCCTATTCCCGCGGCTCCATCCACCTCTACCTTCGGTTTCCCATCTCATGACGAGTATCCTGAGTTCTTTGATGATCATGATGACATTCGCCAGGAGTGACTGAGTGCATTTAGTTCTTCGCCCCTTTTTTACTTGTTGCTATCAAAGGGGGAGGAGTAGTATCTTAATGTGATGTATTAGATATTTGTGTTAGCCCTACTATTATTCGAACTTGTTATGAACTTGTCATGTTGCTACCTATGCTATTGTCTTGATCAAGTGAGACTAAGTGAGACTATGTTGTTATCTTATTATCTTGATCATGTGAATCTATGTTGTTTACCTTGTGGGTATGGATTTTGTGTGTTAACATATTCATCTCATGCTCACAATGAGGGGGAGCCAAATACAAATAGAAACATCAACTTACTTTGTACTCTTGCTCTCATATTTGTCAATGCTAAGACTATTTATTACAACTGTGATACTACATGAGTGATTGTCATCAACAAACAAAAAGGGGGAGATTGAAAGTGCAATCATGCCCTTACATCATGTTTTGTTGCTGATGACAATATACATGTAGGGGACTAACAATGGTTGTTAAGTAAATCTCAGGTGTTAGTCCCCAGCTCATCGAAGTGTGTGGATCAAGGGCATACAAGTGATTTTTACTCAAGGATGAAGCATAAAAATTGATTTGATATTTGGTTTCTTGAGTATAGGATCCCGTACTATTAAGAGGGGATCGGTATGGTTAGTTAAAGACTTGCTCAAGTTACAATAATTCCTTGCTTCTATAAAAAACTTAGGGTCACACAAAAAATACTCTGTGCACATATTCTGGTTGCTCCCATGCCGGATGTCCGGGCTGCTAGCCGGATGTCCGAGTCACTGATGTTCAGCCACCAGTAAGTCTTCACGCTCACGCCGGATGTCCGGGCTGCACCCCGGATGTCCGGGTCTCCCAGCCACGCCGGATGTCCGGTATTTTTCCCCGGATGTCCGGCTCCCTGTCATCCCGACTCCAGTAGGCTTGCACGTTGCTGCCGGATGTCCGGGCTTCGGCCAGACGTCCGGGCCTTCTCGTGTCACCGGATGTCCGAGCCTTGCTCCGGATGTCCGGCCCCTCTGTTTTTTTCCTGGCTTCTCCTCTGTTCTTCTAGTGCCTCGCCAGCCCGGATGTCCGGCCACCCTGCCCGGATGTCCGGTCTGCCCATTCACTTATGCTATAATGGCCACATTTGTGCTCACACTATATATAGCCCTTCTTCCCCACGGGAGAGGGCTGACCACTCACTTTGAACAAACCCTAGAACACATTTTACTCTCTCTCACTCCTCCACACCAAATCTTAGATCCCCAAGGGATTTGAGAGAAGTTGTCCGATCAAGTGATAGATCCACTCCCTCCCCGTCTTTGCACCAAAGGAATTCGTGATTTGAGCAAGTCTTGAGCTTTTCCCCATCGTTCTTATTACTCTTGGAGGTTGGAGACTCCTAGGCGGTAGGAGTCTTTCGGAGACAAATCGACCTTTGTGATTACCCCTTGAAAAGTTTGTGAGGGTTTGGAGACCACCCCAAGGTCTACCACTAGTGGTTGAGAAACGCCTTCGTCATGTTGTCTCAAAGGGAGAATAGGGTGAGCCTTCGTGGCGTTGGTGTGCCTTCGTGGTAACATCCACCTCTCTAACGGTGACGTAGCTTCCCTCCAAGGAAGTGACCATCGGCATACATCCTCGTCTCCCGGAGTTGCGGTTATTCCTAACCCTAACTCTCTACTTGTGGTTACTTGTCTCTTAGCACTTACTTATCTCATATTGTACTTGTTTCTTTTCATACTCGTGTTACTTGCTCACCACTTAGTACTACTCTTGCAATTGTTAGGCTCACTCTCATATTCCGCATTATTGCCTAAAATTGCTTAGTAATAATTAAAATTTGTAATTGTACCTATTCACCCCCCCTCTAGGTCCATCTCGATCCTTTCATCCTAGCAATTGGCAAGAACAAGGGGATTCACAACCCTCTTGCCTTCGTTGGGTGCAAGCATTTCCCTTTGTGTGTGTGTGCGCATGTAGCGCTTATCTTGTTTGTGTGGTGTCTCCTACTGGTTCGATAAACATCGGTTCTTAAGTGAGGGAAATACTATCTGCTACTATAGTACATCACCATTCCTCTTCGAGGAATCCTGCTACGTCTTGAGCTTGCGTTGGTTTTCCTTGAAGAGGAAAGGGTGATGCAACAATAGTAGCGTAAGTATTTCCATCAGTTTTTGAGAACCAAGGTATCAATCCAGTAGGAGGCTCCTCAAAAGTCCCACGCATCTACACAAACAAACAAAGAACTCGCAACCAACGCAATAAAGGGGTTGTCAATTCCTTCACGGCCACTTGCGAAAGTGAGATCTTATAGAGATAGTATGATAAGATAAATATATTTTTGGTATTTTATAATATAGATTGGAAAAGTAAAGATGCAAATAGAAGTAGATTGAGCTTATATGATAAAAGATAGACCCGGGGGCCATAAGTTTCACTAGTGGCTTCTCTCCAGATAGCATAAGTATGATGGTGGGTGAACAAATTACTGTCGAGCAATTGATAGAAAAGCGAATAATTATGAGATTATCTATGCATGGTCATGTATATAGGCATCACGTCCGCAAAAAGTAGACCGACTCCTGCCTGCATCTACTACTATTACTCCACACATTGACCGCTATCCAGCATGCATCTAGAGTATTAAGTTCATATGAACAGAGTAACACATTAAGAGAGATGACATGACGTAGAGGGATAAACTCATGCAATATGATATAAACCCCACCTTTTTATCCTTGATGGCAACAATACAATACGTGCCTTGCAACCCCTATTGTCACTGGGTAAGGACACCGCAAGATTGAACCCAAACCTAAGCACTTCTCCCATGGCAAGAAAGATCAATCTAGTAGGCCAAACCAAACTGATAATTAGAAGAGACTTGCAAAGATAACTCAAAAAGAATTCAGAGAAGATTCAAATATTTCTCATAGATAAACTTGATCATAAACCCACAATTCATCGGATCTCGACAAACACACCGCAAAAAGAGTTACATCAAATAGATGTCCACAAGAGAGGGGGAGAACATGGTATTGAGATCCAAAAAGAGAGAAGAAGCCATCTAGCTAATAACTATGGACCCGAAGGCCTGTGGTAAACTACTCACAAATCATCGGAGGGGCTATGGTGTTGATGTAGAAGCCCTCCGTGGTCGATTCCCCCTCCGGCGGAGCATCGACGAAGGCTCCAAGATGGGATCTCGCGGATACAAAAGGTTACGGTGGTGGAAATTGTTTTTCGTTGGCTCCCTGGATGTTTTCGGGGTACATGGGTATATATAGGAGGAAGAAGTACGTCGGTGGCCGCCCAAGGGGCCCATGAGACAGGGGCGCGCCCTGTAGGGGTGGGCGTGCCCTCCACCCTCGTGGCCGCCTCGGCTGCTTCTTGACTTGCACTCCAAGTCCTCTAGATCACGTTCGTTCCAAAAATCACGCTCCCTAAGGTCTCATTCCGTTTGGACTCCGTTTGATATTCCTTTTCTTCGAAATACTGAAATAGGCAAAAAAACAGCAATACGGGCTGGGCCTCCGGTTAGTAGGTTAGTCCCAAAAATGATATAAATGTGTTAAATAAAGCCCATAAACATCCAAAAGGGGTAATATAATAGCATGGAACAATCAAAAATTATAGATACGTTGGTGACGTATCAAGCATCCCCAAGCTTAATTCCTGCTCGTCCTCGAGTTGGTAAATGATAAAAACAGAATTTTTGATGTGGAATGCTACCTAGCATAATTCTCAATGTAATTTTCTTTATTGTGGCATGAATGTTCAAATCCAAATGATTCAAAATAAAAGTTCATATTGACATAAGAAATAGTAATACTTCAAGCATACTTATCAAAGCAATCATGTCTTCTCAAAATAACATGGCTAAAGAAAGTTCATCCCTACAAAATCATATAGTTAGGCTATGTTTCATTTTCATCACACAAAATACTCCCATCAAGAACAACCCCGGTTTCAGTCATGCAATTGGTTCATACTTTTTAATGTGCTTCAGCGTTTTTCAACTCTGACGCAATACATGAGCATGAGCCATGGATATAGCACTATGGGTGGAATAGAATATGATGATGGAGGTTGTGTGGAGAAGACAAAAAAGGAGAGAGTCTCACATTGACAAGGATAATCAACGGGCTATGGAGATGCCTGATGACCCACAAGTGTAGGGGATCTATCGTAGTCCTTTTGATAATTAAGAGTGTCGAACTCAACGAGGAGTAGAAGGAAATGATAAGCGGTTTTCAGTAAGGTTTTCTCTGCAAGCACTGAAATTGTAGGTAATAGATAGTTTTGTGATAAGATAAATTGTAACGAGTAACAAGTAAGTAAAGTAAATAAAGTGCAGCAAGGTGGCCCAATCCTTTTTGTAGAAAAGGATAAGCCTGGACAATTTATTATAATGAGAAAAGAGCTCTCGAGGACACATGGGAATTATCGTCAAGCTAGTTTTCATCACGCTCATATGATTCACGTTCGGTACTTTGATAATTTGATATGTGGGTGAACCAGTGCTTGGTACTACCCTTACTTGGACAAGCATCCCACTTATGATATAACCCCTATTGCAAGCATCCGCAACTACAAAAGAAGTATTAAGGTAAACCTAACCACAACATTAAACATATGGATCCAAATGAGCCCCTTACGAAGCAGCACATAAACTAGGGTTTAAGCTTCTGTCACTCTAGCAACCCATCATCTACTTATTACTTCCCAATGCCTTCCTCTACGCCCAAATAATGGTGAAGTGTCATGTAGTCAACGTTCACACCACTAGAGGAAAGACAACATACATCTCATCAAAATATTGAACGAATACCAAATTCACATGACTACTAATAGCAAGACTTCACCCATGTCCTCAGGAACAAACGTAACTACCCACAAAGCATATTCATGTTCACAATCAGAGGAGTAATAATATGCATTAAGGATCTGAACATATGATCTTCCACCAAGTAAACCAATTAGCATCAACTACAGGGAGTAATCAACACTACTAGCAACCCACAGGTACCAATTTGTGGTTTGGATACAAGATTGGATACAAGAGATGAACTAGGGTTTGAGAGGAGATGGTGCTGGTGAGGATGTTGATGGAGATTGACCCCCTCCCGATGAGAGGATCGTTGGTGATGACGATGGTGATGATTTCCCCCTCCGGGAAGTGTCCCAGCGAGAACAGCTCATTGGAGCCCTAGATTGGTTCCGCCAAGGTTCGCCTCGTGGCGGAGTTTCGTCTTGTAAGCTTGCCCACGATTTTTCCAGGTAAAAGCCTTCATATAGCGAAGATGGACAGGAGGGCCACCGGGGGCCCAAAGAGCAGAGGCGCGCCCAGTGGGGTGGCGCCCCACCCTCCTGGCTAGGGTGTGGGCCCCCGAGGTGTTTCTTCCACTCAATAATTCTTATTAATTCCAAAAAAGTTTCGTGGAGTTTCAGGATTTTTGGAGCGGTCTGAGAATAGGTTTCAATGTTTGCTCCTTTTCGGCCAGAATTCAATTGCCGACATTCCCCTCTTCATGGTAAACCTTGTAAAATAAGAGAATAGCCATAAGTATTGAGATATAACATGTAATAACAGCCCATAATGCAATAAATATTGATATAAAAGCATGATGCAAAATGGACGTATCAACTCCCCCAAGCTTAGACCTTGCTTGTCCTCAAGCGGAAGCCGAAATCGAAAAACATGTCCACATGTTTAGAGATAGAGGTGTTGATAAAAATAAAATACGGACATGAGGGCATCATGATCATTCTGATAACAGCAACATAAATAGATTTTATCATATGATTTCTTATGCTCAAGTAACAATCAATTCACAATGTCAAGTATGGTTCAGAAACTCAATTGGAAGCTAACAAACTATAATCTCAGTCATTGAAGCAATTGCAATTTATCATAACATCAGAAAGAGTCAAGAATAGAGCTTTTCAGCAAGTCAACATACTCAACTATCATGTAGTCTTCTACAATTGTAAACACTCACGCAATACTTGTGGTTATGGAGTTTCAGCCGGACACTGAGAAAGATAGGGGCTTATTGTGTTGCCTCCCAACGTATTCACCTTTAGGTGATGTCAACAATAATAATCCATGCTAACTTACATCCAATTGGATATATATATATCATGATCTTTCAAACACGAGGAGCTTGCCAAAGGATAAAATGAAAAAGGGGAAAGGTGAGGATCACCTTGACTCAAGCATAAAGTAAAAGCATAAAATAAAAGATAGGCCTGCAACATGACAACTTACTTGAAGGATCTTACTCAATCGATAGGTAGGTATGGTGGACTCTCATGGCAAAACTGGGTTTGAGGATATTTGGAAGCACAAGTAGTATCTCTACTTGGTGTAAGGAATTTGGCTAGCATGAGGGGGAAAGGCAAGCTCAACATGTTTGGAAGGTCAATGACAATATACTTTAACTGAGATGTAAGAAAACATAAACCATTACGTTGTCTTCCTTGTCCAACATCAACTCTTTTAGCATGTCATACTTAATGAGTGCTTCACAATCATAAAAGATGTCCAAGATAATATATTTGTATGTGAACCTCCCTTTCCTTATTACTTCCTATTAATTGGAACGATGACCAAAACTACGTTTGTCAACTCTCAACAACTTTTATGCCTCATACTTTCTATGTGTGAAGTCATTACTATCCATAAGATCAATATGAAATCTTTTATTCTTTCTACTTTTTCAAGATCATAGCTAGATAGCAAAGCCCTTGACTCAACACTAATCTTTATTATAGATAGCTCACGGACTCGATTACATAAAGAGATCACAAAGCAAAACTCAAAACTACTTGATACTAAAACTTCAATCTACTAGATCAAGATACTACTAAAAGGATCGAACTAAATAAAACAGTAAAGATAGGAGTGTGATGGTGATACGATACCGAGGAACCTCCCCCAAGCTTGGCAGTTGCCAAGGGGAGTGCCCATACCCATGTAATTATGTCCTCGGAGGTGGTGAAGTAGGAGTTGTTGATGATGTAGGCTTGTTCCTCAATTTACGCTTGACTATAGTATTTTGCTCTTTTAGGTCCTCGATCTCCTGGTCAAGGCTTAATACCCTTTTGCACAATTCCTGTTTATTTTCCTGCAAGAGACGAAAAGGGATAAACTCAATCTTTGGCTTCTTTGCTCATCAGGGAGGCTTGACTTTTTAAACTCCACATGCATGTCCCCCGGCTGAGGTAATGGGGCTTCGTCCTCATCTGAACTCGTCTCCTCCTTTCCCTTAGGCTCATAGTCTTCTTGTTCTTCAGAGGTCCAGCCATCCTGCTCCAAGTCCCCGTAGACCTTAGGGTCTGCAAGGTAGTCAGCCACATAGCTTTCCCCTTCCGAATCCTGGGATGACATATTGCTCTAAATCTGTAACAGAACAGGTCGAAATGAAAACAGAGGATATTTGCGTGATACGGTGGTCAAAACCTTCGGGAGTTTATATAATGAATTTTTACTGACCAAAATACGTAACGTGCAAGAAAACAGAGTCCGGGAGGCACATGAGGTGTCCTCAAGACAGGGGGTGCGCCCAGGAAGGGTGGGCGCGCCCTCCACCCTCGTGGAGGCCTCGTGTCCTTCCCGGACTACTTCTTTCTTCCTAAAATTCTTAAATATTCCAAAACTGATAAAAATTGCCATTAGAATTGTTTTGGAGTCGGTTTACTTACCGTACCACATACCTATTCCTTTTGATGCAGGCGTTCGGAAAGTGTCCCTTATGTATTCCTCCGGGGTCACGGTTTCAATAATATTAGTTTCAACATTGATAGGATTACCTGAGATATAATGTTTAATTCTTTGACCGTTCACCACCCTCAGACTTGTGCCTTCGAAGTTGTTTATTTTTATGGCACTAGAACGATAGACCTCCTCGATAACGTAAGGACCTTCCCATTTAGAGAGAAGTTTTCCTGCAAAAAATCTTAAACGAGAGTTGAAAAATAACACATAATCACCTACGTTAAACTCATGCTTTTGTATCCTTTTGTCATGCCAGCGTTGACTTGTTCTTTGAATAGCTTGGCATTCTCATAGGCTTGGGTTCTCCATTCATCAAGTGAGCTAATATCAAACAACCTCTTCTCACCGGCAAGTTTGAAGTCATAGTTGAGCTCTTTGATAGCCCAATATGCTTTATGTTCAAGTTCTAGAGGTAAAGGACATGCTTTTCCATAAACCATCTTATATGGAGACATACCCATAGGATTTTTGTATGCAGTTCTATAGGCCCATAATGCATCATCAAGTTTATTGGACCAACTCTTTCTAGATCTATTCACAGTCTTTTGTAAAATTAATTTGAGCTCTCTATTGCTCAACTCTACTTGACCACTAGACTGCGGATGATAAGGAGATGCGATTCTATGATTAACATCATACTTAGCAAGCATCTTACGGAAAGCACCATGAATAAAATGTGAACCACCATCAGTCATAAGATATCTAGGGACTCCAAACCTCGGAAAAATAACTTCTTTGAGCATTTTAATAGAAGTGTTATGATCAGCACTACTAGTAGGAATAGCTTCTACCCACTTCGTAACGTAATCAACATCAACTAAAATATGTGTATAACCATAAGAGGCAGGAAAGGGTCCCATATAATCAAAGCCCCAAACATCAAACTGTTCAATAACAAGATAATAATTCATAGGCATTTCTTGACGTCTACTAATATTACCAATTCTTTGACATTCATCACAAGATAAGACAAACTTACGAGCATCCTTGAAGAGAGTAGGCCAATAAAAACCAGATTGCAATACCTTATGTGCAGTTCTATCTCCAGCGTGGTGTCCTCCATAGGATTGAGTGACACTTGCGCAGGATCATTCTGTTCATGCTCAGTGCACGCAATGTCTAATAACACCATCTACTCCTTCTTTATAAAGGTGTGGGTCATCCCAGAAGTAATGTCTTAAATCATAAAAGAACTTTTTCTTTTGCTGGTATGTGAAACTAGGTGGTATAAATTTAGCAACAATGTAATTAGCATAATCAGCATACCAAGGAGCAGTATGAGAAGCATTAACGACTGCTAATTGTTCATCAAGAAAGATATCATCAATAGGAAGTGGGTCATCAAGAACATTCTCCAACCTAGACAAGTTGTCTGCAACGGGGTTCTCAGCTCCCTTTCTATCAATAATATGCAAATCCAATTCTTGGGGCAAGAGAACCCATCTAATGAGTCTAGGCTTAGCATCTTTCTTTTAGATAAGATATTTAATAGCAGCATGATCAGTGTGAATAGTAACTTTGGAATCAACTATATAAGGTCTAAACTTATCACATGCAAACACAACTGCTAAGAACTCTTTTTCAGTAGGTAGTATCAAGAGTTTTACTAGCATACTAGATAACATTCAATTTCTTATCAACTCTCTTCCCTAGAACAACACCTACAGCATAATCACTAGCATCACACATAATTTCAAAGGGTAAATTCCTATCAGGTGGCTGAACAATAGGTGCAGTGATCAAAGCTTTCTTAAGTATTTCAAATGCTTCTACACAATCATCATCAAAAACAAAAGGAATATCTTTTTGCAATAAATTAGTTAGAGGCCTAGAGATTTTAGAAAAGTCCTTAATGAACCTCCTATAAAAACCGGCATGACCAAGGAAACTTCTTATACCTTTTATGTCCTTGGGACATGGCATCTTTTCAATAGCATCAACTTTAGCTTTATCAACTTCAATACCTCTCTCGGAGATCTTGTGCCCCAAGACAATGCCTTCATTAACCATAAAGTGGCACTTTTCCCAATTCAAGACGAGACTAGTGTCTTCGCATCTCTGCAAAACTCGATCAAGGTTGCTCAAGCAATCATCAAAAGAGGATCCATAAACGGAGAACTCATCCATGAATACCTCACAAATGTTTTCACAAAAGTCAGAGAATATAGCCATCATACATCTTTGAAAGGTAGCAGGTGCATTACATAAACCAAAAGGCATACATCTATAAGCAAAAGTATCGAAAGGGCAAGTAAAAGTAGTTTTTGATTGATCCTTTGCTGACACAGGTATTTGGGAGAAACCAGAATAACCATCTAGAAAGTAGAGATGTGTGTGTTTGGATAGTCTTTCTAGCATTTGATCAATAAAAGGTAAAGGGTAATGACCTTTCTTAGTAGCTTTATTTAATTTATAGAAATCAATTACCATCCTATAACCTGTAATAATTCTTTGCGAGATCAATTCATCTTTATCATTAGGAACGACAGTAATACCTCCCTTTTTAGGAACACAATGGACAGGTGAGGGAGTCCTGGACTAGGGGGTGTCCGGACAGCCGGACTATCATTATCCGCCGGACTCCAAGACTACGAAGATAGAAGATTGAAGACTCCGGCTCGTGTCCGGATGGTACTTTCCTTGGTGTGGAAGGTAAGCTTGACAATACGGATATGTAGATCTCCTACCATTGTAACCGACTCTGTGTAACCCTAGCCCTCTCCGGTGTCTATATAAACCGGAGGGTTTTAGTCCGTAGGACAACATACATTACAACAATCATACCATAGGCTAGCTTCTAGGGTTTAGCCTCCTTGATCTCGTGGTAGATCTACTCTTGTACTACCCATATCATCAATATTAATCAAGCGGGGCGAGGGTTTTACCTCCATCGAGAGGGCCCGAACACAGGTAAAACATCGTGTCCCTTGTCTCTGTTACCATCCGCCTAGGCGCACAGTTCGGGACCCCTACCCGAGATCCGCGGTTTGACACCAACATTGGTGCTTTCATTGAGAGTTCCTCGTGTCGTCACCGATAGGCTTGATGGCATCTTCAACCAACGACGCTGTCGGTGGTGAGACTTTTCTTCCGGACAGATCTTACGATTCGGGCCGCCGATCGCGGGCAATTCACTTGGCCATCTGGAGCAGATCGAAGCTTCGCCCTGGCCGTCAGTCGATTTGGAAGCTTAAACTTCACGGCCGATGTCGCGGAGACTTGATCTTGAAGGACTCGAGCCTGACCAAATCGCGCCGCCTTTGTGGCAGCAGGCATAATCTAGCTTTGCCACGAACAATGCCACGGTGGCGCACCGGATCCACTCCGCCATTAGCCCGAGCCAATCGCCTATATCGAGGGCGGTGGATAGACGCCACCGGGGCTTCAACATCCACGGCGATGGGCGAACACCGATCTTGTCCCTCGCGAAACTTCGTGATTCCAAGGCGCGGACTCTCGCCGAACTCCAAACCTCCCGCGCCCCTACCAATCGATCCGGATTGGGCGCGGTTATAAATTCACCGCGCGGACATCTTCCAAAGACTCGCCTTTTGGCGATATCTTGAATTCACTAAAAGCATCTCTCGTTATCGGAGAGTCTGGCGGACTATGGCGGGATGGTTGGGGTTCAGACGACGAAGAAATTGAGCCACCCACCACCCACTTTGTAGCCCTTGTCGATGATCTAACCGACATGCTAGACTATGACTCCAACGACATCGACGCTATGGAAGACGATGCCGGAGACGAAGAAAAAACAGAGCTTATACAGCACGGCAGGACCACCTCATCGTATGACATATATATGGTGGATACCCCAAAGGGGAGCAATAACGAGGACCAACGGGCCGCGGCAGAAGATGACCCCGCCGATAAACGATCAAAACGATGGTGCAGACGCCGCCCTAAGTCCCGCCTCGATGACAACAATGCTCCCAAGGAGCCCGCGATACGGCAGGGCTCACAATCGGACGACGAACATGCAAATAAGCAACCGTCCGAACACGACGAGTCAGATAATCAATCCAAGCCCGGCGAGAACAACAGTCCGGACGACCGTATGCCGGACACGTCGCCGGAGAGCAAAAAACCGGAAAAGACTCGTCGATCTGCAAGAAGCCTAAAGAAGGAAAAGCGGAGGCTCAAAACAGCGGAAGACACACTCGAGAATGAGATGGAGCAAAGTGCTCAAAACCCATGAGACAAATGCGGCAATGGCCACGAATCAAGAGCTACCCGGCGCAAGCTGCTACGAATTGACAGCGAGGCCATAGAGCCTCCACCATCCAAAAATAAAGGGGCTGCCTGGTGGATAGGCGGCGGATGATGAGCCAAATTATGAAAGCGGCGCACACATAAATCCACCAGCGAACTCGGAAGGATAGATGGCCCAGCCAGTCCATCTACGGCCAAAGGAGAAGGCCCCAAGAAGTAAGGCAACACGTCAAGTGTCCGATGATTCGGCACACACAAATACATGGGCGCCGCACACCCACTATGTTTCACCGATGAGGTCTTTGGACCATGAATTCCCAAAGAGGATTTAAACCCATCAACATAGAGGCCTACGATGGAACAACAGACCACAGAGTGCGGATAGAAGATTATATACTACATATACATATGGCGGAGGAGGCGATCTCACGCCATAAAATATCTACCCTCAAGCTCAAAGGGCCAGCCCGTCATTGGCTTAAAAGCCTCCCGAGAAAACAATGTTGGAAGTTGGGAAGAGCTCGAGGGCGCGTTTAGAGCAAATTTTCAAGGGACTTATGTCCGTCCTCCGGATCTGAGATGATCTTAGTCACATAACACAACAGCCCGGAGAGTCGGTAGCGGAATTGCGGAACATGTTCCTTACCAAAAGAACCAAATAGTCATTGTCCGGACGCCGAAGCCTTAGCAGCTTTCAAGCACAATGTCCGAGACGAATGGCTCGCCGAGCACCTCGGTCAAGAGAAACCGAGGACAATGTCCACACCGACAAGCCTCATGACCCTTCTGGCTGGAGAGGATAGCTGGTTAGCAAGATGCAGCACCAATGACCCAAGTACAACCGAGATAAGAGATGGAAGCGGAAAATCACGGTAGCGAGAAAAGAGCAGCGCGGAATAAAGAGAAAAGCCCAAAACCTGGCAAATCAGCGCGGATTTAAAAGCTCATGGCCCAATAATAAAATACAGCCTCTAAAGGATGTCGATTGTGGTGTCCAACTTAAACAAAATTTTGGGTCGGATATGTCAAATCCACAGTACCCGGAAGGCACGCAAATCACACCCACGAGGAATGTTGGGTTTTAAATAGTCCGGCCGACTAAATGCGAATGAAGGGGCTCGACGCGTCAAGCGAAGAAGATAAACCCCACCAGCAGAGCACCGGAAAACAAAAGACTTTCCCACAAGGGGTCAAAGCAGTAAACTCACTTCATGTGATCATACGGAAAAATAGTGCGGCACTTTCTAAAAAGAGCTTCACGCGGTCCAACCCAGCAAACAGTAAAGATTGGATATCTAAACCAATCACTTTCGACCACCTGGACTATTCCAGAAGCGTTCGAAATGCGGGATGGACTCCCCTAATATTGAATCTAGACAGATTACAATTTACTAATGTCCTAATGGACGGAGGCAGCGACTTAAACCTGCTGTATTCAAAAACAGTCCGTAGGATGGGGATAAACCCTGCCAAAATTCGACACAGCCACACTTCCTTCAAAGGAGGCGCTTGAGCCCTTCGCCAAGTGCACGGGCTCCATATTACTAGAAGTCGTGTTCGGATCGCCGAACAATTCTCGACGAGAAAAATTAATTTTTCACATCGTCCCATTTAAAAGTGAATATCAAGCACTCTTGGGACGTAAGGCTTTTGTCCGCCTCAACGCTATACCGCATTCGCGTCTCTTACACTCAAGATGCCCGGTCGCGTGGCGTCATTTCGATCTGAAGGTCACTTAAAGACCCGGACTCGGATAGGCGAATCCGGCGTCGGAGGCTAGGGGCTCCCTAGCCGCATACCCCTTCACTGGGGCTGCGCACAAACAACCGCGGAGTTCATACAAACCCTGCTTTAATTATTTATATTTTTTACATATTTTCCACATGAATTGTTTTAAAACTAAGCGTTCCTCTCTTTCTCTGAGATGAACAATGTGCATACCCATCCGGGATAACGGTAAGCGGAGACACTGGGCAGGCGTGCGATAGGGACCCGTTGTGAGATTCTTTTCAGATTAAGACCTGCGTAAACCTTTTTCTTGTCTCTTGTTGTTATTCTCCTTGGTTTCTTCCTATAGCCAAAGCGAACTGGCGCTTTGGCATCGGCGCGTCGAAGACCATGCCCGTGCACGGACACTAGGGGCTTAGGGCATCGCTCGCCCATTATTATAAAGACCGAACACCTTAGGGAGTGTTGGCGTCTCGAGTTAGGCATTATATGCATCAGCTCGAATCATGTCTTTGGTCAAATGTTGGGTTTGCCCGGCTCCTGTGTTTTGCTGCCTTACGTTCCGTATCATCGGCTAACGCGGCACCGGAGAACTCTGCGATTGTGCCCCGATTAATTTGGCGAGCACCTCGATGAAAGCCGAAAACCGATCATGTCATGATCTGGAGACTGGTCGACCACTCGATCGACTACGGAATGTTTAGAATTTCGCTTTGACGAAGGACCGTTTTCGGTCGAGGCACTTACGCACCGAATCGCAGATGTGCGGTGCCACGAGGCTATATCGTAGCCCCACCCTCGAGCTCCATTGGCTAAGTGAAAGTGATAAAACATTATAGTCCGGATTGCCTAGTTCGCTCGCTACCACCTCCTTAAGCAGGGGCGGAGACGTCGGATTAAGTGTGGCGCTATTTTGCGAACACCCCGCACCTTGTGCGTGGGGCTCAAGAGCGCCATCTTTCAAGTTATACAAAAGTATATCGAGCGGCCGCATAGGAGAAGTTTTACTACTTGGGCGCACAAGTATAAAAAGCGGTTATAACATAATCATCGATTTACAAACTAATGCGTTCATTTGAGCGTTACATTCTTCGACATCTGCGACTCTATTACACGAGCACCACGCATAACTTCCCGAAATAGTGCTCGGCGAGGCCGGTCTCCATCGAACCTGGCGGCAATAGCGGTGGCGTCCATCTACGGACAATGCGCCTTCACACGGGCAAGAGCCATCCGCGCCCTCTATGCAGCCGACCGCTTCATCTCCTTTATATGCGGCACCGCCCCAAGGAATTGCTGTAGTAAGTCAAGTAGCTCGTCGCCTTGGACCTCTCTCGGCGGACATGGGCCACGATGTCGATCATGGCAAGTCCGGACAACCTATTTAGCTCGGCCCATTCGACCAATCGGTCTCATCAATGGAAGGGGCGATCCGGTTGTGGAATTGAGACCAATATAGCTCTTAGTCTCGTGATCCTCCCGGCTCGGAAGTGCTTAGCGGCATCACCGCACTTGCAGCTAAGTCCATATACGGATCCTCCGGACCCCACAGTCGCTCAAATTGAGCATACTTTGCATCCATAAAACGGCGACGTAGCAGAAAAGGCTTGCCAGCCACGATCTCTCCGGCCCGCAGTTCCTCCTTCATAGCCCGCATTGCAGAGCGGGCATCCTTGGCTTCGGCGGTGGCCTTCTTCAGGTCTTCCCGCTCCGATAAGCGCTCCTTTTCGAGAGCCTCATTGCGGTCGGTAGCATCCTTTAATTTCATGGCCAATTCAGCCACCTCCGCCCTGCTTAGGCAGTGCGCAGCCTTTTCGGCTTTTAACTCCTCGGCCGCCCTCGAGGCAGCCGCGTCACTCCTTCGGGCTTGCTCCTTAGCTAGAGCAAGTTCAGCCCGAAGGCTCTCCACAGCTGCAGCACCGTCTGTACAAATGCATATAATTTATTAGAGGGAGGCTTCAACCCCCTTAATAAAGCGACTGCGGAGAACTATTTTACCTTGCGACTCGTCAAGTCGCCCGTTGACAAGCGCGATGTCCGCATCTGCCAAGTCAAGTTGCCGATTTAATTCGGCCAACTCACTAGTCTGGCTAGCCCCCGGACCATCCGCCACCTGCATAGGAAAGACGGATTTCATTACTTCAGATTTCGATCCTCGGTACGATGTCGTTTCCGACAACCTCTCGAGTCTCGGGGCTACTATCTATCTGAGCGCATTTTTATATGCAAAACTGTTAAAAGACAAAGGGTGCGCCATTTTCGCATACCTCAAATCCCTTGACAAACTCATGGCGGCATTACATAATCCGCTTTCGGTAGACGAAATCCTTCAATCACCATGCGCATTAACACACGATGATCTTACGAAATGGGCGCCCTCTCAAGCAGATTCTTGATCCTCCGGCGGACACTAGTAGGTGCGAACTCTCCGCCCCTCCGGACTCGGGGATACCCTCTGTGATGACACTTGGGTTACTTTGCCTCATCTGGCGGGCCATGCAGACGGAGGCGTATCGCTCTCCATCATCTCCGGAAGAAGGTCCCGAAGATGAACTCATCGAGAAGGCTGCGAGATCCGAACTGCAAATATAAATATTTGGTTACCCTGAAGCACAAATGAAGGTATTTCCTTACTAATTAACTTCCTCTTTCATACACGGCTCGTTGGAGGCTGGTCCTTGGCGATGATTGCGCGTCCGGATTCTCTCGGACGCCGGACCAGTGAGATTTCTTCCCATGCTTAGGGGCTTTGGCCTCCGGATCTTGAGGCGGTCCTCTTTCCCTGAATGGAGGGGTTCTTAGTCCCTCCCTCTTCTGTTGCCCTTTGGGCGAAATATTAGCTCCTCTATTTTCCCCATCGCCTTATACGTGGCGCGACCTCCAACATTCGACCAGCCACGGGCTCGGTCACGGTCTCGGGAGGGGGGCGGACACCTTATCAGCCTTGATCGCGCCACCCATTCTCAGAAGAACAAAGGGTCAGAGGCGAACTCGAGAAAGGCATACAAAGCAGAATGTCCGGACTACGAGCTATTTACCCGAGTATCCGGCGATCGCGGCTTAGGCTGCGTCCTCGCTGAATCCGGACACGCCACTGCGGTCGAAGAACAGCTTGTACATCTCCATGGGTGTCGCACCCATAAAGTGTTGGAGAATCGAGGTCCCTCGGATTAAACTCCCATAGGCAGAGAGGGCGGCGTTTGCGAGGCGGAAGATGCACGATTAGCATAACTTTGCATCACCTTGGTGGTCGATCTCCCTCGCTTGGAGGTCTCGAATCCGGCCCTGCAGTGAGGGCACGTCCTCGGACGGCCCCCAGTTGAGCCCTTGGTTGACCCACGACATCAGTTGGCGTGGAGGTCCCGGGCGGAATGAGGGCGGCGCCTTTTGCCTGCTGCCCCTTGGAGCGGTGATGTAGAACCACTCCTGCTGCCACAGTCCAAGTTCCTCTTGGAAGGAACCCTCGGGCCACGGGGCATCGACCTTTTGCTTATGGTCGCCCGCCAAGACTCCGCTGACGCCCCGATCATCTTGGCTCTACCTTGAAGGTCTTGACCATAGGCCAAAGTGGGGAATGACGGAGGAAGGCTTCGTGAGCGATAATGAATGCGGAGATATGGAGGATGGACTCGGAGCCAAGTCGTGAAAGTCCAGCCCATAGTAGAATAGGAGCCCTCTCACGAAGGGATCCGTCGGGAAGCCTAAACCCCGACGGAGGTGGGATACGAAAACAACGTATTCACCGGGCTCGGGGGCGGGCACGGCCTGCCCTTGGGCAGGCAACTGTCTTGAAACCTCGAGGCGGTGCTTGGCCTCACGCAACTTCAATATGTCCTCCTCCGTGACGGAGGAGGGCATCCACCGGCCCTGGAGGTCGGAGCCGGACATGGTTGAGGGTCCGAAGTGCTCGAATCTGAAGCTCTGGGTGTTGGCACTGAGAGCGGGGAATGGATTCGATGCGAGATTGAAGAACAAGGGCGGAGCCTTGGTCCTCTTATAAAGGGGAAGAAATACCAAGGGCCGTCTCCGTGACCGTTTGGGGTTCCCCTTCGATAGAGGAGGTGTGGCGACGGGAACGGTTAGGTTACCCACACACGTATTGATGAGGATCCCGGAATAAGGGGAACACGATCTCAGCTTCGACAAGACGTGCCAAGGAAACCGCTTCGCTAAAACGTGCTGAGGTGGAATAGTAAAAAAACGATTCAAACAAAGGCTTGGTAGCGGTGTGATGTCATGCCGCATAATACGTCATCAGATTGAGCTAGTGTATATTTTATTCTCTCTACGGTGGAATGTGGAAATTATTTTTGCAGAGCCGGACACTATCCTGGTGTTCATGATCTTCTCTGGATTATTCAAGGGAGGAACCCGCCTTGCAATGCCGAACATTATGCGCTACCGGACTTATCGTCATTGAAGGCTGGTTAGGGGCTCTTGAGGAGTCTGGACTAGGGGTGTCCGGACAGCCGGACTATCATTATCCGCCGGACTCCAAGACTACGAAGATAGAAGATTGAAGACTCGGCTCGTGTCCGGATGGTACTTTCCTTGGCGTGGAAGGCAAGCTTGGCAATCTGGATATGTAGATCTCCTACCATTGTAACCGACTCTGTGTAACCCTAGCCCTCTCCGGTGTCTATATAAACCAGAGGGTTTTAGTCCGTAGGACAACATATATTACAACAATCATACCATAGGCTAGCTTCTAGGGTTTAGCCTCCTTGATCTCGTGGTAGATCTACTCTTGTACTACCCATATCATCAATATTAATCAAGCAGGACGTAGGGTTTTACCTCCATTGAGAGGGCCCGAACCTGGGTAAAACATCGTGTCCCTTGTCTCCTGTTACCATCCGCCTAGACGCACAGTTCGGGACCCCCTACCCGAGATCCCCCGGTTTTGACACCGACAACAGGGCTTACCCAATCACTATCAGCAACTGGATAAATTATACCTGCCTCAAGGAGCTTTAGTATCTCCTTTCTTACCACTTCTTTCATCTTGGGATTCAGTCGTTGTTGAGGATGTCTAACTGGTTTGGCACCTGAAAGTGCAACTATCCCTAGGTGGTTTTGGTAATTAATAACAACATATAGCTCATTGAGCTAATGCTATTCCAAGACTATTATTTCAGGAAAGCTCAATGAATGGCATGGCATGAATGATGGAAGTGGATCCCTCAAAATACTAAGGACAAAGGATTGGCTCAAGCTCAAAAGCTCAAGACTCTTCATTTTACATTTTAGTGATCCAAGATCACATTGAGTCTATAGGAAAAGCCAATACTATCAAGGAGGGATGAGGTGTTGCTTAATGAGCCTCTTGCTTCATGTGCTTAGTGATATGCTCCAAAACCCTCAACTACTTTCCCACATCCACAAATGACCTAAACCCAAAGCCAAAATCGGTCACACCGAAACTTCCTATCCGGTGCCACCGATTCCAAAAGTCATAGCCACTGCCACAAACCCTAAGCAAATCGGTCTTACCGATAGGGATCTCGGTCTCACCGAGATGGTTTTGCAATCTCTCTTTTTCCCTTCGGAACATTTCGGTCTAACCGAAGTGAGCGATCGGTCCCACCGAGATTGCAATGTAAACTCTCTGTTTCCTTTTTGCAACATTTCGATCTCACTGAAAAGAGCAAATCGGTCCCACCGAGTTTACCTAACCAACTCTCTGGAAAGCTTATTACCAAATCGGTCTCACCAAGTTCGTGTAATCGGTCTTACCAAGATTACGTTATGCCCTAACCCTAATCGAATCGGTCTCATCGAGATGCATGTCGGTCCCACCGAAAATCACTAGCGGTCACTAGGTTTACTAAATCGGTCCGACCGAGTTTAACAATTCGGTCCCACCGAGTTTGGTAAATTGTGTGTAACGGTTAGATTTTGTTTGGAGGCTATATATACCCCTCCACCTCCTCTTCATTCGTGGAGAGAGCCATCAGAACAAACCTACACTTCCAACTTACCATTTCTGAGAGAGAACCACCTACTCATGTGTTGAGACCAAGATATTCCATTCCTACCATATGAATCTTGATCTCTAGCCTTCCCCAAGTTGCTTTCCACTCAAATCTTCTTTCCACCAGATCCAAACCCATTGAGAGAGACTTGAGTGTTGGGGAGACTATCATTTGAAGCACAAGAGCAATGAGTTCATCATCAACGCACCATTTGTTACTTCTTGGAGAGTGGTGTCTCCTAGATTGGCTAGGTGTCACTTGGGAGCCTCCGACAAGATTGTGGAGTTGAACCAAGGAGTTTGTAAGGGCAAGGAGATCGCCTACTTCGTGAAGATCTACCGCTAGTGAGGCAAGTCCTTCGTGGGCGACGGCCATGGTGGGATAGACAAGGTTGCTTCTTCATGGACCCTTCTTGGGTGGAGCCCTCCGTGGACTCGCGCAATCGTTACCCTTCGTGGGTTGAAGTCTCCATCAACGTGGATGTACGATAGCACCACCTATCAGAACCACGCCAAAAACTTCCGTGTCTCCAATTGCGTTTGAATCCTCCAAACCCTTCCCTTTATTTCTTGCAAGTTGCATGCTTTAATTTCCGCTGCCTATATACTCTTTGCATGTTTGCTTGAATTGTGTGATGATTACTTGACTTGTCCTAAAGTAGCTAAAATCTGCCAAACTCTAAAATTGGGAAAAGGTTAAGTTTTTATTGGTCAAGTAGTCTAATCACCCCCCCTCTAGACATACTTCAAGGTCCTACAAGTGGTATCAGAGCTTTGGTCTCCATTTGCCTTGATTTCCATAGCTTTTGGTGGTCATAGCCTTGGTTTCACAACCTAGGAGAGTATGGCGTCTAGCGAGGGAAATTATCACCGTAGAGGTCCTTACTTTGATGGTACAAATTTTGCTAGTTGGAAGCATAAGATGAAAATGCATATTCTTGGACATAACCCCACCGTTTGGGCAATTATTTGTATTGGATTGCAAGGTGAATTTTTTGATGGGAGAGAACCAAACCGTGAAGCTAATGCGGAAGAATTGAAGATGCTGCAATACAACGCCCAAGCTTGTGATATCATCTTCAACGGATTGTGCCCCGAAGAATTCAACAAAATCAGTCGTCTTGAGAATGCAAAGGAAATTTGGGATACTTTGATTGATATGCGCGAAGGTACCGAGTCTGTCAAGGAATCCAAGTTGGATGTGCTCCAAAGTCAGCTTTACAAGTTCAAAATGAAGGATGGTGGAGGTGTCGCTGAAATGTACTCTAGGCTTGCTCTTATCACAAATGAGATTGCCGGCTTAGGGAGTGAAGAGATGACCGAAAAATTCATCATCAAGAAGATCTTAAGAGCATTGGATGGAAAGTATGATACCGTGTGCACATTGATTCAAATGATGCCAAACTACAAAGATCTCAAGCCAACGGAAGTCATTGCAAGGATTGTTGCTCATGAGATGTCACTCAAGGATAAGGAGGAACTTCACAACAAGTCAAGTGGTGCTTACAAAGCCTCAAGTGAAGCCCCCACATCATCAAGTGAGAAACCAACCTTCAATGAAGAATTGAGCTTAATGGTGAAGAACTTCAACAAATTCTACAAGAGTAGAAGCAAAGAAAGAAGCTCCAAATCAAGGTCTTACAATGACAAGAGATCTTCTAGCCGTGGGTGAAATTGCTACAATTGTGGGAGACCCGGACACTACTCCAATGAGTGTACGGCACCCTACAAAAGAAGAGAAGATTCTCCAAGAAGAAGGAGCAAAAGAGAAGAATCACCACCAAGAGAGAGGAGGAGTAGAGATGATCGTTATGAGCGAAGACCCTCACGGAGAAGCAAGGATTAGGAAAGGAAGGACAAGTCATCAAGGAGCTACACAAAGCGAAGACATCAAGCTCATGTTGGTGAATGGGTATCGGCTCCGACTCGACAATCACTCAGAGAGAAGCTATCACTCCGACTCGAATATACTCAAGATGAAGGTGTTGCGGTCTAGCACTTGTGTCAACCAACTCCTCGACATATTTGATTCACCAAATGAAGGTGTTGGAAGATGCTTCATGGCCAAAGGTCCAAAGGTAACACATCCAGTATGTTGATTTCAATAGTGATGAACATGACTTGCTTGTGGATGATGATTTACTTGTTGACAACTCTAGTGATGAATACTATGATGAAAGCGTCAATTAATCATGCTAATCATGCTAAAACGAATGACAATGATAAGGAGAAGATTGAGCTTCTAACTAAAGAATTAAACTCTCTTAAGTTGGCTCATGAAACTATCTACGAAGATCATCGAGAACTTTTAAGGGCTCATGAGAAGTTACGCTTTGAAAAGCTCAATCTTGAGCAAGAGCATGAGTTCTTAAAAGCAATCAATGATGATCTTCACAAGATAAGTTCTTCTTACATTGCCAAGCGTTTACTCTTATCTACTTACATGCCTCAAGTCAAGTCTAGTAACAAGTACAAGAAAGATACTTCCTCTAGTAGCAAAAATAATAATGTCAAATCCAATATTGTTGCTTCTAGTAGTTCTCTTGATTCCACTAATGATTCTCTTAGCCAAGTTACACTTGAGCAAGAAAATAGCTTATTGAAGGGAATTATAGGGAAAGGTGTTTACAAGAGCCTTGCCGGGAGCAAGCAATTCGAGGAAATTGTTGTTGGGGAACGTTGCAGAAAATTAAAATTTTTCCTACGGTTTCACCAAGATCCATCTATGAGTTCATCTAAGCAACGAGTAACGGGAGAGAGTTTGCATCTACATACCACTTGTAGATCGCGTGCGGAAGCTTGCTTGGTGATGATGGAGTCGTACTCGAGCGTGATTCAGATCACCGATGCCAAGTCTGAGCGGACAGCACCTCCGCGTTCAACACACGCGGGACGGCGGCGTCTCCTCCTTCTTGATCCAGCAAGGGGAAGGAGAGGTTGAGGAAGACGGCACCACCGGCAAAGACGACGGCGTGGTGATGGTGGTGATGCAAGATACTCAAGCAGGCTTCGCCGAGCTCTACGGAGGAGGAGATGTGTTGGGGAGGGAGGGCTGCGCCTTGGGAGATGTGTACAGCAGCCCCTCCCCCCTTTATATAGGCCCCCGGTGGCGGCCCCTAGAGATCCAATCTCAAGGGGGGCGGCCAAGGGGTGGAGTGCCCCCAAGCCGGTGGGCGCCCCCCCCTAGGGTTTCAACCCTAGGCGCGAGGGTGGGCCTAGGGGCGCACCAGCCCCTGTGGGCTGGTTCCTTCCCCTATGGCCCATGGGGCCCTCCGGATGGGTGGCCCCACCGGTGGACCCCGGGACCCTTCCGGTGGTCGTGCTTGCTGCCAGTAACCCGAAACTTTCCGATGGCGAAACACCACTTCCTATATATTATTCTTTACCTCCGGACCCTTAGGAACTCCTCGTGACGTCCGGGATCTCATCCGGACTCGAACAACATTCGTATTCACATACTAGTCTTCCTACTAACCCTAGCGCCACCGAACCTTAAGTGTGTAGACCCTACGGGTTCGGGAGACACGCAGACATGACCGAGGCGACTCTCGGGCAATAACCAACAGCGGGATCTGGATACCCATGTTGGCTCCCACATGCTCCTCGATGATTTCATCGGTTGAACCACGATGTCGAGGATTCTATCAAACCACGTATGCAATTCCTTTGTCAATCGATGCGTTACTTGCCCGAGACTCGATCGTCGGTATCCCAATACCTCGTTCAGGTCTCGTTACCGCAAGTCACTTTACTCATCCGTAATGCATGATCCGTGGCCAACACCTTGGTCACATTGAGCTCATTATGATGATGCATTACCGAGTGGGCCAGAGATACCTCTCCGTCATACGGAGTGACAAATCGATCTCGATCCATGTCAACCCAACAGATACTTTCGGAGACACCGTAATGCACCTTTATAGTCACCCGATTCGTTGTGACGTTTGATACACCCAAGGCACTCCTACGGCAACCGGAGTTACACGATCTCATGGTCGAAGGAATAGATACTTGACATTGGCAAAGCTTCTAGCAAGCGAACTATACGATCTTTTATGCTAAGCTTGTGATTGGGTCTTGTCCATCACATCATTCTCCTAATGATGTGATCCGTTATCAACGACATCCAATGTCCATAGTCGAAACCATGACCATCTATTGATCAACGGGCTAGTCGACTAGAGGCTCACTAGGGACATATTGGGGTCTAAGTGTTCACGTGTATTATGATTTCGGATAACACGCTTATAGCATGAACAAAAGACAATTATCATGAACATTGAAATATAATAATACTTTTATTATTGCCTCTAGGGCATATTTCCAACAGTCTCCCACTTGCACTAGAGTCACTAATCTAGTTACATTGTGATGAATCGAACACCCATAGAGTTACGGTGTTGATCATGTTTTGCACGCGAGAGAGGTTTAGTCAGCGGATCTGCGACATTCAGATCCGTGTGCACTTTGCAAATCTCTATGTCTCCATCTTGAACATTTTCACGGATGGAGTTGAAGCGGCGCTTGATGTGCTGGTCTTCTTGTGAAACTGGGCTCCTTTGCAAGGGCAATAGCTCCGGTGTTGTCACAGAAGAGTTTGATCGGCCCGACGCATTGGGTATGACTCCTAGGTCGGTGATGAACTCCTTCACCCAAATTGCTTCATCGCTGCCTCCGAGGCTGCCATGTACTCCGCTTCACACGTAGATCCCGCCACGACGCTCGCTTGCGGTTGCACCAGCTTCTTGCTCCACCATTCAACATATACACGTATCCGGTTTGTGACTTAGAGTCATCGGATCCGAGTCGAAGCTAAGCGTCGGCGTAGCCTTTCTGACGAGCTCTTCGTCTCCTCCATAAACGAAACATGTCCTTTGTCCTTTTCGGTGCCGGGATATTCTTGACCGCTGTCCGGTGTTCCTTGCGGGATTACTTTGGTATCTTGCAACCAAACTTACGGCAAGGTTTACATCAGTCAGTACACAGACATGGCATACATAATAGATCCTATGGCTGAAGCATAGGGATGACACTCATCTCTTCTTTATCTTTTGCCGTGGTGGGTGGTGAGCCGAGCTCGATTTCACACCTTGTAACATAGGCAAGAACCCTTCTTGGACTGATCCATTTTGAACCTCTTCAAAATTTTATCAAGGTATGTGCTTTGTGAAAGACCTATGAGGCGTCTCGATCTATCCCTATAGATCTTGATGCCTAATATATAAGCAGCTTCTCCAAGGTCCTTCATTGAAAAACACTTGTTCAAGTAGGCCTTAATGCTGTCGAAGTTTTGTATCATTTCCCATCAAGAGTATGTCATCTACATATAATAGGAGAAATGCTCTGAGCTCCCACTCACTTTCTTGTAAACGCAGCTTCTCCATAAGTCTGCGTAAACTAACGCTTTGATCATCTCATTAAGCGAATGTTCCAACTCGAGATGCTTGCACCAGTCCATAAATGGATCATTGGAGCTTGCATACTTTGTTAGCGTTCGAGGATCGACAAAACCTTCCGCTGCATCATATACAGCTCTTCCTTAAGATGTCCGTTAAGGAATGCCGTTTTGGCGTCCATCGCCATATCTCATAATCATAGTATGCGGCAATTGCTAACATGATTGGACGGACTTAAGCTTCGCCACGGAGAGAATGTCTCGTCGTAGTCAATCCCTTGAACTTGTCGATAACCCTTAGCGACAAGTCGAGCTTTATAAATGGTGACATTTCCATCGCGTCCGTCTTCTTCTTAAAAATCCATTTATTTTCTATCGCTCGCCGATCATCGGGCAAGTCTGTCAAAGTCCATACTTTGTTTTCATACATGGATTCTATCTCGGATTTCATGGCCTCAAGCCATTTGTTGGAATCGGGTCCGCCATCGCTTCTTCATAGTTGAAGGTTCATTGTTGTCTAGCAACATGATTTCCATGACAGGTTGCCGTACCACTCAGTGCGGAGCGTGTCCTTGTGGACCTTGAAGTTCGGTAGTAACTTGATCCAAGTATCTTGATCATCATCAATGATTTCCTCTTGATGGGTGTGGGCATTACAGAGCGGTTTCTGCGCGGCACCACTTTCCCGTTCGAGAGGTAGTACTTCATCGAGTTCTACTTTCCTCCCACTTACTTCTTTCGAGAGAAACTCTTTCTCTAGAAAGCATCCGTTCTTAGCAACAAAGACTTTGCCTTGGATCTTAAGTAGAAGGTATACCCGACAGTTTCCTTAGGGTATCCTATGAATCGCATTTTCCGACTTGGGTTCGAGCTTTTCAGGTTGAAGTTTCTTGACATAAGCATCGCATCCCCAAACTTTCGAAGCGACGACTTAGGTTTCTTCCCAAACCATAATTCATACGGTGTCGTCTCAGCGGTTTAGGCGGAGCCCTATTTAAAGTGAATGTAGCTGTCTCTAGGCGTATCCCCAAAATGATAGTGGTAAATCGGTAAGAGACATCATAGACCGCACCATATCCAATAGAGTGCGACACGACGTTCGGACACACCGTTTATTTGAGGTGTTCAGCGGCGTGAGTTGTGAAACGATTCCACATTTTCTTAAGTGTGTGCCAAATTCGTGACTTAAATATTCTCCTCCACGATCGATCGTAGGAACTTTATCTTTCGGTCACGTTGATTCTCCACCTCACTCTGAAATTCCTTGAACTTTTCAAAGGTCTCGGACTTGTGTTTCATTAAGTAGACATACCCATATCTACTCAAGTCGTCGTGAGAGTGAGAACATAACGATATCCTCCATGAGCCTCAACGCTCATTGGACCGCATACATCGGTATGTATGATTTCCAACAAGTTGGTTGCTCGCTCCATTGTTCGGAGAACGGAGTCTTGGTCATTTGCCTAAGAGGCATGGTTCGCATGTGTCAAACGATTCATAATCAAGAGACTCTAAAGTCCATCGGCATGGAGTTTCTTCATGCGCTTGACACCAATGTGACCAAGGCGGCGATGCCACAAGTATGTGGGACTATCGTTATCAACTTTACATCTTTTGGCATCCACACTATGAACATGTGTAATATTACGCTCGAGATTCATTAAGAATAAACCATTTACCATCGGAGCATGACCATAAAACATATCTCTCATATAAATCGAACAACCATTATTCTCGGACTTAAATGAGTAGCCATCTCGTATCAAGCGAGATCCGGATACAATGTTCATGCTCAAACTTGGCACTAAATAACAATTATTGAGGTTTAAAACTAATCCCGTAGGTAAATGTAGAGGCAGCGTGTCGACGGCGATCACATCGACTCTGGAACCATTCCCGACGCGATCGTCACCTCGCCCTTCGCCGATCTCCGTTTATTCCGCAGCTCTGCTGTGAGTTACAAATATGAGCAACGGCACGGTATCAAATACCTGGGAGTTACTACGAGTCTTGGTAAGGTACACATCAATTACATGTATATCAAATATACCTTTGGTGTTGCCGGCCTTCTTATCCGCTAAGTATTTGGGGCAGTTCCGCTTCAAATGACCCTTCCCTTGCAATAAAAGCACTCGGTCTCGGGCTTGGGTCCATTCTTTGACTTCTTCCCGCAGCAGACTTACGGGCGCGGCAACATCCTTGCCGTCCTTCTTGAAGTTCTTCTTACCCTTGCCTTTCTTGAACTTAGTGGTCTTATTGACCATCAACACTTGATGTTCCTTTTGATTTCAGCCTCTGCTGACCTCGGCATCGAGAACACTTCAGAATGGTCTTTACCATCCCCGCATGTTGTAGTTCATCACGAAGCTCTTGTAGCTTGGTGGGAGCGATGGAGGATTCTGTCAATGACCGCCTCATCCGGGAGGTTTATGTTCATTTGGGTCATACGGTTGTGCAACCCGGACATCTTGAGGATGTGCTCACCGATGAACTGTTTTCCTCCATCTTACAAGCTGTAGAACTTGTCGAGACATCATATCTCTCGACCGGGCATGAGCTTGGAAAACTAGTTTCAGCTCTTGAACATCTCATATGCTCCGTGATGCTCAAAACGCTTTTGGAGCCCGGTTCTAAGCTGTAGAGCATGCCGCCCGAACGAGGGAGTAATCATCGAACGAGTCCGCGCAGACGTTCAAATCGTCTTGCAAAGTCTTTGGGAGAACAGTGGGTCACCTAACGGTGCTTCTAGGACATCTTGTTTCTTGGCAGCTATGAGGATGATCCTCGGGTTAGGACCCGATCCGTATAGTTGCTGCCATCATCTTTCAGCTTGGTTTTCTCTAGGAAGCGTTGAAGTTCATGTTGACATTAGCGTTGGCCATTGATCTACAAGACATATTTGCAAAGGTTTTAGACTAAGTTCATGATAATAAAGTTCTTTAATCAAAATTACGAACTCCCACTTAGATTAGACATCCTCCGGTCATCTAAGTGTTACACGATCCGAGTCGACTAGCCCGTGTCCGATCATCACGTGAGACGGACTAGTCATCATCGGTGAACATCTTCATGTTGATCGTATCTTTCATACGACTCGTGCTCGACCTTTCGGTCTCCGTGTTCGAGGCCATGTGCGCACATGCTAGGCTCGTCAAGTTAACCCTAAGTGTTTTCATTTGTGTAAATCATCTTACACCCGTTGTATGTGAGCGTAAGGATCCATCACACCCGATCATCACGTGGTGCTTAGAAACGATTTAACTGTAGCATCGGTGCACGTTAGGGAGAACACTTCTTGAAATTTTATAAGGGATCATCTTATTTACTACCGTCGTCCTAAGTAAACAAGATGTAAAAACATAATAAACATCACATGCAATTATATATAGTTGTGACATGATATGGCCAATATCATCAAGCTCCATTGATCTCCATCTTGGGGCTCCATGATCACCTTGTCACCGCTTGACACCATGATCTCCATCATCATGATCTCCATCATCGTGTCTTCATGAAGTTGTCGCTAACGACTACTTCTACTTCTATGACTAACGCGTTTAGTAATGAAGTAAAGTAGTTTACATGGCGTTCTTCAATGACACGCAGGTCATACAAAAAATAAAGACAACTCCTATGGCTCCTGCGGTTGTCATACTCATCGACATGCAAGTCGTGAATCCTATTACAAGAACATGATCTCATACATCACAATTCAACATTCATCACAACTTCGGCCATATCACATCACATGATCAATCGCTGCAAAAACAAGTTAGGCGTCCTCTAGTTGTTGTTGCATCTTTTACGTGGCTGCGATTGGGTTCTAGCAAAACGTTTTCTTACCTACGAATCACCTGGCGTGATTTTGTCAACTTCTATTTACCCTTCATAAGGGCCTGTTCATCGAATCCGCTGCAACTAAAGTGGGAGAGCAGACACCCGCCAGCCACCTTATGCAACTAGTGCATGTCGATCGGTGGAACCGGTCTCACGTAAGCGCGTGTAAGGTTGGTCGGGCGCTTCATCCCACAATACCGTTGAGCAAGAAAAGACTAGTAGGGGCAAGTAAGATGACAAGATCAGCGCCCACAACAAATTTGTGTTCTACTCGTGCAATAGAGAACTACGCATAGACCTAGCTCATGATGCCTTTGTTGGGGAGCGTTGCGAGAAAATTAAAATTTTTCCTACGGTTTCACCAAGATCCATCTATGAGTTCATCTAAGCAACGAGTAGCGGAGAGAGTTTGCATCTACATACCACTTGTAGATCGCGTGCGGAAGCTTGCTTGGTGATGATGGAGTCGTACTCGAGCGTGATTCAGATCACCGATGCCAAGTCTTGAGCGGACAGCACCTCCGCGTTCAACACACGACGGGACGGCGGCGTCTCCTCCTTCTTGATCCAGCAAGGGGAAGGAGAGGTTGAGGAAGACGGCACCACCCCAAAGACGACGGCGTGGTGATGGTGGTGATCAAGATACTCGGCGTGGCTTCCCGAGCTCTACGGAGGAGGAGATGTGTTGGGAGGGAGGGCTGCGCCTTGGGAGATGTGTACAGCCCCCCCCCCCCCTTTATATAGGCCCCAGGTGGCGGCCCCTAGAGATCCAATCTCAAGGGGGGCGGCCAAGGGGTGGAGTGCCCCCAAGCCGGTGGGCGCCCACCCCTAGGGTTTCAACCCTAGGCGCGGGGTGGGCCTGGGGCGCACCAGCCCCGTGGGCTGGTTCCTTCCCCTATGGCCCATGGGGCCCTCCGGGATGGGTGGCCCCACCGGTGGACCCAGGACCCTTCCGGTGGTCCGTGCTTTGCCAGTAACCCCAAACTTTCCGATGGCGAAACACCACTTCCTATATATTATTCTTTACCTCCGGACCCTTAGGAACTCCTCGTGACGTCAGGGATCTCATCAGGGACTCGAACAACATTCGTATTCACATACTAGTCTTCCTACTAACCCTAAGCCACCGAACCTTAAGTGTGTAGACCCTACGGGTTGGAGACACGCAGACATGACCGAGGCGACTCTCGGGCAATAACCAACAGCGGGATCTGGATACCCATGTTGGCTCCCACATGCTCCTCGATGATTTCATCGGTTGAACCACGATGTCGAGGATTCTATCAAACCACGTATGCAATTCCCTTTGTCAATCGATGCGTTACTTGCCCGAGACTCGATCGTCGGTATCCCAATACCTCGCGGTCTCCTTACATCGCAAGTCACTTTACTCGCATCAGTAATGCATGATCCGTGGCCAACACCTTGGTCACATTGAGCTCATTATGATGATGCATTACCGAGTGGGCCCAGAGATACCTCTCCGTCATACGGAGTGACAAATCGATCTCGATCCATGTCAACCCATGAGATACTTTCGGAGACACCTGTAATGCACCTTTATAGTCACCCGATTCGTTGTGACGTTTGATACACCCAAGGCACTCCTACGGCAACCGGAGTTACACGATCTCATGGTCGAAGGAATAGATACTTGACATTGGCAAAGCTTCTAGCAAACGAACTATACGATCTTTTATGCTAAGCTTGTGATTGGGTCTTGTCCATCACATCATTCTCCTAATGATGTGATCCGTTATCAACGACATCCAATGTCCATAGTCAGAAACCATGACCATCTATTGATCACAACGGGCTAGTCAACTAGAGGCTCACTAGGGACATATTGGGGTCTAAGTGTTCACACGTGTATTATGATTTCGGATAACACGGTTATAGCATGAACAAAAGACAATTATCATGAACATTGAAATATAATAATACTTTTATTATTGCCTCTAGGGCATATTTCCAACAATTGTACGCAAGCAAGGAAGGCACCGGAAGAATCAAGGTGTTGGTTTTGAACGAAAGTTTAATGCCAATGGAGTTGAGTGGGAAAAAAATCAATACCCCAAGACGAAGTTTGTTCCTCAACAAGAGAAGTATGATCCTACTTCCTTCAAAGGAACACAAGCTCAAGATGATCTTCCACCACAAGACCACAAGAACAAAGGCAAGGACAAGCTTCAAGAAGAGATTGATGCATTTGAAGAAGCACCTAAAGCCTCGTTCAAGTGGGTCCCCAAGACTACGTCAAGTTCTACTTCATCAAGTACAACTACAACTCCAAGGATTACCATCAAGATGATGTGGATCCTGAAGAAGAAGAACTAGAGAGTTCTTGAGGGTGACTCCGCCAACATTCTTCACTCATATCATTTTGGCAAGAACAAGTGCAATCAACTTCCACATCTTGCACTAGTTCAAGGAGTCACAAACCCTCATGTTGGTAAGACAAGGGACAAGGTAACCTAATGATTTCATGGACATCATCTTGTGTGTGCATCACTCTATGTCTATGGATATTCTTGTTTGTTCCTTGTGGGACTAACCCATGTAGGTAAGTTGAAAGTGCAACTCACTCCAAAGGATTGCTCCAAATGATCTACATCAACATTGAGCATTTACATCTTCAACACCTACATGAAGTCATCATCGACAAAACCCAAGGTTAGTTCATCCCTCTAAGGGGGGATCTCACATCTAGGGGGAGCTTAACTCTAAGAAATGAGTCAAAGCAACTCTAATGGTGTGAACACATTAATGCATTATGTAAAAGTGGTAACCCCACTTGAGCTTAAACGATGAGTATGACCTATGATCAAATGTTCTCATTTGACTCCTAAGTCAATATACTCATATATAGATGACCTAGTCATCGCCAATTGTTTGATAGATGCTACAATTGGTTGTGCATGCTTTGCCACATATTTCACTTGCTATCTTATTGTGTGAGCATGTTGGTGCATATTTTGCTCATTCAAGGACATCCACTTGTTCTTTTGATTGTTTGGTTTCTTTTCCTTTTGCCAAGTGGATGGACAAGAATGCTTAAGAACCTTCTTTAGCTATATATGTTTTTCTCATCTCAAACTCTATTCATGCTACATCACAAAATTTGATCAAGTCAGATTCGAACCACTCTGTGTGAGAAGCACTTTCGAGTCCCGATTAAGTCATAGACTTAAACTTCCAAAACCTCTTTGTGATTCTCGGTCTGACCGATTCTTCCATTTCGGTCCTACCGAGATCACCAAGTTGATCTGAGTTTTCAATCTCGGTGCAACCGATTTGAACTTTTCGGTCACACCGATTTGTTGTAATTGAACACAGTTATGCATCTCGGTGCCACCGAGTTGTTCCACTCGGTCACACCGACAGGGTCGGGCTATATATAGCCATGGGCAAAAGTTTGGAAATTTCTCCAAAACCCTTCGCCCACGCAACAGCTCACTCTGCTATTGTGGTCTCCGGATCGTCTCCTCGCCGCCAGCAGCCTCCTGTCGCTGGTCTTTGTCGCCGTCAACGGAATTCGTCCCCGCCGTTGCCGCCGTAGCAAGTCTACCGCCAAGTTAGGGTATGGACTTGATCTTTGTGCTATCCATGTCTGATTCCTAGCACATTGTTCTCATATTGATTCTTGCCACAATTGAGATTCTTCTATCCAACCAAAATAGTCCATAGATTAGATGTGATTCAAATTTTTAGGGTTAGGTTTCCGCCGAAACCATCTCGGACCCACCGAGTTGAAAAACTCAGTCTCACCGATTTGGCGTATGCCATTGCACTAGTGACTCTCGGTCTAACCGAGAATTACTAATCGGTGCGACCGATTTGAAGATTCAATGAAACCGTAGCGATCTCGGTGCCACCAGCTGAAACTCGGTCCAACCGAGATCATCGATTTAGGTTCCAAAACTGCCCGGTATCACCGAGTTTGAAAATCGGTTGATCCAAATGCTTTCGTGGAAAACTAAAACTGAACTTTTGAATCATTCTCTTGCAAAAATCTCTGCATTTTGTGATGCTCATCTATTCTATCTCATCTATAACTCTTCACGTGGTCGTGATCAGACTTTTGCAAGATGTCCGATCGAGTGATAGCGAACAGTCGAAGAGCACATGGACTTGAGTGAGGGCACTAGTCCCTTAACCGAGATGATGGGAGCAGAAGCACTCCTAGCAATTTGCCTAAGGCTACAACCAGGCAAAGGAGGAAGAGAACCTCAGACTCGGAGGATGAGGATTACAAAGTTGAGGAGGATGAGGCCACTTCCAAGAAAGTGGTGCTCAAGAAAGAGTATGGCTCTGCACAAAGCACAAAGCCAGGCCTGAAGAAGAAAGTTCCTTCCAAGAGAACTCCAATGCCAAAGGCCAGGAAGTCCACTCAAGTGCATGCTCAGACACAACCCAAAGAGGCACCTGCAAGGAAAGAGGCACCATCAAAACCTCAGAAAGTCCCCACTGGTGCAACCATGAAGTTCACAATTGAATCAGAGGATGATGGTGATCAGGACAAGAAAAAGAAGATTGCTAGAACCACAACTGCCAAGGTCCTTGGAAAGCCCTCAATGAGAAGGGATTCTGATGAAGAGGAAGATGATGCTGCACCAGCTCCTAAGGCAGCTAAGCTTATGGGAGATGCAATCAGGTCAGGGGCTGCAACATCCAAGCCCAAAGATGCACCCAAAGCTGCCTCCAAGGCCAAGCAAGCTCCAAAGAGGAATACTAGGAGTATTCCAGCTGCTGAAAAGAACAAGGCCCCAGTGCCCAATGTTGCAGAAGATGAAGATGAAGAAGGACAGGTCCTTAGAAAGCTCAAGCCCAAGATACCAGACCACAATGATGCCCATCCTGTGGCTGAGGACATGAGAATCAGGAAGGATTCAGGGTTGAGAATGTGGAGGATGGAGGACCCATATGCTTCAAGAAGAAGAACTGCTGTTGACTACAGGTTCCACACAAAGGAACAACAGGACTTTTATGAGACCATTCATTGGACAAGAAGCCCATTATCTGTGATATGAGGTGGGTTGTTTGGAAATTCATCGGGGAGAATGAGCAGCACTACCACAGAGTGGAGGAGAGCTTTATTGCTTGTGGAGTAGCAGATTTTGTTGGACAGAAGTTCACCAACTGGAATGATGAGCTTATCATGCAGTTCTACTCCACAACACATTTTTATCCAGATGGTAGAATTGTTTGGATGTCTGAAGGTACAAGGTACCAGTCTACTGTTGAAGAATGGGCAAGTCTGATCAATGCCCCCAAGGAAGAAGAGGATGACTTGGACATATATGCAAAGAAGAAGTTGGGTCACAACTCAATGGCTCACATGTACAAGGAGATTCCTGACAAGGCTGTAGAGACTCACAAGTTTGGATCAGTTCACTTTCTATTGTCAGGGTTGGCAACCATCAACTAGATTCCGAGGCACACTTTGTTGCCCAAGTCAGGTGACCATAACATGATCAGAGGACATGCCATCAACATGATGCATGTGTTTGATGTGCCCCAGAAGTTCAAAGTCATGAGCCTGATCATTGAAACTATCAAGAGGACTACAGCAGATCAGAAGAGGAGCTGTGGATATGCACCTCAAATTCAAGAATTGATCAACTCAAAGATGGGCATAGGGAAATATCAGTTGGATAAGGAACATTTTCCAATTTATCCAGACTTTGAGGATAATGAGGTTGTCATGAATGAAGATGATCCACAATACCCAAGCTCGGAGAAGAAGGAGAAGGCAAAACAGAGAAGGCTGCCAAGATGCCAACTCAAGAGGAGGCATCTGAGTATTTCTTGAAAACCAAACAAGAGCAGCTTGGTTACTTGATAGCATCAACTCGAGGATTGAGAAAGGGTTGGCCACCCAAACTCAAAACCGGAGAGCACAGGAAAGAATCATGGAACAAAAGTTCTATGATCTAGATGTCAAGGTAACTAAGATTGATCAACAGGAGCATTGCAGGATGACATGCAGAGAGGAAGGGCAAGACAACCACCAATGTGTTTGCAGAGTGCCCAGAGCCAGAGGTCGGCCAGTGCGATGGATGGACACTAGAGCAACAACTTCAAAGACCAGCCTTTGCCCCAACAGTTCGGTGCAACCAGCTCCAAAGACCAACTTCTCGGCACCATCCACTTCAACTGAAGCCTTCGTCCAAGGAGCCATCTCTACACCACCACCAGAAGATCAAGCCTGAGAGACGATCTAGCACTATGCATTTTCTATGAACTTTTTGGTAACTTGTTGCCAAAGGGGGAGAAAAATGTATAGATCATAGGCTTCGAGAGAGAGAGTGTTGCTTTTGTTCTCTCTTGCTTTATTTGGTGGTTTTTCAAACTTTGTTTGCTTTTGGTTGAGATACTATGCCTGTGAGACATTGATGATCATGTGTTTGATCATAAGCTACACTTATGCATGCTTGATATTATCCTATCTATCTTATGTGATCATTCACTATGCTTGGTGATGAGTGCATGTATTCATTGTTTATTATTTTGAGCGCTCCACCAAGATGTATGTGACATGGAAGAGTAACCCATGAGCCTAATTCATTGTGCATTTGCAGTCCAAAGCAAATCTTAAACTATGCACAAATTTAGGGGGAGCTTTTGCTTATCACATACTTCTCAAAGCGACGAGGTTATTCAATCTTATTATCATTTGTCGAAGCTTTGATCTATATGTTGTCATCAATTACCAAAAAGGGGGAGATTGAAAGTGCAACTATCCCTAGGTGGTTTTGGTAATTAATAACAACATATAGCTCATTGAGCTAATGCTATTCCAAGACTATTATTTTAGGAAAGCTCAATGAATGGCATGGCATGGATGATGGAAGTGGATCCCTCAAAATACTAAGGACAAAGGATTGGCTCAAGCTCAAAAGCTCAAGACTCTTCATTTTACATTTTAGTGATCCAAGATCACATTGAGTCTATAGGAAAAGCCAATACTATCAAGGAGGGATGAGGTGTTGCTTAATGAGCCTCTTGCTTCATGTGCTTAGTGATATGCTCCAAAACCCTTAACTACTTTCCCACATCCACAAATGACCTAAACCCAAATCCAAAATCGGTCACACCGAAACTTCGTATCCGGCGCCACCGATTCCAAAAGTCATAGCCACTACCACAAACCCTAAGCAAATCGGTCTTACCGATAGGGATCTCGGTCTCACCGAGATGGGCTTGCAATCTCTCTGTTTCCCTTCATAACATTTCGGTCTAACCGAAGTGAGCGATCGGTCCCACCGAGATTGCAATGTAAACTCTCTGTTTCCTTTTTGTAACATTTCGGTCTCACCGAAAAGAGCAAATCGGTCCCACCGAGTTTACCTGACCAACTCTCTGGAAAGCTTATTACCAAATCGGTCTCACCGAGTTTGTGTAATCGGTCTTACCGAGATTATGTTATGCCCTAACCCTAATCGACTCGGTCTCACCGAGATGCATGTCGGTCCCACCAAAAATCACTAACAGTCACTAGGTTTACTAAATCGGTCTGACCGAGTTTAACACTTCGGTCCCATCGAGTTTGGTAAATTGTGTATAACGGTTAGATTTTGTGTGGAGGCTATATATACCCCTCCACCTCCTCTTCATTCATGGAGAGAGCCATCAGAACAAACCTACACTTCCAACTTACCATTTCTGAGAGAGAACCACCTACTCATGTGTTGAGACCAAGATATTCCATTCCTACCATATGAATCTTGATCTCTAGCCTTCCCCAAGTTGCTTTCCACTCAAATCTTCTTTCTACCAGATCCAAACCCATTGAGAGAGAGTTGAGTGTTGGGGAGACTATCATTTGAAGCACAAGAGCAAGGAGTTCATCATCAACGCACCATTTGTTACTTCTTGGAGAGTTGTGTCTCCTAGATTGGCTAGGTGTCACTTGGGAGCCTCCGACAAGATTGTGGAGTTGAACCAAGGAGTTTGTAAGGGCAAGGAGATCGCCTACTTCGTGAAGATCTACCGCTAGTGAGGCAAGTCCTTCGTGGGCGACGGCCATGGTGGGATAGACAAGGTTGGTTCTTCGTGGACCCTTCTTGGGTGGAGCCCTTCGTGGACTCGCGCAGCCATTACCCTTCGTGGTTTGAAGTCTCCATCAACGTGGATGTACGATAGCACCACCTATCGGAACCACGCCAAAAACATCCGTGTCTCCAATTGCGTGTGAATCCTCCAAACCCTTCCCTTTACTTTCTTGCAAGTTGCATGCTTTAATTTCCGCTGGCTATATACTCTTTGCATGCTTGCTTGAATTGTGTGATGATTGCTTGACTTGTCCTAAAGTAGCTAAAATCTGCCAAACTCTAAAATTGGGAAAAGGTTAAGTTTTTATTGGTCAAGTAGTCTAATCACCCCCTCTCTAGACATACTTCAAGGTCCTACAGCACCGTCCTCCAAATTAGTTTTGTGTTGGCATAACGTGGGACTAATGCCCTTAAGATCATCCAGAGTATATCCAATAGCAGTGCGGTGCCTCTTCAGAGTTTTCAATAATCTTTCTTCTTCTTTCTCTGAAAGGTTAGCACTAATAATAACTGGATATATTTTCTTTTCATCAAGATAAGCATACTTAAGATTGTCAGGTAATGGTTTGAGTTAAAACACGGGATCACCCTTGTGTGGAGGGGGATCCCCAAGAATTTCAACGGGCAGGTTGTGTTTCAGCATAGGTTCCTGTTTAAGGAACACTTCATCTATTTCCCTTGTTTCCTTCATAAACATATCATTTTCATGGTCTAGCAAATGTTGTTCTAACGGATCAGTAGGAGGCACGGCAATAGAAGCAACACCAATAATCTCATCCTTACTAGGTGATTCTCTATCACGAGGTTGTCTACGAAACTTAGCAAAATTAAACTCATGAGACATACCCTCTAAGCCAATTGTAACAATATCCTTTTCACAATCAATCCTAGCATTAACAGTATTCAAGAAGGTTCTACCAAAAGTAATGGGACAAAATTCATCTTGTGGGGAACCAAGAACAAGAAAATCAGCAGGGTATTTAACCTTCCCACATAAAACTTCAACATCTCTAATTATCCCAATTGGTTTAATGGTATCCCTATTAGCAAGCTTAATAGTAACATCAATATCCTCTATTTCAGCGGGTGCAATATCATGCATAATTTCTTTATATAAGTCGTAGGGTGTAGTGGAATAGTCACGTCAGATGTCCTCGTGAAAGGACTTAGTTGTGGAGCCATCGCAACTAGGAAGCTTGAAGGGGTTAAATCGGGACAAGGGACACGAGAGAGTTTATACTAGTTCGGCCCCTTACGGTGAAGGTAAGGCCTACGTCTAGTTGGGTTGGTATTGATGTTTCGATGACCGTGGGCGAGATACTCTATGCCCGCTCTCGATGAGTTGTTTCTTGCCCTAAGCCGCCAAAGCAGGTCGCCCCTTATATACACGGGTTGGCATACTGTGGCTTCTGAGTCGATCGGCTTATAAGCGATGTCCGCTCGGTGACGATTAAATCTACCTTACATTACAAGTCATGCCATCATGGCGGTTCACTACAACGGGCCTTAAGCCGCCTGTGGGCCTTAAGCCCTTTATTTAACCGCCATCTTCATGCTTGGTCTTGGGCTTCCTCTGATGAGTCCTCTTCGCGTAACCCGGCCCCTCCTGGGCGGCATACACAAATAGTCATATCCCCAACATTAGGCCCCAGATTGATCTTAAAAATATACTTCTAAAGAATAAATCTCCAGTCTTCTGACTGTACAGAGGGCTTTCTTTTAACCCGCCGTGACGTCATCTTATGGATCCATCTTAACCCGGCATGACATCATCCTTTCTTTAATTCATTTTCTATTCCGTCGTATCCTTCAACGGATCTCTGCTTTATTAAGTGTTCTAAAAATCGAGGCGTCGGGACCGCTGGATAGTAATTCTTATCTCCTCGTTTCCCGCACCGTCTCAGTTATCCTCTCCCTATAAATAGGCGTGACCTTAGGTCTTTCATTCTTCTCTTTCCAGTCGTCTTCTTCCTCTCCTCTCTGCCACTCGAGCTCCGCCACCGCCGTCGTCGACCCCCTCGTCTGCATCGACTCAGGCCGCTGCATCGACCTGACTCTGACCAGAAAACGTCGGCGAATCTCCTCAGCTCGTCTTCATCCGTGAGTTCCTCTCCTCCCCTTTCTCAGATCTGCATTGGAACTCTGCTGAGTTCGTCGGCGTTCATCACTGCCTGACACAAACCCTCGCCAGTTCTCACCTTCAATGCCCCGTTTAGGTCGTAAAAACTGTACAGAACTGCCGCGGTAGTTGTTTGTATTGATCTTGCATAGAAATAGATCTCAATTTCCTTGCTTAGAAACCCTCTTCAAATGTATGAACTTCTCTGCTCTGTTTAGGTCTAGAAAATTTTCCTTTTAGAAAAATAATTTGATCCATGATAATAGCTGTCGTCTGTGAAACTTGTTTCTATCACCTGGAAAGCTTCTTCTGTAAAACTTGCTTCTATCACTGCTGTCTAGGTGTCCGGTTTAAATAAGTGGTACTGAACTGTAAGCGTTGCCTTCCTCTCATGATCTTAATTTTTTTGAATTGCTCTTGATACTGATAGCGGCTTAAACATTATTGCAAAATCACCCTTATATCATTAGGCCCCTTGCTTAAGCCGCCGATGTGAACAATTTAGATATCTCTCTGGATTAAAGTTGAACCGGAGCTTTCTTATTTTGTCATAGGCCAACTATTGTCATGGCTCCTAAGGCGGCCAAGGCCCCTGTGACTTGCAATTGGGTTCCATCCACATTGACCAAAAGCAAACTTGCCGAATTCGTGAAGTCTGGCCATCTGCCAAAGAAGGAGGCCATGTCTTATCATGCCCCTCACCCGTCTGAGGAGATACCTCAACCCAAAGATGGGGAGGTAGTAGTTTTCACAGATCATATGAACCGGGGATTTGCCCCTCCCAGCTCAAAATTCTTCAGGGAAGTTTTGGATTTCTTTGACCTGAAGCCTCAAGACATTGGACCCAATTCCGTGTCAAATCTGTGTAATTTCCAAGTCTTTTGCGAGGTATACCTAGAAGAGGAACCAAGTCTGCTGCTGTTCAGAGAACTTTTTTACTTGAACCGGCAGAATGAATGTGCCGACGGGCCTAGTCTTGAGCTTGGCGGCATCTCAATCCAGCGGCGGAGAGATTGCCTTTTTCCTTATGCTGAGCTGCCGAGTCACCCAAAAGACTGGAACCATACGTGGTTCTACTGTCAAGACACCTCTCCGGCTAATGAGAAGCCTCAACCCGGCTTTCGTGCCCTGCGTCTTGAGTCCAACCATCATCTGGCGGACAAGTTGACTGCTGTTGAGCGCCGGCCTCTTAACCCCACCATCAAGAAGATCAAAGCCCTTTTAGGCAATGGGTTAAGTGGCATCGATTTGGTCCGGGTCTGGGTCACCTGGCGGATACTACCATTAAGCCGCCGCTCCAGCTTAATGTGTACTTACACAGGCGAGAAAGAAGACCCAATGCGTCACAGCCCTGAAGACTTACCAGATGATGTGGTAGATGCTACAGTCCAGTCGCTATTGAAGGAGGGCACTGTAACCAGTAATACCTTCAGTTTACTTCCCTTCTGCAAGAAGAACCCGGCTCCTGCGGTAAGTTACTAATCTTCACAAATACTCTTTAATATGTTACCTTCTTGTACTTATGATTCTTTATCTTTTTCCACAGGCCGGTGATAATTTCTAGAAGGTCAAGTATGACCATGAGGCTGCCAAACAGGCCAGGGCGGCCAAGAAGACTGAAAGGAAAGCCGCCAGGACGGGCACCTCTAAGAAGAAGAAACCCAGCGCCTCTGATATGCTCAAATTGGATGACTCTTCTTCAGATGAGGAGGAGGTAATCCTTTGATTTTCTTAAGTCCTTTGTCATTATTTTACTGACATTCTTATCCTTTCAGGAGGACATAGGGAACAGTCAAGCAGTTGATGAAGAGGTAACTATAATCTCCTTCGACTCAGAGCCTTTGCCAAAGCAAAAAATCCGAAGGGTGACCCGGAAAGTAAGATTTTCACATCCTCTAGCTTACCAAGATCCTCAATTTCTTTTGAAGCAACAACAGCTTGAGAACCGGAGGCAGACTCGGGCCAACCAAGACGTAGAACTCTCTTCCGGCTTACCCGACGTAACTAGGAAGCGTCGGACCGAGGTTACCTCCGATTTACATTCCGCTTTACCTTTGGCGGGTTTAATTCACCAACCTCTCAACTCAATTGACTCCAATTATCAGGACAACTCTCCTTCCTCTGACGAGTCAATGCAATCAAACATGCCGGCTTTCAAAACGGCTCCCGGGTAATATAACCTTTCTCACTTTAAGTTTTTCCATACTTATACTTTGATGCTTATCCTTCCACTTTGATTGACAGTTTGCAAGTAAAACCCAACAAGAGGGCAAAGAAGAATAAGCCGTCCCGAGACCCGGTGGTCACTGAACCGGTGCTTGACTCATCCGTTCCTGACAGCTCCACTCATCAGCCACCACCTGAACCGGCTTCTGACATTCCGGTGCCAACTTCTGACCCGCCTGCAGAAGACGTTATCCACAACTCGGATGACCCAGAAACTCCTAGCCCGGTCAAGACGACTGACCCGGAGGTTGAAATTGTGAAGAGCCAATATGTTGAACCGGGCCGGCATACTGCTCTTGCCCAATGCACTGCCAAGGAGGAGTTTGCCCAGCGTCGGAAAGCCAAACAAGACATCACTGATTATTCTCACCTAAGTATTGGTGATATAGTCTCGGCTATCTCAACCAAGTGCATGATGAGTCGTGACTGAAATTGACATGGTGAAGCAAATACATCATAAATCTGAGGTATAATTTAAGCTTTTAATCTGAACCTTACTTACTGTACCAGCCCCCAAGTCTATTGCTTATGAATGAATATGTTGTAGACTTAATAATCTACTTACTGTTAGTTTTGTCCGGTTTAAATTGAATATGTTTAACCCGGTGATAGCATGAGACTTTGAATTTGGGTTACACATTAGCCCCCAAGTGTCAAGTACCTTTACTTGTAAAGTGCTTGAGACTTAATATGTATGACTCGGTAAAATAGGTTAAAAAATTCGTTAAACATACATTAGCCCCCAAGTGCCAAGTATCTTTACTTGTAAAGTGTTTGGGACTTGAATGTTATCTTACCATGATTCTTACCATAGCCTGATGTCAATGTAGGACACCATAAGTCAATTTGAGGCGGAGATTGCTGATCTGAAGAGCTAGTTGAAAACCCAAGAACTCGAAGCTCAGAAAGCCAACTCCAAGTTTGAATTCAGTGTCTCCGAACAAGAGAAGCTGAAGAAATTTTTTGAATTGGAGAAGAAAACTTGGGTTGATGAGAGGGTTTCACTGGTAACTCGGGCTGAAACAGCAGAAGCATCTCTTGCCGAGGCAACAAACGAGCTGTCCGACTTAAAACGACAGATATCCCAAATGGTCTCAACCATCTTTGGTAAGTCATTCGTAAATATTGTAATCTTTCAAGGGTTATCATAATAGTTACCTCCGACTTACTGTTATACCTGTGAACATACAGGCCCCAGGAGTACCAATCTGAAGGAAAATATGCCGATCAAGCTTAAGGCGGTGTATACCTTAGTGGAGCAACAGATTCGGTCACAACGCGTTGGCCGTTGTGGCCTTATCAAATACCACTCCTCGGCTTCTACAAGATGTGTTGAGGCATCTTTCGGTGCTACCTCAACGAATTCAGGATTTAAGGCGGACATCTGCGAGAGCCGGAGCCGTGGCTGCATTAAGTCGGGCAAGAGCATGGGTGCCGGAGCTTGACCTTGCTGATCTTTCTCTCTCCCTCGGATATCCAAGCCTTAAAGAGGACGACACTGCTTTTGACGACCAAGACTTCACTACCTGTGTTAAAGTCGTACGTCCCCTGGCGACTCTCATTGGGAATGATACTGATCTTACTAAGTATTCGCCGGGCTATGATAGTGAGAACCGGAGAATCCCAAACGCCCCATATGACCAAGTCAGCCTGATCCCTCCAACGTGTAAGCATACCTTTGCCCCTGAAGTGGACCCGGCCAGTTTAATAGATGATGAAGCTGAATTTGAAGCCTTGAGCGGCATTGAATGGGCCTCGTCCACCTTCTAGGACAAAACAACCGAAGGAGAAGCGGGGAAGGATAACCCGGAGTCATCAAGCCAGCCGGAGGAATGAACCGCCAGGCATGTTACAACCTTTGCAAAAACAATGCTTCACTTTGTTTAGACTCGGGGAGTCTTGTAATAGGATAGAAAAAACTCCTTAATGCTGGTCATGCCCTTGCGCATGTTTATGGTGCTTATTACTTTTGTAAGCCGCCATCACTATATTTTGCTGGCTTATGTGAACCATGTATTTCCTTGTTGTTTTAACTTGCCTTGCTTTATCCTGCACATAAAAACAGGCAAGGTTTCCTGGGCGGTTCACGGCGCAAGGGGGTTATAGAGTATTAATAACCCAGAACATGATCAAAAGACAACATGTATAAGCCAGTTCATGATTAGTTAAAATATAATCACAACAGCATACCTGTGACCCTTTTAATAGTCTCCCCGGCTCATATAAGTCTTTACCTGGCACTTTTTAGAACCTGAGGTAATCAGTATGAAACCAGAAGGATCGAGAACCATATCCTCAAGAAGGTTGCAATGATAGTTAAAGTAATCATACTTATAAGCAATGTTCACAGGCTCCTGATTCGAATACGATCAGAGAACCGTTCCAAAGGGGTTAATCTATGATTCGGATACGATCATATAGCCCCTAGTGGCTTTGGCGATGCCGATCAAGTGGGTACCGACAGCTATGTTCTCTTTGGTTCGAATACGACCTATGTTTGAACAGGAAGCCCCCAAGTGAACATAAGAGTTGTTTAATGACGCTGATTCGAATACGATCCACGTCAGACCCAAAGGAGTTAAGCTGTGATTCAAATATGATCAAGAAGCCCCCAAGTGGGTTTGGCAGTATGCCGATCAAGTGGGTATCGACAACTATGTTCTCTTTGGTTTGAATACGACCTATGTTTGAACAAGAAGCCCCCAGGTGACCATGGCTAGATTCAGATATGATCATAAGCCGGACCAAAGGGAAAAACCAGATTTAGATATGATCCGTCCCCTGTTGGTAATGTCCATCACCTGATAAAGAAGACATGAAACATTCTTTATGGGAAAAAAGGACAGAGGTCCTGCTTTATTGCTTTATATAATATGTACATCGTCAAAAGTATCTTAAAAACTGGTGACTTAAGTATAGTAAGGCCAGAGATGAGCTATATTCCACGGCCGGCGGGTCTCCTCCTCCGATTTAAGTGAGTCCTTATGCTCTCGAATATCGATGAGATAATATGACCCGTTGTGTAGATTCTTGCTGACCACAAAGGGCCCTTCCCAAGGCGGGGATAGCTTGTGCATGTTAGACTGATCCTGGATGAGCCGGAGCACCAAGTCGCCTTCCTGAAAGGTTCTGCTCTTAACTCGGCGGCTGTGATAGCGGCGCAGGTCTTGCTGGTAAATCACTGAGCGGGCTATTGCCAAGTCTCGCTCCTCGTCCAACAAGGCAAGTGCATCCTGACGAGCCTTTTCATTATCCGCCTCAATGTAAGCTGCCACACGAGGTGAGTCGTGCCGGATGTCACTTGAAGGACTGCCTCTGCTCCATAGACCATGAAGAAAGGTGTGTATCCCGTAGATCTGTTAGGCGTAGTGTTGATGCTCCATAACACGGAGGGTAACTCCTCCACCCAACAACCCGGAGTCCGCTGTAAGGGGACTAAGAGCCGGGGTTTGAAACCTTTCAGGATCTCTTGATTAGCTCTCTCTGCTTGACCATTGGATTGAGGATGAGCAATGGCCAAAACATCAAGCCGGATATGTTCTCTTTGACAGAACTCTTCCATGGCACCTTAGAGAGATTAGTGCCATTATCAGTTATGATGCTATGTGGAAAACCAAAACGAAAGATCACCTTTTTCATGAACTGAACCGCCGTGGCTGCATCACACTTACTGACCAGCTCTACCTCAACCCACTTGGTAAACTTATCCACTGCCACCAGTAGATGTGTCTTTTTGTCTTTAGACCTTTTGAAAGGTCCAACCATGTCAAGCCCCTAGACTGCAAACGGCCAAGTGATTGGGATCATCCTCAATTCTTGAGCCGGCACATGAGCTCATCGTGAGAACTTTTGATAGCCATCACATTTACTGACCAGATCCTCCGCATCAGCATGAGCCATCAGCCAATAGAAACCATGATGAAAAGCCTTGGCTATGAGAGATTTTGACCCAGCATGATGGCCACAATCTCCTTCATGGATCTCACGAAGTATTTCTTGGCCTTCTGTAGGTGACACACATCGTTGAAACGCCCCCATGACACCGAGGTGATGTAACTCGCCGTTAACAATCGTCATGGATTTGGAGCGCCTGATAATTTGTCTCGCCAAGGTCTCATCCTCCGGCAACTCACCCCGGGTCATATAAGTCAAGTAGGGCACTGTCCAATCCAGGATAACGTGAAGAGCCGCCACCAGCTGTGCCTCCGGGTCTGGCACTGCTAGCTCCTCCTCGGTAGGCACCTTGATAGAAGGGTTATGTAACACATCGAGAAAGGTATTGGGCGGCACCGGCTTACATTGGGATCCCAACCGGCTTAAAGCATCAGCCGCCTCATTCTTCCTTCGGTCGATGTGCTCCACTTGATAACCCGTGAAGTGACCAGCCACAGCATCTACCTCACGACGATAAGCCGCCATAAGGGGGTGCTTGGAATCCCACTTGCCTGACACTTGTTGAGCCACAAGATCTGAATCGCCCAAGCATCATACCCGGCTTAAATTCATCTCCTTAGCCATCTGGAGACCACGGAGTAAGGCCTCGTATTCAGCTTCATTGTTAGTATATGGAAACATAAGCCGGAGTACATAACAAAATTTGTCACCTCGAGGGGAAGTTAACACCACTCCAGCCCCCGAGCCTTCTAGCTGCCTGGACCCATCAAAGTGAATCGTCCAATATGTGTTATCCGCTTCTCCTCGTGGGCACTGTAACTCTGTCCAATCATTGATAAAGTCCACTAAAGCCCGAGACTTAATAGCAGTACGTGGCATGTACTTCAAATCGTGAGGCCCCAGCTCAATGGCCCACTTGGCGACTCGATCTGTGGCCTCCTCTGCTCAATGATGTCTCCCAAAGGCGTAACTTACCACGTTATGGGGTGGCTTTCAGCATCGCTTCAACTTCGGTTGGCCATGAACACCACAGTAAACAAGCTTCTGCCAATGTGGATACCTTTGCTTGGATTCAATAAGCACCTCACTGATGTAGTAAACCGGCCGTTGAACTGGATGCTCCTTGCCAGCTTCCTTACGTCCCACCATGATGGCAACGCTGACGGCTCGTGAATTGGCAGCCACATACAACAGTAAAGGCTCCTTATCAATTGGAGCCGCGAGAACCGGCGGTTCAGACAATTGTCTCTTTAAGTCCTCAAAAGCAGCATCAACGGCCTCACTCCAGACAAAAGTGTCAGTTTTCTTCATCATCTGATACAACGGGAGGGCCTTCTCACCTAGCCGACTTATGAACCGACTTAAGGCGGCAACGCGACCCGCCAGTCGCTGAACATCATTGATGCACACCGATTTAGCTAGAGAAATAATCGCTTTAATCTTCTCCGGGTTAGCTTCGATGCCTCTGTTGGATACCAGAAAGCCCAAGAGCTTGCCCGCAGGAACGCCAAACACACACTTGGCCGGGTTAAGCATCATCTTGTAAACCCGGAGATTATCAAAGGTCTCCTTTAAGTCAGATATCAAGGTCTCCTTTTCTCTGGACTTCACCACAATGTCATCCACGTAAGCATGAACATTACACCCAATTTGATCATGCAAACAGTTCTGCACACACCGTTGATAAGTCGCCTGGGCACTCTTGAGCCCAAACGGCATAGATACATAGCAGAAGGCTCCAAACGGAGTGATGAAAGCCGTCTTATCCTGGTCCTTAACTGCCATCTTGATCTGATGGTAACCAGAGTAAGCATCCAAAAAACTCAAATGCTCACAACCTGTCGTAGCATCAATGATTTGATCAATACGGGGAAGAGCAAAGGGATCAGCCGGACAAGCCTTGTTTAAGTCCGTGTAATCCACACACATTCGCCAGGTGCCGTTCTTTTTGAGGACGAGCACCGGGTTAGCCAACCACTCCGGGTGAAAAACTTCAATGATAAACCCGGCCGCCAAGAGCCGGGCGACTTCCTCTCCAATAGCTTTCCTTCTCTCTTTGTTAAAACATCGAAGAAACTGCCTGACCGACTTATACTTTGGATCAATGTTGAGAGTGTGCTCAGCGAGTTCCCTCGGTACACCCGGCATGTCAGAAGGTTCCCACGCAAAGATGTCCCGGTTCTCACGGATGAACTCAATGAGCGCGCTTTCCTATTTGGGATCCAGATTGTTGCTGATACTGAACTGCTTGGAAGGATCACCCGGGGTAAAGTCAATGAGCTTTGTCTCATTTGCCGATTTAAACTTTAACGCCGGTCGTGCTCGTGAGTTGGCTTCTTCAGGGATGTCATATCCGCCGGGTCAACATTATCTTGATAATATTTGAGCTCTTCTGCTTGCAGCCAACTCAAGCATAAGCGCGTCGCCTTCTTCACACTCCGGTGCTACCTTCCGACCGCCATGTACAAAGTGATGGTGCCCTTGTGACCCGCATCTTAAGTGCAAATAAACATAACATGGCCAGCCATAAACTTAGCGTAAGCGCCGCCCCAACAGGCGTGGTATGGGCTCTGATTTTGACCACCTCAAATGTCAACTTCTCATCTCTGGAGTCATATTCGTCTCCAAAGGCCACCTCCAGCTCAATCCTGCCAACTGGGTAAGGCGACTTACCAGGGACAACTCCATGGAAAACAGTGTTGGATGTTCTCAGATTTTTATCAGTTAATCCCATGCGTCGAAAGGTCTCATAGTAGAGGATATTGATGCTACTACCCCCGTCCATGAGCACCTTAGTGAACTTATACCCACCAACCTGAGGTGCCACTACCAAAGCCAACTGACCCGGGTTATCAACCCACGGAGGATGATCCTCCCTGCTCCATATGATGGGCTGCTCTGACCACCTCAAATAACGAGGGATTGCCGGCTCAACAGAATTAACGGCCCTCTTATGAACCTTCTGGTCACATTTGCATAAGCTAGTGGTAAATACGTGATACTGCCCACTATTCAATTGCTTCGGGTTGCTCGATAACCCGATCGCTGCCGCCGCTCTCCTTGACCAGATCTCTTTGTTGGTTATAGCCCCCTCCTTGACGCCCCCGAAAGCCGGATCTGAGCCGCCACTGGCCATGGAAATCGCCGACTCTGAACCACCACTGCACCCATTATGGCCATCATAGGTGTTGGAATTCTTAAACGCCTTCATGATTGCGCAATCCTTCCACAGGTGCGTGGCAGGCCGCTCCCTGGTGCCGTGTCTCGGGCAGGGCGCATTGAGTAGCTGTTCAAGAGATGGACCTGACCCGCCGGATCGAGGCAGTTTGCCCTTACGTCTCGGATTGTTACCCTGCGCGTTGGCATTGGCTACGAACTCCGGGTTACCATCCGCCTTACGCTTATTGCTGTTTTGATTCCCCGGGTTATGCTGTTGACCCTTTCCATTGCCGTTCCTTCTTCCCTTCCCTGTCTTCTCATCGTCAGACGCGGGATCCTTGGTACTATCAGAATTGGCATATTTGACTAAAGCCGCCATCAGCGTGCCCATATCCTTGCAGTCACGTTTAAGGCGCCCCAGCTTCTGCCTCAGCAGCTCAAAGCTACAATTCTTCTCCAACATAAGGACTGCAGAGCCGACATCCATATTGTCAGATGAATGAATAATCTCCTTGACCCGGCGCACCCAATGGGTGGTGGATTCGCCCTCCCCCTGCTTACAATTGGTTAAGTCCATAATTGACATAGATTGCTTGCAGGTGTCCTTGAAGTTCTGAATGAACCGGGCCTTTAACTCATCCCATGAGCTAATGGAATTGGGTGGCAAACCCTTCAGCCAAGACCGGGCTGTTCCATCTAACATCATGGTGAAATATTTAGCCATCGCCACGTCACTGACCTCTAGCAGCTCCATGGCCATCTCATAACTCTCGATCCACGCCCCGGGCTGTAAGTCGGCCGTGTAATTTGGTATTTTTCGAGGTCCCTTGAAGTCCTTGGGAAAACGTACATTGCGCAGAGCCGGTACCAGGCAAGGAACACCGCCGGTTCTAGTGGCTACCCCCGCCTCAACAGACGTCGTCGGATACTCCGGGTGATCCTGATAAGCCGCTGCCTGAGCCGCTCGTTCGTTCTCCTGACGTATTCGGTCTTGCACCGGGTGATAGCCACCGGGCTGGTTATGGCGTTGGGCGTTGCTTGACAAAGCTTCAGACTCCATGTGCATGTTGTAACTCGGGCTCCAGTTTTGGTGGGGCGGCGCTAACCAAGGCAGGGGATTATGTCCCAGCTATAAGAATAGGTCTCCTGCTGAGCCAAGGCTGTCTGAAGAAGTTCTCTGACTCTCCGGGTCTCCACTGCCGCCGGGTCATCACCGTCCATCGGAAGAGCCGCCAAACGTGTGGAAGCTGCAATTAAGTTCTCCATGGGGTTGGAAAAGTGACCCGGAGGGATTGGCACATAACGCGGCGGTGGCATGCTCACGTGAGGTGGCACCGTCTCCCGGGGCTGAGTCGGCCCTCCTGTTCTAGCTATTGTAAGCTGATTCGTCTCTGGCGAGTTACTTGGGCCAGCTCCGGGTGTCGCAAAAAGAACCCGAGGATCGTAATTCGGAGGCAAACGGGACTGAGTTTTCTGATGTCTCCTCCTCATTACCTCATTAGACGCGTTTAGGCTCATTGTGAGCTGATAAGCTCGATCAGCAGCCTGCGCGCCAGGCGCCGAGAGCCCGCTCAGAAGCTAGCCTAGTATCCTCAGCTGCCAAGGCCTCCTTGGCCTGAGCTATCTCCTCACGCACCTGTGCTACCGCTGCGTCATGCTCATCTTTATCTGTAGGAATAACTGTGGCGGTTAACAGGGCCGTGAGCCTGTCCATGAGGTCTATTAGCACCTGAGCCGGCGGGCGCACGGAGGCGCCTGCCCGGCTGCTACTAAACCGGACGTTACCGCTGCAGCAGCTGTAGAGTTTGAGCCATGCAGAGTCCCGGCCATGAAGATTCCGGCCCACCTTGGCGGCTCAAAGGGGTCCGGAATACTGATGCCATCGGAACAGCCCCCGAGCACGCCGTCTTGCACTTGGTACAACGAATCTGTTGAACCGGCGGACGAATCATCGTCTGAGAGGATGGCCGTCTCACCCCTATCTTCAGATCCTTCAGAAAAGTCCTCTCCGTGGATGCAGCCCACGAAGGCACGCCTCATGCCCGGTTGAGTCCGGGTCTTCCCCGCACGCTGAACCGCCTCGACGAGGTCGGGGCAATTGTTCGGCTCAGGGCCCGGCTCACCGATCCGGCCGATGAAGACGTGGATTCCGCTGAAGGGGACCCGGTACCCATACTCGATTGAGCCGGCGTCGGGACCCCGGCCTTCATCGTCGATGTAGATCTTGCCGCGACGACTCTTGGTCATCCGGCCCACTACGTACCCCTTGAGCCCTTCGAAGTTGCCCTTCAAGAACTCAAATCCACCATGCGCTAGCCCCACGGTGGGCGCCAACTGTCGTGGAATAGTCACATCAGATGTCCTCGTGAAAGGACTGAGTTGTGGAGCCATCGCAACTAGGAAGCTTGAAGGGGTTAAATCGGGACAAGGGACACGAGAGAGTTTATACTAGTTCGGCCCCTTACGATGAAGGTAAGGCCTACGTCTAGTTGGGTTGGTATTGATGTTTCGATGACCAAGGAGCGAGATACGCTATGCCCGGCTCTCGACGAGTTGTTTCTTGCCCTAAGCCGCCAGCAGGTCATCCCCTTATATACACGGGTTGACGCCCTGTGGCTTAGTCCCGGCCGGCTTATAAATAGTGTCCGGCTCGGTGACCAGTTAAATCTACCTTACGTTACAAGTCATGCCATCATGGCGGTTCACTACAACGGGCCTTAAGCCGCCTGTGGGCCTTAAGCCCTTTATTTAACCGCCATCTTCATGCTTGGTCTTGGGCTTCCTCTGATGAGTCCTCTTCGTGTAACCTGGCTCCTCCTGGGTGGCTTACACAAATAGTCATATCCCCAACATAGGGTATTGCACTAGCACTAGCACCCATATCACATAAACCATGATAACAATGATCTCCTATTTTAACAGAAATAATAGGCATGCCTACCATAGGTCTATGTATCTTAGTATCTGGTCTAACAATATTAGCAGTCCCACCACAGAAATAAATAGCATGCCAATCTAAATCATCATCCAAGAGATCTTTAACCATAGCAATACTAGGTTCAACTTTGATTTGCTCAGGAGGTGTATAAGTCCTAGTATTACTCTTACGAACAACAGTCGAAGTTTTAGCATGATCCTTTATCCTAACAGGAAAAGGAGGTTTCTCAACATAAGTAGTAGGAACAATAGGATCACTATAGGTGACAATCTTTTCTTCAACTATATTAGGTGCAACTACTTTTACTTCAATGGGAGGATTATATTTAAACCACTTCTCCTTAGGGGGATCTACATGAGTAGCAAAAGATTCACAGAAAGAAGCTACTATCTCAGAGTCAAGTCCATATTTAGCGGTAAATCCACGGAAAGCATCGGTATCCATAAAAGATTTAACACAATCAAACTTAGGTGCATACCTGACTCCTTACCATCGTCGGAACCCCAATATTCAGAGTTGCGTTTAATTCTTTCCAATAAGTCCCATTTGAATTTAATAGTCTTCAGCATATAAGAACCAGCATAGGAAGTATCGAGCATGTTGCGATCATTGAGAGAAACCCGAGCATAAATTTTTTGAATAATCATTTCTCTGGAGAGCTCATGATTGGGGCATGAATATAACATTGACTTAAGCCTCCCCCAAGCTTGAGCTATGCTTTCTCCTTCACGAGGCCAGAAATTGTATATGTAATTACGATCACGATGAACATGATGCATATGATAGAACTTCTGGTGAAATTCCAACTTCAATTGTTTATAATTCCAAGATCCCGTATCATCACATAGCCTATACCATGTCAATGCATATCCCTTCAAATATAAAGGGAAGACCTTCTGAGGGAGTCCTGGACTAGGGGGTGTCCGGACAGCCGGACTATCAATATCCGCCGGACTCCCAGACTACGAAGATAGAAGATTGAAGACTCCGGCTCGTGTCCGGAAGGTACTTTCCTTGGCGTGGAAGGCAAGCTTGGCGATACGGATATGTAGATCTCCTACCATTGTAACCGACTCTGTATAACCCTAGCCTCTCCGGTGTCTATATAAACCGGAGGGCTTTAGTCCGTAGGACACAACATTACATCTCAACAATCATACCATAGGCTAGCTTCTAGGGTTTAGCCTCCTTGATCTCGTGGTAGATCTACTCTTGTACTACCCATATCATCAATATTAATCAAGCAGGAGGTAGGGTATTACCTCCATCGAGAGGGCTGAACACGGGTAAAACATTGTGTCCTCGTCTCCTGTTACCATCCGCCTAGACGCACAGTTCGGGACCCCTACCGAGATCCGCCGGTTTTGACACCGACATTGGTGCTTTCATTGAGAGTTCCTCGTGTCGCCACCGATAGGCTCGATGGCATCTTCAACCATCAACGCTGTCGAGGTGAGACTTTTATCCCGGACAGATCTTCATATTCGGCGGCTTTCAAGATCGCGGCCAATTCTCTTGGCCATCCGAGCAGATCGAAGCTACGCCTGGCCGTCGGTCGATTCGAAGCTTGAACTTCACGGCCGATGACCGCGGAGACTTGATCTTCGACGGACTCGAGCCACAGCCAAGCGCGCCACATCGCGTGACGATGGGCATGATCTAGCTCGCCACGGACAAGGCTTTGGAGGTCCTTTTCGGATCCGCTCCGGCTACTAGCCCGGAGCCGATCGCCCATGACGAGGGCCGGTGGATAGACGCCGCCCTGGGGGCTTCAACATCCACGGCGATGGAGCCGAATACCAATCTTGTCCCCCGCGAAACTCGTGATCCCGAGGCGCCGGACTCCTCGCCGGACTCCAAGCCTCCCGCGCCCCTGCCAATTAAACCAGATTGGGCGCCGGTTATGGAATTCACCGCCGCGGACATCTTTCAGCACTCGCCTTTTGGCGATGTCCTGAATTCTCTGAAGCATATCTCACTATCAGGAGAACACTAGCCGTACTATGGCCAGGGCGGTTGGAGTTCGGACGACGAAGAAATTCAGAGCCCACCCACCACCCACTTTATAGCCACTGTCGAGGATTTAACCGACATGCTAGACTACGACTCCGATGACATCGACGCTATGGACGACGATGCCGGAGACGAACAGGACCCAGCGCCCACAGGGCATTGGAAGGCCACCTCGTCGTACGACGTCTACATGGTGGATACCCCAAAAGAAGGGGATGGCGAAAAGCAGCGGAGGAAGATTCTCTAAAGAAGCAACCCAAACGCCCGGCCGTCGTGGCGCCGCTCTAAATCCCGCCACAACAAGAATGGAGATTTCGCACGGAGACAATAACACTCCGGAGAGTGCCAAGACGATCCCTCTGCAAGACTCAGACAGAGGAGGGCCTTGAAGCAAGCCCTCACGACAGGCGGCAGGCGAAGGGGTTGAGGATGATAACTATATGCCTCCCTCCGAAGACGAAGCGAGCCTCAACGATGATGAATTCGTCATACCCGAGGATCCCGTCGAACAAGAGCGCTTAAGGCGCAGGCTCATAGCCATGGCAAATAGCCTAAAGAAAAAGCAGCAACAGCTCCAAGCTGATCAAGATCTGCTAGCCGATCGATGGACCGAGGTCCTCGCGGCCGAAGAATATAAACTCGAACTCCCCTCCAAAAGCTACCCAAGACGCAAGCTGCTCCCCCAATTAGAGGAGGAAGCATACATGCCTTCATCACCAGCGCACGACATGGCTGACCGACCACCCCGTGGTCGCGACAGAGAGGCATTCAGGCCCCCAGCCAAGACCGTACCCCGACATCGATCCAAGAGTACGAAGCCAAAAGGGAACGCACCGGACTTGCGAGACATCTTGGAGGACAAAGCAAGACAATCCAGATCCATCTATGGATCACGTGGGCGCCCTACGACCCACGATGAATACCGTCGCACCGGACATAACGCCGGCCGGGCCGAACATAGCGCGGCGCGCCCCTTGAGCTGCGTCGCGATATTGCTCAATACTGGCGCGCAAGACCCGTTATGCTTCATCGATGAAGTAATGGATCATCGATCCCGAAGGGTTCAAACCCGTGAATATCGAATCTTACGATGGTACAACAGACCGCGGTGTGGATCAAGATTATCTTCTCCACATCCATATGGCCCCGCGCGACAATCTCCACGCCATCAAATATCTCCCACTCAAGCTTAAAGGACCAGCTCGGCATTGGCTCAACAGCCTGCCCGCAGAGTCAATTGGGTGTTGGGAAGACCTGGAGGCCGCATTCCTTGATAACTTCCAAGGTACATATGTGCGACCACCAGACGCCGATGACCTAAGCCACATTATTCAGCAGCCAGACGAATCGGCCAGACAATTCTGGACACGGTTCTTGACGAAGAAAAATCAAATCGTCGACTGTCCGAATGCGGAGGCCCTTGCAGCCTTCAAACATAACATCCGGGACGAATGGCTAGCCCGGCACCTGGGGCAGGAGAAGCCGAAATCCATGGCAGCCCTCACATCACTAATGACCCACTTCTGTGCGGGAGAGGACAGCTGGCTAGCCCGCAGCAACAATCTCCGCAAAAATTCTGGCAGTCCGGACACTAAGGACAACCACGGCAGGTCACGTCGAATCAAAAACAAACACCGCATTAACGGCGACGACAAAGAGGATACGGCAGTCAATGCCGGATTCCGAGGCCCAAAACCCGGTCAACGGAAGAAGCCATTTAAAAGAACAACTCCGGGTCCGTCCAATCTGGACCGAATACTCGACCGCTCATGCCAGATACATGGCACCCCCGAAAAGCCAGCTAATCACACCAATAGAGATTGTTGGGTGTTCAAGCAGGCTGGCAAGATGATTGCCGAACACAACGACAAGGGGCTAAATAGCGACGACGAGGAAGAGACCCGGCCGCCGAACAGTAGAGGACAGAAGGGTTTCCCCCCACAGGTGCGGACGGTGAATATGATTTACGCAACCCATATACCCAAGAGGGAAAGGAAGCGCGCACTACGGGACGTTTATGCAATGGAGCCAGTCGCCCCGAAGTTCAATCCATGGTCCTCCTGTCCGATCACTTTCGATCGACGAGACCATCCGACCAGCATACGCCATGGCGGATTTGCCGCATTGGTCTTAGACCCAATCGTCGATGGATTTCACCTCACAAGAGTCCTGACGGACGGCGGTAGCAGCCTGAACCTGCTTTATCAGGACACAGTGCGCAAAATGGGCATAGACCCATCTAGGATTAAACCTACTAAAACAACCTTTAAAGGTGTCATCCCAGGAGTGGAAGCCAATTGTACAGGCTCGGTCACACTGGAAGTGGTCTTCGGATCCCCGGATAATTTCCGAAGCGAAGAGTTAATCTTCGATATAGTCCCGTTCCGTAGCGGCTATCATGCCCTGCTCGGACAAACCGCGTTTGCCAAATTCAACGCGGTGCCGCATTATGCATACCTAAAACCCAAGATGCCAGGCCCTCGTGGAGTCATTACGGTCAATGGGAACACGGAACGCTCCCTCCGAACGGAGGAACATACAATGCTCTCGGCGTAAATCTGAGCAGCCTTCACGACAATTCTCTAGTCCGGCAATTAAAAAGGCAGATACATTAAAGCACTCCCGGAGCAACACCAACCAAGACCACCTGGCGCGATCGAGCATCGCAGAGTAATGCGCGCCCCAACCCCGCTGCGCAAGCATGATCACTTGAATAACACTCCGCGTACATCACTACGCTTTGGAGATACCATGGGCACAGGGGAAGGGCTTAACCACAAGGACCAAAGAGTGCGGCTCGACCACACAAGGGGCTCAGGCGATCGCCCCCCTTGGCTTTGTTTTTTATCTTTTCTTCTTTTGCATACACAGGACTCCATTAACCAGAAGCCCTGTCCGACGGCGAACTTGCTGAACTCACGATGCAATAGTCAGGGATTAAAGAAGGCTGCGACGAACACTCAGGTGGTCTCCATTGCGAGCATTAAATTTGATTACATACACCAAGTCTGCAGCTTATCCCTGGAGGGGGACATGTTAATTTAGTCCGAATCCCTTGCTTACCGCACTATTTGTATCAGTCCGCTTTATTAGCAGACCTTCTTTCACAAATAACGCAACACTTCCTTCTTGCAAGTACATTATCTTTTCATTGCAATTCGTTATCTTTTACATATGTTCATTATATGACATCCTCGCACCAGATACTTTGGTACGGCCGAATACACCAGGGGCTTCGGTTCCCCATATTATGGTGTGATTAAGTCCGAACACTTTCACAAGTGCGGCACCCCGAACTTATAGCATTATATGAGTCAGCTCCGAATCATGTCTTGGGTCAGTAGTTGGGTTTGCCCGGCTCCCATGTTTTGGTACCTTACGTTCCGTTCCGTCGGCTAAGGTAGCACTGGGAGAACCACTGCGATTGCGCCCCGGTTGAGCCGGGTTAACGCCTTAGTGGAGAAAGCTAAAACTGACTGGCATGATAAGGCGAGAGACTGGTCGCTGTTCGAGAGGTTTCGGGTCCTTAAAGGCTCATGCCGCTTCGAGCGAAGTTCCGGATGATGTCCGACGAAGGCGTGGATAGCGTCCCGGATTCGGCCTTCCGAATACCAGGGGCTTCGCCGAAATTTAAAATTATAGAATTCTATGGCTAAGTGAGAGTGTTCAAGCATCATAAGTCCGGTCGCCTTGTTCGTCGTGTTGAGCGCCTCCCTAGATGGACCCAATAATGGGAACAAGAGTGCTCAAGTTTATCACCGAACACCCCAGCCTTTGTAGCCCGGGGGCTGAAGCCAACGACTTGCCATCTCTCAGATTTAACAAACGGCCGCACAGAAGGTAATATTTTAAATTCAACAAAGCGTTGCTCATGGCGCATATAAACGAAGTTTTCAGCGCCGAGGATAAAAACACAATGAAGTTCACTCAAAGATTACATCAAGGGGCACTCTTCCGCAATATCGCGGGCTCCCTTCAGACAACTTTATAATATCACTCCGCATGCGATGCTCCTTGCTCGCGGCGGCGGATCCGTGAGAAGCTTCCGCATCCAGCTTGCCCCATTGCACCTTTATGCGGGCAAGGGCCCGACGAAGCGCCTTCAATGCAAAGCGGAGCGCTTGATCACATCCAGCACTGGGCATGCATCCACCAGCCGCCGACTAGGCCAAAGTAGCTGCCGTGCATGGCCTGCCCGAGCCACATACCGAACTGTGAGGCCCTTCATGGCCTCCTCGGCTACCTTTAGGAGTTCGACCATTTGCTTCATTGGTCGCTTGGGGGCACCGGATGGCCGGCCTCAAAGATATCGAGACCGAAGACCTTCTCTATTGAGCTCCCCTCCTCGCCACGATAGAACGCAGCGGCATCAGTCGCACTACGCGGTAGATCTGCAAATGCCCCTGGAGAGCTCCGAATTCGGGTAAGTATCCGGTAATTTACATTAACATGCTTGCTCTGCATGAAAAACGCCTTACCCGCCGCTATCTTCTTCATGTCCTCTACTTCCTCATGGGCCTTCTGGGCCTCGGCCTTGGCGGACTTGGCACTTTCGAGAGCCGAGGCAAGCTTGAACTCTCGAGCCCTGGAGTCACGCTCCAAACTCTCATGCTTTTCCATGAGAGCCTGGAGCTCTTGCCGGACTTCCGCCACCAGTGCCGCTTGCTTTTCTCGCTCGATCCGTTCGTGGGCATTGATTATGCTCGCCACGGACACGGCATCCTTCAGGGCTGCCACCTTGTTAGTGGCCCCTGCATTACATATATTATCCTCGTTAATCATGTTTGCAACTGAAACCCTTTTCTGTAAGGTACTTATTTAAAAGTGGTGTTATTCACCTTCTTTTTCCTTGAGCTGCCTCTTGGCATGGCCGAGCTCTTGCTCCGACCGCTCAAGATCCTTCTTCAGCGTCTCGACCTCCGCCGTTAACGCGGCAGAGGTCAACAGCGCAGCCTGCAAGCCCATATTGACATATTTTTTAGCAACCCTGCGTCTATTTTGTTAGATCCTTAGTCCGGCTTTTCTTTCCGAACACCGGACCAAGCATCAGGGGCTACTGTCTATGCGGTATTATATTACTTAATTTTAACCTTCTTACCTCAAAGCCTGTTAGAAGGTTGTTGCAGGCTTCGGTCAGCCCGCCCTTGGCGAGTTGGACCTTCTCAATCACCGCACTCATGAGAGTGCGGTGTTCTTCCTCGATGGAGGCGCCTTTGAGCGCCTCCAGCAGGTTATTCGGTGCCTCCGGTTGGACGGAGGCCGCCGGCGTCACGGTCCTGCCCTTCTTTCGAGGGGGCCGCTTGCCGGACTCTAGAACCTTCACGGTTCGGAGTAGAGTCCGCGCAAAGTCCGGGGCTGCGACGGCGCCCGAGCCTCCTCTGGCGTGTCCCCTCAGGACTCCGCCTCGTCATCCTCGGCGCGTGGGGTAGAGGCAGTCGGGATGGAATTTACATCCGACGGCGCCAACGACCCGCTCATCGAGTCGGGAAGGTCGTCAACGGCCGGACTAAAGGAACAATGCGGCATTAGAAGGACGCTACATGACATACAATATACGGCGTATAAATGATCCGGATACTTACGATCCTGCCGGACGCCGGGCCCTTGGAGGCCACTCATCCTCGCCAACATCGATGTTGGTGAAGCTGTCCGGGGGGATAGTTCTCCCCCTCTTGGACCCTTCGGCCGCCCCGGTTGGGGAGGCCTTCCTCTTCCTCTCTCCCTCCTCCGGGAGAGAGTACTCCTCCTCCTCCTCCTCGTCTTCGGGGGAGGAGTCCTCGTCGTCGTCGTCAGACGCCTGATTGCGGGAACTCTTTCGAGTCCCCGCGGCCACCTTCTTGGCCTTCTTCTCCGGCACCACGTACGGTGCCGGAACCAGCAGCCTTGCTAAGCGGGCGTCCACTGGTTCTTCTGGCATGGGAGCCGGGCTGATGAGCAGCTGGGCCTTCTCCATCCAGTCCTGTCAAAGGAAGAGGCAGATTAAAAACCTCACTAGAGTCAATCTAATTACTTCAAGTGTCCCGTAATGGGGTCGAATCACTTACCTCGTCAGTCGGAGACTGCGAGCTGAATCCGCGGTCTTCGGTCGCGGATGCGGGGGCTTCGGCGCCCTTGAACAGCACCCTCCAGGCGCCTTCGTACGTTGTGTTAAAGAGCGCGCTTAACGTCTGGTGCTGTTCCGGATTAAACTCCCAGATTAAATGCCCGTTCTTGGCATGGGAGAATCACGGAGGAGCATGACTGGACCACGCCGACGAGTCGGAGCCTATTGCTCACCAGCTTCTTGATGCAGGCTCAAGTCCCGTCACCTCCACCGGATCACCCCACCGCAGCCCTTCTCTTTCCGGAGGTGAGCTGCGTGAGGATTCCAGATCTAAATCGGGGCCGCCGCCCATGTGGGCTTGCGCGGCTCGGTGATATAGAACCACCCCAATTGCCACCCCTTGACGGAGTCCACGAAGGTCCCTTCTAGTTAAGGGACGTTGGGCGGCTGCCCAACATGGCGCCTCCGCATTCCGCTTGTGTCCCCTTCACAACCTTCGGCTTGACGTTGAAAGTCTTGAGCCACAGGCCGAAGTGGGGCCGGATGCAGAGAAAGGCCTCGCACACGACGATAAACGCCGAGATGTTGAGGACGGTTGGCGCCAGATCGTGGAAATCCAGGCCGTAGTAAAACATGAGCCCCGGACGAATGGATGGAGCGGAAAGCCCAGTCCAGCGGAGGAAGTGGGGAAGGAAAACAACCCTCTCATGAGGCCCTAGGGTAGGAATGAGCTGCCCCGCGTCGGGCAGCCGATGCGCGATGTCGCCGGAAAGGTATCCGGCGTCGCGTAGCTTGGTGATATCCTCCTCCTTGGCAGTGGAGGCCATCCATTTGCCTCCCCCTCTGGACATATTCGGAGAAGGGTCGAGGCGGGATGCGCGAGCTTAGGCATTGGAGCTTCGGTTCGCAGGGATGGATGAGCAAAGGAGGAAGAAGGTGTAGGTGAGAAGGTAAATCCTTATCCCTTATATATAGGCGGACGAAACTATGCGTCCGTCACCGGCCTGGTAAAACTCGCTTATCTCCCAAGCGCCACCATCAATGGCGCGGTTGGGTTACCCACGCACGTATTGATGAGAATCCCAGAATAAGGGGAACACGATCTCTGCTTCGACAGGACGTGCCAAGGAAACCGCTTCGCTAAACGTGCTGAGGCGGAATGATAAAAACGATTTGAACGAGGGCTTGGCTGCGGCGTGATGTCACACCGCGTAATACGTCAGCAGATTGGATCAGTATATGTGTTTTATTCTCTCTATGTTTGGAATGTGGAATTTATTTTGCAGAGCCAGACACTATCCTGGTGTTCATTATTTTCTCCGGATTATTCAAGGGAGGAACCCGCCTTGCAATGCCGAACACTATGCACGCCGGACTTGTCGTCATGGAAGACTAGTTCAGGGGCTACTGAGGGAGTCCTGGACTAGGGGGTGTCCGGACAGCCGGACTATCAATATCCGCCGGACTCCCAGACTACGAAGATAGAAGATTGAAGACTCCGGCTCGTGTCCGGAAGGTACTTTCCTTGGCGTGGAAGGCAAGCTTGGCGATCGGATATGTAGATGTCCTACCATTGTAACCGACTACTGTAACCCTAGCCTCTCCGGTGTCTATATAAACCGGAGGGCTTTAGTCCAGAGGACACAACATTACATCTCAACAATCATACCATAGGCTAGCTTCTAGGGTTTAGCCTCCTTGATCTCGTGGTAGATCTACTCTTGTACTACCCATATCATCATTATTAATCAAGCAGGACGTAGGGTATTACCTCCATCGAGAGGGCCTGAACCTGGGTAAAAACATTGTGTCCCTCGTCTCCTGTTACCATCCGCCTAGACGCACAGTTCGGGACCCCCTACCCGAGATCCGCCGGTTTTGACACCGACACCTTCCTTTTGACAACATCATCGGGAATACCTACAAGCTTAAATAATCCACAAACTTCATCCACAAAGATAAGGTGTAAATCGGGATGCAGTGTTCCATCTCCTGCAAATGGATTAGCTAGCGGTTTCTCTATCATACCCGAAGGAATCTCAAAGTAAATATTTTCAATAAGTTTAGTAGGTTGAGGTGCAACTCTTTGCTCTTCTGGTCGGGGTGAAGATACCCCGAACAAGCCCCTCAAAGGATTAGTTTCCATAGTGACAAGTAACAGAAAATTTCAGCACACTATATAAATGTTTCCTTACCAAGTTCCACTCACCAAAAGCGCTACACTCCCGATGAACGGCGCGGTAAAAGAGTCTTGATGACCCACAAGTGTAGGGGATCTATCGTAGTCCTTCGATAAGTAAGAGTGTCGAACCCAACGAGGAGCAAAAGGAAATGATAAGCGGTTTTCAGTAAGGTTTTCTCTGCAAGCACTGAAATTGTAGGTAATAGATAGTTTTGTGATAAGATAAATTGTAACGAGTAACAAGTAATTAAATTAAATAAAGTGCATCAAGGTGGCCCAATCCTTTTTGTAGCAAAGGATAAGCCTGGACAATTTCTTATAATGAGAAAGGAGCTCCTGAGGACACATGGGAATTATTGTCGAGCTAGTTTTCGTCATGCTCATATGATTCACGTTTGGTACTTTGATAATTTGATATGTGGGTGAACCGGTGCTTGGGTACTGCCCTTACTTGGACAAGCATCCCACTTATGATTAACCCCTATTGCAAGCATCCGCAACTACAAAATAAGTATTAAGGTAAACCTAACCACAACATTAAACATATGGATCCAAATCAACCCCTTACGAAGCAACGCATAAACTAGGGTTTAAGCTTCTGTCACTCTAGCAACCCATCATCTACTTATTACTTCCCAACGCCTTCCTCTAGGCCCAAATAATGGTGAAATGTCATGTAGTCGACGTGCACATAACACCACTAGAGGAAAGACAACATACATCTCATCAAAATATCGAACGAATACCAAATTCACATGACTACTAATAGAAAGACTTCACCCATGTCCTCGGGAACAAACATAACTACTCACAAAGCATATTCATGTTCATAATCAGAGGAGTAATAATATGCATTAAGGATCTGAACATATGATCTTCCACCAAGTAAACCAATTAGCATCAACTACAAGGAGTAATCAACACTACTAGCAACCCACAGGTACCAATTTGTGGTTTGGATACAAGATTGGATACAAGAGATGAACTAGGGTTTTGAGAGGAGATGGTGCTGGTGAAGATGTTGATGGAGATTGACCCCCTCCCGATGAGAGGATCATTGGTTATGACGATGGTGATGATTTCCCCCTCCGGGAGGGAAGTGTCCTTGACAGAACAGCTCCGCTGGAGCCCTAGATTGGTTCCGCCAAGGTTCCGCCTCGTGGCGGCGGAGTTTCATCCTGTAAGCTTGCCCACGATTTTTTCCAAGGTAAAAGCCTTCATATAGCAGAAGATGGACACCGGAGGGCCACCAGGGGCCCAGGAGACAGGGGGCGCGCCCATACTGGGCGCGCCCCCACCCTCCTAGCTAGGGTGTGGGCCCCCTGAGGTGTTTCTTCCGCTCAATAATTCTTATTAATTCCAAAAATAAGTTTCGTGGAGTTTCAGGGTTTTGGAGCAGTCTGAGAATAGGTTTCAATGTTTGCTCCTTTTCCGGCCAGAATTCCAATTCTGGCATTCCCCTCTTCATGGTAAACCTTGTAAAATAAGAGATAATAGCCATAAGTATTGAGATATAATGTGTAATAACAGCCCATAATGCAATAAATATTGATATAAAAGCATGATGCAAAATGGACGTATCAATGCCCATCAATTGATGTCAACATGAGGAGTAGGGATTGCCATGCAACGGATGCACTAGAACTATAAATGTATGAAAGCTCAACAAAAGAAAACTAGTGGGTGTGCATCCAACTTGCTTTCTCACGAAGACCTAGGGCATTTGAGGAAGCCCATCGTAGGAATATACAAGCCAAGTTCTATAATGAAAAATTCCCACTAGTATATGAAAGTGACAATATACGAGACTCGCTATATGAAAAACATGGTGCTACTTTGAAGCACAATATATGAGACTCGCTATATGAAGGACATGGTGCTACTTTGAAGCACAAGTGTGGAAAAAGAGATAGTAACATTGCCCCTTTTATTTATTTTCTTTTATTTTCTTTTTCTTTTTTTTCTTTTTTTGGGCCTTTCCTTTTTTTGGGAAATGCTCTAATAATGATGATCATCACACTTTTATTGATTTACAACACATGAATTACAACTCAAAACTAGAACAAGATATGACTCTATATGAATGCCTCCGGCGGTGTACCGAGATGAGTAATGAATCAAGAGTGACATGTATGAAAAATTATGCATGGTGGCCTTGCCACAAATACGATGTCAACTCCATGATCATGCAATGGCAATATGACAATAGTAATGCGTGTCAAGATGATAAACAAAACGGTGGAAAGTTGCGTGGCAATATATCTCGGAATGGCTATGGAAATGCCATAATAGGTAGGTATGGTGGCTGTTTTGAGGAAGATATAAGGAGGTTTATGTGTGATAGAGCGTATCGTATCACGGGGTTTGGATGCACCGGCGAAGTTTGCACCAACTCTCAAGGTGAGAAAGGGCAATGCACGGTACCGAAGAGGCTAGCAATGATGGAAAGGTAAAAGTGCGTATAATCCATGGACTCAACATTAGTCAAAAGAACTCATATACTTATTGCAGAAGTTTTATTAGCCCTCAAAGCAAAGTACTACTATGCATGCTCCTAGGGGGGAGGTTGGTAGGAGTTAACCATCGCGCGCCCCCGACCTCCACTCAAGGGAAGGCAATCAAAAGAGCACCCTATGCAATAAATTTGTTACACAACTTTCACCATATGTGCATGCTACGGGACTTGCCAACTTCAACACAAGCATTCTTTAAATTCATAATCACCCAACTAGCATGACTTTAATATCACTACCTCCATATCTCAAAACAATTATCAAGTATCAAGTTGATCATAGCATCCAATTCACTTCCTATGATAGTTTTTATTATACCCAACTTGGATGCCTACCATTCTAGGACCAATTTCATAACCATAGCAAATACCATGCTGTGCAAAACTAAAAAGCAAATACTAATGTCATACATGACGCTCCAAGCAAAATACATATCATGTGGCGAATAAAAATATAGCTCCAAGTAAAGTTACCAATGAACGAAGACGAAAGAGGGGATGCCTTCCGGGGGCATCCCCAAGCTTAGGCTTTTGGCTATTCTTGAATATCTTGGGGTGCCATGGGCATCCCCAAGCTTAGGCTTTTGCCACTCCTTATTCCATAGTCCATCAAATCTTTACCCAAAACTTGAAAACTTCACAACACAAAATTCAACAGGAAATCTCATAAGCTCCGTTAGTGAAAGAAAGCAAAACCACCACATAAAGTATTGTAATGAACTCATTCTTTATTTATTTTGGTGTTAAACCTACTGTATTCCAAGTTCTCTATGGTTCATACCACTTAATACTAGCCATAGATGAATCAAAATAAGCAAATAACACACGAAAAACAGAATCTGTCAAAAACAGAACAATCTGTAGCAATCTGTAACCTACGAATACTTTTGGATCTTTAAAAATCCTACCAAAATAGGAAGTCCTGAGAAATTTTTCTATTGATCATCAGCAAGGGAATCAACGCCAAAGCACGTTTCTGTGATTTAACAAAACTAATTTCATGCGTGCAAAGTTTCTATTTTTCAGCAGAATCAAATTAACTATCACCATAGGTTATCCTATAGGTTCTACTTGGCACAAACACTAATTAAAACATAAAAACACATCTAAACAGAAGGTAGATGCAAAATTTATTTCTAAACAGAAACAAAAACAAAAAACACAAATAAAATTGGGTTGCCTCCCAACTAGCGTATCGTTTAACGCCCCTAGCTAGGCATAAAAGCGAAGATAGATCTAAGTAGTGCCATAATAATAAGATAGATCTTGAAAACCCATCTCATATTCTCTACGTTCAGCAGCAAGTTTTCTTTGAGGCAAGCAAAAGTAATCAAAAGGGCTAAATTTAGCGGGACAAAAGTCCCCAAGATCAATCACAGGAGGAACAGGTTCTTCCTTAGGCCCTTCATAATGCACAACTAATACATCATTATAAGCATTCTTTTGGCAAAATTTCGTGAGCCTATACTCAAGAGAGTATCCTAGCTCATTATTTCGAAGAGCAAAATCATTATTAAGTTTGGAAATTCTATCAACTAGGACATTGGTAGGAACCTTTTTTCTAAGGTTTTCATTGAAAGCAACATAGTCCAAAGATTGAAAACGCCTAATTTCTTCTTGATCGAAGAGGATCGCCTCTATGGGAGGACGACCGACGTCCACCCTATATTGCGCAAAGATTTCTTTGGCCTCTCTTAATATAAATCTAAACTCATGAGCCAAAAAGATAGTAACATCGCGTTTAACAGAAGAATGCTCAATATTAGAAAATTCTAGGAAAATTCTTTGTATGCAAGGATGCATATGCATAAATTGTCTTTCAAGTTCAACTACAAGCATAGCGACAACATCCGCAAGACTACTAGTTCTATGAAGAATAGAACCACCCATAGAAGGTAAAGCACCGACACAAGTAAAGAAATCTTGAATGACACCTTTTCCAATAATGTTACCACTACCGATTCGAAACTTTTTAGTATGTAAGATAGGGGGTTCTTCAGCAGGAGCATCAGAATTTTCCATGTTATCATTATTGTCCATATCGACAATAATCTCCCCAATTTCAGACATAACGGCAAACAAAAGCGAGGAATAAGAAAGCAAGTGAAAGAGAGAGAGGTTGGAAAAGAGAGGGCAAATAAAACGGCAAGGGTGAAGTGGGGGAGAGGAAAACGAGAGGCAAATGGCAAATAATGTAAATGCGAGGGAGATGAGTTTGTGATGGGTACTTGGTATGTCTTGACTTGAGCGAAAACCTCCCCGGCAACGGCGGCAGAAATCCTTCTTGCTACGTCTTGAGCTTGCGTTAGTTTTCCTTGAAGAGGAAAGGGTGATGCAGCAATAGTAGCGTAAGTATTTCCCTCAGTTTTTGAGAACCCAAGGTATCAATCCAGTAGGAGGCTTCTCAAAAGTCTCATGCACCTACACAAACAAACAAATAACTCGCAACCAACGCAATAAAGGGGTTGTCAATCCCTTCACGGCCACTTGCGAAAGTGAGATCTGATAGAGATAGTATGATAATATAAATATATTTTTCGTATTTATAATATAGATTGGAAAAGTAAAGATGCAAATAAAAGTAGATTGAAAGCTTATATGATAAAAGATAGACCCGGGGGCCATAGGTTTCACTAGTGGCTTCTCTCAAGATAGCATAAGTATTACGGTGGGTGAACAAATTACTGTCGAGTAATTGATAGAAAAGCGAATAATTATGAGATTATCTAGGCATGATCACGTATATAGGCATCACGTCCGCAACAAGTACACCGACTCCTGCCTGCATCTACTATTATTACTCGACACATCGACCGCTATCCAGCATGCATCTAGAGTATTAAGTTCATAAGAATAGAGTAACGCATTAAGAGAGATGACATGATGTAGAGGGATAAACTCATGCAATATGATATAAACCCCACCTTTTTATCCTCGATGGCAACAATACAATACGTGCCTTGCAACCCCTATTGTCACTGGGTAAGGACACCGCAAGATTGAACCCAAAGCTAAGCACTTCTCCCATGGCAAGAAAGATCAATCTAGTAGGCCAAACCAAACTGATAATTCGAAGAGACTTGCAAAGATAACTCAATCATACATAAAAGAATTCAGAGAAGATTCAAATATTTCTCATAGATAAACTTGATCATAAACCTACAATTCATCGAATCTCGACAAACACACCGCAAAAAGAGTTACATCCAATAGATCTCCACAAGAGAGGGGGAGAACATGGTATTGAGATCCAAAAAGAGAGAAGAAGCCATCTAGCTAATAACTATGGACCCGAAGGTCTGTGGTAAACTACTCACAACTCATCGGAGGGGCTATGGTGCTGATGTAGAAGCCCTCCGTGGTCGATTCCCCCTCCGACGGAGCGCTGGCGAAGGCTCCAAGATGGGATCTCGCGGATACAGAATGTTACGGCGGTGGAAATTGTTTTTTGTTGGCTCCCTGGATGTTTTCCGGGTACATGGGTATATATAGGAGGAAGAAGTATGTCGGTGGCTGCTCGAAGGGCCCACGAGACAGGGGGGCACGCCCTATAGGGGTGGGCGCGCCCTCCACCCTCGTGGACGCCTCGGCTGCTTCTTGACTTGCACTCCAAGTCCTCTGGATCACGTTCGTTCCAAAAATCACGCTCCCGAAGGTTTCATTCCGTTTGGACTCCGTTTGATATTCATTTTCTTTGAAATACTGAAATAGGAAAAAAACAGCAATACGGGCTGGGCCTCCGGTTAGTAGGTTAGTCCCAAGAATGATATAAATGTGTAAAATAAAGCCCATAAACATCCAAAAGGGGTAATATAATAGCATGGAACAATCAAAAATTATAGATACGTTGGAGACGTATCAAATCCCAATGCCTATCGCAAGTAGCATCAACTCTCCATCATATCCTTTTCTTTAACACCCTTTGCAATTTCAAGAACTTCGATCAGAAGTGCGTCCACCGGCAATCGTCGCTGGCGCCAATCACCCCGCTTGCCCTCGACTCATTAATGAAGACACAATCACCACCACCCTAGCTCTCTTTGTTGTTGAGCCGCCTTCATGGCTCCTCATTGCGCTCCCGCCTCTCTCGCTGATGATGGGGCCCATTGAAAATTTAGCAAAGAGTATTAAGATTCAGGGGATATGTCAATTCCCACTCTCACAGTCCTTAGAAATTAGTGATATTTAAATTCAGGGAGGTGGTATAGGGGGTTACATCGTAGAGCAAGGGCTACATATGCTCTTACCATCTCCCTGACATACCCTTCGTTGTCGGCTCGACCAAACCCCACTCCAAGCCTATTGTCCATCCTTCTTTTTCCTCATGTCCATGTGACTATCCCGTATAGGTTACTCCTGGGACCCATAATCAAGAAGTGTATTTCATAGTTTATTCTACCACTTTTTTCGACACAATACTAAATTTGTTGATGTTGTCCTATCCATTTCAAAAGCTTGGTTCAACTCCTTCAATATCGTATCGTCCCTTTCAGAGGTCTTTCTTCAATTGAGCCGACACTACGAGCCTAGGCACCGAATGTTAGGTTACTAAATTTATTCGATTATCAAAAGAGATCGAGAAAAGATGTGAAATGCATGTCATGAAAACCTTATGGAAACATGTGAATTTTCCCTTTAAAAGACAAGAACATGCTTCTGCCGAATAGAAACCCTAATCCATCCGCCACTAACTCGTTGTCATGCTCATCCACCGTGATCAATGGCCGGTGTCAAGCCTGCCGCCTCATCCAACCTCACATTTAGAGGCTACTTGGTTTGGAGCCAAAATTTGGCAAGCCTTGGCAAAGTTCAAACTTGCCAACATTTGGTAACATTGACTAGAGTTTAGTTAGAAGAGTTGCTAAAATTTGAAGCCCAACCAATCATGTCAATTTTTTAGAGTCGCCAAAAGTAAGCTTGGCAAATATAGGCTCCAAAACAAGCAGGCTCTTAATCGACACTCAAAAAGTGACGTCCACCGCATGCCACAATTGACATCAAAAGTCATGAATTGAGAACCCTTGCCCCTCTCTTGTTAGCTGCTCATGGAACTACGTGGTGACATTAGAGTAGAATGTATACAATAGAGCGAGCATGGCTAAACAACAAGCAAAGAGGATCAGGTCACCCCATAGGATGATAGTTTAGGAAATTAAGAGGCTGGTGGACATTGAGATGGGTAAACAACAAGCAAAGAGGCGCACATAGCGATAGTGGCGGACCTAGGATCAAATGCCAAACATCAATTACCTAACTATTAAAGGGGGATCGAACGTCGTGATGGTTCGACATCTCCTCGTGGTTCGACCACCTCGTTCGACCCCCCCGCACCGGAAAAATCGCTACGAAAATCCCAGGCCTTCTCCCTCCCGCACGATTGAAAAAATCACGCAAAAAAAAAACAAGCGAATAGAAATCAGGAAACAACCATCCACGCATGCAGTCAGCCCCCACCCACGACTCTCACCCGCATCTTGCGACCCGCCGCCGTCTTCCTGGTCGAACTAGGGTTGGGCGCCACTTCCATCTTCCTGCTCGCCGGTCGCGCCCATCCCCACCTTCCTATCTCTCCAAGGGAGCTCGAGTTCTTCCCTATCTCTGTTGGCGATGGCCGTCCTGGTTCGGTGGTGCCCCATGGGCGCATGTAGGACACGGGAGATGAGCAGGGCGTTCTCAAGTGGCAGTGCCAGGTCAGCTTCAGGTCTTTGGCAGCGCCATGGTCAACAAGGTGGTCTTGTCATACTCATATGTCTATATGATTCTGCAGTTTATGCCATCAGCACCAACTTTCTTTCCTGCAGCACCGACCACCACATGTTGCCTAAGTGTGAGGAGTTGCAACGGCCATTTAAGACTGTATATGACTACATTGATACATTGATCCAGTGCGAATGACCTATTCTTCAATAGCACATGTTTCTGTTGAGAGCATTTGTATAGCCTTCTTCAGTCTAGCATCAAAGTAATGAGGTAACTTTTCAGTCATCTAGGTTCATCGGGCTAGGTTGAAAAGCTCACAGAAAGATGTTGTGATTAAAGTCCTAAAGCCAAGAATTGAATATACTTTGGTCGCCGGTCTGAATTTTATCTATCTTGTCTCACATGTTTTTGGCTTCGTTACCTCTACGATCCCGGTAACTGACCATTCTGCTAGCTGTTGCGATCTGACCGTCAGTTCAGTTCCTGACGATAAGCTCAACGCACCATGCTGATTGAACCTGGGAGGAGTTCGGATCGTGGGAGACGGCGTCACCCCCAGCACATCGGCGTTCCAGTAAGCGATGGCTGCGCTGGAGGAGAAGGGTAGCAGCGCCGCAGCGGCTCACGGGAGCTTGAATCTAACAGTCCACTGGCAAAATTAGAAAGATTTGTTACCTAAAATTAAAATGCACTTCTGAGTGAATAATAGAACAGTACACTTGTAAAATTAAAGTGCTTTGTTTGGATACCAATTAGTAACAATACACCGGCAAAATGAAAATGAAAATGCTTTTCCGCATGCTTGCAAGAAGGAAAATAGTTCAGACAGAGGGATTATTTCTGGCAATCCGCACTTAGTCGATCATTTTTCCTATGATGCATTGTATCTTTTTAGTTGCTGAATATGATACTCGCGCCCCATCAAAAAATTATGATTGTCAGTCGACTCGTTATAAAAAGTGTAGTGGATGTTGGAAAGTTTACCTGGTCTTCCATTTCTAAATTTCCAGAAGACAATCCTAGAGATGTTAGTTGTATTTGAATTGCTGTTCATTTAGACATTCCTCTTGCTGCTGACCACAATACGATTAATTATATCACTCAATGAAAAGTGACTCATTTTCCATGGTTATTAGAAGGTAGAAATATGGGAGACGACATACACCTTCATTCTTTGAGTACTCAACGTATTTAGCTTGAGATCTACAATTTTTCCAAAAACCAAAAAGCAAGTAGGTATACTGGTTAATGTAATATTGCTCTAATCAGGCTTGTCTATCATTAACCTCCACGCAAAAATGGATAGACATTTGGGCTAAAGTTTGCTGGAATTTGTTATGGGGATAGCGAAACAATCTTGGTGTGTGCTTAATTGTCATGTTGGAGAAAATGGCCGCTGGTGTTGGGAGTTGTTGAGCTGATTATTAAAGGGGGATCGAACGTCGTGATGGTTCGACCTCCCCTCGTGGTTCGACCACCTCGTTCGACCCCCGCACCGGAAAAATCGCTACGAAAATCCCAGGCCTTCTCCCTCCCGCACGATTGAAAAAATCACGCAAAAAAAAAACAAGCGAATAGAAATCAGGAAACTACCATCCACGCATGCAGTCAGCCCCCACCCACGACTCTCACCCGCATCTTGCGACCCGCCGCCGTCTTCCTGGTCGAACTAGGGTTGGGCGCCACTTCCATCTTCCTGGTCGCCGGTCGCGCCCATCCCCACCTTCCTATCTCTCCAAGGGAGCTCGAGTTCTTCCCTATCTCTGTTGGCGATGGCCGTCCTGGTTCGGTGGTGCCCCATGGGCGCATGTAGGACACGGGAGATGAGCAGGGCGTTCTCAAGTGGCAGTGCCAGGTCAGCTTCAGGTCTTTGGCAGCGCCATGGTCAACAAGGTGGTCTTGTCATACTCATATGTCTATATGATTCTGCAGTTTATGCCATCAGCACCAACTTTCTTTCCTGCAGCACCGACCACCACATGTTGCTTAAGTGTGAGGAGTTGCAACGGCCATTTAAGACTGTATATGACTACATTGATACATTGATCCAGTGCGAATGACCTATTCTTCAATAGCACATGTTTCTGTTGAGAGCATTTGTATAGCCTTCTTCAGTCTAGCATCAAAGTAATGAGGTAACTTTTCAGTCATCTAGGTTCATCGGGCTAGGTTGAAAAGCTCACAGAAAGATGTTGTGATTAAAGTCCTAAAGCCAAGAATTGAATATACTTTGGTCGCCGGTCTGAATTTTATCTATCTTGTCTCACATGTTTTTGGCTTCGTTACCTCTACGATCCCGGTAACTGACCATTCTGCTAGCTGTTGCGATCTGACCGTCAGTTCAGTTCCTGACGATAAGCTCAACGCACCATGCTGATTGAGCCTGGGAGGAGTTCGGATCGTGGGAGACGGCGTCACCCCCAGCACATCGGCGTTCCAGTAAGCGATGGCTGCGCTGGAGGAGAAGGGTAGCAGCGCCGCAGCGGCTCACGGGAGCTTGAATCTAACAGTCCACTGGCAAAATTAAAAAGATTTGTTACCTAAAATTAAAATGCACTTCTGAGTGAATAATAGAACAGTACACTTGTAAAATTAAAGTGCTTTGTTTGGATACCAATTAGTAACAATACACCGGCAAAATGAAAATGAAAATGCTTTTCCGCATGTTTGCAAGCAGGAAAATAGTTCACACAGAGGGATTATTTCTGGCAATCCGCACTTAGTCGATCATTTTTCCTATGATGCATTGTATCTTTTTAGTTGCTGAATATGATACTCGCGCCCCATCAAAAAATTATGATTGTCAGTCGACTCGTTATAAAAAGTGTAGTGGATGTTGGAAAGTTTACCTGGTCTTCCATTTCTAAATTTCCAGAAGACAATCCTAGAGATGTTAGTTGTATTTGAATTGTTGTTCATTTAGACATTCCTCTTGCTGCTGACCACAATACGGTTAATTATATCACTCAATGAAAAGTGACTCATTTTCCATGATTATTAGAAGGTAGAAATATGGGAGACGACATACACCTTCATTCTTTGAGTACTCAACGTATTTAGCTTGAGATCTACAATTTTTCCAAAAACCAAAAAGCAAGTAGGTATACTGGTTAATGTAATATTGCTCTAATCAGGCTTGTCTATCATTAACCTCCACGCAAAAATGGATAGACATTTGGGCTAAAGTTTGCTGGAATTTGTTATGGGGATAGCGAAACAATCTTGGTGTGTGCTTAATTGTCATGTTGGAGAAAATGGCCGCTGGTGTTGGGAGTTGTTGAGCTGATTAGGAGCATTCTTGATGTGTCTCATTTGGTCATTTCGAACTACTGCATAAGACTGTCCCATCAGTTTTTGATGTATGCAGGGTTGTTGTACTTCTAAATTTTCTTAAAGAATTTTGCGTTGTAGGGAACAACTACTTCTGAGTTTTGGGGTGGCAGCAGCAAGGCCGAGGTGCATATGATCATGAAGATGGGCGACTGCGGGGAATGCATCCACATGGAAGGGTGGACATTGCCGTTACCCCCGCAGGGACGACTATGCCGACAACTGTTTGCACATTAGCTAATTTATAGCATAAGTGAGAATGATATAATTTTTCTTTATCAGTAGTCATATTTTGTCAGATTAAGATCCACATGTAAACATTCCTGCGCCTTGTATCATATAGAACTAGCCTAAAGGGATTATGCTTGATCTTCTAAGCTAGCTGGTATTAAAAAGACATTTCTCACCAAGCAAGGTAATTATAATAAGCATCAAGGTCAGCACGAGATTTTATTTTTGAGATGACCCAAATATGCTGAAATATAGTCAGAAGATCCTGATCTTACCAAACGCAGTGTTCCTGGCTTATATATCATTTTTAATGTTCTACTCAAGTAGCAGGCAGTAGGTGACTTCGGTTTTCATCATGTTATAGGCAAATCTTGGTCTATCTAATGTAAGAAGAGGGTCACAGTTTGTTCAACTATATATACAGCAAAGGTTGCCTGCCACCAGGATTGCCTCCCGTTGCTTGATGTATGTTGAGCATTTGTTTGTAACATAATCCAAGGTACATATCTGATGAAGGGGAAATCGTGTGTACACTTTTGATGTACCAGTATATATGTGTTGTCTCAAACTGTAAAACATGATCAGTGATTATTTTTTTTATTAAACAGTGCTGGAGATGACAAACCAAAGAGACATGCCCCATTGATAGAGGTGAGTGGAGTTGAGGTATGTGGTGCACTTAGAGGGCGAAGTATAGAGGCCGAAAGTTCGTTCAAGCATGAGCTGCTTTGTAGCAAACTTATAGACCCTGTTGTTTTACACTGAGGGGAGATACTCTTTGATGCTCTGCTTTGTGGCGCCAGAGGGAGATATTGTGTTACTTCTGTCCTATTCTTGTATATCTAAGCTTAATAACAATTTATTACACTCTTTGTTAATTTTCTGTGACGTAACTTCTTGATGACACATTTTCTTGTGTGAAGGCCCGTATGTTTTATCAAACAATTGGTTGTAATAAAAATAAAGCATTCATGTGCTATCTGTATTGCTAATTAACTGCACAGTAATGAATTGAATGTGTACCACTCTATTTTTTGCATTGAATCTGGTAAGGCTCTCCTTGTTTTCTTCTTCTTTTGTTCTGCAAATGACATAATAGGTCCAAGCTATTGTCCGGAGAAGCTAAGACTAGGATAGGAAGTGAAAGTACAAATTTAAAGTTGTGACAAATAAACGAAAGAAGACATTCATATGATACATTTTTTTCTGAAAATTATCATTATTATGTATCCTTGCGGTTACAGTGCTGTAGCCAAAGTTTGTTCATTCAGGTCTTACTTCTATGTTGCATAGATGGCTGGAGACACACATTTGTGCAATCTTTCCCATTCATCATATAGAAATGCATACACCTTTTATCTCTATTTCAGAAGCAACATTTTCTGCTAAAATGTAGCCAAAATGCTTTCACAAACAAATGTAAGTGCAATATTCAAATCCACTTGTGCTTTATCGCTTCAGGAATGGTGCCTCCTTTAGTTTTTTAGAATATTATTCTTTTTGGAATATTACATGCCTATGTTTTCGACACTTGTGATTTTCAACATCCATTATGTCTATACTATATGAGATGATGAAAAACTTGAAGGGACCGTGGCAACGCACGGGCAGTCAACTAGTACATAGGTAAAAGTTTTAGAGAAATTACACAAAAGTAGTAGATTGTGCCTAAACGTCATAGTAAATCTAACAAAGAATTCAAAAATTAAGATTAAGTACTACATAAACTATTTTTCCTTTTTATAGGGACATCCCCTGGATCCACCCCTGCATAGCGAACATTGCATTATTCTGGACCACTCCAAGCTGAGCTTTTGGCGTGCCAGGAAGGCTTAAGCCTTGCTCTTTAATGGTCTATTTGTCCGATGGACATCGAGATGGACCGCATCCGGCTTAAGCCTTGCTCTTCAATGGTCTACTTGTCCGGTGGACATTGAGATGGACTGCATGGATGCGGTCAGGTTGATCAAGTCCTCCACCCTCGACAAATCACCCATTGGATGGTAGTTCAAGAAATCAAGAGGCTCTTTAGTGAAAGAGATCTCTATTGCTCATGTACGTATGAACCACGACACTGTTAGTCACACCCTTGCTACTTTCGGACTTTCAGAGGGCCGAACCTCACTCTGGTTGCGCTCTCGGCCTGCAAACGCTCCTCTGCTTTATAGGAACAAACTTACCACTCGTCGAGCAATGAAATCTTTTTAACCCCGCAAAAAAAGGGGATCAGATCCGACATAGCACCTTTTTTTGAAGAAGACTTTGGGTATTGACACGGCTTTCAAATGTAACTTGGCCATTAGTTCCTCTACACAATAATCATAAAATCGTTATTTTGAAATACTCCCTCCGATTCATAATAAGTGTCAGTTTTGAATTAAGATTGAACTAACCTCAATTCAAAACAGCAACACTTATTTTGGATTGGAGGGAGTAGTATTTTTTATACAAATCCAAACATGTGATTTTCACATATCCAAATATTAATGGGAAACAAATTTTAAAGTTTGACTAACACAAGACTGGAGGGACTTTTATTTTTAGAACCAAGACTGAAGGGACTAGCACCATTCAAATCATACCGCACACGCTAGTAATTGGACAACCCATTTCCAAGTAGTGTCCAAATTGGATGCTCAGGTCTTGTATGAAAGTTAGCAACCAACAAGCCAAAAGAAACAGCAACTCACCAAAATTCGGTACTGTACAAAATTTAAAGACGTCAGAACCTGTTTAGCGGAGCATCATGATGAACATAAAACCAAACGACCATTGAATCGTTCGAGCAGAACATAGCGACCAAACTAGAGTATAGATATTTTCAGACACAACATTGCAAAGCACCACGAATAAAATCACCCGACCCACATCCTAGTGTATACAACGCCTGACCACAACAGGGGAGTTGCATGCAAACATTTAACCCATCAAATAGAATTTCAGAGGTCAGGTATGGAGCGACAATGAATCTAACACACGCCACAAACCATGATTAATGCATCAACTTCAGACCGGTTTCTTGGCATACATTTACGGAAGAACCAAATAATCCTGAATCACCCGCAGCAAATGCATGAGATAACTGAAGATGAAAGGCGTATAGAAATGGAGGAAATGACTGGGATCGTATAAGTGCCGGTGTGACCATAATCTGTCACCGTTCCGCTTGTAGAGCACCACTGAAGATGAAAGGCGTATAGAAATGGAGGAAATGTCTGGGATCGTATAAGTTCTGGTGTGACCATAATCTGTCACCGTTCCGCTTGTAGAGCACCAATGGATGACAAGACAGGAAAATGATGATGCTAAGAGTGCCTTGACCACCTGCCATCATTCGTCCAGTGGAAGACCCGGGGCTTGTACTTTGGAAATGCATCTTCCCAGTCTGGGTTCTCGATCAAGTATTTCCATATCCTACAAGAAGAAAGTACAAAGCAAGAATAAACCATATAGCAATCTCTATTGGAAATATGTCATTATTTCATTCTTGAAGAAGCTAAGCATGAGTTATACCTAGATAAACAGAAAGATTGCACACACACATGATAGAAATGGTTCATGCAATACAGTTTCCAATTTGTAGCATAAAAGGAACACACACCTTCTCTCAGTTTCCACAAAATGAGGTGGTTCTGCAGCTGGAGAGGTGGAGCATTGAAGCAGGACTTCAGAGTCTGAAAGCTGGTTAAGCGAGGATGCCATTTCTGCCCAATCTGGCATCCTATACAAGCAGGACAAAAGATGGGTATATCACACGGAACAGTTAGTTAACTAGTAGCAAAGTAAAGAGGCACAAGTACTTGCACTCGTAATGATGTATGCTCTTAATATTTCTCGAACTATCATGCAAGATGTAGTTTACATGCATGAGAACAAAAGGCCCATTATTAAAATAACCAGAAGGAAGAAAAATCATTTTTGTCCCTGTTAGAGGTGTTCATGACGGAAGCTGGGCCAGGATCAAAGCATAAAAATATGATTTTATTTGTTTATTTTCTGCAAACAATTATAAATTTTATTGGGTGTTAGAATACTGGGCAAATCTGGCCTGCCCATGAATGGTAATAATTCGTACACATGGTGCAATTCGCTGATGAATAAAAAGTGGCAAAACCGCTGTACAGCATTTCATGCATAGGTGGCATTGAACATACACGATGACAACAAGTCAGGCAACAATTTAAAGTTGTCCTATTGCATAATGAAAACCTCCATCACTTCTTTCCAATTGGTAGTTACTTCACGTATGGTAATTTTGAGAGATCAGACTGAACCAAAAAGCAACCTGTGTGATGTCATTTAGTGCCTATGTCCATACAGGGCTGAAGCTAGCCAAAACACTCAATGGGCTCATCTTGATGTACTACATGAATTTAACAGTAATTGGTCTTTGATAGCAATAATTTACTAAAGGTTTTGCCAAATTTTATCGGGGTCAGTTGACCCCGACGCTACAGTGCTAACTCCGTCCATGTGTCCATAGATTAACAACGTTCAGGAACAGAAGGTCAATAGTTAAGTACAAAGAGGCTGAATATGTAGCTACAAACATCTTCAATTTATTACGTACAATACATAATGAAATGGATGGGAATATAAGAGACGGACCAGCAGGCAGGAGCAATTTGGAAAATATCAGCGTGTGTGTCGTAAGTCTCCAGTAACTTTCCTCGCCAATTTGGATCATAAGAAGAAACACTCACACGAATTCTTCTGACTATTTCATCAGGACACCTTGAAGTGATGTCAAAGCTTGCAGGAGTAACAACTCCAGATGATGTTTGCATCTGAAGACAGCAGGAGTGTTTGTTTCTAAGAAAACTTACTATGAACTGGGGTATGTTTCAAATCAACAATTTAACTGTTACATGCAGGAATAATTCCAACCTACACAAACTAACTACTCCCTCCGATCCGAATTAATTGACGCAGCCTCTATACAACGTCCATTTTACATTGTATAGAGGCTGCACCAATTAATTCGGATCGGAGGGAGTAAATGAAATGTTAGTCTGAGATGCAGACAAAACATAATTTCCCTCTTTCTTTTTTCCTTCTTCTTTTAGATTAACCTTCAAATGTTCCTTGTTCCAGTGCTTACAATGTTCTATTTTACAAATGTGGTGTTCATTGGCACCAAAAACTACTAATTGACACTTTAGTAGATTCAGGGGAGAGGATATCCCTTACCACAAATCCACCAACTATGGGTCGCGCATTCCCGTAAGAATCAGTCATAGTGTTGATCCCAAGGACACAGAAAGACTGGAGGTGGAACCGTTGCTGGGATTTATGCAGCACTTCAACTATCTTGCAACAAAGTGGATGGGAGTACCCTTCCTGTATGCTGTGCTTTCCTCCAGAAGAATAGACTACCTGCGGGGCGAATTATGGTAATTGGATGCTTCCTCATGTACATTGTGTCAATCAGAAATGAAGGGCAGCCTGGTGCACGTAGCTCCCGCTTGCGCAGGGTCAAGAAATCTAAAAGAAATTTAACCACCCAAAAAGTTTTGAATTCAACCTTTGTAGAAGCATCATCGAAGCCACCAATCAGGTGAACCTGTAAGCAAATGCTAGTGAGAACATTCCCAAGGGTGCTTAACTGCTTATTGTATATTTTGAGGGGGAAATACAGGAGAAGACAGAAGAGACCAACATCAAATGGTTCGTCGTCATCACCAAGTAATTCTAGCATCTGTTTGAACCCTCCTTCTACAATCTTTGGAAAGTCCATATGGCTAATGGAAGTCCTGAAATCAATTAATGGAAGATCGGATGAATCAGCAAATGTTTTTGTGAGTTGGGAAAATACACGAGTTTTGAGTTTCACAAGAAACCAAAGTCTTACAGGATCAGATAAAACGCTCGCTTCTTTTTCACTTACATTCCAGTCTTGTTGTTGCGAATTGCAACACCCACACATGTAGTCATCTCATCTGTGCCCACTAACTACAGATGCAAAAGAACTGATTAATTCACCAGTCACACTATTTGAACGGTCTACGCATAACTATGCTTTAATCACTCTATCTAGGAATTAAGGCAAAGTGAGTGAAATGTGGCAGAAAGTAATGATGTGCTTTAACAGGATGCCAGTTTATCAGGGACACAAACACAAAACTAATCAGGCAATCAGGTGTACAGGTAAAACTGGAAAACCTACATGTTGGCATTCAGAATAACAGTCCAATAGCCCTCTAATGATCATAAACCACTCCAAACAAATACTAGCATAATTTGGATAAAGTGATCACACATCTAAACTACCAAAGTGAACTCCAGGAGTGCCTGCCCAATCCCCATTTAACACAGGTACGATTTCCACCATAGGAAACGAAAAGTCGTCGCTGAGGCAGCAAAACAAGGAACCGCACAACTGATTCAAACGACGCGGATCGGAGCAAGGATCCCCAATCCCTGCTCGATCCAAGACCTGAGCACAACGCACCTCGACGCGCGCCGGATCGACAGTGGCGTACTCCCGCTGGAACACGTACACGTGCCTGGGCCCCTCCGGCCCCGACGGGACCCGCCTCTCCGGCGCGGCCCTGAGCCGTTCGGACGCGGCGCGCAGCCCGGGGTTCCCCATGAGCGCCGCCACGAGCTCCCTCCCGCTGCTCCCCTGCAGGAACCGGGAGCCGATAGGATCGTCACAACTCACAAAGAGAAGAAAGAGAGAGCACGCATCCATGTGTACGCGCACGGTCGTGATGTACGACTGTACGCACCGCCGGGGAGGAGCAGGGGACGGGCTCGCCGTCGACGAGGAGCATTATCGCCGTCGGAGTTGGTGGGGGTGGAGTGACCGGGGGAAGAAGAGGTCGTGGAGCCGACCAAGGAAATGGCCGGCCAGACCTGTTTTGTTTTTTGAGCAAAAAATTATTCTTGCCGTCCACCGAAGCGGCCCACTACGATCATCGCGGATCCTGGTCCAGCAGCACAGGTCCATGGGCCGGAAGCAGCCGTCGTTTCAGCCCAGCCATCAGCCGTCGCTACACAGTACACTTCCACCTTCCGCCGCCTCCCTTGTCTCAAAAAAAAAAAAAAAAACCTTCCGCCGCCTCCCAAGTCGCCGTCCTCCCGATCCCCTTCCTCTGCTCCGGACACCCCATCTCCGTCGAGCCGGACGCCCCATCCACCTCTGGACGGTCCTCCACCTCTACGGGTGGCGGCGGCGTCGGCGTCGGCGTAGCAAGGTCAGTGAGAAATGGCGCCGCCCGGGTCGCGCCGGTGGGCGTACGTGCGGATCATGGCCGGCACCATCCTCGGCGGCGGCCTCGGCTTCTACGTCATGCACCGCATCGAGACCTCCTACAAGGTACGCCGACTCCCGTCCCAGTCCCGCCAACCTACCGCGATCTGTGGACCATTTGGTCGAAGCCGCGGTGCTCACCCCGCTTTTCTTTGTCGTGCGCTGCGCCCGCAGGTGAGGATGGAGGAGAGGCTGCGGAGGTACGAGGCGCACATGCTCGCCAAGGAGAAGGAGGCGCAGCAGCTCCAGGACGAGGGGCGCCGCGAGGACCAGGCGCAGGTCTTGCCGGACTCGTGATTTCCTCTCGTCCCCTTGCTCCGGCTCGCCTTCCCGAGCTGTTAGGTGAGTACTAGTACTTGTAGCTACCATGCCTCTTTGATGGATGTGCACTTGAATGGTATGAACTGCATGATAAATTTCGGAGACTGATGCCAAAAATTCAGAGCTGTTTGTATTGCCTGTTAGTGCCTTGGACTGTCCGGATTTAAGCTTTAGCACTCCAATTTGCCTGTGGTTATCTGATCCGGCCAAAAACCAGATGTAAAATGCGTTTATGCCTCTCGAGCATCCAGCTATGCCACTGGTATCATTGTTCTTGCAGCGAGCCCAGGGATTCAATTATTTCGGGTTCAAGTTATGCAGTGTGGAACAAACCGTCGAGGATTGTTAATAAGTTTGGCTCAAACTACTAGTGTCGGCATTGCCATTACCACACTGGAGGATTAGGCACCTAGCAAGTCAACAAATTTGGTTATTTTTAGCAGTGCTGAAAGCTTTGGCAATTGGTATGATTGAAACATCAAAATTCTAGGGATATGTCAGGACGATTGGTAGGCTGAAGTTTTAGGACCTTTTTGGATCCAACAGCACCTACACCAATAAAGCCTTTCAGTCCCAAATAAGTTTGGGTAGGCTAGAGTTGAAACCCATAAGATCTCGAAACATAGTCACGGTTCTGGCACGTGGATAGCTAACTTCCACGCACCACTGTTCATGTCTAGTTCTTTGGTGACATTCCAGCCCTTCAGGCTTTATGGACTCCTCCCATGTCAAGTTTGGTCTACCCTGGCTCTCTTGACATTGTCAACACACTTTAATCTTTCGCTATGCACCGGTGCTTTCGGAGGCCTGCGTTGTGTATGCACAGACCATCTCAGCTTCTCTTCAGTTGGTGCTATTCCAACTCTCCGAACCCAACCCTTTCTTGTTTAGCCACATATCCATCTCAGCATGCGCATCTTTGCTAAACCTAGCTATTAGACATGTTGCCTTTTAGTTGGCCAATATTCTGCGCCACACAATATTGTAGCTCGAATCGCCCTCCTATAGTACCCTTTTAGGTTTTGTGGCACTCTCTTGTCACAGAGGATGTCAGAAGCTTGGTGGCAGTTTATCCATCCGACTTTGATCCGATGGCTCACATCTTCATCGATATCACTATCCTTCTGCAACATCGACCCCAAATATCAAAAGGTGTCCTTCTGAGGTAGCACCTGCCCATCAACCCCGTCTGACTATCGTCGACTAGAACCACATCATCTGCAAAGAGCATACACCATGTGATATCTCCTTGTATACCCCTTGCGAGCTCATCCATCACCAATGCAAAAAAGATAAGGGCTTAAGGCTGACCCTTGGTGTAGGCCGATTTTAATTGCAAAGTCATCAATGTCGCCATCGCTTGCTCAAACACTTGTCACAACATTATCATACATATCCTTGATCAGGGTAATGTACTTTGTTGTGACTTTGTGTTTCTCCAAGGCTTGTCAAATGACATCTTGTGGTATCTTATCATAGGCCTTCTCCAAGTCGTTGAACACCATATTCAGGTCCTTTTTTTTTTGCTCCTTGTATCTCTCCATAAGTTGTCGTACCAAGAAAATACTCCATATGTTGTCGTACCAAGAAAATAGCTTCCATGTTCGACCTCCCACACACAAAATCAAATTGATTTTTTTGTCAGGCTTGTCATTCTTCTTAAGCGGTGCTTAGTGACTCTCTCCCATAGCTTCATTGTATGGCTCATCACCTAAATCCACGACAATTAGTACAACTTTGAATATCCCCCTTATCCTTGAAGATTGGTACTAATATACTCCGCCTCCATTCTTTGGGCATCTTGTTGACAGAAATGAGGTTGAAAAGCTTAGTTAATGAGGTTGAAAAGCTTAGTTAGCTATACTATAGTTGTGTCTCCAAGGCATCTCCGCACCTCAATGGGGATACAATCAGGGCCCATCGCCTTGCCTGCTTTCATCCTTTCTGTAGCCTCCTTGACCTTAGACTCCTGGATTCATTGCACAAAACATTTATTTGTATCATCAAAGGAGTCGTCCAGCTCAATGGCAGAGCTCTCATTCTCTCCATTGAACAGTTTGTTGAAGTACTTTCACCATCTATTCTTGATCTCCTCGTCCTTCACCAGAAATCGAGTCGACACCTGGATAGGAGTGCAAGCAACATAGGAAGGAGTGCAGACAATAGAAAGAAGTACAAGGTGGCAAAGTAGATCGCAAACGTAGATAAGGGCTCAAAGTTTCACTCACAGGTTGCTTTGCGGCCTTCTTTGCCACCTTGTATTTCTCTATGTTGTCTGCACTCCTATCCAGGTAAAGGCGTCCGAAACTATTTTTCTTCTCCTTAATAGCCTTCTGGACATCATCGTTCCACCACCAGGTATCTTTAGCGTCGCTTCTACTTCCCCTGGACACTCTAAACTCCTTTGAGGCCACCTTACGAATGCAAGTTGCCATCTTCATCCACATATTGTCTGCATCACCTCCTTCCTCCCGAGGGCCCTCCTTAATGACCCTCTCCTTGAACGCCTGAGCTACCTCCCTCTCGAGCTTCCACCACTTTGATCTAGCGACTTTGACACGCTTATCGAGATGGACACGAATCCGAAAGCGAAAGTCGGCCACCACAAGCTTACGCCGAGGGACAACACTCTCTCCAGGTATCACCTTACAATCTAGGCAAGCATGCCTGCCTTCTCTTCTCGAGAGGATGAAACCAATTTGGCTACAATGTTGACTACTACTAAAAGTCACTAGATGTGATTCTCTCTTTTTAAAGAGGGTGTTAGCTACAATCATGTTGTATGCTAGAGCAAAGCTTAAGACATCTTCTCCTTCTTGATTCCTCGTGCCATAGCCAAAGCCCCCATGCACCCCTTAAAAACCTGTGTTAGATGTACCCACGTGGCCATTGAGGTCTAGTCCTATGAAGAGCTTCTCGCCAATAGGTACGCTCCTAACCATGTCCTCCATGCCCTCCTAGAACTCCCTCTTGGTGTTCTAATTGTGGCCTACTTGTGAGGCATATGCGTTGATACCATTGAGAACTAAGTCCCCAACTACCAGCTTGACAAGGATAATCCAGTCCCCACGCCTCTTGACGTCTACCACTCCATATTTGAGGCTCTTGTTGTTCAAGATGGCTACTCCATTTCTGTTTGCAGCCGTCCCCGTGTACCACAGCTTGAAGCCGATATCCTCCACCTCCTTCGCTTTCTGTCCTCTCCATTTAGTTTCTTGGACGCAAAGGATATCAACACCTCTCCTCGCCGATGTATCAACCCTTTTGGATCCAACAAATGAAAATAAATGAATTGCTGAAGTTAAGAATTTTAGCTTGTGTGGTGCAATCGATAGTGTGGAAAACTGAAATTTTTGTGAACTCCCTTCAGGTTGACCATAGGAATTGAATTTGTTTTTGAATGTCGCCAGAGGCACTGTTGGTAATAGTAATGGTAATCATGCTGAGATTACCCTACAAAGGTTATCTCAAGCAGTCAAGCTGTTAGCTGCCTCGCAATAGCACTTTGTGTAATGTAACGACGGAGCTACAAAGTACAAACATATTTTGAGCAACACATAAAAGATGACAGGTTTCTAAAGTGCTTTGTTGCGACATCCAATTTGTTATCTGAAGAACATATGGAAATGTTTGGTTTGTTGGAAGTTGTGAACACATACAGTTAAGAACACATTTGCAACAAGTATGTGCTTCATGCGTACCCGCAATTTTTTTAAGTATATAGGGAATTTAAGGTATCCATATATTGGCAAGACAAGAGCCGGGGATGTAATGTAACAGAGACATATAATCAAACTATAGAAGCTTTTTCATGGTGAACAACAAGTAATGTGTATGTGTCTGGCTTTTCAGTCATGTGTTGTATCTCCATGCAAAAAAGGGAGGCTTGGTTAACCTATATGTCGGTTCGAGCTGTTGAAGATGATGCACACCCGCAGCTCCTGGCTCCTGGCTCCTGCACTTTCAGTTGTCAATGCATAATATGTAGACAAAAGAAATTGAACTGATTTTTTAATAAGTAGTGCTCTTTTTCCTGAAGTTTATTTGTTGTCCAATATATGAGGACCGGCAATGCTGTGAAGTGCCAGATAATTGAAAATATCAAATGATTGGCTATTGTAGATGCAACATACTCTGCAGTGTTGGATAGCATCCAAAGGCATATAAAGAACTATAGAAGAAGTCCAACTTGGCACCTAGTAGAGCAGCAGTACACTTCTAACATTAGATTGCTCACGGAAGCACCCTAAAGACTACAATTTTCACATTGTTAAAGTTCTCATAAAAGGTTTTGATGAAAAGTAGTTCTCAGAAAAGAACTCTATCGACTGACAATAAAAATAAACGCAAGAGGAATACCAAAAGGTTTGTACATGTGACTCTTTCTGTTTTAGCAATATTTCCTGCGACGAGATTTGCCCACCTAGCCCAATCCCAGCGGCGGCTAACGCTGCCCATGGTCATGGCTCATGGCTCCCACAAGGCGGCGGCGGTGGCCGAGCACCCCATGGCTCCCACGCGGAGGCAGCCATGACTCTTTCACAGCCAGCGGACCGCATGTAGCGACCTTTTCTTCATCCTTCCATTCCCCCACAACCAGTGGCGGAGCTAGGATTTTGAAACGGGATGGTCCACCTCAAAAATAATTTTTTTGGCAACACATATGGCATGCTATCGTATACTGAATTTACCAAATGGCAATAGCACAATAGAAACATATCAGTACGGTCTTACAAATATGTTAAAATCCGCAATCAAGCCTGTATTTTGCATAAAAGAAGCCTACGTGTCTACACTTCCTAATGGCCATGAAAGTATCAATTATATCATATTCATTCTTTGTGGCATGTTTACAGAAAAGAGAAGTAATGTGTCTCATCCACTTAATTCTTCAACAATTCTACATTTTTATTTTACATTCTCAATCATAGTTGCACACAATCACACAACAAATTATGCCCGTGTGTTCATCTACGTGGCAGATAGCACTATCACTGTAAACAAATCAGATAGCACTATCATTTTTATTTAACAGTCGGTTTTGAAAGGAGTCTAGGGTCTGATGTGTTTACAGTGATAGTGCTATCTGCCACGTAGATGAACACACGGGTATAATTTGTTGTGTGATTGTGTCCAACTATGATTGAGAGAATGTAAAATGAAAATGTAGAATTGTTGAACAATGAAGTGGATGGGACACATTGCTTCTCTTTTCTGTAAACATGCCACGAAAAATGAATATGATATAATTGATACTTTCATGGCCATTAGAAAGTGTACCCAGGTAGGCTTCTTTTATGCAAAATACAGGTTTGATTGTGGATTTTAATATATTTATAAGACCGTACTGATATGTTTTTATTGTGCTATTGCTATTTGGTAAATTCACTATACGATAGCACGCCCTATGTGTTGCCAAAAAATATATTTTTGAGGTGGACCACCCTGTTTCAAAATCCTAGCTCCGCCACTGCGTATCTGAACTAGAAAATTGATACCATGCAAGGTAGAAGCATTGAGAAATATATGCAGCACATTGTATTGATCAATAGGACAATTACATATATTAAAAGGAAGATTTGACCTCCAAGACTATCTCTATGTTAAAAGGAAGAGATCAATCTGAGGCTATGTTTGGAAGTAAAATATTCTATGTGATCGCATGCGATACAATGCCTATATTTCTACATAGGAGTTCATTCCCCTTTTGTGAACTTTGCCCGAGTTTATTCTTCTTTTTAACAATTTTATAGTACTTCTGGAAGAATTCGCCATGTTGAACTGACCACTATTCATTACTGCGTATTTGCTCTCGCGTAGCCCAAGCTCATTCAGTTGGATTTTGAACTGACTACTGTTCATTCATTCATGTCTATTTGCAGAACATAATCTAGCGGCACAAAGCTCCCCGAGAAGTATCTGCCATGTACTTCAGGCGCCTACGGTCGTTTTGTGAACATGAAGAGTTCTTTTTCTTCTTGCCCTTTTTTGTGGAGAATGAGTGTGCATCAGTTGAGAGTTGAGCCTAACTGCAAGTACTGTAACATTTGGACCTGCTGTGAAAATTGATGGTAGCTGTATGAGTTTGCTTCGACGGCAACTTTCAACATGGCACCTGCAGGGTTCGGGTGTGGGTAATGCTCGCCAAACCTGTACCCGTATCTCGGGTTTCATATTGTTTCCAAACCTGTACCTGTACCTGGCCGGGCGCGGGGGGAAGATATCTGGTGCTCCGGGAGCACCTAAACTTAGGTGCTCCGGGAGCTTCTCAGCCGTTGGATCTAAAATCCGAAGGCCAAAAAGGGAGCTCGTGCATTTATTCAAAAAAACACCCTTAGAAGTTCGTTATTGCAACCAGATCCAGCACATCCTAGATGACGTTAAATTATAGATCCAACGGCTGAGAAGCTCCCGGAGCACCTAAGTTTAGGTGCTCCCGGAGCACCAGATATCTTCCCGCGGGTACTACCTGTGGGTAAAAAATATCCATTTCAGGCACCTTTCGGTTCACATTTTACCATGTATAATTTTAGCATTTCAATATGTAAAACACAACATTTAAGCATGTATATTTAGCATTTCAGCCGAGAGGAGATGGGGTTTGTGCTCTGAGTTGGACGACGCGATGGGTGGGGATTTCGTGCGTGGGTTGTGGTTGTGCTAGTTTTTTTTTTAGAAAACGCAAAAGGCTTTTGTGGTTGTGCTAGGGTTTTCCCTTGTTGAATGACATAGGGGATGTACTTTCCATACCCCGTACCTCCTTCCGTTGGGTACATTTTTCTTTCTCATCTACTCCCTCCGTTCGGAATTACTTGTCACAAAAATGGATGTATCTACAACTAAAATACAGCTAGATACATTCATTTCTGAGACGAGTAATTCCGAACGGAGGGAGTACAAACTCATGGGTATTTAACTTTCTCAAACACTTTGTCTAATTGGGTTTTACTTGTCGGGCTTGCGGGTAGCGGGTACCCATTGCCATGTTGTCAATTTTCACACCCTGGACGAGCAATTCCACACCCCGGACGTTTTGAATAGGAAGAAAATTCACACTTTACGGCAATGTACAATGGTTTAAGCCCGACACGTACTCTAGAGAAGGCAATAAAAATGATGTACAATGGATGATATCTTAATCTTATCTTTGCTAAGTAGATATCCCTGAATATGTGGTGAGAGAAATTATACTAAGAGATCATCTTCTAATTAAGAGAAGACAAGCTTTTTCTTAAGACTTTTCTCTACTCCATCTCATTCTATGTGACAATACTAAGATAACACCATTGTACATGCCCTTGAAGACAATACAATGGACAGACAATTGAACGCAGAGCGGTCGATAAAAAATAAAATTACATTGAAAGTCGTAATAGCCTCCTTTCTTTGATTATATGTTGGCAGAGATTAAAAACTGCACCGAATCAACAGTAGTAAAAAGGGACACCTGCAAATGCCCTTGTAATATCAGGCTTTGAAGACCACAATTTCACTCACCCCTTGAAATGAGATTTGGGAGTTGTTGAAGCAACATCGGTTGGTGTAGGATAGTAAGCATGTGTAGAGGGGATGATTAGACTACTTGCCAAATTAAAGATAACTCTTTTCCCAAATTTAGTCCTTGACAGATTTTAGCAATTCCAAACACATCTATAAACACCTTAGAGCATTACTAGTAGAACCCTCAAACCCTCAAACCCTCACTAGCGTTTTAAGGGTCCAAAAATGGTCTTTTTGTGCACTTTTACGGGTTGAAAAACAGGGGCAAAGATTAGAACCCTCAAACCCAACCCTTATAACGGAATATTCCCCATGAACGGTATTTTCGTTGCGGGCATACCGTCGAGCACCTCGTGCACGACAACCTGAGGGCAGCGCAGGGCAGAGGGCGGATGGCGGGCGGGCGGCAAGTGGCGGGGGCGGGCGTGGGGGAGGCGGCGGCAGAGGGCGCGGGCGGAGGCGGAGGGCGGGAGCGGCACGGGCCAAGGGCGGTGGCGGCGGTCGAGGCGAGGGCGCGGAGTCGGAGGGGCGAGGAGGAGGAGGAGAGGCCGGGAGGAGGGAGGCGGCGGGCGGCGACGGGAGTAGAAGCCGGCGGGGCAGGCGGGCGGATGGATGGATGGCGACGGCGGGGGCGAGAGCTGCCAGAGGAGGTGGGAGGTGGTGGCGGCGGGGGGCGGGGCGGAGGTCGACGGGCGGCGGGCGGCGGCGGGGCGATTAGCAGCCAGGACGCGCTTGTGGGCGTGGGCGCTGGAGTTGGCGGAAAGATAACCGCCAAGTGAGGGTTGGGGTAGGTTTTGCTCCCCAACCCTTACTTCTGAGGGTTGGGAGTGGGTTTGAGGGTTGGACCCTTAAAATTTTTTTAAGGGTTTGAGGGTTAAGGGGTTCTAGTCTACGCGATTTTTTGCTCGCAAACTGTAAAAAAGCAGTTATTTATAAGGGTTTGAGGGTTTGAGGGTTCTGCTAGTAATGCTCTTACACATGCAAGTCTAATAATCATAGGCAGTGAAAGTAAAAACATTGCAAGTGATAGTAGTAAAGAGATGGGTTTGGAGATAGCAAGCGCTATGGTGACACAAAAGATTTTGACCCGTGGTTTCAATAGGGGGCGCTATCGTACGTCAACATTGATGGAAACTTCAATCTTAAGGATCAATGATTAGAAGGATAACATTGCGAGATTCCACAGAGGAATCGAGTCCACGAGGAAGCAACCTTGCCTATTCCATCATGGCCTACGCCCAAGAAGACTAGCCTCACTTGGTGTAGATCATCATGAAGTAGGCAATCTCCTTGCCCATATAAACTTTTCGGTTTCTTCACACGATTTGGAGACTCCCAAACACACCTAGCCAATCTAGGAGGCACCACCCCCAAAAGGTAAAAGGTGGGATTATTGATGGTGAACTCCTTACTCTTGTGTTTCAAAATATAATCTCCTCAACACTCAAACACTCTCACACATTTTGGTTTTGGGGTAGGAGAGGATTTTGGTGGAACGAAATGAGGTGACTAGAGAGCAAAGTTTCTATGATTGAAACGGAATCCCTTTAATCTCAACACAAGGATGGGGAGCTCTCTCAGAAAAATGAATTTGGGAAGTGTATGTTTCGCTCTGTTTGCTCTCTGAGAGTTGGTGGAATGGGTGGGAGTATATATGACCGTTACACACCTTTATGCACCACACGGTGGTACCAGGTGAAATCACTCGGTAAGTTTGATCAGTACAAAAGGTTTGAACTTTAGGATTTTCGATGAGACCGGGTGAAACCATTCTGCCGGACCAAGATGTGATGACATAATCACTTTCCACACTTTGGTGTCGCCGACTGAAACCAATCTGAAATTTCGATTGAATTTCAGTGGGCAACAGAAGGTTGATAAGTGTGATACTTCCCCAATGTATCTTCTTTTCCAAACACTTTTGCCCTTGTTTTGGACTTTAACTTTCATGATTTGAATGGAACTAACCCGGACCGACGCTGTTTTCAGCAGAATTGCCATGGAGTTATTTTTGTGCAGAAATAAAATTTCTCTGAATGACCTGAAAATCCATGGAGACACATTTTCAAATTAATAAAAAAATATTTGCGAAAGAATCAGCGAAGGGGGCCCACACCCTGTCCACGAGGGTGTAGGGCGCCCCCCCCGGGGCGCACGCCCCTGCCTCGTGGGCCCCCTGGACCTCCACCGACCTCAACTCCAACTCCATATATTCACGTTCGGGGAGAAAAAAATCAGAGAGAATGATTCATCACGTTTTACGATACGGAGCCGCCGCCAAGCCCTAATATTCCTCGGGAGGGCTCATCTGGAGTCTGTTCTGGGCTCCGGAGAGGGGAATCCGTCGCCATCGTCATTATCAACCATCCTCCATCACCAATTTCATGCTGCTCACCGCCGTGCGTGAGTAATCCCATTGTAGGCTTGCTGGACGGTGATGGGTTGGATGAGATTCACCATGTAATCGAGTTAGTTTTGTTAGGGTTTGATCCCTAGTATCCATTATGTTCTAAGATTGATATTGTTATGACTTTGCCATGCTTAATGCTTGTCACTAGGGCCGGAGTGCCATGATTTCAGATCTGAACCTATTATGTTTTCATGAATATATGTGAGTTCTTGATCCTATCTTGCAAGTCAATAGTCACCTACTATGTGTTATGATCTGGCAACCCCGAAGTGACAATAATCGGGACCACTCCCGGTGATAACCGTAGTTTGAGGAGTTCATGTATTCACTAAGTGTTAATGCTTTGGTCCGGTACTCTATTAAAAGGAGGCCTTAATATCCCTTAGTTTCCGATAGGACCCTGCTGCCACGGTAGGGTAGGACAAAAGATGCCATGCAAGTTCTCTTCCATAAGCGCATATGACTATATTCGGGATGCATGCCTACATTACATTGATGAACTGGAGCTAGTTCTGTGTCACCCTATGTTATAAATGTTGCATGATGAATTGCATTCGACATAATTATCCATCATTGATCCATTGCCTACGAGCTTCTCACATATTTAACTTTGCTTAGTTACTTCTCCGTTACCATTGTTACGATTACTATAAAACTGCTACTGTTACTTTTGCCACCGTTACCGTTATCTCCATACTACTTTGCTACTAAATACTTTGCTGCAGATATTAAGTCTTTCAAGTGTGGTTGAGTTGAAAACTCAGCTGCTAATACTTGAGAATATTCTTTGGCTCCCCTTGTGTCGAATCAATAAATTTAGGTTGAATACTCTACCCTCGAAAACTATTGTGATCCCCTATACTTGTGGGTTATCAAGACTATTTTCTGGCGCCGTTGCCGGGGAGCATAGCTTTATTCTTTGAGTCACTTGGGATTTATATCTGTTGATCACTATGAGGAACTTGAAAGATGAAAGAACCAAGATATTTTTCTCAACTACGAGGGGAGGTAAGGAACTGTCATCTAGCTCTGCACTTGATTCACCTTCTGTTATGAGTAAATTTGCGACACCTACACCTGCACCTGCTATTGATTCTGATATGTCACATGTTATTGATGATGCCACTTCTGCTATGCATGATGCTCATGACGAAACTACTTCTTTGCTTGATAATACTGTGCCATTAGGTGAATTTCTTGATGAACAACTTGCTAGGGTTAGAGAGAATGAAATTATTGAAACTGATATTATTGATGAGGGTGATGATGAAGATTCTCCCCCTAGATATGAATTGCCTGATGTACCTGAGGGTTATGTTATGGATGAAGAAACTGCTAGAGACTTTCTTGCTTGCAATGATAGATATGATCTTAAGAAACTGTTAGCTAAGCTAAAAGAAAAGTCTTTGAATGCTAGAATGAAATATGACCTTGCTTTTGCTACTTCACCTATCTGCGTTACTGATAAGGATTATGAATTCTCTGTCGATCCTGAGTTAATTACTTTAGTTGAATCTGATCCTTTCTATGGCTATGAATCTGAAACTGTTGTGGCACATCTTACTAAATTCAATGATATAGCCACCCTATTTACTCATGAGGAAAAAATGCTATTATTATATCCTTAAATTGTTTCCTTTCTCATCAAAGGGTGATGCTAAGATATGACTTAATTCTCTTGCTTCTGGTTGTATGCGTAGTCCCAAGGATATGATTTATTACTTCTCTGCGAAATATTTCCCCGCTCATAAGAAACAAGCTGCCTTAAAGGAAATATTTAATTTTGTGCAAATTGAAGAAGAGAGTCTCCCACAAGCTTGGGGGAGGCTTCTCCGATTACTTAATGCTTTGCCTGATCATCCTCTCAAGAAAAATGAAGTACTTGATATCTTTTATAATGGACTAACCGATGCTCCCAGAGACCACTTGGATAGTTATGCTGGTTGTGTTTTCAGGGAAACAATTGTTGAGCAAGCTAAATTGCTATTGAACAATATATTGAGCAATGATAATGATTGGACACTTACTGAACCAACTCCTAAGCCAACTCAGAAGAAAAGGGGTATTCTATTTCTCAGTCCTGAAGATATGCAAGAGGCAAAGAAATCTATGAAAGAAAAAGGTATTAAAGATGAAGATGTTAAGAATTTACCACCTATTTAAGAAATACATGGTCTTGATAACCCAACACAAGTAGTAAAGGTAAATTCTCTCTGTAGATTTGATGAAGGTGATATTCCTCATAATAAGTCTGCTAGTCAATGCTTCGATGAGTTTGACAATTTTATTGTTAAACAAGAAAACTTCAATGCTTATGTTGGTAGACAATTGAAACGTAATGCTTATATGGTTGAACACTTGAGTGATCATATGTCTAGAGTTAAAGGTGACCTTAAGCTTATTAGTAAACATGCATCCATGGTTACCACTCAAGTAGAACAAGTGCTGAAGGCACAAGATGATTTGCTCAATGAATTAAATAATAAGAACAATGATAATGCTATTAGAGTTATGACTAGAGGTGGTAAAATGACCCAGGAACCTTTTTATCCTGAGGGCCATCCTAAGAGAGTTGAGCAAGATTCTCAGAGAATTGATGTTTATGCACCTAGTCCTTCTAAAAAAATAAAAGAAAAATGATAGGACTTTGCATGCATCTAGTGAACCTACTGTTGACACACCTGAAATCCCAATGATATTTCTATTTCAGATGCTGAAACACAATTTGGTAATGAACATGAACCTAGTGATAATGTTAATGATGATGTTCATGTTGATACTCAACCTAGCAATAACAATGATGTAGAGATTGAACCTGTTGTTGATCTTGATAACCCACAATCAAAGAATCAACGTTATGATAAGACAGACTTTGTTGCTAGAAAGCATGGTAAAGAAAGAGAACCATGGGTTCAGAAACCCATGCCTTTTCCTTCTAAGCCATCTAAGAAAAAGGATGATGAGGATTTTGAGCGCTTTGCTGAAATGATTAGACCTATCTTTTTTCTTATGCGTTTGACTAATATCCTTAAAATGAATCTTTATGCTAAGTATATGAAAGATATTGTTACAAATAAAAGAAAGATACCAGAAGATGAAATTTCCACCAGGCTTGCTAATTAGACTTTTAAGGGTGAAATACCAAAGAAACTTGGAGATCCAGGAGTACCAACTATACCATGCTCCATTAAAAGAAACTATGCTAAAACTGCTTTACGTGATTGAAAGGATCGATATAGTTGACTAGAGGGGGTGTGAATAGGCAACTAACAATCTTTAGCTTTTCTTTACCAAATTAAACTTTGCATCAAAGTAGGTTGTCTAGATATGCAACTAGGTGAGCAACCTATATGATGCAACAACAGTAAGCACACAAGCAAGCAAGGGATAGACCACAATATATCTTGCACAAGTAAAGGTAAGAGATAACCAAGAGTGGAACCGATGAAGACGAGGGTGTGTTACCGAAGTTCCTTCCCTTTGAGGGGAAGTGCGTCTCCGCTGGAGCGGTGTGGAGGCACAATGCTCCCCTAGAAGCCACTAGGGCCACCGTATTCTCCTCACGCCCTCACACAATGCGAGATGCCGTGATTCCACTATTGGTGCCCTTGGAGGCGGCGACCGAACCTTTACAAACAAGGTTGGGGCAATCTCCACAACTTAATTGGAGCCTCCCAACGACACCACGAAGCTTCACCACAATGGACTATGGCTCCGCGGTAACCTCAACCGTCTAGGGTGCTCAAACACCCAAGAGTAACAAGATCGACAAGGGATTAGTGGGGGGGATCAAATTTCTCTTGGTGGAAGTGTAGATCGGGGCCTTCTCAACCAATCCCTAGAAAATCAACTAGTTTGATTGGCTAGGGAGAGACATCGGGCGAAAATGGAGCTTGGAGCAACAATGGAGCTTAGGGATGGAAGAGGTGAGCTACTAGAGGAAGAAGACACCCCTTTTATAGTCACGGGAAAATTCCAACCGTTACCCACCACTCAGCCCGCGACCCGCGGTACTACCGCACCACTGGAGCGGTACTACCACACGGGCCTACGGTACTACCGCGGTGGGCCGCGGTACTACCGTGGGCGCGGCAGGGCCTAGACCCGACCAGAGAGCACCGACAGGATGCGGTAGAGCCGCTGGCACGGTACTACCGCGACCCCATGCGGTACTACCGCATGGCAGGCATCGTCCAGGCACGGTAGGCACGGATATAAAAAATTACATCCGTGACTACATCCGTTGAGATTTTATCTATGCAAAAGTCTGACACGGTACTACCGCAAACCAGATGTAGTACTACCGTGTAGGGTGCGGATGTAAAAAATTACATCCGCCCCTACTTCCGTTCATGCTGTTGTGCCTGGCCAAGCTGAACGGTACTACCGTGTCAGAGCACGGTACTACCGCGTAGGGCACGGATGTAAAAAATTACATCCGCCCTACTACCGCTTGCGCAGCAGCGCCAGGCCAGAGCTCACGGTACTACCGCTCGGATGGAGCGGTACTACCGTGGGCGCCCACGGTACTACCATGCCGGGACCCGGTACTACCGCTAGTACCTGCGGTAGTACCGCTCTGGGGAGCAGTACTACCGCCAGCCTATGAACAGCAACACCAAGAGTCCTTCATTCTGCAGAGACACGGTGAGACGGAGGAAGCTCCAAAGAGCCAAAGGAAAGGCAGTGCAAAATGAACGTGTGTCCGTGAGATTCCACCCAAACTCCAACAAAGACCCCCTCTTAATAGTACGGCTTTCCTACAACTCAAATCCACCAAAAAGAAACGTAGAGAAACGTCGTCTTCAATAATCTTCGAGGGGCATCAAATCGTCTTGTGTTCAGTCATGATATATCTGAAAAGCTCAATGCACACGATTAGTCCGCAAAAGCATTGTCATTGATACGTCCATTTTGCATCATGCTTTTATGTCAATATTTATTGCAGTATGGGCTGTTATTTCATGTTATGTCACAATACTTATGGCTATTCTCTCTTATTTTACAAGGTTTACATGAAGAGGGAGAATGCCGGCAGCTGGAATTCTGGGCTGGAAAAGGAGCAAATATTGAAGACTATTCTGCGCAACTCCAAAAGTCCTGAAACTCCATGGAATACCTTAAAATAAATAAAGAAAAATCGTCTCCAAAGATGAAGGCCAGGGGGCCCACACCCTGCTCACGAGGGTGGGGGGCGCCCCCCCTGGGCGCGCCCCCCTACCTCGTGGCCCCCTTGGTGGTTCTCCAACGCCCATCTTCTCCCATATGAAGTCTTTCGATGAGAAAAAAATAGAAGAGAACCTTTTGGGACGAGACTCCACCGCCACGAGGCGGAACCTTGTCGGAACCAATCTAGGGCTCCGGCAGAGCTGTTCTGCCGGGGACACTTCCCTCCGGGAGGGGGAAATCATCACCATCGTCATCACCAATGCTCCTCTCATCGGGAGAGGGCAATCTCCATCAACATCTTCACCAGCACCATCTCATCTCCAAACCCTAGTTCATCTCTTGTATCCAATTCTTGTCTCCAAGTCCGGGATTGGTGCTAGTAGGTTGCTAGTAGTGTTGATTACTCCTTGTAGTTGATGCTAGTTGGTTTATTTGGTGGGAGATCATATGCTCAGATCCTTTATGCACACTATTAACCCTCTGATTATGAACATAAATATGCTTTGTGAGTAGTTACATTTGTTCCTGAGGACAAGGGAGAAGTCTTCCTATTAGTAGTCATGTGAATTTGGTATTCGTTCGATATTTTGATAAGATGTATGTTGTCTATGAAGGAAATATGCCCTAGAGGCAACAATAAAGTTATTATTTATTTCCTCATATCATGATAAATGTTTATTATTCATGCTAGAATTGTATTAACCGGAAACATGATACATGTGTGAATACATAGACAAACATATAGTCACTAGTATGCCTCTACTTGACTAGCTCATTAATCAGAGATGGTTATGTTTCCTAACCATAGACATGTGTTATCATTTGATTAGTGGGATCACATCATTAGAAGAATGATGTGATTGACATGACCCATTCCGTTAGCCTAGCACTTGATCGTTTAGTATACTGCTATTGCTTTCTTCTTGACTTATACATGTTCCTATAACTATGAGAATTATGCAACTCCCGTTTACCGGAGGAACACTTTGGGTACTACCAAACGTCACAATGTAACTGGGTGATTATAAGGGAGTACTACAGGTGTCTCCAAAGGTACATGTTGAGTTGGCGTATTTTGAGATTAGGTTTTGTCACTCTGATAGTCGGAGAGGTATCTCTGGGCCCTCTCGGTAATGCACATCATTATAAGCCTTGCAAGCAATGTGACCAATGAGTTGGTTACGAGATGATGCATTACAGAACGAGTAAAGAGACTTGCCGGTAACGAGATTGAACTAGGTATTGGATACCGACGATCAAATCTCGGCCAAGTAACATACCGATGACAAAGGGAACAACGTATGTTGTTATGCGGTTTGACCGATAAAGATCTTCATAGAATATGTAGGAACCAATATGGGCATCCAGGTCCCGCTATTGGTTATTGACCGAGAATAGTTCTAGGTCATGTCTACATAGTTCTCGAACCCGTAGGGTCCGCACGCTTAACGTTACGATGACAGTTTTATTTTGAGTTTATAAGTTTTGATGTACCGAAGCTTGTTCGGAGTCCCGGATGTGATCACGGACATGACGAGGAGTCTCGAAATGGTCGAGACATAAAGATTGATATATTGGACGACTATATTCGGACACCAGAAGTGTTCCGGGTGATTTGGAGAAAACCGGAGTGGGAGGGGTTACTGAACCCCGGGAAGTATTGGGCCTTAGTGGGCTGAGGGGAGAGAGAGGGCAGCAGCCCAGAGGTGGCGCACCCTCCCATGGGGAGTCCGACTGGACTAGGGGAGGGCGGCCCTCTTCCTCTCCCTCTCCCCTCTTTCCTTCCCCTTCCTCCTTCCTAGTTGGACTAGGAAAGGTGAGTCCTACTCCCACTAGGAGGAGGACTCCCCCCTGGCGCGCCCCAAGGGCGGCCGGCCTCCCCTTGCTCCTTTATATCTGAGGCGGGGGCACCCCAAAGACACACAAGTTGATCTACGGATCGTTCCTTAGCCGCAGCGGTGCCCCTCCACCATATTCCACCTCGGTCATATCGTCGCGGAGTATAGGCGAAGCCCTGCGCCGGTAGAGCATCATCATCGTCACCACGCCATCGTGCTGACGGAACTCATCTCCGAAGCTTTGTTGGATCGGAGCACGGAGATCGTCATCGAGTTGAACGTGTGCTGAACTCGGAGGCCCCGTACGTTCGGTGCTTGGATCGGTCGGATCGTGAAGACGTACGACTACATCAACCGCGTTGTGCTAACGCTTCTACTTACGGTCTACGAGGGTACGTGGACGAACACTCTCCCCTCTCGTTGCTATGCCATCACCATGATCTTGCGTGTGCGTAGGAATATTTTTGAAATTACTACGTTCCCCAACCGTGGCATCCGAGCCTAGGTTTTATGCGTTGATGTTATATGCTCGAGTAGAACACAAGTGAGTTGTGGGCGATACAAGTCATACTGCTTACCAGCATGTCATACTTTGGTTCGGCGGTATTGTGAGATGAAGCGGCCCGGACCGACATTACGCGTACGCTTACGCGAGACTGGTTTCACCGTTACGAGCACTAGTGCTTAAAGGTGGCTGGCGGGTGTCTATCTCTCTCACTTTAGCTGAATCGAGTGTGGCTACGCCCGGTCCTTGCGAAGGTTAAAACAGCACCAACTTGACGAACTATCGTTGTGGTTTTTTGATGCGTAGGTAAGAACGGTTCTTGCTAAGCCCGTAGCAGCCACGTAAAATTTGCAACAACAAAGTAGAGGACGTCTAACTTGTTTTTGCAGGGCATGTTGTGATGTGATATGGTCAAGACGTGATGCTATATTTTATTGTATGAGATGATCATGTTTTGTAACCGAAGTTATCGGCAACTAGCAGGAGCCATATGGTTGTTGCTTTATTGTATGAAATGCAAACGCCCTGTAATATCTTTACTTTATCACTAAGTGGTAGCGATAGTCGTAGAAGCAATAGACGGCGTAACGACAACGATGCTACGATGGAGATCAAGGTGTCGCGCCGGTGACGATGGTGATCACGATGGTGCTTCGAAGATGGAGATCACGAGCACAAGATGATGATGGCCATATCATATCACATATATTGATTGCATGTGATGTTTATCCTTTATGCATCTTATCTTGCTTTGATTGACGGTAGCATTTTAAGATGATCTCTCACTTAATAATCAAGAAGTGTTCTCCCTGAGTATGCACCATTGCGAAAGTTCTTCGTGCTGAGACACCACGTGATGATCGGGTGTGATAGGCTCTACGTTCAAATACAACGGATGCAAAACAGTTGCACACGCGGAATACTCAGGTCATACTTGACGAGCCTAGCATATACAGATATGGCCTCGGAACACGGAGACCGAAAGGTCGAGCATGAATCATATAGTAGATATGATCAACATAGTGATGTTCACCATTGAAACTACTCCATCTCACGTGATGATCGGACATGGTTTAGTTGATTTGGATCACGTGATCACTTAGATGACTAGAGAGATGTCTGTCTAAGTGGGAGTTCTTAAGTAATATGATTAATTGAACTTAAATTTATCATGAACTTAGTACCTGATAGTATTTTGCTTGTCTATGTTTGTTTGTAGATAGATGGCTCGTCTTTGTTGTTCCGTTGAATTTTAATGCGTTCGTGAGAAAGCAAAGTTAAAAGATGATGGTAGCAATTACACGGATCGGGTCCGTAACTCGAGGATTATCCTCATTGCTGCATAGAAAAGTTACGCCTGGAAGCACCGCTGGGTGCCGAACTGCTTGTTGATGCAACTAACGATGTTAAGAACGTCTGGCGAGCAAAGTCGATGACTACTCGATAGTTCGATGTGCCATGCTTTACGGCTTAGAACCGGTCTTCAACGATGTTTTGAACATCATGGAGCATATGAGATGTTCCAGAGTTGAAGTTAATATTTCAAGCAAATGCCCGGATTGAGAGATATGAAGTCTCCAATAAGTTCTATAGCTACAAGATGGAGGAGAATAGTTCTATCAGTGAACACATACTCAAAATGTGCGGGTATAATAATCACTTGATTCAACCGGGAGTTAATCTTCACGATGATAGTGTCATTGATGAATTCTCCAATCATCGCCACCAAGCTACAAGAGCTTCGTGATGAACTATAATATGCAAGGGATGAACAAGACTATTCGAGCTCTTCGCAATGCTAAAAGCTGCGGAGGTAGAAATCAAGAAGGAGCATCAAGTGTTGATGGTTAACAAGACCACCAGTTTCAAGAAAAGGGCAAAGGGAAGAAGAAGGGAACTTCAAAAGAACGGCAAGCAAGTTGCTGCTCAAGAGAAGAAACCCAAGTCTGGACCTAAGCCTAAAAGCGAGTGCTTCTACCGCAAGCGATCGACTTCGAAGCGGAACTGCCCCAAGTATTTGGCGGATAAGAAGGATGGCAAAGTGAACAAAGGTATATGTGATATACATGTTATTGATGTGTACCTTACTAATGCTCGCAGATAGCTTTTGGGTATTTGATCTGAACACTGGTTACATTGCTAATATTTGCAACTCGAAACAGGGACTACGGATTAAGTGAAGATTGGCTAAGGACGAGGTGACGATGCGCGTGGGAAATGGTTCCAAAGTCGATGTGATCGCGGTCGGCATGCTACCTCTACATCTACCATCGGGATTAGTTTTAGACCTAAATAATTGTTATTTGGTGCCAGCGTTGAGCATGAACATTATATCTGGATCTTGTTTGATGCGAGACGGTTATTCATTTAAATCAGAGAATAATGGTTGTTCTATTTATATGAGTAATATCTTTTATGGTCATGCACCCTTGAAGAGTGGTCTATTCTTATTGAATCTCGATAGTAGTGATACACATGTTCATAGTGTGGAAACCAAAAGATGCAGAGTTAATAACGATAGTGCAACTTATTTGTGGCACTGCCGTTTGGGTCATATTGGTGTAAAGCGCATGAAGAAACTCCATACTGATGGGCTTTTGGAATCACTTGATTATGAATCACTTGGTACTTGCGAACCGTGCCTCATGGGCAAGATGACTAAAATGCCGTTCTTCGGAACTATGGAGCGGGCAACTGATTTGTTGGAAATCATACATACTGATGTTTGTGGTCCAATGAATGTTGAGTCTCGCGGCGGGTATCATTATTTTCTCACCTTCACAGATGATTTGAGCAGATATGGGTATATCTACTTAATGAAACACAAGTCTGAAACATTTGAAAAGTTCAAAGAATTTCAGAGTGAAGTGGAAAATCATCGTAACAAGAAAATAAAGTTTCTACGATCTAATCGTGGAGGAGAATATTTGAGTTCGAGTTTGGTCTCGCACTTGAAACAATGCGGAATAGTTTTCAAGAACTCACGCCACCCGAACACCACAACGAAATGGTGTGTCCGAACGTCGAATCGTACTTTACTAGATATGGTGCGATCTATGATGTCTCTTCTGATTTACCGCTATCGTTTTGCGGTTATGCTTTAGAGACGGTCGCATTCACGTTAAATAGGGCACCATCAAAATCCGTTAAGACAACGCCTTATGAACTGTGGTTTGGCAAGAAACCAAAGTTGTCGTTTCTTAAAGTTTGGGGCTGCGATGCTTATGTGAAGAAACTTCAACCGGATAAGCTCGAACCCAAATCGAGAAATGTGTCTTCATAGGATACCCAAAAGAGACTATTGGGTACACCTTCTATCACAGATCCGAGGGCAAGATTTTTGTTGCTAAATCGGATCCTTTCTAGAGAAGGAGTTTCTCTCGAAAGAAGTGAGTGGGAGAAAAGTAGAACTTGATGAGATAATCAGTATCTACTCCCTTATTGGAAAGTAGTTCATCACAAGAACCGGTTCTGTGACAACTACACCAATTAGTGAGGAAGCTAATGATATTGATCATGAAACTTCAGATCAAGTTTCTCTTGAACCTCGTGGGTCTACCAGAGTAAGATCCGCACTGAGTGGTATGGTAATCCTATTCGGAAGTCATGTTACTTGACCATGATGAACCTACGAACTATGAGGAAGCGATGATGAGCCCAGATTCGCAAAATGGCTAGAGGCCATGAAATCGAGATGGGATCCATGTATGAAAACAAAGTATGGACTTTGGTTGACTTGCCCGATGATCGGCAAGCCATTGAAAATAAATGGATCTTTAAGAAGAAGACCGGCGATGGTAATGTAAGCGTCTATAAAGCTCAACTTGTTGCGAAAGTTTTTCGACAAGTTCAAGGAGTTGACTACGATGAGACTTTCTCACCCGTAGCGATGCTTAAGTCTGTCCGAATCATGTTAGCTATTGCTGCATTTCATGATTATGAAATTTGGCAAATGGATGTCAAAACTGCATTCTTGAATGGATTTCTGGAAGAAGAGTTGTATATGATGCAGCCAGAAGGTTTTGTTGATCCAAAAGGTGCTAACAAAGTGTGCAAGCTCCAACGTTCCATTTATGGACTGGTGCAAGCATCTCGGAGTTGGAATAAACGCTTTGATAGTGTGATCAAAGCATATGGTTTTATACAGACTTTTGGAGAAGCCTGTATTTACAAGAAAGTGAGTGGGAGCTCTGTTGCATTTATGATATTATATGTAGATGACATATTATTAATTGGAAATGATATAGAATTTCTGGATAGCATAAAGGGATACTTGAATAAAAGTTTTTCAATGAAAGACCTCGGTGAAGCTGCTTACATATTGGGCATCAAGATCTATAGAGATAGATCAAGACGCTTAATAGGACTTTCACAAAGCACATACCTTGACAAAATTTTGAAAAAGTTCAAAATGGATTAGGCAAAGAAAGGTTTCTTGCATGTGCTACAAGGTGTGAAGTTGAGTCAAACTCAATGCCCGACCACAGCAGAAGATAGAGAGAAAATGAAAGATGTTCCCTATGCTTCAGCCATAGGCTCTATCATGTATGCAATGTTGTGTACCAGACCTGACGTATGCTTAGCAATAAGCTTGGCAGGAAGGTACCAAAGTAATCTAGGAGTGGATCACTGGACAGCGGTCAAGAACATCCTGAAATACTTGAAAAGGACTAAGGATATGTTTCTCGTATATGGAGGTGACAAAGAGCTAGTCGTAAATGGTTACGTCGATGCAAGCTTTGACACTGATCCGGACGATTCTAAATCGCAAACCGGATACGTGTTTTTATTAAACGGTGGAGCTATAAGTTGGTGCAGTTCTAAACAAAGCGTCGTGGCGGGATCTACATGTGAAGCGGAGTACATAGCTGCTTCAAGCAGCAAATGAAGGAGTCGGATGAAGGAGTTCATTTCCGATCTAGGTGTCATACCTAGTGCATCGGGACCAATGAAGATCTTCGTGACAATCTTGGTGCAATTGCCTTGGCAAAGGAATCAAGATTTCACAAGAGGACCAAACACATCAAGAGACGCTTCAATTCCATTCGGGACCAAGTCCAAGTGGGAGACATAGAGATTTGCAAGATACATACGGATCTGAATGTTGCGCACCGTTGACTAAGCCTCTCTCACGAGCAAAACATGATCAGCACCAAGACTCCATGGGTGTTAGAATCATTACTATGTAATCTAGATTATTGACTCTAGTGCAAGTGGTAGATCAAGGAAATATGCCCTAGAGGCAATAATAAAGTTATTATTTATTTCCTCATATCATGATAAATGTTTATTATTCATGCTAGAATTGTATTAACCGGAAACATGATACATGTGTGAATACATAGACAAACATATAGTCACTAGTATGCCTCTACTTGACTAGCTCATTAATCAAAGATGGTTATGTTTCCTAACCATAGACATGTGTTGTCATTTGATTAGTGGGATCACATCATTAGAAGAATGATGTGATTGACATGACCCATTCCGTTAGCCTAGCACTTGATCGTTTAGTATACCGCTATTGCTTTGTTCATGACTTATACATGTTCCTATAACTATGAGAATTATGCAACTCCCGTTTACCGGAGGAACACTTTGGGTACTACCAAACGTCACAACGTAACTGGGTGATTATAAAGGAGTACTACAGGTGTCTCCAAAGGTACATGTTGAGTTGGCGTATTTCGAGATTAGGTTTTGTCACTCCGATAGTCGGAGAGGTATCTCTGGGCCCTATCGGTAATGCACATCATTATAAGCCTTGCAAGCAATGTGACCAATGAGTTGGTTACGAGATGATGCATTACAGAACGAGTAAAGAGACTTGCCGGTAACGAGATTGAACTAGGTATTGGATACCGACGATCAAATCTCGGGCAAGTAACATACCGATGACAAAGGGAACAACGTATGTTGTTATGCAGTTTGACCGAAAAAGATCTTCGTAGAATATGTAGGGACCAATATGGGCATCCAGGTCCCGCTATTGGTTATTGACCGAGAATAGTTCTAGGTCATGTCTACATAGTTCTCGAACCCGTAGGGTCCGCACGCTTAAGGTTTCGATGACAGTTTTATTATGAGTTTATGAGTTTTGATGTACCGAAGGAGTTCGGAGTCCCGGATGAGATCGGGGACACGACGAGGAGTCTCGAAATGGTCGAGACATAAAGATTGATATATTGGACGACTATATTCGGACACCGGAATTGTTCCGGGTGATTTTGGAGAAAACCGGAGTGCCGGAGGGGTTACCGGAACCCCCCGGGGAAGTATTGGGCCTTAGTGGGCCTGAGGGGAGAGAGAGGGCAGCAGCCCAGGAGGTGGCGCACCCCCTCCCATGGGGAGTCCGAATTGGACTAGGGGAGGGGGGCGCGGCCCCTCTTTCCCTCTCCGTCTCCCCCTCTTTCCTTCCCCCTTCCTCCTTCCTAGTTGGACTAGGAAAGGGGAGTCCTACTCCCACTAGGAGGAGGACTCCCCCCTCCTTGGCGCGCCCCAAGGGCGCGCCCCAAGGGCACCCCATGACACACAAGTTGATCTACGGATCGTTCCTTAGCCGTGTGCGGTGCCCCCCTCCACCATATTCCACCTCGGTCATATGGTCGCGGAGTTTAGGTGAAGCCCTGCGCCGGTAGAGCATCATCATCGTCACCACACCGTCGTGCTGACGGAAATCATCTCCGGAGCTTTGCTGGATCGGAGCACGGAGATCGTCATCGAGCTGAACGTGTGCTGAACTCGGAGGCCCCATACGTTCGGTGCTTGGATCGGTCGGATCATGAAGACGTACGACTACATCAACCGCGTTGTGCTAACGCTTCCACTTATGGTCTACGAGGGTACGTGGACGAACACTCTCCCCTCTCGTTGCTATGCCATCACCATGATCTTGCGTGTGCGTAGGATTTTTTTTGAAATTACTACGTTCCCGAACAGTCTAACCTCTAGTGGTGTTATTCGAATGTCGACTACATAACACTTCACCATTATTTGGGCCTAGAGGAAGGCATTCGGAAGTAATAAGTAGATGATGGGTTGCTAGAGTGACAGAAGCTTAAACCCTAGTTTATGCGTTGCTTCGTAAGGGGCTGATTTGGATCCATATGTTTCATGCTATGGTTAGGTTTACCTTAATACTTTTGTTGTAGTGGCGGATGCTTGCAATAGAGGTTAATCATAAGTGGGATGCTTGTCCAAGTAAGGGCAGTACCCAAGCACCGGTCCACCCACATATCAAATTATCAAAGTACCGAACGCGAATCATATGAGTGTGATGAAAACTAGCTTGACGATATTCCCATGTGTCCTCGGGAGCGCTTTTCCTATTATAAGAGTTTGTCCAGGCTTGTCCTTTGCTACAAAAAGGATGGGGCCACCTTGCTGCACTTTATTTACTTTTGTTACTTGTTGCTCGTTACCATTTATCTTATCACAAAACTATCGGTTACCACTTATTTCAGTACTTGCAGAGAATACCTTGCTGAAAACCGCTTATCATTTCCTTCTGCTCCTCGTTGGGTTCGACACTCTTACTTATCGAAAGGACTACGATAGATCCCCTATACTTGTGGGTCATCAAGACTCTTTTCTGGCGCCGTTGTCGGGGAGCGCCTTTGGTAGGTGGAATTTGGTAAGGAAAAATTTATTTACTGTGCTGAAATTTTCTGTCACTTGTTACCATGGAAAGTAATTGCTTGAGGGGCTTGTTTGGGGTATCTTCACCCCGTCCAGTTGAGCCAAGAGTTATCCCTCAACCCACTGAACCTACTGAACCTATTGAAAATGAAGCTGCTTTTCAGATTCCTTCGGGTATGATGGAAAAACTGCTAGCTAACACTTTCGCAGGAGATGGAACAAAGCATCCTGACGAACATCTACGCTTTGTGGATGATATTTGTGGACTATTTAAGCTTGCAGGTGTACTCGATGATGCCGTTAAGAGGAAGGATTTCCCTTTATCTTTGGAGGGAGACGCATTGACATGGTATAGGCTATGTGATGATACGAGATCATGGAACTATAAAAGATTGAAATTGGAATTTCATCAAAAGTATTACCCTATGCATCTTGTTCATCGTGATCGCAATTATATATATAATTTTTGGCCTCGCAAAGGAGAAATCATCGCTCAAGCTTGGGGGAGGCTTACATCAATGTTATATTCATGCCCCAATCATGAGCTCTCAAAATTGACAATTCTCCAGAATTTTTATGCTCGTCTTTCTGATAATAATCGCACCATGCTTGATACTTCTTGTGTTGGCTCTTTTATGATGAAGTCTATTGGATTTGGATGGAATTTATTGGATAGAATTAAACGCAACTCTGAAGATTGGGACCTCGACGATGGTAAGGAGTCAGGTATGACCCCTAAGTTTGATTGTGTTAAATCTTTTATGGATACCGATATTTTTCGTAAGTTTAGCACTAAATATGGACTTGACTCTGAGATAGTAGCTTCTTTCTGTGAATCTTTTGCTACTTATGTTTATCTCCCCAAGGAGAAGTGGTTTAAATATCATCCTCCCATAGAAGTAAAAGTAGCTGCACCTATTAAAGTTGAAGAAAAGACTGTCACTTACAATGATCCTATTGTTCCTACTTCTTATGTTGAGAAACCTCCTTTCCCTGTTAGAATGAAGGATCGTGCTAAAGCTTCAACTGTTGTTCGTAAAAGCAATACTAGGACTTATACACCTCCTGAGCAAGTCAAAGTAGAACCCAATGTTGCTATTGTTAAAGATCTCTTGTCTAATAATATTGATGCGCATGTTATTCAATTCACTGGTGAAACTGCTAGAATTGATAAACCCTGTGATAGAGATAAACATAGACCTGTGGTAGGCGTGCCTGTTATTTCTGTTAAAATAGGAGATCATTGTTATCATGGCTTATGTGATATGGGTGCTAGTGCTAGTGTTATACCCATTGGCTTATACAAAGAAATTATGCATGAGATTGCACCTGCTGAGTTAGAAGATATTGATGTTACAATTAAAATTGCCAATAGAGATACTATATCTCCAATGGGAATTGTTAGAGATGTTGAAGTCTTGTGTGGGAAAACCAAATATCCCGTTGATTTTCTTGTTCTTGGTTCTCCATAAGATAGCTTTTGTCCCATTATATTTGGTAGACCCTTCTTGTGTACCATCAATGCTACGATAGATTACAAAAAGAATGTTGTTACTGTTGGCTTGGATGATATGGTTCATGAGTTTAATTTTTCTAAATTTAGTAAACAACATCGTGAGGAAGAATTGCCTAGTAAGGATGAAATTATTGGTCTTGCCTCCATAGTTGTACCTCCTAGTGATCCTTTAGAACCCTATTTACTAGACCATGAAAATGATATGTTCATGAATGAAAGAAGGGAAATAGATGAAGTATTCTTTAAATAGGAATCTATTCTGCAACACAATTTGCCTGTTGAAATCCTAGGGGATCCTCCTCCACCCATGGGTGATCCCGTGTTTGAGCTTAAACCGTTGCCTGATAATCTTAAATATGCTTATCTTTATGAAAAGAAAATATATCCTGTTATTATTAGCGCTAACCTTTCAGAGCATGAAGAAGAAAGATTATTGAAAACTCTGAAGAAGCATCGTGCAGCTATTGGATATACTCTGGATGATCTTAAGGGCATCAATCCCACTCTATGTCAACATAAAATAAATTTGGAAGCTAATGCCAAACCAGTTTGTGATCCTCAACGACGTTTGAATCCTAAAATGAAAGAAGTGGTAAGAAAAGAAATACTCAAGCTTCTGGAGGCGGTATAATTTATCCCGTTCTTCGATAGTCGATTGGGTAAGTCATGTCCATTGTGTCCCTAAGAAGGAGGTATTACTGTTGTCCCTAATGATAAAGATGAATTGATTCTGCAAAGAATTACCACAGGTTATAGGATGGTAATTGATTTCCGCAAATTAAATAAGGCTACTAAGAAAGATCATTACCCCTTACCTTTTATTGATCAAATGCTAGAAATATTATGCAAACATACACATTATTTCTTTCTAGATGGTTACTCTGGTTTATCTCAAATACCTGTGTCAGCTAAAGACCAATCAAAGACTACTTTTACATGCCCTTTTGGTACTTTTGCTTATAGACGTATGCCTTTTGGTTTATGTAATGCACCTGCTACCTTTCAAAGATGCATGATGGCTATATTCTCTGACTTTTGCGAGAAAATTTGTGAGGTTTTCATGGACGACTTTTCCGTCTATGGTTCCTCTTTTGATGATTGCTTGAGCAATCTTGCTCGAGTTTTGCAGAGATGTGAAGAAACTAATCTTGTCTTGAATTGGGAAAAGTGCCACTTTATGGTTAATGAAGGTATTGTCTTGGGGCACAAAGTTTCTGAGAGAGGTATTGAAGTTGATAAAGCCAAGGTTGATGCTATTGAAAAGATGCCATGTCCCAAGGACATCAAAGGTATAATAAGTTTCCTTGGTCACGCTGGATTTTATAGGAGGTTCATTAAGGACTTTTCAAAAATCTCTCGGCCTCTGACTAATTTATTACAAAAAGATGTACCATTTGTCTTCGATGATGATTGTGTAGAAGCATTTGAAATAATTAAGAAAGCATTAGTCTCTGCACCTGTTGTCAGCCACCTAATTGGAATTTACCCTTTGAAATTATGTGTGATGCTAGTGATTATGCTGTAGGTGCTGTTCTAGAGCAAAGAGTTGATAAGAAATTGAATGTTATCCATTATGCTAGTAAGACTCTAGACAATGCTCAAAGAAACTATGCTACTACCGAAAAGGAACTTTTAGCGGTTGTATTTGCTTGTGATAAATTCAGGCCCTATATTGTTGACTCTAGAGTAACTATTCATACAGATCATGCTGCTATTAAATATCTTATGGAAAAGAAAGATGCAAAACCTAGAGTCATTAGATGGGTTCTCTTGCTTCAAGAATTTGATTTACATATTGTTGATAGAAAAGGAGCTGAGAACCCCGTTGCAGACAACTTGTCTAGGCTAGAGAATGTTCTTGATGACCCACTACCTATTGATGATACCTTTCCTGATGAGCAATTAAATGTCATAAGTACTTCTCGTAGCACTCCTTGGTATGCTGATTATGCTAATTATATTGTTGCTAAATTTATACCACCTAACTTCACATACCAACAAAAGAAAAAGTTTTTTTTGACTTGCGACATTACTTTTGGGATGACCCACATCTTTATAAAGGAGTAGATGGTGTTATTAGACATTGTGTACCTGAGCATGAACAGGAACAGATCCTACACAAGTGTCACTCCGAAGCTTATGGAGGACATCACGCTGGAGATAGAACTGCACATAAGGTATTGCAATCCGGGTTTTATTGGCCTACTCTCTTCAAGGATGCCCGTAAGTTTGTTTTGTCTTGTGATGAATGTCAAAGAATTGGTAATATAAGTAGATGTCAAGAAATGCCTATGAATTATTCACTTGTTATTGAGCCATTTGATGTTTGGGGCTTTGATTATATGGGACCTTTTCACGCCTCTAATGGTTACACTCATATTCTAGTCATTTGTTGATTACGTTACTAAGTGGGTAGAAGCTATTCCAACTAGTAGTGCTGATCATAACACTTCTATTAAAATGCTTAAGGAAGTTATTTTTCCGAGGTTTGGAGTCCCTAGATACTTAATGACTGATGGTGAGTTCACACTTTATTCATGGTGCTTTCCGTAAGATGCTTGCTAAATACGACGTTAATCATAGAATTGCATCTCCATATCACCCGCAGTCTAGTGGTCAGGTAAAATTGAGCAATAGAGAGCTCAATTAATTTTGCAAAAGACTGTCAATAGGTCTAGAAAGAATTGGTCCAAAAAACTTGATGATGCATTATGGGCCTATAGAACTGCATATAAAAATCCTATGGGTATGTCTCCGTATAAGATGGTTTATGGAAAAGCATGTCATTTACCTCTCGAACTAGAACATAAGGCATATTGGGCTATTAAGGAGCTCAACTATGATTTCAAACTTGCGGTGAGAAGAGGTTATTTGATATTAGCTCACTTGATGAATGGAGAACCCAAGCTTATGAAAATGCCAAGCTGTTTAAAGAAAAGTTAAAAGGTGGCATGACAAAAGGATACAAAAGCGTGAGTTTAATGTAGGTGATTATGTATTGCTATACAACTCTTGTTTAAGATTTTTTGCAGAAAACTTCTCTCCAAATGGGAAGGTCCTTACGTTATCGAGGAGGTCTATCGTTCGGTGCCATAAAATCAACAACTTCGCAGCACAAACCAAGGTGGTGAACGGTCAAAGAATCAAACACTATATCTCGTGCAATCCTATAAATGTTGAAACTAATGTTATTGAAACCGTAACCCCGGAGGAATACATAAGGGACACTTTCCAGAACGTTCCAGACTCTGAAAAGGAAAAGGTATGTGGTACGGTAAGTAAACCGGCTCCAAAACAATTTTTAAGGCAATATTTCTCCATTTTTGAATATCTAGAAAACTAGAAAAATAAGTAGCAGTCCGGGGAGGACACGAGGCCTCCACAAGGGTGGAGGGTGTGCCTTACCCCCCTGGGCGCGCCCCCTACCTCGTGAGCACCTCATGTGCCCTCCGGACTCTTTTTCCTTGCACGATACATATTTTGGTCGGTAAAAATTCATTATATATACTCCCGAAGGCTTTGACTCTCGTATCACGCAAATATCCTCTGTTTTTGTTTCGAGCTGTTGCTGCTGCAGATTAGAGCAAGATGTCTTCCCAAGATTCGGAGGGAGAGAGCTACATGACTGATTATATTGCAAATCCCAAGGTATATGGGGATGTGGAGCATTATTGCTGGACCACGGAGGAAGAAGAATACTATAATCCAAAGATGAAGGAGGAAACGAGTTCCGACGAAGAGGACTATCCCCTACCTCAACCTGGTGATATGCATGTGGAGTTCAAGAAGTCAAGCTTCCATAAGGTGCAATCTATCCCACCTCGTTTTTTGCAGGACAGCAAGGCAACACTATGCAAAAAGATAATGAAACTTGAGCTCGAGAATGAGGATCTGAGGGATGAAAATTTTAGCCTCAGATGCAAGCTAGAGAAGAAAAATGCAACAACTCCATCATCGACAACACCTCCACCGCCAACAACAAAGAAGGAGACATAATCACATGGGTATGGGCACTCCCCTTGGCAACTGCAAGCTTGGGGGAGGTGCCCTGGTATCGTATCATCATCACAACTCCTATCTTTACGTTTTTTCTTAGTTCGATCCTATTAGTATTATCTTGATTTAGCAGAATAAAGTCATGGCATGATCTAGTTTTGAGTTTTGCTTTATGGTCCTTCTTTGTAATCAAGTCTGTGAGCTATATAATAAAGATTAGTGTTGAGTCAAGGGCTTGAGTATTTTGCCATGATCTTGGGTGATTAGAAGAAAAAGAATAAAAAAAAGAATCAAGAGTTCATATTGATCTTATTGAAAGTAATGACTTCACATAGAAAGAGTATGATGATTTAAAGTTGTTGGGAGTCGGCAAATATAGCTTTGGTCATCGTTGCAATTAATAGGAAGTAATAAGGAAAGAGAGGTTTCACATATAGATATATTATCATTGACATCTTTTATGATTGGGAGCACTCATTAAAATATGACATGCTAAAGAGTTGAGGTTGGACAAGGAAGACAACATAATGAGTTATGTTTTCCTACATCTGAGATAAAGTATGTCGTCATGGTTCCTCTACCGTGTTGAGCTTGCCTTTCTCCCTCATGCTAGCCAAATTCTCAGCACTAAGTAGAAATACTACTTGTGCTTGCAAATACCCTTAAACCAGTTTTGCCATGAGAGTCCACCATATCTACCTATGGATTGAGTAAGATCCTTCAAGTAAGTTGTCATCGGTGTAAGCAATAAAAATTGCTCTCTAAATATGCACGATTTATTAGTGCGGAGAAAATAAACTTTGCACGAACTTGTTGTGGACGCAATAAAAGCAACGGACTGCATAATAAAGGTTCACATACAAGGGGCAATGTAAAGTGACGTTCTTTTGCATTATGATTTTGTGCATCAACCCTAAACGTGCATGACCACTGAGGGAGTCCTGGACTAGGGGGTGTCCGGACAGCCGGACTATCAATATCCGCCGGACTCCAAGACTACGAAGATACAAGATTGAAGACTCCGGCTCGTGTCCGGATGGTACTTTCCTTGGCGTGGAAGGCAAGCTTGGCAATACGGATATGTAGATCTCCTACCATTGTAACCGACTCTGTGTAACCCTAGCCCTCTCCGTGTCTATATAAACCGGAGGGCTTTAGTCCGTAGGACAACATACATTACAACAATCATACCATAGGCTAGCTTCTAGGGTTTAGCCTCCTTGATCTCGTGGTAGATCCACTCTTGTACTACCCATATCATCAATATTAATCAAGCAGGACGTAGGGTTTTACCTCCATCAAGAGGGCCCGAACCTGGGTAAAAACGCCGTGTCCTTCGTCTCCTGTTACCATCCGCCTAGACGCACAGTTCGGGACCCCCTACCCGAGATCCGCCGGTTTTGACACCGACATTGGTGCTTTCATTGAGAGTTCCTCTGTGTCGTCACCGATAGAGTGGATGCCTCCACCCGTCTTCAAAGACGGTGTTTTCGCCGGAGGGGCCTTGGCCACCGGCCAAACTATCCGGCTTGGTGGTTTTCTCATGACCGCCTGTCCGACCGTCGCTTCGGCAATGACTTCTCAAGTCATCGAAAGCAATCTTCGCGTCAGCCCTAAAGCTGCCGAACAGTTAGATCCAATAGAGCTCTCGTCTGTTAACGAGCTCTTGGATCGCATCGCCGCCCTGGGAGTCGCTACGGACTACAACCAGATTGGGCTTAAAACCGATCTGAGAGGGATTAACTCTCCCCAGGCCACCCACCACGTTGTAGTGGTAGAGGAGCAATACGGCAACTCTTTGCTAGTGTTGAAAACAATTCATGTCTGGATTCCCGAACCCTCCATGCCGGATTCCCACGGGGGACGGACTTCGATCGAGCATTGAACTTAAAATCGTGCATCGCCCGGACACATTGGATTGTCCCCAAAGAAACCAAACTTCCGATTCGAAACCCTTGGCCTTTGAGCCTCAAGATGGGTGGATCTGGATTTTATTCCACCCACCCACCCGCACATATGCGATCTATCTCTAATACGGCAAGAGCCATCAAACAAGACATCACTATTGGGCGATTCCTCCCGGTTATGGACAGGATAAAGGACTGCCGAGAGGAAAACGCAATATCAATCTTCCTCAATAACTGCGCATGCATAAGGGAATACTAAACGCCATTGATCGTCGCAAAATTACGCGCTTCACCGATCCGCATCCATTGTACGAAAGTATCAGGCGATGGAGAGTTTCCGGAAAACCGAAAATCAATTTTGGGATAATCCGGCCCCAAACCCAGTCGGCAGTAAAAGGGCGCCTTACACTCAGGCACCAGATGCAAAAACGAAACAACAAAAACCCAATAAGGGAAACGGAACCGTACTGGAGGGATGGCTCAATGGATCCTGTAAGCTTCATAGTACAGAGGGAGCCGTCCCAACACATAGCCTTCGAGCATGTTGGATATTACGGCAGGTGGCCAAAAGTGGCGAAGAGCTTCTAGCTCCGGGAAACCACTCCAACAATACCAGCACGGTATCAACAGTCTTCGAGACTTTCGCATCAAATAATATGCGAAAACGAACAACCCGCGAACTCGTCGAAGTCTACCAAGTAGCAACAGCAAATCCATGGAGCGACACAGCTATTACCTTCAATGGCAGCGACGAGCCCACATTTCGAACAACCAGAGCCCCAGCCGCACTGGTACTTAGTCCCATAGTGGACGGCTTTCGACTGACAAAAGTCCTCATGGACGGCGGCAGCGGACTAAACCTCATTTATGAGGAAACTCCGCGAAAAATGGAAATCGATTGGAGCCGTATTGAGCGAAGCAGCACAACCTTTAGAGGAATAATCCCTAGCCGGGAAGCGCACTGCACCGGAAAAATCACACTCGATGTGGTGTTCGGCTCTCCGGACAATTACAGATCCGAAGAAGTCACGTTCCAGGTGGCCTTGTTCAGCAGTGGGTATCACGCCATATTAGGACGAGAGGCATTCACAATTTTTCAAGCAATACCTCATTACGGGTACATGAAGCTCAAAATGCCTGGGCCCAGCGAAATAATCACTCTCGCTAGTGATCGGGACATAGCACTCCACGCCGAAAACAAGACAGCCGCACTAGCCCTCGAGGCACTATCCGAAGCCTTAGCGGCAGAAGAACTCACCGCGCTGCGCTCTATGGTGAACAGGGACGATGTGATACTCGATAAAAGATCCAAGTCCACCTCCTTCAAACCAGCAGACGAGATAATAAAATTCCAGGTCCATCCAACGGACCCAACAAAGACGGCCTCCATTGGGGCACAGTTGAACCCCGAAGTAGACGCCGCACTGCGCGAATTCCTTCGGGAAAATTGGGATATCTTCGTTTGGCATCCTTCGGACATGCCGGAATCCTCGCAGTTGGCGAACACAGCCTAAACATCCTAAAAGGATTCAAGCCAGTCAAACAGGCTCTTCGACGATTTTCCGAGCCCAAAAGACAGGCAATGGGAGAAGAGCTAGCCAAACTATTGGAAGCCGGATTCATTAGAGATATCAAACATCCGGACTGGCTAGCAAATTTGGTGATGGTACCAAAGAAGGATAAATCCTGGCGCCTCTGTGTCAATTTTAAAGACCTCAATAAAGCTTGCCCAAAGGATCCCTTCCCTCTCCCTCGCATCGATCAAATTATCGATGCCACAGCAGGGCACGATTCGTTGTGCTTCCTGGACGCATACTCTGGCTATCATCAAATTAAGATGGCGGAAGCAGACCAAGCCGCAACGGCATTTATCACTCCACATGGACCATTCTGCTTCAACACGATGCCTTTCGGACTCAAAAACGCCGGCGCAACATATCAGCGCATGATTCAAACATGTCTGGCCACCCAGATCGGCAAAACAGCCGAGGCATACGTAGATGATGTAGTCTTCAAAAAAAAACACGTCGAAACTTTAGTAGACGATTTGAGGCTCACATTCGACAACCTCAGAGCATATGACATCAAGTGAATCCGGAAAAATGCGTTTGCGCATCACGGTAGGGAAAGTCATTGGGCTTCATCAGATCCGGTAGAGGAATTGAAGCAAATCCGCCAAAATCGAGCTCACACGCTTGGATATTCCAAAAGACCTCAAACAAATACAAAAATTAACAGGATGCGTGGCAGCCTTAAGCCGCTTTATCTCCGTTTAGGAAAAAGGCATTGCCCTCTATCGCCTCCTCGGTATGCCGAACACCGAGTGGACGGATGCAGCCACCGCCGGACTCGAAGAAATAAAGGCCATCTTGGCAACAAATCCGGTCTGGCTGCGCGCCCACTGGGCGAACCAATGTTGTTATACATCGCAGCAACACATCAAGTTGTAAGCGCAGTCCTCGTCGTCGAACGAGCGACGTAAGGGCATAAATTCCCTCTTCAAAACAAGTGTATTATGTATCCACCGTGTTAACCCCTGCAAATCCGTTACCGCACTATCAAAAGATAGCATATGCGGTGTTCTGGCGTCCAAAGCTCCAAAGACTACTTTCAAGAGTGCTCGATAATGATGGCCTCTGAAGTACCACTCAATGACATTATAAATAATCGCGACGCAAGGCGGGATAGCAAATGGGCCATTGAGCTCTTACCATTCGACATCACTTACAAACCTCGACGAGCTATAAAGTCACAAGTTTTGGCTGACTTTCGCCGAATGGATCAAGCGAACTCCCTAAAGAGTACGGCGATACTCCAATTGACTATGCATTTCGATAGCTCCAAAATGTTGGCGGATCGGGGTTTGGCGTCATCTCGATGTCCCCACCGGAGATACTGACCCAAGATGTACTTCAAATAATGTACACGGACTCCAACAATGCAGCGAATATGAGGCCTGTTACATGGTCTCCGGATGGCGGTCTCCATGGGCATTCAACGCCTAGAGTGTGCGGGGACTCAAACCTGGCAATATCCCAAATAAACGGAGACTTCGACGCCAAGGATCCGAAAATGGCAGCATATCGCAACGCTGTCCTAAAAATGTCATTTCGGTTTGAAGGACTCAATTCCATCACATAGCCCGAGATAATAACCAAGCGGCCGATGTCCCGCACGATCGGTGCGTAAACGTGATCTGTCCTCCAAATATCTTCCTAGAACGGCTCTTCAAGCCATCCGTATTATGGGAAGAGGAGCCCGTAGCGACAAACCGGAGAAAACCGCACCAACCGGTGATTCGGCAGATGACATAACACCCTCCGCCCACGCCATAACGGCAAGAATCGCCGCGTGGATGTAACCTTTCTAGCCTACTTACTTAGGTAGGAACTTCCAAGACCAAAATGAGGCCCATTTGCATAGTCCGCGATCGAAGGCCTACAAGGTCCATGAGGGAGAACTTTATAAGAAAAGTACCACCGGAGTCCTTCAAAGGTGTATCTCCGAAGAAGAAGGGCGAAACCTCCTGGCTGAAATTCATGCCGGACTAGGCGGACACCACGCAGCAGCCCGGGCCCTTGTAGGAAAGGCATTCCGTACAGGATTTTATTGGCCGACGGTTCGGGCAGACGACAGACTTGGTCGGCGATGCGTTGGTTGTCGACTCTTTGCTAATCAGAGCCATATGCCACCCACCGCCCTCAAAACCATACCCATTACCTGGCCGTTCGCGGTCTGGGGGCTTGACATGGTTGGACCCCTTAAAGGGGGAACCCACAAGAAAAAGTACCTATTGGTCATGGTGGATAAGTTCACCAAATGGATAGAGGCCAAACCGGTCAAAACGGCAGAGTCCGGACCAGTGATAGACTTTATATCAGGGGTGGTACACCGTTACGGAGTCCCCCACAACATCATCACCGACAACGGCACGAACTTCACAGCCGACGAGGTTAAGTCATGGTGCAAAAATATGGGCATCAAGCTCGACTATGCGTCAGTCTATCACCCTCAAACCAACGGTCAAATGGTCTAATAATGAGAGGCATTAAACCCAGACTAGTGAGGTCACTCACTAAATCCGACACACAATGGGTCGAGGAGCTCGACTCCGTACTCTGGGGGCTGCGGACAACGCCTAACCGTACTACCGGATTCACACCATTTTTTATGGTATACGGCACAGAGGCAGTCTTGCCCTGTGACATTATTCATGACTCACCTCGAGTGCGCATGTACGAGGAAAGAGAGGCCGAGCTTGATCGGCAGGACAGCTTGGACACATTGGAGGAAGAACGTGACGTCGCGAAGGCTCGTTTCGCATTCTATCAGCAGCAGGCCCGAAGATATCAAAGCAGAGAAGTACGGGCCAAGACTTACAACGTTGGTGAACTAGTTCTCGCTGCGGACAAGAAAAAGGACAAGCTCAAGCCCAAATGGGAGGGCCCCTTCATTATCGATCAAGCATCGACCGCGGAGCATACCGTTTACTTAAATGCGTCGGATCACCGACTCGAGCCGAACCCATGGAACGCAGCCCGCCTCCAACGATTCTATGCCTAGCGCCGGACTAAGAGTTCGCCCCTTCCCCGCCCAAACTTTTACACTTCGCTGTCTTTTGTTTCTCTTTTATCCTTTTCACTCAAAAGCCCTTCCGGCCTATTTTTGCATTCTTTGCATACGCATGATGTGCCATCCGCACTCATTATTCCCGGGGCTTCTTTTACGAAGCTCAATTATCTGGTTTTATACCCGGCACATGTGTCAAGCTTCCACATGTACCTTTTACTCGCCATTATATGCATCGATATGACTTAAGTTTTGGCCAAGCTGGGTTGCTGGCTCCTGTGCTTACCCCACGCTCCCGATTGTTCGGCTAGGAGGTAAAGGAGCACCTCTGCGATTATTCTCGCCGGTCGGCGGATGTGTACCTCGACCGGGTGAAGCCGAAAGCTAGCGTTCTTAAGGGAATATTCGGTCGGTGACTTAAAAGATGACTTTTACCTATTTATCTATTTGCCCCGGATGTTTTATGCTTTCTTTGCAGTCCGGACATGCACTTTAGGGCATGCCTCCGAGAAAGGAACCCTTAACGGAACTATTCTCCCCGAAGATGTTTCTTACTAACCATGTAATATAACATAACTAGTTGGGCACTTGTCCGATAAAGCACTAATGACCCCTACGCTTGGTCTCCATGCATACCACGGTTGTTTCTTAACCAAAAGGTATTCGACACACTCAGGACTCTAGGGTCCCGAGGTAGAAGCGAAAAGGTCGGCAAAGACAAACGATCTACAATCCGGCTAGAAGGCATTTCACATGTCACTTTAAAGGATGACATACATTGTCAAATTTATCGATTGTATTCCTCCTCAATCCCGCCTAACAGGCTGTCTAGTTTACTGATCCCGTTGGGAGAATTTAGCAGCCAACTCTACTTGGCTGTACACTAAACTCACAGGATCTCCTTCCGTCGGGCCCCACCGGTCCAACTTCGCCATGTGGTTGGGATCCGCCTTCTTGTACAGCGTCTTCACCATGGCCCAAGCCTCCTCGGCACCTTGACGGCAAGCGAAATCTTCCACAAACGGAAGCGCTGCCGACTCCTGCAGCTTCTCCATAAGCTCCCGAGGCCCTCGGGTAGGGTGAGGGCTGGCCATAAAGCCCGAACGACGCCGCTCATTGCACGCCAAACTCGCTCGAGTAGCTGCAACAGTTCGGAAGTTGATCACCCATTGATATGGGCATCTCCTCCGCAGACGACCCGTGAGTATACCTACAAGACATATCATGTCAACATACTTCCTCGCCGAACTCTTCTTGTCAAAAGAGTTCGCTCAAGCACTTACTATAAATGCCGCGACGAAGCCGCTGATTCTCCTTAACGGAGCCGAACAGCTCGGCCTGAGCGCCTTTCAGCTCTTCTCCGAGCTTGGCGTTGGCATCCTGGAGCTTGTTCCTTTCTGCTGAACCCTATTCAGCACACTCGCCGCCTTTAGTCTGGCGTAGCAATGCTTACTGTCCGGATCTTGTCCGGCAAGACCTGCAATGTAATTATTAGACTTCATGGCGCCGCCGCAGCGCTTATATTTATTAATAAAAATGTGTTACCGGGAGGGTCTTTCCGTCTCCTCCTGCGGCAGCAAGTGCAGCCTCAAGTTGGGCCTTGCAATCTTGTAGCTCCCGAGACAGCTGGGCGTTCTTCTCGTTAAGTGCTCGAAATTTCCAATGATCCTTAAACCAGTTAGCATAACTACTTTAAGTCTCGGGGCTACTCTTGGTATATCCAACCATTAAAATTCCCTTACCCGTATGTCTTTCACATACCGCTCCGTGGCTCGTAAAACCATTTTGAGCAGCACGGAGATGCGCATCCTCGTTAAAGGCATCCAATGCCTCAGGAAAAGCACGCTTGAAATATTGTCGTGGCGCCTATGGTTCATGGCGCTCCACCTCGACTTGGTGGCGGACGATCGTCGGTATCCTCCATTGGAGAAGGATCCGCTCGCGTCTTGCGCTTGCTCCCCCTCCGTGCCGGGCGCTGGAGCCTGGCCGGTGTTGGTCGGATTGGCAATTCCTGCGCCATGATCCGTGGCGCTTTTTCTCCTACAAAGATCATGAGCACTCAGACATTTCCTCGTAACGTTGCTCTAAAAACTCAAATACGAGCTATACCTTTGCGGCGACGTTTCCGTCCGCACTGCACTCCTTTTCCGCCTGCTGGTTTGGACTGACCTCTGTTGGTCGGCCGCTGAGCTCGGCTTCCGCCAGTAAAGGCGCTTCCTGCAAAATACCATCGTTCGCGAAGGTCGAAATGGGCAGGATGAGATAATGGCGTCCGGACTTGGTCGCGGTCACTGGGAAGCCGGACTTAGCCCGGGTAGTCCGCCGAATGGCGACCAAAGCATTGTCTATGCTGAGCTGGTGATACACCCGTCGATCAGCTCCACCTCGATGTCGGGTCCTTCGGAGGCCGGATCCGTGGATCCTTCGGATTTTCGGGTTGCGAGCAGACTCACCATGTCCTCCACGATCCCGCGTAGATCCGCGCCAAGACATAATGTAAGAAGCTTAAACTTCAAAGCATGGGTTGAGCCCTTCAAGGTGTTCACTTACCCATCCTCCGGGTTGATCATGGAAAACCCATTCAAAGGGTTCGTCCAAGGAAATCCTCCTTCTCCCCTTGTACAGCCGGCGGGATCTTCACCAGATCCTCGGTCGAATCCGCCCTTTGCGGCCGTCTTGGTAGCATCGTCTTCCCGCTGAAATCCCACATGGGGTGGCCTCAGATTGCGGTGGCTGTACCCTCGCTGATGCATGTCGCCATGACTCCGATCATGGTCGAGCCGGAATGAGCCATTAATCTTATCCGCCCATCAAGTAGTGGACGCTCTTGTCTTCCTCCAATCGGGGCTCGCAGCGCCGGTGAGGCATTTCTTCAAGGAGCAGCACTAAACTCCGGAGGCCGATCCGAACTGGTGCAGCAATGAGCGTCTCCTATATAAAACCACTCCTGGGGCCGGTCTTGGACACCTTCTTGGGAGTGCGGATAGGTATCCGGTCCCAGCGATGCGCCATATTTCGGCGCCGCCCACTTGATATATGGACCCTTGGTGAGAACGGGGTACGAGGCAAAACAGCCTCTTCCACAATGCGAAATGGGGCTCGATGCCCAGAATAGCTCGCAGAAGAGCTACGAGCCGCGATATGCGTGATGAGGCGGGCGTGAGGTGGTGGAGCTGAAGTCCGTAGAACTTTAGGAGCCCGCAGAGGAACGGATGTATTGGAAATCCGAGTCCCCTTATCAGATAAGGGACAAAACACACTCGCTCCCCCTTATTGGGGCATGGAGTGTCCTCCGCCTGTCTCCCACCTTGATAAGTAACCAGTCCGGCCCGGACTGGGACCATGAAGGCCGGAGGGAGGAATCCCCCCATTTGGAGCTTCACTAGCTCGTTGTGCGAAATAGAGCACCTCCTCCAATTCCCCGGCGGTGGGCTGGGAGCGCGTGAAGAAGAGCCGCGCTTGACGATCCATGGTGGAATGGATTTTTAGGTCAAAGGCGCTTCGATGGAGTATTCACGGGAGGAAGACGGTGTGGTTTGGATCTGGATTCTTGACTCTTTTATAGGCGGGCGACTCGCACAATTGGGGGGTGAAATGCAAAAGACACCCTGGCTTTTCGCATTCGTGCGACGCGTGGAAGAGGGCCATTATTTGGCGAGAAGCCGAGGAACACAAGATTCGAGATGAAGCCGGACATGTTGGCGGTACATGGAATTTGAAGGAGAACCCGCCTTGCAACGCCAAGACTATAAACGCTATTTGGACTTATCGTCATTGAAGCCTGGTTCGGGGCTACCGAGGAGTCTGGACTAGGGGTGTCCGGACAGCCGGACTATCAATATCCGCCGGACTCCAAGACTACGAAGATACAAGATTGAAGACTCGGCTCGTGTCCGGATGGTACTTTCCTTGGCGTGGAAGGCAAGCTTGGCAATACGGATATGTAGATCTCCTACCATTGTAACCGACTACTGTAACCCTAGCCCTCTCCGGTGTCTATATAAACCGAAGGGCTTTAGTCCGTAGGACAACATACATTACAACAATCATACCATAGGCTAGCTTCTAGGTTTAGCCTCCTTGATCTCGTGGTAGATCCACTCTTGTACTACCCATATCATCAATATTAATCAAGCGGGACGAGGGTTTTACCTCCATCAAGAGGCCCGAACACAGGTAAAACGCCGTGTCCTTCGTCTCCTGTTACCATCCGCCTAGACGCACAGTTCGGGACCCCCTACCCGAGATCCGCCGGTTTTGACACCGACAACCACCTCTGCTTCCCTCTACGAAGGGCCTATCTTTTATTATTATCTTCTACCTTATGCAAGAGTCACAGTGATCTTCACCTTTCCTTTTTCATTTTATCCTTTGGCAAGCTCTGCATGTTGGAAAGAACATGATATATATATATATATATATCTAATTGGGTGTGGGGGAGCATGAATTATTGTTGTTGACAATACCCTTGAGGTAAAAAGTTGTGGGGCAAAACTATAAGCCCCTATCTTTCTCTGTGTCCGATTAAAACTCCGTAACCACAAGTATCGCATGAGTGTTAGCAATTATGAAGGACTAAGTGATAGTTGAGTATGTGGACTTGCTTTTAAGCTCTGACATAGACTCTTTCTGATGTTATGATAAATTGCAATTGCTTCAATGACTGAGATTATAACTGTTGGTGCCCAATAAGGTTTCCGATTCATATTTTCGCTTTGTGAGAAGATCATCACTTGAACATGAGTAATCATATGACAAAATTTATATATGTTGCTGTTATGAAACAATCATGATGCCTTCATGTCCGTATTTTATTTTTATCGACGCCTATACCTCTAAACATGAGGACATATTTATTGTTATCGGCTTTTCGCTTGAGGACAAGCGAGGTCTAAGCTTGGGGGAGTTGATACGTCCATTTTGCATCATGCTTTTATGTCAATATTTATTGCATTATGGGCTGTTATTTCACGTTATGTCACAATACTTATGGCTATTCTCTCTTATTTTACAAGGTTTACATGAAGAGGAGAATCTTGGCAATTTGGAATTCGGGTGGAAAAGGAGCAAATATTGAAGGACTATTCTGCGCAACTCCAAAAGTCCTGAAACTCCACGGAATACCTTAAAATAAATAAAGAAAAATCGTCGCTAAAGATGAAGGCCGGGGCCCCCACACTGCTCACGAGGGTGGGGCCGGGCGCGCCCTACCTCGTGGCCCCGATGGCTCTCCAACGCCCATCTTCTCCCATATGAAGTCTTCGATGAGAAAAATAGAAGAGAACCTTTCGGGACGAGACTCGCCGCCACGAGGCGGAACCTTGGCGGAACCAATCTAGGGCTCCGCAGAGCTGTTCGCTGGGACACTTCCCGGAGGGGGAAATCATCACCATCGCCATCACCAACGCTCCTCTCATCGGGAGAGGGCAATCTCCATCAACATCTTCACCAACACCATGTCATCTCCAAACCCTAGTTCATCTCTTGTATCCAATTCTTGTCTCCAAGTCCGGGATTGGTGCTAGTAGGTTGCTAGTAGTATTGATTATTCCTTGTTGTTGATGCTAGTTGGTTTATTTGGTGGAAGATCATATGTTCAGATCCTTTATGCACAATATTAACCCTCTGATTATGAACATAAATATGCTTTGTGAGTAGTTACGTTTGTTCCTGAGGACAAGGGAGAAGTCTTGCTATTAGTAGTCATGTGAATTTGGTATTCGTTCGATATTTTGATAAGATGTATGTTGTCTAACCTCTAGTGGTGTTATGTGAACATCGACTACATAACACTTCACCATTATTTGGGCCTAGAGGAAGGCATTGGGAAGTAATTAGTAGATGATGGGTTGCTAGAGTGATGAAGCTTAAACCCTAGTTTATGCGTTTCGTAAGGGGCTGATTTGGATCCATATGTTTCATGCTATGGTTAGGTTTACCTTAATACTTTTGTTGTAGTTGCGGATGCTTGCAATAGAGGTTAATCATAAGTGGGATGCTTGTCCAAGTAAGGGTAGTACCCATGCACCGGTCCACCCACATATCAAATTATCAAAGTACCGAACGCGAATCATATGAGTGTGATGAAAACTAGCTTGACGATATTCCCATGTGTCCTCGGGAGCGCTTTTCCTATTATACGAGTTGTCTAGGCTTGTCCTTTGCTACAAAAAGGATTGGGCCACCTTGCTGCACTTTATTTACTTTTGTTACTTGTTGCTCGTTACCATTTATGTTATCACAAAACTATCGGTTACCACTTATTTCAGTACTTGCAGAGAATACCTTGCTGAAAACCGCTTATCATTTCCTTCTGCTCCTCGTTGGGTTCGACACTCTTACTTATCGAAAGGACTACGATAGATCCCCTATACTTGTGGGTCATCAGTCATCAATCACCAAAACTACTAAGGGATGAATATGCCCTCACAATCTCCCCCTTTTTGGTGGATTGATGACAATACGGGATTTGCACATAGGGATATAAAGTGAGGCAACGGCAAACCCACCATCTATAAAATATAGATGGGCTCCCCCTAGATGTGTGCACTCTAGAGACATGCTTTGGACTGCACGGCACACATACTAGTATCAACACTCCCCCTATATTTTATAGACAAGGCATCTCCTGCAATAGTAAAATTAACACTAAGCAAGTAGGCAAGATGATGGATATAACTAAGTAACGAAGACATAAAGATAAGAAGGAGTGCATATGTCTTACACCATATGATAGAACTTAGTCTCAGAAGCACAAACCAAACCAAAGCAAACGAAGTTCAACAGACCGCAAGCAAAGCGACAAGGCGAAACACACGACACACGACATGCAAATCCTACACTCTCTCCCCCTTTGGCATCGAGACAACAAAAAGGCAGAGAGGGCACCTACGACATAGGTGGTAGCTCAGACAGAAAACGACTCCCCGTCGTCAGACTTAGCAGCGGGAATGGTCTCCTCCTTAGAATCAGCCCACTTCTAGCCCTGCTTAGCCATGCAGGCAGCCTCGGGGGTGATGTGCTTCTCAGATCCGCTAGACACCTCCTCGCCACACGCCCTCAAGATCCTCTTGTCGCGATGGCGACTCTCCTTCTGAGCAACATGGTCCTTGTACTGACCCTGGGTCTGCATGCAGAACAACTTCTTCATCTTTGTCTTCGGCTTCTTCGCCCAAGAGGGCTCAGTGGAGGGAGGAGTGTAACCAGCAGAACCTTCCTCAACAACTTCTTCCTCCTCAATCTCCTCCTCATCCACAGCCATCTTGGCAGCCTAGGCTGCAGTGGTGGTGTTAGCCCATTGGCTCTTGATGTGGAGCTTGATGGGCTCATGACGAATCCAGCCGGGGGCTTCGAACTCATCATTGGGATAGAGCTTCTCCCAAGTCTTGGAGATCAAGTGAAACAGGTAAGGCCCATTGATGGGGACCTTACGGTTGAACACCGCAAACTGAAGCTCGCACCACATGATGTGTGAGACATCAAGTGGTTGAGTCTGAGCCTGGCGCGCATCCTCACAAATGAGCATCATGTCCACAAGATAGGCATGCACATGGACCATGTCACCAATGCGCGGGAAGAGGGTGTTGCGGAAGAGCCGATGCAAGATGTCAAGGAAGGGGTTCAGCACCCACACCTTCTTCGTGCTAGGAAGTGTCTTCTCAACATGGAAGGGCAGGAGCTTGTTCTTGTTGGCAGACTCAGATTTGGCATGAGGGCGAACTCCAATGGGCGAGCTCCACATCTGGAACTTGAAGCAAATCCATGAAATACTTCCATTTAGGAGTCATCCATTGACCATTGGTCATCCATGTCATGGTACTTGCTTCATCGAAATCGAAGTGGACCAAAGCAAAGAACTGAGCCACAATGTCTGGGTCAAAGTCCATGTGAAAGGGTAAGCATGTGCTCAATGCCGAACTTCTCCACCAGATCCAAGGCCTCTCCAAAATAGCCACAGTGCTTGTCCTGCCTCATGTGATGCATGTCAATCCAGTGAACTTCCACGTAGACGTTCTGCTTGGCCTTGATCACACCCAGATAGATAAGGTTCTGCTGCTTGGTCTAGAATAGATCATTGCCTCTAAAGTTAGCATGGGGATTCACATATGGGTTGATCTTCCTTCGAACAATAAACTCGGCCAGAGGCGTCTCGTCCATGCCCTTGACGGGCTTCCTCTGCTTGGTGGCGGTGTGCTTGGTTCTGCGTTGGGAGGCATTGGAGCCCTGTGGAGCTTCATCTTGGTTGTGCAGCCGCTTGACCCTGTGTCACAGCTGGGGTTCGAGCGACGAACATGGGAACTGGAGCCACCACCTAGACACAAAACACAAGAACACACACAAAAGACAAGAAGGATCAATGCAAATGCCAAGGCCAAAGCTAAAAGAAACAAGTAAGCAAGAGATTTGGACAGAAAAAATAGCTCAAGATGCATCTACGGTAGTACCGGCCATCGTACGGATGCAAAAAAATTACATCCACACCAGCCGTGGTAGTACCGTGTCGGGGTGGCACGGTAGTACCGCGCCTAGAGCGGAAGTAATTTTTTACTTTCGTGCTCCAAGCGGTAGTACCGCACCAAGGAGCAGAATTACCGCGCGGAGCAGGCTACGAGCGTGGATGCGGTAGTACCGCTCCAGGAGGAGCGGTAGTACCGCACGGATAAAAAACGCTATAGGAGCTGCGAATTTGGATCTAGAACATCCGCAGATCTAGATCCGTACTACCGTAGATCAAACTAAACTATTTTGACAATCCAAAAAGCATGCTTACTACACTACCACTCTCCTACAAATCCCTCTTGCACAGATTTAGCCAAAAATCTCATGAACACCACATGCATCTCCCCAAGACCTAGAAGCACAAGAACGGAAGAAAAAGGCGAGGAACTTGGGGGAAAACCTTGGTCCATGACAAGGGGGCAAGGTGGGGAACGATCCCACCGGTCGGAATCCGAGGAGAGCGGCCGGAGACGGAGATCCGGCGAGGGCCTCCGGCGTCGTTCTTGGGCAGGAGAGAGAGAGACGAGGTGAGGAAAAGAGATGAATGGGTATGGGGGAGTTAGAACTCCCCCTGCCCCGCTCTTAACCCCCACCCGCTCGCGTGGGCGTGGTAGTACCGCGGGTCATCGCGATAGTACCGCCCGGGCAGAAGTACCGCTCGCTGGACGGTAGTACCGCTCTTCCAGCGGTAGTAAAAAATTACTGCCGCGATGGAAGCGGTAGTACCGTGCCCCTGGGAAGCAACTGTGCACGCACAGAGCAAACAACCCCTACGGTAGTACCGTGGCTCGCCACGGTAGTACCATACCCCCAAGAAAATGCAAGTTTCACACAAGAGGGAAACGGAATTTGCAAGACAACCTTCAAGACGCCGAACATCCAAGAGGCAAGCACCAACAACGACACAAACACGGCACAGAGAAAAGGCAAAAGACAACAAAGACCGAAGCACTAACCACAACTCTTAGGAAGAGAGGGCGATGGTCGAAGCCACCTATGTATGAGTCACTTGGTATGGCACCGCGAAGAATTATCCTTGGGCCCATGACCAAGACTCTTCTTTGAAGCACAAGTACCATCAAAAATGGCTAATGTGAAAGATTTTGATCAATTTATGCATAATGGGGGGAGGGAAAGTTCATTGAGAGAACAACACTCCCCCTATGTCCATGCCTACACCTAGACAAGATAGCATGATGAGTATGGTGGGGTGTGCAAGGGTTCAAACCACATTGCTCGAATCAATGATATTTAGCTCATGCCTTAACTCGCGAAATCTTGTTTCATCCAAGGGCTTCGTGAAAATATCTGCAAGGTTATCATGTGTGTTGACATACTTGAGCTTGATCTCCCCTCACCTAATGTGATCCCGGATGAAGTGATATCGAATCTCAATGTGCTTCCTCTTGAAGTGTTGCACTGGGTTGAGAGAGATCTTGATGGCACTTTCATTGTCACACCAAAGAGGCACTTCGTCACAAGTGACACCGTAATCCTTCAAAGTTTGCCTCATCCATAAAAGTTGAGCACAACAACTACCGGCAGCCACATATTCCGCTTCGGTGGACGAGAGAGATACACATCTTTGCTTCTTAGAAGACCAACTCACTAAAGAGTAACCAAGAAATTGGCACCCTCCGGAGGTGGACTTCCTATCCACTTTGTCTCCCGCCCAATATGAGTCTGTATAGCCCAAAAGATCAAAGTTGGCTCCTCTTGGGTACCATAAGCCAAAGTTTGGGGTATGAGCCAAATATTGAAAGATTCGCTTGACCGCCACAAAGTGGCTTTCCTTAGGTGCGACTTGAAATCGTGCACAAATTCCCACACTCAACATGATATCCGGTCTAGATGCACAAAGGTAAATCAAGGATCCAATCATGGAGCGATATACCTTTTGATCCACCGCTTTACCATTGGAATCAATGTCAAGTTGGCATTTGATGGGCATTGGAGTAGAGGCTGGCTTGACATCACTTAGCTTGAATCTCTTGAGCATGTCTTGAGTGTATTTGGCTTGGTTGATGAAGGTTCCTTCTCTTCTTTGCTTGATTTCGAACCCGAGAAAGAACTTCAACTCTCCATCATAGACATCTTGAACTTTGAGGTCATGAGAGCGGCAAATTCTTCATTGAAAGCTTTGTTAGGGGAACCAAAGATAATATCATCAACATATAGTTGGCACACAAACAACTCCCCTTTGACCTTCTTAGTAAAAAGAGTGGGGTTGATTTTCCCAATTTCGAACCCATGATCTTGTAACAACTCAGTAAGATGCTCATACCACGCACGTGGGGCTTGTTTAAGGCCATAGAACGCCTTGTTGAGTTGGTACACATGATCGGGGAAATAGGGATCCTCGAACTCGGGGGGGTTGTTTGACATACACCAACTCATTAATTGGACCACTAAGAAAAGCACTCTTCACATCCATTTGTTGCAACTTGAAATTATGATGAGAAGCATAAGCAATCAACAAACGAATAGATTCAAGGCGAGCAACGGGAGCAAAGGTTTCATCGTAGTCGATACCCTCGACTTGGGAGTAGCCTTGTGCCACCAAACGAGCCTTGTTGCGAACAATGATCCCATGAGCATCTTGCTTGTTCTTGAATATCCACTTGGTCCCAATGACATTATGATTCCCGGTTGGCCTTGGCACTAATTTCCACACTTGGTTGTGCTCGAAGTTGTTGAGCTCTTCATGCATGGCATTGAGCCAATCCGGATCCTCGAGCGCCTCATAGACCTTTTGGGGTTCGACACAAGAAACAAACGTGTGATGTTCACAATAGTTTGCTAATTGTCTACGAGTGCTTACCCCCTTTCTTAGGCTCCCAACCACATTCTCCATGAGGTGAACTTTGGTAGTGAGCTTGGAAGCAATCTTCGTGGCATGACGCTCTAATTCCTCCTCAGATGTGAAAAGAGGAGGGGTAACTTGATCATCTTGAGCGCCGTCTTGAGCTTGTTCTTGATCTTGAGCTTGCTCTTGATCTTGAACTTGCTCGAAAGGGAGAACTTGACCTTGGACATCACTTGGTGGTTCACCACCATCTTGAGGTTGACCTTGCCATTGATCTTGTTCACGAGGTTGAGGGCCTTCACTTTGTTCTTCGGAAGTGTGTGGGTATTGGGTTGGTGATGACTCCACTTGAGTGGAGCATTGTCCTTCTCCTTCAGCCACAAGGGGTTCCTCAATGGGTAGGATATGACCAACACCCATTCTTCTTATGGCTTGGGGAGGAATTTCATCACCTACATCACAAGTACCACTTTGCTCCACTTAGGAGCCGTTATTCTCGTCAAACTCCATGTTACACGTCTCCTCAATGAGTCCGGTGGACTTGTTGAGGACACAGTAAGCATGAGAGTTTGTAGCATAACCAATAAATATGCCCTCATGAGCTCTAGCCTCAAATTTAGACAAACTAACACCTTTCTTGAGAATGAAACACTTACACCCGAACACCCAGAAGTACTTGAGGTTGGGCTTGTTACCAGTAAGTATTTCATAAGGAGTCTTGTTCATGCCTTTGTGGAGATATAGCCGATTGGATGCATGACATGCGGTGTTGATGGCTTCGGCCCAAAAGTTGTATGGAGACTTGAACTCTGCCATCATGGTCCTTGCCGCATCCATCAATGTCCGGTCTCTCCGCGACACCATTTTGTTGAGGGGTGTATGGTGCAGAATATTGATGCTTGATCCCCTCATCACTAAGAAACTCATCCAAGGTGTAGTTCTTGAACTCGGTGCCATTGTCACTCCTTATTGTCAAGATCTTTGCATCATGTTGACGTTGAGCTTCATTAGCAAATTCGATGGCGGTTTGTTGAGTCTCACTCTTCCTCTTGAAGAAATATACCCAAGTGTATCTTGAATAATCATCCACAATCACCAAGCAGTACTTTATACCCCCAAGACTATCAAAGGATGGAGTCCAAAAGAGATCCATGTGAAGGAGCTCCAAGGGTCTCTTCGAGTAGACGGTAGTCGTGGGAGGGTGAGCCTTCTCATGTAGCTTTCCTTCGATACAAGCACTGCAAGCACAATCTTTGGCAAAACTAACATTTGTTAGTCCACGGACATGGTCCCCCTTGAGAAGACTTTGCAAAGATCTCATATTGATGTGGGCTAAACGGCAATGCCAAAGCCACCCCACATCAACTTTAGCCATTAGGCATGTCGCGGTCTTAGTGGGTCGCTCCGAAAAGTTAATCACATAAAGACCGTTCTCGACATGCCCAACAAAGGCTACTTTAAGATTCTTGCTCCACAAGAGGGCCATGGTATCGATATCAGAGAAAGTGGCAAAGCCCATGAGTGCAAGTTGACGAACGGAAAGTAGATTGTGAGCAAGGGATCCAACAAGCATGACTTTCTCGATCGTGAGATCATGAGAAATGACAACCTTGCCAAGATCCAATACCTTAGAAGACGATGCATCACCCCGCTCGATGTTGGTGGGCATAGAAGGGATCTTGTGCACGTCCTCCACCAAGTCCTTGCTTTCGGTCATATGATTTGTGGCTCCACTATCGAGCAACCACGATCCCCCACCGGAAGATAACACCTACAAGAGATAAATGCTTGGTTTTAGTAATGGGTCCTTTGATGTTAGTAACAAGGGTCTTAGGAACCCAAATAGACTATTCAATGTACTCATAAGGAGAACCAATGAATTTAGCATAAACATGCCCATCACTAGCACGTCACAACACATAAGAAGGGTTAAAGTCGCCGGCTTTGTCGGAAGGAGTGGCATTGCCCTTTTTGACATCACCACCCTTCAAATTGTTCTTCTTCTCCTTAGGAGCACCCTCTCCCTCCTTCACAAAAGTTTGCTTGAGAGGGGGAGCTCGTTTGGTCTTGTCGTTCCTCTTCTTGTTCTTGGAATTGGGTGCGAGCCCAACTCCTTCCTTGGCCACAACTTCCTTTTGATTGCTCAAAAGGTCATTGAGGTTCTTCTCACCTTGTATGCATGTCACAAGGCCTTTCTCAAGTTGCTCCTTCAACTTGGTATTCTCCTCCACAAGATGCACATGCTCACAACACGGGTTAATAGCATTTGCATTATCAATTAACACCATATGAGGAAAAGTGGCTTTCTCCTTGGTTAGCTTCACTTGGAGTTGATCAAGAGACTCCTTCAGGCTTGCATGAGCACCCTTCAAGACCTTGTGGGCCTTGTCGAGTAAATCAAACTCCTCCTTGAGTCTAGCATGGTCAACCCCAAGTTTAGCCTTCTCGGAGCTTAGCACACAATATACAACAAGAGCATGATCAAGATCTTTCTTTAATTTAGCATGGTCATCTTTGTGTGACTCCTCAAGAGCCAAACGACGCACACGCTCTTCCTCAAGAGCATTAGAAAGATCTGATATCTCATCGGCATAGTCACAACTACGACCTTCCATCTTAGAGATGGTTTCTTCATGAACCTCGATCATGTCATTGGCTTCACCAAGTTGTTCCAAGAGAGAAACGAAGTGCTTCTTGGATTTGCCCTTGAGCTTACTCATAAAAGACTCAAATTCATTTACTTCCTCATTAGACCCCTCACTTTCATCAATGAAATCCGTCAAGGAGGGAGTATTAATGATGGTGGTTTTGATGTTGGGGGTTACCTTGTTAGTGGCTTTAGCCATGAGGCACTTGCCGGCGATGTTCTTGTTGGGTGAGTCAAAGAGGGATACCCGTGGAGTTGTGGCAATGGCAACAGAGGCCATGGCCATGGCTTCACTATCTTCATCATCATCATCATCCTCATGGTATTCTTCTTGAACCACCAACCCTCTAGTTGGAGTCTTCTTGGTGAAGTTGTTCTTGTTGGGGAAAGACTTGGCTTTGTCTTTTCGGATGAGCTTGCCACCATTGTCTTCCCTCTTCTTGTAAGGGCACTCCGCAACAAAATGGCTCACATTGCCACAATTGTAACATGTTCTCACACGTTGCTTGCCCTTGAAGCTACTTGAGTTATTCTTGTTGAAGCTTGGCCTTGTGTTCTTCTTGCTCCAAAATTGCCTTGAAGCAAGAGCCATGTGTTCATGATAATCATACTTAGTATCTTCGGGGTTGCTCTCATCTTATTCCTCATCATCCTCTTCTTCCACACTAACCTTGGCCTTCAAGGCAAGGTTGGGCTCCTTTGCTCTTTGAGAACGTAACACCACATTGTCGGCGGTCTTGTCCAAGATGCTCATAGCCACAAACTCATCCAACACTTCACTTGAGGACAAGGTGTGAAAGTCCGGCCTTTGACGAATGACGGAGGACATGGCCTTGTGGTAAGGCATCATGGCCTTGAGAAATTTGCGCTTGATCCAATTGTCATCTGTATCCTTGCTCCCATGATCTCGGAGTGAGACCGCGAGAGTAGTTAATCTCCAATAGAGCTCACGAGGTTCTTCATCTTCTTTCATTGCAAACTCATCGGCTTCATCTTGCACTACTTCATAGTTGGAGCGTTGAATGCTTCCGCTTCCCCTGTAGAGAGAAACAACATGCCGCCATGCATCCTTGGCCACGGTGAAGGGTCGGAGATGAGCAAGATCTTCGGGTGGAATTGCATCTTGGATGATGAAGAGAGCATTCTCATTGAATTGATTATCCGCGGCTTCTCGAGGGGTGAAGTTGCTTCAGTCATGTGGATAAAAGACTTCTTCAATGATTCTCCAAAGGTTAGTATTAACATGGTTCAAATGACGCTTAAAGCGATAAACCCAAGAATCAAAGTCCTCATTTTTTACAATCTTAGGGGGAGGAGCGGCATGATTCAAATGAGTGGAAGGAATCGGTCCACCATAAGTAAGTGGAGGTTCCACATGGGCAAAGATGTTGTTGCCATTTTTACCACTAGAAGAAGGAGCCTTTTCACTAGTAGCTTCCCCCTTGCCGGAGTTAGCATCTGTTACCTTGTTAGGGGGATCACCCACTTTCATCAACGCGGTAGATAGTTTAAGCCCTTCTAAGAATTTATTAAAGATGCTTTCAACCTCGGTCGTCATGGAGGTTTTCAATGTGTCCAAAGCCGCATTGAATTCCTCACGAGAGACCGCGGTTCCCCCATCAGCCGTAGACGAGACCGGATTCACACCGGAGTGCTCCTCCCCACCGTCTACGGTGTCAACCATACTCTTCGGACGACAAATTCCTTCATAAAGAGACGAGGCGATGATACCAATTGAAAGGATCGATATAGTTGACTAGAGGGGGGTGAATAGGCAACTAACAATTTTTAGCTTTTCTTTACCAAATTAAACTTTGCATCAAAGTAGGTTGTCTAGATATGCAACTAGGTGAGCAACCTATATGATGCAACAACAATAAGCACACAAGCAAGCAAGGGGTAGACCACAATATATCTTGCACAAGTAAAGGTAAGAGATAACCAAGAGTGGAACCGATGAAGACGAGGATGTGTTACCGAAGTTCCTTCCCTTTGAGGGGAAGTACGTCTCCGTTGGAGCGGTGTGAAGGCACAATGCTCCCCAAGAAGCCACTACGGCCACCGTATTCTCCTCACGCCCTCACACAATGCAAGATGTCGTGATTCCACTATTGGTGCCCTTGGAAGCTGCTACCTCTTGAGCACTGCGTTGGATTTCCCCTAAGAGGAGAGGATGATGCAGCAAAGTAGCGTAAGTATTTCCCTCAGTTTTTGAGAACCAAGGTATCAATCCAGTAGGAGACCACGCACAAGTCCCTCGTACCTACACAAAACGATAGCTACTCGCAACCAACGCGATTAGGGGTTGTCAATCCCTTCACGGTCACTTACGAGAGTGAGATCTGATAGAGATGATAAATAATATTTTTGGTATTTTTGATTGATAGATGCAAAGTGAAAAGTAAAAGGAAAAGTAAAAACAAAGCAAGTAATAAAGCGATAGAGATTGATATGATGAGAATAGACCCGGGGGCCATAGGTTTCACTAGTGGCTTCTCTCAAGAGCATAGATTTTCTACGGTGGGTGAACAAATTACTGTTGAGCAATTGACAGAATTGAGCATAGTTATGAGCATATCTAGGTAATGATCATGTATATAGGCATCACGTCCGAGACAAGTAGATCGAAACGATTCTGCATCTACTACTATTACTCCACTCATCGACCACTATCCAACATGCATCTAGAGTATTAAGTTAAAAACAGAGTAAGGCCTTAAGCAAGATGACATGATGTAGAGGGATAAATTCATGCAATATGATAAAAAAAAACCATCTTGTTATCCTCGATGGCAACAATACAATACGTGCCTTGCTGCCCCTGCTGTCACTGGGAAAGGACACCGCAGATTGAACCCAAAGCTAAGCACTTCTCCCATTGCAAGAACTACCAATCTAGTTGGCCAAACCAAAAAGGATAATTCGAAGAGACTTGCAAAGATAACTCAATCATACATAAAAGAATTTAGAGAAGATTCAAATATTGTTCATAGATAAGCTGGATCATAAACCCACAATTCATCGGTCTCAACAAACACACCGCAAAAGGAAGATTACATCGAATAGATCTCCACGAGAGAGGGGGAGAACATTGTATTGAGATCCAAAAAGAGAGAAGAAGCCATCTAGCTACTAGCTATGGACCCGAAGGTCTGAAGTAAACTACTCACACTTCATCGGAGGGGCTATGGTGTTGATGTAGAAGCCCTCCATGGTGGATGCCCCCCGTGAGCTCCTGCAAGACCCCAAGATGGGATCTCGTGGATCTGAGAAGGTTGCGGCGGTGGAATTAGGTTTTTGGCTCATGTTCTGATCGTTTGGGGATACGTAGGTATATATAGGAGGAAGGAGTACGTCGGTGGAGCAACAGAGGGCCCACGAGGTAGGGGGCGCGCCCAGGGGGCACGCCCCCACCCTCGTGACCGCCTCTTTTGTTCCTTGGAGCAGGGTCCAAGTCTCCTGGATCACGTTCGGTGAGAAAATCACGTTCCCGAAGGTTTCATTCCGTTTGGACTCCGTTTGATATTCCGTTTCTTCGAAACACTGAAATAGGCAAAAAAATAGCAATTCTGGGCTGGGCCTCCGGTTAATAGGTTAGTCCCGAAAATAATATAAAAGTGGAAAATAAAACCCAATATAGTCCAAAACAGTAGATAAAGTAGCATGGAGCAATAAAAAATTATAGATACGTTGGAGACGTATCAGGCATCCCCAAGCTTAATTCCTTCTCGTCCTCGAGTAGGTAAATGATAAAAAAGAATTTTTGATGCGGAGTGATACTTTGGCATAATTTCAATGTAAATCTTCTTAATTGTGATATGAATATTCAGATCCGAAAGATTCAAGACAAAAGTTCATATTGACACAAAAATAATAATACTTCAAGCATACTAATCAAAGCAATCATGTCCTCTCAAAATAGCATGGCAAAAGAAAGTTCATCCCTGCAAAATCATATAGTTAGGCTATGCTTCATTTTCGTCACACAAAGATGTTCCCAACTTCTATACCCCCGATGAAAAGCCAAGCAATTGTTTCATACTCAAATAATCTCAAACTTTTTCGACCTTCACGCAATACATGAACGCGAGCCATGGATATAGCACTATGGGTGGAATAGAATATGATGATGGGGAATGTGTGGAGAAGACAAAAAGGAGAAAGTCTCACATTGACGAGGATAATCAACGGGCTATGGAGATGCCCATTAATTGATGTCAACATGAGGAGTAGGGATTGCCATGCAACGGATGCACTGGAGCTATGAATGCTTAACAAAAGAAAACTAGTGGGTGTGCATCCAACTCGCTTGCTCATAAAGACCTAGGGCATTCGAGGAAGCCCATCGTAGGAATATACAAGCCAAGTTCTATAATGAAAAATTCCCACTAGTATAAAAAGGACAACTTTATGAGACTCACTACATGAAGAACAAGGTGCTACTTTGAAGCACAATATATGAGACTCACTACATGAGGTACAAGGTGCTACTTTGAAGCACAAGTGTGGAAAAAGAGATAGTAGCATTGCCCTTTTTTCTTTTTTTTTCTTTTTTCTCTTTTTTTGGGCTTTTCTTTTTTTCTTTGGCCTTTCTTTTTTTTTCTTTTTTTTCTTTTTGGGCAATGCTCTAACAATGATGATCATCACACTTCTATTGATTACAACATAAGGATTACAACTCAAAACTTAGAACAAGATATGACTCTATATGAATGCCTCCGTGATGTCTGTAAGGATGGTGCAATGAATCAAGAGTGACATGTATGAAAATAATGCATGGTGGCTTTGCCACAAATATGATGTCAACTACATGATCATGCAATGGCAATATGACAAAAGTAATGTATGTCATGATGATGATGATGGAAGTTGCATGGCAATATATCTCGGAATGGCTATGGAAATGCCATAATAGGTAGGTATGGTGGCTGTTTTGAGGACGATATAAGGAGGTTTATGTGTGATAGAGCATATCGTAGGGTTTGGATGCACCGGCGAAGTTTGCACCAACTCTCAAGGTGAGAAAGGGCATTGCACGGTACCAAAGAGGCTAGCAAAGGCGGAAAGGTGAGAGTGCGTATAATCCATGGACTCAACATTAGTCAAAAGAACTCATATACTTATTGCAAAAATTTAGAAGCCATCAAAACTCAAGTACTATGCGCATGCTCCTAGGGGGATAGATTGGTAGGAAAAGACCATCACTCGTCCCCGACCGCCACTCATAAGGATGCACAAGCCAGGTACACTTTATGTTTCAAATTTGTTACACAACTTTAACCATACGTGCATGCTACGGGGCTTGCAAACTTCAACACAAGCATTATTTGAATTCACAATTACCCAACTAGCACGACTTTGATATTATCACCTCCATATCTCAAAACAATTATCAAGCATCAAACTTATCTTAGTATTCAATTCACTCAAAAGAAAGTTTCACACATCTTGAATGCCAAGTATATTAACATTAAGCAAATTACCATGCTATTAATGACTCTCAAAATAATCTAAGTGAAGCTTGAGAGATCAATAGTTTCTTTAAAACAAATCCACCACCGTGCTCTAAAAGATCTAAGTGAAGTACTAGAACAAAAATTATCAAGCTCAAAAGATATAAGTGAAGTACTATGAGCAAAACTATCAAGCTCAAAAGATATAAGTGAAGCACATAGAGTATTCTAACAAATTCCAATTCATGTATGGCTCTCTCAAAAGGTGTGTACAGCAAGGATGATTGTGGTAGACTAACAAGCAAAGACACAAATAATATAAGACACTCCAAGCAAAACACATATCATGTGGTGAATAAAAATATAGCTCCAAGTAAATTACCGATGGAAGTGGACGAAAGAGGGGATGCCTTCCGGGGCATCCCCAAGCTTTGACTTTTTGGTGTCCTTGGATTATCTTGGGGGTGCCATGGGCATCCCCAAGCTTAGGCTCTTGCTACTTCTTGTTCCATAATCCATCAAAAGAATTCACCCAAAACTTGAAAACTTCACAACATAAAACTCAACAGAAATCTCGTGAGCTCCATTAGAGAAAGAAAACAAAGAACTACTTAAGGTACTGTAATGAACTCATTCTTTATTTATATTGGTGTTAAAACTACTGTATTCCAACTTCTCTATGGATTATAAACTACTAGCACATATGCCCGTGCGTTGCAACGGGAGAGTTTTTTTGCGAGAAGCATCGGAAGAGACAATTAATGTGTCCATCAAAACGGTCTCCACACAATAGTGGGGCGATAGAGCGGAGAGCTGCGGTGTTCTTGTCTATCATGTTTGGCCCGCGAGATCTTTATAGTAATGGGGTTGGTGGGAGTGGCGGCCACTATCCAATTCATGCACTTTTTTCCTTCAGATCTGCCTCCTTGTCGAGGTCGTGGTGACCTCCTGATATTTTGTAAACCATGTGAGATTTTTTTTTTCAAAAACGTTAATTTCTAGAATAAGGAAAACAAAACTTGAAACAGAAATATTTTCTTAAATTCACAAACACCTTTTGAAAACATGACCATTTTATGGCGGACAAACGAACATTTCCCGAATTTGTGAACAATTTTTTAAAATGGAAACTTGTTTGGAACATTCAAATCAATTTTAAAAAATATCTTTTTAATCACGAACATTATTTTGAATTTGTGAACATTTCGATAAAATGAATATTTTACGAATTTCTATTATTTTTGAAATGAAATTTATTTTAGAAATCTATCAAAAATTACAAAAAATTTCTGAAAATGCGAATTTTTTTTAATTTCAAAAAAAATTAGGACGAACATAAAACTTTGAATTTCCAAATGTTTTTGAAAGTGGGAACAAATTTTGAAATTCTAAGATTTAACAAAAATAGTACAAAAAACGAAATTTTGGAAAATTTGTTAAATTAATTTATGGGAAAAGGGAAAAATAAATTGGAAGGGGAAAAATAAAATAGAAAAAGAACGCAAAAAAAGTAGTAATGGGCCGGCCCGGCGGCCGATGGGAAGCTCCAACTATATGCCGTGCTGAGTGACAAATAAGGTTTCCCAGCTGCGTGCGCAGGATATATACGGGTGGCCTTCAGGGCCTTAGTGCGTGCGGCCCACGTACGAAATTCCGGACAAATCTTTTTATTTTTTAGCAGATGGACCACGAAAATTTAGTACCACCTCGGATATAAGAAAAATATTTTCGGTGGTGAACGGATGAAAAAATGGGAGAAGCGCACCTTGCTTTATTAGTAGGTATAGATTTTACTAGCAATAGATTCATCAAAATAAGCAAACAACACACGTAAAACAGAATCTGTCAAAAACAGAACAGTCTGTAGCAATCTGTAATTAACGCAAACTTCTGGAACTCTAAAAATTCTACCAAAATAGGAAGTCCTGGACAATTTGTTTATTGAATAGAAGCAAAAATAATCAACGCAAAAGCACATTTCTGTGATTTAACAAAATTATATTCGTGCGTGCAAAGTTTCTGTTTTTCAGCAGAATCAAATCAACTATCATCGTAGGTTATTCTATAGGTTCTACTTGGCACAAACACTAATTAAAAGATAAAACCACATCCAAACAGAGGCTAGATGAATTATTTATTCCTAAACAGAAGCAAAAACAAAAAACACAAATAAAATTGGGTTGCCTCTCAACAAGCGCTATCGTTTAACGCCCCTAGCTAGGCATAAAAGTAAGGATAGATCTAGTTATTGTCATCTTTGGAAGGCAATCCATAAGTGGCTCTCATGATAGATTCATATGGTAATTTTATTTTCTTTCTAGGGAAGTGTTCCATGCCCTTATTTAAGGAAAATTGGAATCTAATATTCCCTTCCTTCATATCAATAATTGCACCAATCGTTCTAAGGAAAGGTCAACAAGAATAATAGGACATGAAGGATTGCAATATATATCAAGAACGATAAAATCTACGGGCACATAATTCCTATTTGCAACAATAAGAACATCATTAATTCTTCCCATAGGCTTTTTAATAGTGGAATCCGCAAGATGCAAGTTTAGAGAGCAATCATCAAAATCACGGAAATATAGCAAATCACACAAAGCTTTCGGAATAATAGAGACTCTAGCACCCAAATCACACAAAGCATGAAACTCATAATCTTTAATTTTAATTTTAATTGTAGGTTCCCACTCATCATAGAGTTTTCTAGGGATAGAAACTTTCAACTCAAGTTTTTCTTCATAAGATTGCATCAAGGCATCAACAATGTGTTCGGTAAAGGCCTTATTTTGACTATAAGCCTGAGGAGAATCTAGCACGGATTGCAACAAAGAAATACAACCAATCAAAGAGAAATTTTCATAATTAAATTCCTTGAGATCCAAAATAGTGGGTTTAGCAACATCTAGGTTTTTATTTCTTTCAATCCCACTTTTATCAAATTCATCATCAAAATCTAGAAACTCCGAATTCTTAGAACGCCTTCTAGGTAAAGGAAGATCACATTCAGTTTCATCAAGATTCATATTGCAAAACAAAGATTTAATGAGGGACACATCAATAACTTTTAGATCTTCATCTTGATTTTCATAGGAATTGGAAGAACACGCTTTAATAAAGGCATCTTTGGAAGCACGCATCCTAGCGGTTCTTTCTTTGCACTCATCAATGGAAATTCTCATGGCTTTGAGAGACTCATTGATATCATGCTTAGGAGGAGTAGATCTAAGCTTTAAAGAATCTATTTCAAGAGAAATTCTATCAACTTTCCTAGCCAAATCATCAACTTTAAGCAATTTCTCTTCAAGCAAAGCATTAAAATTCTTTTGCAAATTCATAAACTCTTTAACACTACTCTCAAATTCAGAGGGCATCTTATTAAAATTTCCATAAGAGTTGTTGTAGGAATTTCCATAATTGTTAGAAGGATTACTAGGATAAGGCCTAGGATTAAAATTCTCTCTATACGCGTTGTTTCCAAAACTATTCCTACCAACAAAATTCACATCCGTAGATTCATTATTATTCTCAAGCAAAGTAGACAAAGGCATATCATTGGGATCAAGAGGAGTATTTTTATTAGCAAACATCTTCATAAGTTCATCCATCTTTTCTCTCAAAACATTGATTTCTTCTATAGCATGCACTTTTTTACTAGAAGATCTTTCGGTGTGCCATTGAGAATAATTAGCCATAATATTATCAAGCAATTTGGTAGCATCTCCTAACGTAATTTCCATAAACGTGCCTCCCGCGGCCGGATCTAAAAGATTTCTAGAAGCAAAATTCAATCCGACATAAAAATTTTGTATGATTATCCATAAATTCAAACCATGAGTAGGGCAATTGCGAAGCATCAATTTCATCATTTCCCAAGATTGGGCAACATGCTCATGATCAAGTTATTTAAAATTCATAATATCGTTCCTAAGAGTGATAATCTTAGCGGGAGGAAAGTACTTAGAGATAAAAGCATCTTTGCACTTGTTCCAAGAATCAATACTATTTTTAGGCAAAGACGAAAACCAAACATTAGCACGATCTCTAAGTGAAAACGGAAATAACTTCAGTTTGACAATATTGTTATCCGTATCTTTCTTCTTTTGCATATCACACAAATCAACAAAATTGTTTAGATGAGTAGCGGCATCTTCACTAGGAAGGCCGGCGAATTGATCTTTCATAACAAGATTCAGCAAAGCGGTATTGATTTCACAAGACTCATCATTATTAAGAGGAGCAATCGGAATACTAAGGAAATCATTATTATTGGTATTCGAGAAATCACACAATTTGGTATTATCTTGCGCCATGGCAGCAAGTAATCCAACACACAAGCAAACAGAAAGGCAACAGGAAAAGGCAAACGGGAAAGGGAGGAGGAGATTGGGAAAGAGAGGGCGAATAAAACGGCAAGGGTGAAGTGGGGGAGAGGAAAACGAGAGGCAAATAACAAATAATGTAATGCGAGAGATAGGGATTGTGATGGGTACTTGGTATGGTTGACTTGCTTGCGTGAGCCTCCCCGGCAACGGCGCCAGCAATTCTTCTTGCTACCTCTTGAGCACTACGTTGGATTTCCTTGAAGAGGAGAGGATGATGCAGCAAAGTAGCGTAATTATTTCCCTCAGTTTTTGAGAACCAAGGTATCAATCCAGTAGGAGACCACACACAAGTCCCTCATACCTACACAAAACGATAGCTACTCGCAACCAACGCGATTAGTGAAGGAAATATGCCCTAGAGGCAATAATAAAGTTATTATATATTTCCTCATATCATGATAAATGTTTATTATTCATGCTAGAATTGTATTAACCGGAAACATAATACATGTGTGAATACATAGACAAACAGAGTGTCACTAGTATGCCTCTACTTGACTAGCTTGTTAATCAAAGATGGTTATGTTTTCTAACCATGGACAAGGAGTTGTTGATTGATTAACAAGATCACATCATTAGTTGAATGATCTGATTGACATGACCCATTCCGTTAGCTTAGCACACGATCGTTTAGTATGTTGCTATTGCTTCCTTCATGACTTATACATGTTCCTATGACTATGAGATTATGCAACTCCGTTTACGGAGGAACACTTTGGTACTACCAAACGTCACAACGAATCGGGTGATTATAAAGGAGTACTACAGGTGTCTCCAAAGGCGATGTTGGGTTGGCGATTTCAAGATTAGGATTTGTCACTCCGATTGCTCGGAGAGGTATCTCTGGGCCCTCTCGGTAATACACATCACTTAAGCCTTGCAAGCATTACAACTAATGAGTTAGCTATGAGATGATGTATTACGTAACGAGTAAAGAGACTTGCTGGTAACGAGATTGAACTAGGTATTGGATACCGACGATCGAATCTCGGGCAAGTAACATACCGATGACAAAGGGAACAACGTATGTTGTTATGCGGTCTGACCGATAAAGATCTTCGTAGAATATGTAGGAGCCAATATGGGCATCCAGGTCCCGCTATTGGTTATTGGCCGGAGACGTGTCTCGGTCATGTCTACATTGTTCTCGAACCGTAGGGTCCGCACGCTTAAGGTTTCGATGACGGTTATATTATGAGTTTATGAGTTTTGATGTACCGAAGGAGTTCGGAGTCCTGATGAGATCGGGGACATGACGAGGAGTCTCGAAATGGTCGAGACGTAAAGATCGATATATTGACGACTATATTCGGAGTTCGGAAAGGTTCCGAGTCATTCGGTATTTTTCGGAGTCTGGGAGAGTTACGGAATTCGCTGGGAGAAGTATTGGGCCTTGATGGGCTTTAGTGGGAAGAGGAGAAAAGGCTGCTGCGCCCCCCCTCTAATCCGAATTGGACTAGGGAAAGGGGCCGCCACCTTCCTACTCCTCCTATTCCTTCTCCTTCCTCCCTCTTGGAGGACTCCTACTAGGACTTGGAGTCCTAGTAGGACTCCCCTTCCTGGCCGCACCTTTGCCTTGGCCGGCCTCCTCCTCCTCCATCCTTTATATACAAGGGCAGGGGACACCCCATAGGACACACAAGTTAGATCTACGGATCGTTCCTTAGCCGTGTGCGGTGCCCCCTTCCACCATATTCCACCTCGGTTATACCGTCGCGAAGCTTAGGCGAAGCCCTGCGCCGGTGAAACATCAAGATCGTCACCACGCCGTCGTGCTGACGGAACTCTCCCTCGACACTCGGCTGGATCGGAGTACGAGGGACGTCATCGAGCTGTACGTGTGTCAAGAACTCGGGGGCGCCGGAGTAACGGCGCCGGGATCGGTCGGATCGCGAGGAGAACGTCGACTACTTCCTCTACGTTGTGATCGCTTCGCCGGGTCTCACGAGGGTACGAGACAACACTCTCCCTCTCGTTGCTATGCATCACCATGATCTTGCGTGTGCGTAGGAAATTTTTGAAATTACTACGTTCCCCAACAGTGGCATCCGAGCCTAGGTTTTATGGTTTGATGTTTTGCACGAGTAGAACACAAGTGAGTTGTGGGCGATACAAGTCATACTACCTACCAAAGATGTCATACTTTGGTTCAGCGGTATTGTGAGATGAAGCGGCCCGGACCGACATTACGCGTACGCTTACGCGAGACTGGTTTCACCGCTACGAGCACTCGTTGCTTAAAGGTGACTGGCGGGTGTCTGTCTCTCTCACTTTAGTTGAACTGAGTGTGGCTACGCCCGGTCCTTGTGAAGGTTAAAACGGAGTCTATTTGACAAACTATCGTTGTGGTTTTGATGCGTAGGTAAGAACGGTTCTTGCTAAAGCCTGTAGCAGCCACGTAAAATTTGCAACAACAAAGTAGAGGACGTCTAACTTGTTTTTGCAGGGCATGTTGTGATGTGATATGGTCAAGACGTGATGCTATATTTTATTGTATGAGATGATCATGTTTTGTAACCGGTTATCGGCAATCGCAGGAGCCATATGGTTGTCGCTTATTGTATGAAATGCAATCGCTCGTAATGCTTTACTTTATCACTAAGCGGTAGCGATAGTCGAGAAGCATAAGATTGGCGAGACGACAACGATGCTACGATGGAGATCAAGGTGTCGCGCCGGTGACGATGGTGATCATGATGGTGCTGCAGAGATGGAGATCACGAAGCACAAGATGATGATGACCATATCATATCACTTATATTGATTTGCATGTGATGTTTATCTTTATGCATCTTATCTTGCTTTGATTGACGGTAGCATTATAAGATGATCTCTCACTAAATTATCAAGAAGTGTTCTCCCGAGTATGCACCGCTGCCAAAGTTCGTCGTGCCCGCACACCACGTGATGATCGGGTGTGATAAGCTCTACGTCCATCTACAACGGGTGCAAGACAGTTTTGCACACGCGGAATACTCAGGTTAAACTTGACGAGCCTAGCATATGCAGATATGGCCTCGGAACACGGAGACCGAAAGGTCGAGCGTGAATCATATAGTAGATATGATCAACATAAGATGTTCACCATTGAAAACTACTCCATCTCACGTGATGATCGGTTATGGTTTAGTTGATTTGGATCACGTGATCACTTAGATGACTAGAGAGATGTCTGTCTAAGTGGGAGTTCTTAAGTAATATGATTAATTGAACTTAAATTTATCATGAACTTAGTCCTGGTAGTATTTTGCAAATTATGTTGTAGATCAATAGCTCGCGTTGTTGCTTTCATATGTTTGTTTTTGATATGTTCCTAGAGAAAATTGTGTTGAAAATGTTAGTAGCAATGATGCGGATTCGATCCGTGATCGGAGGTTTATCCTCATTGCTGCACAGAAGAATTATGTCCTTAATGCACCGCTAGGTGACAGACCTATTGCAGAGCGGATGCAAACGTTATGAACGTTTGGCTAGCTCAATATGATGACTACTAGATAGTTTTGTGCACCATGCTTAACAGCTTAGAATCGGGACTTCAAAGATGTTTTGAACATCATGGACCATATGAGATGTTCCAGGAATTGAAGTTAATATTTCAAGCAAATACCCGAGTTGAGAGATATGAAGTCTCCAACAAGTTCTATAGCTAAAAGATGGAGGAGAATCGCTCAACTAGTGAGCATGTGCTCAGATTGTCTGGGTACTACAATCGCTTGAATCAAGTGGGAGTTAATCTTCCAGATAAGATAGTGATTGACAGAATTCTCTAGTCACCACCACCAAGTTAGTAGAACTTCGTGATGAACTATAGTATGCAAGGGATGACGAGAACGATTCCCGAGCTCTTCGTGATGTTGAAATCGACGAAGGTAGAAATCAAGAAAAACATCAAGTGTTGATGGTAGACAAGACCACTAGTTTCAAGAAAAGGGCAAAGGAAAGAAAGGGGAACTTCAAGTAGATTGACAAGCAAGTTGTCACTCCCACGAAGAAGCCCAAAGCTGAACCAAAGCCAAAGCCTCAAACCGAGTGCTTACTCGCAAAGGAAATGGTCACCGAAGCGGAACTGCCCTAAATATTTGGTGGATAAGAAGGATGGCAAAGTGAAAAGGGTATATTTGATATACTGTGTGTTTGATGTGTGCTTTACTAGTGTTTATAGCAACCCCTCGGTATTTGGTACTGGTTCGGTTGCTAAGAGTAGTAACTCAAACGGAGTTGCGAATAAATGTAAACTAGCTAAGGGTGAAGTGACGATGTGTGTTGAAAGTAGTTTCAAGATTGATATGATCATCATCGCACACCTCCCATACTTTCGGGATTAGTGTTGAACCTAAATAAATGTTATTTGGTGTTTGCATTGAGCATGAATATGATTTGATCGTGTTTATTGCAATACGGTTATTCATTTAAGTAAAAGAATAAACTGTTGTTCTGTTTACATGAATAAAACCTTATATGGTTACACACCCAATGAAAATGGTTCATTGGATCTCGATCGTAGTAATACACATATTCATAATATTGAAACCAAAAGATGCAAAGTTAATAATGATAGTGCAACTTATTTGTGGTAATCGCCGCTTAGGTCATAATGGTGTAAAGCGATGAAGAAACTCCATGCCGATGGGATTTTGGAATCACTTGATTATGAATCACTTGATGCTTGCGAACCGTGCCTTTTGGGAAAGATGACTAAAACTCCGTTCTCCGGAACAATGGAACAAGCTACTGACTTATTGGAAATAATACATACCGATGTATGCGATCCAATGAGTGTTGATGCTCGTGGCAAGTATCGTTATTTTCGACCTTCACAAGATGATTTGAGCAGATATGGGTATATCTACTTGATGAAACATAAGTCTGAAATAGTTGAAAGGTTCAAAGAATTTCAGAGTGAAGTGGAAAAATCATCGTAACAAGAAAATAAAGTTTCTGCGATCCGATCGCGAGACGAATATTTGAGTTACGAGTTTGGTCTTCAATTAAAACAATGTGGAATAGTTTCACACTCACGCCACCGAACACCACAATGTTATGGTGTGTCCAAACATCGTAACCGCACTTTATTGGATATAGTGCAATCTATGATGTTTCTTCTTGATTTACCAATATTGTTTTGGGATCATGCATTAGAGACAGCTGCATTCACATTAAATTGGGCACCATCTAAACCGCTGAGACGACACTATATGAACTGTGGTTTAGCAAGAAACCCAAGTTGTCGTTTCTTAAAGTTTGGAGTTGCGATGCTTATGTGAAAAAGTTTCATCCCGATAAGCTGGAACCCAAATCGAGAAGTGCGTCTTCATAGAATACCCAAAGGAAATTGTTGGGTACACCTTCTATCACAGATCCGAAGGCAAGATATTCATTGCTTAAGATGGATCCTTTCTAGAGAAGGAGTTTCTCTCGAAAGAAGTGAGTGGGAGGAAAGTAGAACTTGATGAGGTAATTGTACCTTCTCCCTTACTTGAAAGTAGTTTGTCGCAGAAACCGGTTTCTGAGACATCTACACTAAGTAGTGAGGAAGTTGATGATGTTGATCATGAAACTTCAGATCAAGTTACTACAGAACCTCGTAGATCAACCAGAGTAAGATCCGCACCAGAGTGGTACGGTAATCCTATTCTGGAAATCATGCTACTAGATCATGACGAACCTACGAACTATGAAGAAGCGATGGTGAGCCCAGATTCGCGAAATGGCTTGAGGCCATGAAATCTGAGATGAGATCCATGTATGAGAACAAAGTGTGGACTTTGGTGGCGTTGCCGATGATCGGCAAGCCATAGAAAATAAATGGATCTTCAAGAGGAAGACGGACGCTGATAGTAGTGTTACTATCTACAAAGCTCGACTTGTCGCAAAAAGGTTTTGACAAGTTCAAGGTGTTGACTACAATGAGATTTTCTCAAGCTGTAGCGATGCTTAAGTCTGTCCGAATCATGTTAGCAATTGCCACAATTTATGAAATTTGGCAAATGGATGTAAAACTGCATTCTGAATGGGTTTCAGGAGGAAGAGTTGTATATGATGCAACGAAGGTTTTATCGATCCAAAGGAGCTAACAAAGTGTGCAAGCTCCAATGATCCATCTATGGACTGGTGCAAGCATCTCGAGTTGGAATATACGCTTTGATGAGTTGATCAAAGCATATAGTTTTATATGCACTTACGGTGAAGCCTGTATTTACTAAAAAGTGAGTGGGAGCACTACAAACATTTCGATAAGTATATGTGAATGACATATTGTAGATCGGAAATAATGTAGAATTATTACGCAAAGCATAAAGGAGTGTTTGAAAGAAGTTTTTCAAAGAAAGACCTCGATAAAGCTGCTTACATATTGAGCATCAAGATCTATAGAGATAGATCAAGACGCTTGATAAGTTTTTCAATGAGTACATACCTTGACAAGATTTTGAAGTAGTTCAAAATGGAGCGATCAAAGAAAGAGTTCTTGCCTGTGTTACAAGGTGTGAAATTGAGTAAGACTCAAAACCCGACCACGGCAGAAGATAGAAAGAGAATGAAAGTCATTCCCTATGCCTTAGCCATAGGTTCTATAAAGTATGCCATCTGTGTACCGATCTATTGTATACACCTGCACCGAGTTTGGCAAGGAGTACAATAGTGATCTAGGAGTAGATCATCGACAATGGTCAAAATTATCCTTAGTGGAATAAGGATATGTTTCTCGATTATGGAAGTGACAAAAGGTTAAATAAGTAAAGGGTTACGCCGATGCAACTTTTGACACCGATCCGATGACTCTAAGTGTCGATCTAGATATATATTGGAAGTGGGAGCAATTAGCTAGAGTAAGCATGCAGAGCATTGTAGACATAGAAAAATTGCAAAATACATAACGGATCTGAATGTGAAAGACCCGTTGACTAAGACTCTCTCACAAGCAAAACATGATCACACCTTAGTACTCTTTGGGTGTTAATCACATAGCGATGTGAACTAGATTATTGAATCTAGTAAACCCTTTGGGTGTTGGTCACATGATGATGTGAACTATCGATGTTAATCACATAGTGATGTGATCTAGATTATTGACTCTAGTGCAAGTGGGAGATCAAGGAAATATGCCCTAGAGGCAATAATAAAGTTATTATATATTTCCTCATATCATGATAAATGTTTATTATTCATGCTAGAATTGTATTAACCGGAAACATAATACATGTGTGAATACATAGACAAACAGAGTGTCACTAGTATGCCTCTACTTGACTAGCTTGTTAATCAAAGATGGTTATGTTTCCTAACCATGGACAAGGAGTTGTTGATTGATTAACAAGATCACATCATTAGTTGAATGATCTGATTGACATGACCCATTCCGTTAGCTTAGCACACGATCGTTTAGTATGTTGCTATTGCTTCCTTCATGACTTATACATGTTCCTATGACTATGAGATTATGCAACTCCCGTTTACCGGAGGAACACTTTGGGTACTACCAAACGTCACAACGTAACTGGGTGATTATAAAGGAGTACTACAGGTGTCTCCAAAGGCAGATGTTGGGTTGGCGATTTGAGATTAGGATTTGTCACTCCGATTGTCGGAGAGGTATCTCTGGGCCCTCTCGGTAATACACATCACTTAAGCCTTGCAAGCATTACAACTAATGAGTTAGCTGTGAGATGATGTATTACGAACGAGTAAAGAGACTTGCCGGTAACGAGATTGAACTAGGTATTGATACCGACGATCGAATCTCGGGCAAGTAACATACCGATGACAAAGGGAACAACGATGTTGTTATGCGGTCGACCGATAAAGATCTTCGTAGAATATGTAGGAGCCAATATGGGCATCCAGGTCCCGCTATTGGTTATTGGCCGGAGACGTGTCTCGGTCATGTCTACATTGTTCTCGAACCGTAGGGTCCGCACGCTTAAGGTTTCGATGATGCTTATATTATGAGTTTATGAGTTTTGATGTACCGAAGGAGTTCGGAGTCCCTGATGAGATCGGGGACATGACGAGGAGTCTCGAAATGGTCGAGACGTAAAGATCGATATATTGGACGACTATATTCGGAGTTCGGAAAGGTTCCAGTCATTGGGTATATTTGAGTCTGGGAGAGTTACGGAATTCGCTGGGAGAAGTATTGGGCCTTGATGGGCTTTAGTGGGAAGAGGAGAAAAGGCTGCTGCGCCCCCTCCCTCTAATCCGAATTGGACTAGGGAAAGGGGCCGCCACCTTCCTACTCCTCCTATTCCTTCTCCTTCCTCCTCTTGGAGGACTCCTACTAGGACTTGGAGTCCTAGTAGGACTCCCCTTCTGGCCGCACCTTTGCCTTGGCGGCCTCCTCCTCCTCCATCCTTTATATACAAGGGCAGGGGACACCCCATAGGACACACAAGTTAGATCTACGGATCGTTCCTTAGCCGTGCGGTGCCCCTTCCACCATATTCCACCTCGGTTATACTGTCATGAAGCTTAGGCGAAGCCCCGCGCCGTGAAACATCAAGATCGCCACCACGCCGTCGTCTCGTGGAACTCTCCTCGACACTCGGCTGGATCGAGTACGAGGGACGCCATCGAGCTGCACGTGTGTCAAGAACTCGGGGCGCCGGAGTGCTTGGCGCCGGATCGGTCGGATCGCGAGGAGAACGTCGACTACTTCCTCTACGTTGTGATCGCTTCGCCGGGTCTACGAGGGCACGAGACAACACTCTCCCCTCTCGTTGCTATGCATCACCATGATCTTGCGTGTGCGTAGGAAATTTTTTGAAATTACTACGTTCCCCAACAATTAGGGGTTGTCACTCCCTTCACGGTCACTTACGAGAGTGAGATCTGATAGAGATGATAAATGATATTTTTGGTACTTTTGATAGATAGATGCAAAGTGAAAAGTAAAAGGCAAAGTAAAAACAAAGCAAGTAATAAAGCGATAGAGATTGATATGATGAGAATAGACCCGGGGGCCATAGGTTTCACTAGTGGCTTCTCTCGAGAGCATAGATTTTCTACGGTGGGTAGGGCTGGACCAAAAGCTCGTAGCTCGCGAGCTTAATGAGCGCTCGATAGTTCGACTCGTTAAGCTCGTAGCTCGCTTCTTAATGAACAGAGCCAATCATTGATTTTAGCTCGCTAAGCTTAACAAGCTTAATGAGCGAGCTAACGAGTTTCACGAGTAGCTCGTTAAGCTCGTTAGTTACAACACAATACATATTTCTATCTTATGTGACAAACTTTTTGTAGCACCTCGGCCCATCTATTTAATCTAATCAACATATGAGGCAACAAACTACTTCATTTCTTTTTGTAGTCTTCATATTTCATCTTCAAAACCATACCTAAACATTCATCATGTATATTATAACACATTATAATCGTTAACGAAGCGCCATGAAGCGCCACGAGCTTAACGAGCTTCAAACGAGCCGAGCCGAGCAGGGTTTTCTGCTCGTTAATCTTAGCGAGCTTAACGAGCCGAGCCTTAACGAGCGCGAGCTTAACGAGTACGAGCTTAACGAGCCGAGCTGATCGTTAGTCCACCCCTAACGGTGGGTGAACAAATTACTGTTGAGCAATTGACAGAACTGAGCATAGTTATGAGCATATCTAGGTAATGATCATGTATATAGGCATCACGTCCGAGACAAGTAGATCAAAACGATTCTGCATCTACTACTATTACTCCACTCATCGACCGCTATCCAGCATGCATCTAGAGTATTAAGTTTAAAATAGAGTAACGCCTTAAGCAAGATGACATGATGTAGAGGGATAAATTCATGCAATATGATAAAAAACCATCTTGTTATCCTCGATGGCAACAATACAATACGTGCCTTGTCAGCCTCTCCACATCCTTTGGGAAAGGACACCGCAAGATTGAACCCAAAGCTAAGCACTTCTCCCATTGCAAGAACTACCAATCTAGTTGGTCAAACCAAAAAGGATAATTCAAAGAGACTTGCAAAGATAACTCAATCATACATAAAAGAATTCAGAGAAGATTCAAATATTGTTCATAGATAAGCTGGATCATAAACCCACAATTCATCGGTCTCAACAAACACACCGCAAAAAGAAGATTACATCGAATAGATCTCCACGAGAGAGGGGGAGAACATTGTATTGAGATCCAAAAAGAGAGAAGAAGCCATCTAGCTACTAGCTATGGACCCGAAGGTCTAAAGCAAACTACTCATACTTCATCGGAGGGGCTATGGTGTTGATGTAGAACCCCTCCGTGGTGGATGCCCCCTCTAGCGGAGCTCTAGAACAGGCCCCAAGATGGGATCTTGTGGATACAGAAGGTTGCGACGGTGGAATTAGGATTTTGGCTCCTGTTCTGATCGTTTGGGGATACATAGGTGAAGGAAATATGCCCTAGAGGCAATAATAAAGTTATTATTTATTTCCTTATTTCATGATAAATGTTTATCATTCATGCTAGAATTGTATTAACCGGAAACATGATACATGTGTGAATGCATAGACAAAACAACATGTCACTAGTATGCCTCTACTAGACTAGCTTGTTAATCAAAGATGGTTATGTTTCCGACCATGAACAAAGAGTTGTTATTTGATTAACAAGGTCACATCATTAGTAGAATGATCGATTGACATGACCCATTCCCTTAGCTTAGCACACGATCGCTTAGTATGTTGCTACCGCTTTTATCCATGACTTATACATGTTCCTATAACTATGAGATTATGCAACTCCGTTTACGGAGGAACACTTTGGTGCTACCAAACGTCACAACGAATCGGGTGATTATAAAGGAGTACTACAGGTGTATCCAAAGGCGGATGTTGGGTTGGCGTATTTCGAGATTAGGTTTTGTCACTCCGATTGTCGGAGAGGTATCTCTGGGCCCTCTCGGTAATGCACATCATGAAGCCTTGCAAGCACTACAACTAATGAGTTAGTTGTGAGATGATGTATTACGGAACGAGTAAAGAGACTTGCCGTAGCGAGATTGAACTAGGTATTGGATACCGACGATCGAATCTCGGGCAAGTAACATACCGATGACAAAGGAACAACGTATGTTGTTATGCGGTCGACCGATAAAGATCTTCGTAGAATATGTAGGAACCAATATGGGCATCCAGGTCCCGCTATTGGTTATTGACCGTGAATAGTTCTAGGTCATGTCTACATTGTTCTCGAACCGTAGGGTCCATGACGCTTAAGGTTTCGATGGCGGTTATTATGAGTTTATGTATTTTGATGTACCGAAGAAGTTCGAGTCCCGGATGTGATCACGGACATGACGAGGAGTCTCGAAATGGTCGAGACATAAAGATTGATATATTGGAAGCCTATGTTTGGAGTTGGAATGGTTCGCTAAAACGGAATTTACCGGAGTACCGGAGGTTCTGGAACCCCGGAGGTAAATGGGCCTCGATGGGCCTTAGTGGAAAGGAGAAGGGCCAGCCCTAGGTGGGCGCGCCTCCCCTTCCCTAGTCCTACTAGGACTAGGAGAAGGGCCGCCCCCCTCTCTCTCTTTCCCTCAGGAATCCTAGTCCAACTAGGATTGGGGGAATCCTACTCCCGAGGGAGTAGGACTCCTGGCGCGCCTCCCCTTGGCCGCCCCCCCCCCCTTGCTCCTTTATATACGGGGCAGGGGGCACCTTAGAACACACAAGTTGATCTTTAGATCGTTCCTTAGCCGTGTCGGTGCCCCTCCACCATATTCCACCTCGGTTATATACCGTCGCAAGCTTAGGCGAAGCTCGCGCCGTGAAATATCAAGATCGTCACCACGCCGTCGTCTCGTGGAACTCTCCTCGACACTCGGCTGGATCGAGTACGAGGGACGCCATCGAGCTGTACGTGTGTCAAGAACTCGGGGCGCCGGAGTAACGGCGCCGGATCGGTCGGATCGCGAGGAGAACGTCGACTACTTCCTCTATGTTGTGATCGCTTCGCCGGGTCTCACGAGGGTACGAGACAACACTCTCCCCTCTCGTTGCTATACATCACCATGATCTTGCGTGTGCGTAGGAAAATTTTGAAATTACTACGTTCCCCAACAGTGGCATCCGAGCCTAGGTTATTTTCTATGGTTTGATGTTTTGCACGAGTAGAACACAAGTGAGTTGTGGGCGATACAAGTCATACTTCCTACCAGCATGTCATACTTTGGTTCAGCGGTATTGTGAGATGAAGCGCCTGGACCGACATTACGCCAGACGCTTACGCGAGACTGGTTTCACCGCCACGAGCACTCGTTGCTTAAAGGTGATTGGTGGGTGCTGTCTCTCTCACTTTAGTTGAACCGAGTGTGGCTACGCCCGGTCCTTGAGAAGGTTAAACGGAGTCTATTTGACGAAGTATCGTTGTGGTTTTGATGCGTAGGTGAGACTGGTTCTTGCTTAAGCCCGTAGCAGCCACGTAAAATTTGCAACAACAAAGTAGAGGACGTCTAACTTGTTTTTGCAGGGCATGTTGTGATGTGATATGGTCAAGACGTGATGCTATATTTAATTGTATGAGATGATCATGTTTTGTAACCGGTTATCGGCAATCGGCTGGAGCCATATGGTTGTCGCTTTATTGTATGCAATGCAATCGCTTCGTAATGCTTTACTTTATCACTAAGCGGTAGCGATAGTCGAGAAGCATAAGTTTGGCGAGACGACAACGATGCTACGATGGAGATCAAGGTGTCGCGCCGGTGGCGATGGTGATCATGGTGGTGCCGCAAGATGGGGATCGTGAAGCACAAGATGATGATGACCATATCATATCACTTATATTGATTTGCATGTGATGTTTATCCTTTTATGCATCTTATCTTGCTTTGATTGACGGTAGCATTATAAGATGATCTCTCACTAAATTATCAAGAAGTGTTCTCCCGAGTATGCACCGTTGCCAAAGTTCGTCGTGCCCGCACACCACGTGATGATCGGGTGTGATAAGCTCTCACGTCCATCTAGCGGGTGCAAGCCGTTTTGCACACGCAGAATACTCGGGTTATACTTGACGAGCCTAGCATATGCGAGATATGGCCTCGGAACACGGAGACCGAAAGGTCGAGCGTGAATCATATAGTAGATATGATCAACATAAGATGTTCACCATTGAAAACTACTCCATTTCACGTGATGATCGGTTATGGTTTAGTTGATTTGGATCACGTGATCACTTGGATGACTAGAGATGTCTTTCTAAGTGGGAGTTCTTAAGTAATATGATTAATTGAACTTAAATTTATCATGAACTTAGTACCGATAGTATCTTGCTTGTTTATGTTTGATTGTAGATAGATGGCTCGTCTTTGTTGTTCCGTTGAATTTTAATCGTTCCTTGAGAAAGCAAAGTTGAAAGATGATGGTAGCAATTACACGGATCGGGTCCGTAATTCGAGGATTATCCTCATTGTTGCACGTAAGAGCTACGTCTGGATGCACCGCTAGGTGCGAACTTCTTCTTTGGAGCAACGCCAGATGTTGTGAACGTCTGGCGAGCAAAGTCGATGACTACTCTATAGTTCGATGTGCCATGCTTTACGGCTTAGAACCGGGACTTCAACGACGTTTTGAGCGTCATGGAGCATATGAGATGTTCCAGAGTTGAAGTTAATATTCCAACAGTAATGCCCGGATTGAGAGATATGAAGTCTCCAATAAGTTCTATAGCTGCAAGATGGAGGAGAACAGTTACATTAGTGAGCATATACTCGTAATGTCCGGGTACTATAATCACTTGACACAATTGGGAGTTAATCTTCCGGATGATTGTGTCATTGATGAAATTCTCAATCACCGCCACCAAGCTACAAAGGCTTCGTGATGAACTATAATATGCAAGGGTTAGTAAAGACTATACCGAGCTCTTCGCAATGCTAAAGGTCATGGAGGTAGAAATCAAGAAGGAGCATCAAGTGTTGATGGTCAATAAGACCACTAGTTTCAAGAAGAAAGGCAAAGGGAAGAAGAAGGGAATTCAAGAAGAACAGCAAGCAAGTTGTTGCTCAGAGAAGAAACCCAAGTCGGCCCTAAACCTGGCCGAGTGTTTCTACCGCAAGCGATAGTCCTTTGGAAGCGGAACTGCCCCAAGTATTTGGCGGATAAGAAGGATGGCAAGGTGAACAAAGGTATATGTGATATACATGTTATTGATGTGTACCTTACTAGAGCTCGCAGATAGTACTGGTATTTGATATTGGTTACATTGCTAATATTTGCAACTCGAAGCAGGGACTACGGATTGCTTAACACCGCAAAGGACGAGGTGACGATGCGCGTGGGAAATGGTTCCAAAGTCGATGTGATCGCGGTCGGCACGCTACCTCTACATCTACCTTCGGGATTAGTTTTAGACCTAAATAATTGTTATTTGGTGCTGCGTTGAGCATGAACATTATATCTGGATCTTGTTTGATGCGAGACGGTTATTCATTTAAATCAGAGAATAATGGTTGTTCTATTTATATGAGTAATATCTTTTATGGTCATGCACCCTTGAGGAGTGGTCTATTTTGATGAATCTCAATAGTAGTGATACACATATTCATAATGTTGAAACCAAAAGATGCAGAGTTGATAATGAAAGTGCAACTTATTTGTGGTAATCGCCGTTTAGGTCATATCGGTGTAAAACGCATGAAGAAACTCCATCTTGATGGACTTTTGGAGTCACTTGATTATGAATCACTTGGCACTTGCGAACCGTGCCTCATGGGCAAGATGACTAGAACACCGTTCTCGGTACTATGGAGAGAGCAACAGATTTGTTGGAAATTATACATCTGAGATGTATGTGGTCCGATGAATATTGAGGCTCATGGCGGATATCGTTATTTTCTCACCTTCACAGATGACTTAAGCGAGATATGGGTATATCTACTTAATGAAACATAAGTCCAAACGTTTGAAAAGTTCAAAGAATTTCAGAGTGAAGTTGAAAATCATCGTAACAAGAAAATTAAATTTCTACGATCCGATCGTGGAGGTGAATATTTGAGTTACGAGTTTGGTCTACATTTGAAACAATGCGGAATAGTTTAGCAACTCACGCCACCGGAACACCACAACAGAATGGTGTGTCCGAACGTCGTAATCGTACTTTCTTTGGATATGGTGCGATCTATGATGTCTCTTACAGATTTACCGCTATCGCTTTGGGGTTATGCTCTAGAGACGGCCGCATTCACACTTGAATAGAACACCGTCGAAATCCGTTGAGACGACACCTTATGAACTATGGTTTAGCAAGAAACCAAAGTTGTCGTTTCTTAAAGTTTGGGGATGCGATGCTTATGTGAAAAAGCTTCAACCTGATAAGCTCGAACCCAAATCGGAGAAATGTGTCTTCATAGGATACCCAAAGGAAACAGTTGGGTACACCTTCTATCACAGATCCGAAGGCAAGACATTCGTTGCTAAGAATGGATCCTTTCTAGAGAAGGAGTTTCTCTCGAAAGAAGTGAGTGGGAGGAAGGTGGAACTTGATGAGGTAATAGTACCTTCTCCCTTACTTGAAAGTAGTTCGTCACAGAAACCGGTTTCTGAGACAACCACACCAAGTAGTGAGGAAGTTAATGATGTTGATCATGAAACTTCAGATCAAGTTACTCTGAACCTCGTAGATCAACGAGTAAGATCCGCACTGAGTGGTACGGTAATCCTGCTCGAAATCATGCTACTAGATCATGGTGAACCTACGAACTATGAAGAAGCGATGGTGAGCCCAGATTCATAAAATGGCTTGAGGCCATGAAATCGAGATGGGATCCATGTATGAAAACAAAGTATGGACTTTGGTTGACTTGCCCGAGGGTAGGCAAGCAATAGAAAACAAGTGGATCTTCAAGAAGAAGACCGACGACGACGGTAATGTTATCGTTTATAAAGCTCGACTTGTCGCAAAAGGTTTTCGACAAGTTCAAGGGATTGACTACGATGAGACCTTCTCACCCGTAGCGATGCTTAAGTCCGTCCGAATCATGTTAGCAATTGCCGCATTTTATGATTATGAAATTTGGCAAATGGATGTAAAGACCGCATTCTGAATGGATTTCGGAAGAAGAGTTGTATATGATGCAACCGAAGGTTTTATCGATCCAAAGGAGCTAACAAAGTGTGCAAGCTCCAATGATCCATCTATGGTGGTGCAAGCATCTCGGAGTTGGAATAAACGCTTTGATAGTGTGATCAAAGCATTTGGGTTTGTCTGAGACTTTTGGAGAAGCCTGTATTTACAAGAAAGTGAGTGGGAGCTCAGAGCATTTTCGATATTATATGTGGATGACATATTCCGATCGGAAATGATATGAAATTCTGGATAGCATAAAGGATACTTGAATAAGAGTTTTTCAATGAAAGACCTCGGTGAAGCTGCTTACATATTAGGCATAAAGATCTATAGAGATAGATCAAGACGCTTAATTGACTTTCACAAAGCACATACCTTGACAAAATTTTGAAGAAGTTCAAAATGGATCAAGCAAAGAAAGGGTTCTTGCTCGTGTTACAAGGTGTGAAGTTGAGTCGACTCAATGCCCCACCACGCAGAAGATAGAGAGAAAATGAAAGATGTTCCTATGCTTCGCCATAGGCTCTATCATGTATGCAATGCTGTGTACCGGACTGATGTGTGCCTTGCTATAAGCCTAGCAGGAGGTACCAAAGTAATCCAGAGTGGATCATGGACAGCGGTCAAGAACATCCTGAAATACCGAAAAGGACTAAGGATATGTTTCAGATATGGAGGTGACAAAGAGCTCATCGTAAACGGTTACGTTGATGCAAGCTTTGACACCGATCCCGACGATTCCAAATCGCAGACGGATACGATTTACACTAAACGGAGGAGCTGTCGGTTAGTGCAGTTCTAAACAAAGCGTCGAGCTGGATCTACATGTGAAGCGGAGTACATAGCAGCTTCGAAGCAGCTAATGAAGGAGTGCGGATGAAGGAGTTCATATCCGATCTAGGTGTCATACCTAGTGCATCGGGTCCAATGAAAATCTTACGTGACAATATCGAGCAATTGCCTTAGCGAAGGAATCCAGATTTCACAAGAGGACCAAGCACATCAAGAGACGCTTCAATTCCATCCGGATTTAGTCCGTGGGAGACATAGAGATTTGCAAGATACATACGGATCTGAATGTTGCAGACCGTTGACTAAGCCTCTTCCACGAGCAAAACATGATCAGCACCAAGACTCCATGGGTGTTAGAATCATTACTATGTAATCTAGATTATTGACTCTAGTGCAAGTGGGAGATCAAGGAAATATGCCCTAGAGGCAATAATAAAGTTATTATTTATTTCCTTATTTCATGATAAATGTTTATCATTCATGCTAGAATTGTATTAACGGAAACATGATACATGTGTGAATGCATAGACAAAACAACATGTCACTAGTATGCCTCTACTAGACTAGCTTGTTAATCAAAGATGGTTATGTTTCCGACCATGAACAAAGAGTTGTTATTTGATTAACAAGGTCACATCATTAGTAGAATGATCGATTGACATGACCCATTCCCTTAGCTTAGCACACGATCGTTTAGTATGTTGCTACTGCTTTTATCCATGACTTATACATGTTCCTATAACTATGAGATTATGCAACTCCGTTTACGGAGGAACACTTTGGTGCTACCAAACGTCACAACGAATCGGGTGATTATAAAGGAGTACTACAGGTGTATCCAAAGGCGGATGTTGGGTTGGCGTATTTGAGATTAGGTTTTGTCACTCCGATTGTCGGAGAGGTATCTCTGGCCCTCTCGGTAATGCACATCATGAAGCCTTGCAAGCACTACAACTAATGAGTTAGTTGTGAGATGATGTATTACGGAACGAGTAAAGAGACTTGCGGTAACGAGATTGAACTAGGTATTGGATACCGACGATCGAATCTCGGGCAAGTAACATACCGATGACAAAGGGAACAACGTATGTTGTTATGCGGTCCGACCGATAAAGATCTTCGTAGAATATGTAGGAACCAATATGGGCATCCAGGTCCCGCTATTGGTTATTGACCGTGAATAGTTCTAGGTCATGTCTACATTGTTCTCGAACCGTAGGGTCCGCACGCTAAGGTTTCGATGGCGGTTATTATGAGTTTATGTATTTTGATGTACCGAAGAAGTTGAGTCCGGATGTGATCACGGACATGACGAGGAGTCTCGAAATGGTCGAGACATAAAGATTGATATATTGAAGCCTATGTTTGGAGTTGGAATGGTTCCAAGTAAAACGGAATTTACTCGAGTACCGGAGGTTCGGAACCCCGGGAGGTAAATGGGCCTCGATGGGCCTTAGTGGAAAGGAGAAGGGGCCAGCCCTAGGTGGGTGGCGCCTCCCCTTCCCTAGTCCTACTAGGACTAGGAGAAGGGCCGCCCCCCTCTCTCTCTTCCCCCTCAGGAATCCTAGTCCAACTAGGATTGGGGGAATCCTACTCCCAGAGGGAGTAGGACTCCTGGCAGCGCCTCCCCTTGGCCGCCGGCCCCTCCCCTTGCTCCTTTATATCTGAGGCGGGGGGCACCTTGGAACACACAAGTTGATCTTTAGATCGTTCCTTAGCCGTGTCGGTGCCCCCTCCACCATATTCCACCTCGGTTATACTGTCATGAAGCTTAAGCGAGCCTCGCGCCGTGAAATATCAAGATCGTCACCACGCCGTCGTCGACGGAACTCTCCCTCGACACTCGGCTGGATCGAGTACGAGGGACGCCATCGAGCTGTACGTGTGTCAAGAACTCGGGCGTCGGAGTAACGGCGCCGGATCGGTCGGATCGCGAGGAGAACGCGTCGACTACTTCCTCTAAGTTGTGATCGCTTCGCCGGGTCACGAGGGTGCGTAGACAACACTCTCCCCTCTCGTTGCTATACATCACCATGATCTTGCGTGTGCGTAGGAAAATTTTGAAATTACTACGTTCCCCAACAATAGGTATATATAGGCGGAAGGAGAACGTCGGTGGAGCAACAGGGGGGCCATGAGGTAGGGGGCGTGCCCAGGGGGCGCCCCCACCCTTGTGACCGCCTCTTTTGTTCCTTGGAGCAGGGTCCAGTCTCCTGGATCACGTTCGGTGAGAAAATCACGTTCCCGAAGGTTTCATTCCGTTTGGACTCCATTTGATATTCCGTTTCTTCGAAACACTGAAATAGGCAAAAACAGCAATTCTGGGTTGGGCCTCCGGTTAATAGGTTAGTCCCAAAAATAATATAAAAGTGGAAAATAAAGCCCAATATAGTCCAAAACAGTAGATAAAGTAGCATGGAGCAATAAAAATTATAGATACGTTGGAGACGTATCAGGGGCGGCGACCGAACCTTTACAAACAAGATGGTACTAAGGGGCGGATCTTGTTACACACGTATCATGGATTTTCTAGTCAACCATCTAGGGATTAGTGGGGGGAATCAAATTTCTCTTGGTGGAAGTGTAGATCGGGGCCTTCTTAACCAATCCCTAGAAAATCAACAAGTTTGATTGACTAGGGAGAGAGATCGGGTGAAAATGGAGCTTGGAGCAACAATGGAGCTTGGGGATGGAAGAGGTGAGCTACTAGAGGAAAAAGACACCCCTTTTATAGTCACGGGACAATTCCAACCGTTACCCACCACTCGGCCCGCGACCCGCGGTACTACCGCACCACTAGAGCGGTACTACTGCACGGGCCTGCGATACTACCGCGGTGGGCCACGGTACTACCGTGGGCGCGACAGGGCCTAGACCCGACCAAATGAGCACTGACAGGGTGCGGTAGAGCCGCTGGTGCGGTACTACCGCGACCCCATGCGGTACTACCGCATGGCAGGCATCGTCCATGCACAGTAGGCACGGATATAAAAAATTACATCCGTGACTACATCCGCTGAGATTTTATATATGCAAAAGTCCGACACGTTACTACCGCAAACCAGATGCGGTACTACCGTGTAGGGTGCGGATGTAAAAAATTACATCCGCCCCTACGTCCGCTCATGTTGTTGTGCCTGGCCAGGCTGCACGGTACTACCGTGCCAGAGCACGGTACTACCGCGTAGGGCGTGGATGTAAAAAATTACATCTGCCCCTACTACCGCTTGCGCAGCAGCGCCAGGCCAGAGCTCACGGTACTACCACTCAGATGGAGCGGTACTTCCATGGGCGCCCACGGTACTACCGTGCCGGGACCCGGTACTACCACTGGTACCTGCGGTAGTACCGCTTTGGGGAGCAGTACTACCGCCAGTCTATGAACTGCAACACTAGGAGTCCTTCATTCTGCAGAGACACAGTGAGACGGATGAAGCTCCAAAGAGCCAAAGGAAAGGTGGTGCAAAATGAACGTGTACACGTGAGATTCCACCCAAACCTTTCCAATGCGGACCCCCTCTTAATAGTACGGCTTTCCTACGACTCAAATCCACCGAAAAGAAACGTAGAGAAATGTCGTCTTCAATAATGTTCGAGGGGCATCAAATCGTCTTGTGTTCAGTCATGATATATCTGAAAAGCTCAGTGCACACGATTAGTCCGCAAAAACATTGTCATCAATCACCAAAACTACTAAGGGATAAATATGCCCTTACAGTGATCTTGGAGCCGGTGTTAGTGTTATGCCTCTCTCTTTATATCGTAGGCTTGATTTGAATAAGTTGACACCTACTGAAATCTCTTTGCAAATGGCCGATAAATCAACTGCTATACCCGTCGGTATTTGTGAGGATGTGCCTGTTGTGGTTGCAAATGTTACTATTTTAACGTACTTTGTTATTCTTGATATTCCCGAGGACGACAGTATGTCGACCATCCTTGGTAGATCCTTTTTTAATACTGCAGGGGCTGTTATTGATTGCAACAAAGGCAATGTCACTTTTCATGTTACTGGTAATGAGCATACGGTACACTTTCCGAAGAAACAACCTCAAGTTCATAGTATCAATTCTATTGGAAAAATTTCAGCGATTACTATTGGAGGTTTTGAATTCCCTCTTCCTACTGTCAAAAAGAAATATGATATTATTATTGTTGGGGACATGCATATCCCCGTGGAGGAAACCTAGTGTTATTCGAAAATTCTCCGGTTTCATGTTATTCGGAAGAAGTTTGTTAACAAGACTTGATCAACCTTGTTAGTGGATTCCTTTTGATGAGCATGAGATGGATGAAGTTAGAAAGCACAACTCTTTGTACCCTCCTTTTACTTTCTGTTATTTAGATTAAATAAAGTAAAAGTAGTATTTTCTATCTATTTTCTGAATTATCCTTGCAATAACATCGAAAATAGAAGTTTCCAAATGCCTTGAAGATGAAGTATGATTTTTTGTAGAATATTTAAGAATTTCTAGCACTTAGAACTCACCAGGGGGGCCCACCATTTGGCCACGAGGGCACAGGCGCGCCACCCTCCTGGGGTGCGCCCCCTGCCTCGTGGGCCCCACGTGGCCCCCTCCACTTATTCCAGCACCCACACACTTCGTCTTCCTCCAGAAAAATCATTCCGTAGCTCAAACCCGTGTTCTAGCTCGTTTTGTTGCCATTTTCAAATCTCCTTGCTCAAAGCTCCATCACAAAACTACTTTGGGGGATTGTTCTCCGGTATGTGACTCCTGCAATGGTCCAATTAGTTTTTGCTCTGGTGCTTTATTTATTACAATTTTTTTCTGCTGAGGTGACCCTATTCTTGAGCTTGCATGTCAAATTTATATGGTCCAAAGTAGTTTTAATGCATAGCATCTAGGCACTTGTGGGAGTAGTTGCTATCAATCTTGTTGAGTTTAGTTCATTTTTATATTGAGTCACTAAAAATTCTAGAGAAAAAATGATGAAGAGATTGTTGAGGGGCTCTTCGAGCCGAAGCTCGAAGGATAAGCAGAATGAGGAGAATAAAAAGCCCAAGTACAATCTTCCTCGCACCACGGAGGTCCGGCCCTGTGAATGGCCTTGTGATGCGTTCTTGAGGGCCGCCGGAATTTACGACAACTTTTATTATTTGGCTGAAAATGCAGGCCTCACCGACTTCCTCCACGACCAACGTGAACAGTATCTCCTACTCACTAATATTTTCGTGCAAAACTTTTACTTCCATGTTGATACGTCTCCGTCGTATCTATAATTTTTGATTGTTCCATGCCAATATTATTCAACTTTCATATACTTTTGGCAACTTTTTATACTATTTTTTTGGGACTAACATATTGATCTAGTGCCCAGTGCCAGTTCCTGTTTGTTGCATGTTTTATGTTTCGCAGAAACCTAATATCAAACGGAGTCCAAATGGGATAAAAACGGACGGAGAATTATTTTGGAATATTTGTGATTTTTGGGAGGAAGAATCAACGCAAAACGGTGCCCGAGGTGGCCACGAGAGTGGCCCACGCCACCATCCAGGGGGGCGCGCCCCTATCTCGTGGGCCACCCGTAAGGCGGTTGATGCCCTTCTTTGGCGGCAAGAAAGCTAATTTTTGGGAAACGATCATGGTGAAGGTTTCAATCCAATCGGAGTTACGGATCTCCAGATATAAAGGAAACGGTGCCAGGGCATAATTCCAGAAGGCAGAAACAGAGAGATAGATCCAATCTCGGAGGGGCTCTCGCCCCTCCCACGCCATGGGAGCCAAGGACCAGAGGGGAAACCCTTCTCCCATCTAGGGAGGAGGTCAATGAAGAAGAAGAACAAGGGGGGCTGTCTCCCCCTTGCTTCCGGTGGCGCCGGAACACCGCCGGGGGCCATCATCATCACCGCGATCTTCACCAACACCGCCGTCATCTTCACCAACATCTCCATCACCTTCCCTCATCTATATCCAGCGGTCCACTCTCCCGCAACCCGCTGTACCCTCTACTTGAACATGGTGCTTTATGCTTCATATTATTTTCCAATGATGTGTTTGCCATCCTATGATGTCTGAGTAGATTTTCGTTGTCCTATCGGTGATTGATGAATTGCTATGATTGGTTTGAGTTGCATGTTTTATTATTGGTGCTGTCCTATTGTGCCCTCCGTGTCGCGCAAGCGTGAGGGATTCCCACTGTAGGGTGTTGCAATGCATTCATGATTCGCTTATAGTGGGTTGCGTGAGTGACTGAAACACAAACCCGAGTAAGGGGATTGTTGCGTATGGGATTAATGGGGACTTGATACTTTAATGCTATGGTTGGGTTTTACCTAAATGATCTTTAGTAGTTATGGATGCTTGCTAGAGTTCCAATCATAAGTGCATATGATCCAAGAAGAGAAAGTATGTTAGCTTATGCCTCTCCCTCAAATAGAATTGCAATAGTCATTACTGGTCTAGTAACATAGTCAATTGCTTAGGGACAATTTCACAACTCCTACCACCACTTTTCCACACTCGCTATATTTACTTTATTGCTTCTTTATCTAAACAGCCCCTATTTTCTATTTACGCGTTCTTTATTATCTTGCAAACCTATCCAACAACACCTACAAAGTACTTCTAGTTTCATACTTGTTCTAGGTAAAGCGAACGTCAAGCGTGCGTAGAGTCGTATTAGTGGCCGATGGGACTTGAGAGAGTATTTGTTCTACCTTTAGCTCCTCGTTGGGTTCGACACTCTTACTTATCGAAAGAGGCTACAACTATCACGTATACTTGCGGGTCATCACATGCTAGAAAATCACCACCTTTAGTTGAGTTTTATTTATATATGTGAAGGAAATATGCCCTAGAGGCAATAATAAAGTTATTATTTATTTCCTTATTTCATGATAAATGTTTATTATTCATGCTAGAATTGTATTAACCGGAAACATAATACATGTGTGAATACATAGACAAACATAGTGTCACTAGTATGCCTATACTTGACTAGCTCGTGAATCAAAGATGGTTAAGTTTCCTCGCCATAGACATGAGTTGTCATTTGATTAACGGGATCACATCATTAGGAGAATGATGTGATTGACTTAACCCGTTCTGTTAGCTTAGCACTTGATCGTTTAGTATGTTGCTATTGCTTTCTTCATGACTTATACATGTTCCTGTAACTATGAGATTATGCAACTCCGTTTACCGGAGGAACACTTTGGGTGTTACCAAACGTCACAACATAACTGGGTGATTATAAAGGAATACTACAGGTGTCTCCAAAGGTACATGTTGGGTTGGTGTATTTCGAGATTAGGTTTTGTCACTCCGATTGTCGGAGAGGTATCTCTGGGCCCTCTCGGTAATGCACATCACTATAAGCCTTGCAAGCAATGTAGCTAATGAGTTAGTTACGGAATGATGCATTACGGAACGAGTAAAGAGACTTGCCGGTAACGAGATTGAACTAGGTATTGGATACCGACGATCGAATCTCGGGCAAGTAACATACCGATGACAAAGGGAACAACGTATGTTGTTATGCGGTTTGACCGATAAAGATCTTCGTAGAATATGTAGGAGCCAATATGGGCATCCAGGTTCCGCTATTGGTTATTGACCGAGAATAGTGCTAGGTCATGTCTACATAGTTCTCGAACCCGTAGGGTCCGCACGCTTAACGTTACGATGACAGTTTTATTATGAGTTTATGAGTTTTGATGTACCGAAGGAGTTCGGAGTCCCGGATGAGATCGGGGACATGACGAGGAGTCTCGAAATGGTCGAGACGTAAAGATCGATATATTGGATGACTATATTCGGACTTCAGAAAGGTTCCGAGTGATTCGGTATTTTTTGAGTCTGGGAGAGTTACGGGAATTCACCGGGAGAAGTATTGGGCCTTATTGGGCCATACAGGAAAGAGAGAGGGGCTGCCTAGGGCAAGCTGCGCCCCCCCCAAGGCCTAGTCCGAATTGGACTAGGGGGAGGGGCCGCACCCCCTCCTTCCTTCCCTTCTCTCTTCCCCTTCCTTGTCTCCTACTCCTACTACTTGGAAGGACTCCTAGTTGGACTAGGAAAGGGGCAATCCTACTCCCGGTGGGAGTAGGACTCCCCAAGGGCGCGCCATAGAGAGGGCCGGCCCTCCCCTCCTCCACTCCTTTATATACGGGGGCAGGGGCACCCCATAGACACACAAGGTGATCTACGGATCGTTCCTTAGCCGTGTGCGGTGCCCCCCTCCACCATATTCCACCTCGGTCATATCGTCACGGAGTTTAGGCGAAGCCCTGCGTCGGTAGAACATCATCATCGTCACCACGCCGTCGTGCTAACGGAACTCATCCCCGACACCCTGCTGGATCGGAGTCCGGGGATCGTCATCGAGCTGAACGTGTGCTGAACTCGGAGGTGCCGTACGTTCGGTACTTGGATCGGTCGGATCGTGAAGACGTACGACTATATCAACCGCGTTGTCATAACGCTTCGCTTCTGATCTCACGAGGGTACGTGGACAACACTCTCCCCTCTCGTTGCTATGCCATCACCATGATCTTGCGTGTGCGTTGGAAATTTTTGAAATTACTACGTTCCCCAACAAATGGCATCCGAGCCTAGGTTTTATGCGTTGATGTTATATGCACGAGTAGAACACAAGTGAGTTGTGGGCGATACAAGTCATACCGCTTACCGGCATGTCATACTTTGGTTCGGCGGTATTGTTGGATGAAGCGGCCGGACCGACATTACGCAGACGCTTACGCTGGACTGGTTCTACCGACGTGCTTTGCACATGGTGGATGGCGGTGTCGGTTTCTCCAACTTTAGTTGAACTGAGTGTGGCTACGCCGGTCCTTGCGAAGGTTAAAATAGCAATAATTTGACGAACTATCGTTGTGGTTTTGATGCGTAGGTAAGAACGGTTCTTGCTCAGCCCGTAGCGATCCGTAAAATTTGCAACAACAAATTAGAGGACGTCTAACTTGTTTTTGCGAGGGCATGTTGTGATGTGATATGGTCAAGACGTGATAAGATATAAGTTGTTGTATGAGATGATCATGTTTTGTTGAAGTTATCGACAATGGCGAAGCCCTATGGATGTCTCTTTGTTGCATAAGATGCAAGTGCCAAATAATTGCTTTACTTTATTGCTATCGATAGCAATAGTTGCAAGAGCAATAGTTGGTGAGACAACCATGTGATGACACATTGATATAAATCAAGATGATGAAGATCATGGTGTCGTGCGGTGACGATAGAGATCATGTGATACTTTGGAGATGGAGATCAAAGGCGCAAGATGATCATGGCCATATCATGTCACATATTTTGATTGCATATGATGTTTATCTATTATACATCTTATTCTTGCTTTGATTGACGGTAGCATTTTAAGATGATCTCTCACTAATTATCAAGAAGTGTTCTCCTTGAGTATGCACCGGTGCGAAAGTTCTTCGTGCTGAGACACCACGTGATGATCGGGTGTGATAGGCTCTACATTCAAATACAACGGGTGCAAAACAGTTGCACACGCGAATACTCGAGTTAAACTTGACGAGCCTAGCATATCTGATATGGCCTCGGAACACGGAGACCGAAAGGTCGGCGTGAATCATATAGTAGATATGATCAACATATTGATGTTCACCATTGAAAACTACTCCATCTCACGTGATGATCGGACATGGTTTAGTTGATTTGGATCACGTGATCACTTAGATGACTAGAGAGATGTCTGTCTAAGTGGGAGTTCTTAAGTAATATGATTAATTGAACTTAAATTTATCATGAACTTAGTCCCTGGTAGTATTTTGCAAATTATGTTGTAGATCAATAGCTCGCGTTGTTGCTTTCATATGTTTATTTTGATATGTTCCTAGAAAACTGTGTTGAAAGATGTTAGTAGCAATGATGCGGATTGGATCCGTGATCCGAGGTTTATCCTCATTCTGCGCAGAAGAATTATGTCCTTGATGCACCGCTAGGTGACAAACCTATTGCAGGAGCGGATGCGGGCGTTATGAGCGTTTGGCTAGCTCAATATGATGACTACTTGATAGTTTAGTGCACCATGCTTAACGGCTTAAAATCGGGACTTCAAAGGCGTTTTGAGCGTCATGGACCATATAAGATGTTCCGGTATTGAAGTTAATATTTCAAGCAAATACCGAGTTGAGAGATATGAAGTCTCCAACAAGTTCTATAGCTAAAAGATGGAGGAGAATCGCTCAACTAGTGAGCATGTGCTCGATTATGCAGGTACTTCAACCGCTTGAATCAAGTGGGAGTTAATCTTCCAGATAAGATAGTGATTGATAGAATTCTCTAGTCACCATCACTAAGTTACTAGAACTTCGTGATGAACTATAGCATGCAAGGGATGACAAAAACGATTCCCGAGCTCTTCGTGATGTTGAAATCAACGAAGATAGAAATCAAGAAAGAGCATCAAGTGTTGATGATTGACAAGACCACTAGTTTCAAGAAAAGGGCAAAGGGAAAGAAAGGGAAACTTCAAATAGAATGGCAAACAAGTTGTCACTCCCGTGAAGAATACCAAAGCTGGACCGAAGCACAAACCGAGTGCTTTAATCGCAAAGGAAATGGTCACCGAAGCGGAAATGCCACGAATATTTGGTGGATAAGAGGGATGGCAAAGTGAACAAGGGTATATTTGATATCTGAGTTATTGATGTGTGCTTTACTAGTGTTTATAGTAGCCCCGAGTATTTGATACTTGTTCGGTTGCTAAGATTAGTAACTCAAACAGAGTTCTGAGAATAAACAAAGACTAGTTGAAGGGAAGTGATGATGAGTGTTGGAAGTAGTTCCAAGATTGATATGATCATCATCGCACACTCCCTATACTTTCGGGATTAGTGTTAAACCTAAATAAATGTTATTTGGCGTTTGCGTTGAGCATGAATATGATTTGATCATGTTTATTGCAATACGGTTATTCATTTAAAATCAGAGAATAATTGTTGTTCTATTTAAATGAATAAAACCTTCAATGGTCATACACCCAATGAAAATAGTTTGTTGGCTCTCGATCGTAGTGATGCACATATTCATAATATTGATGCCAAAAGATGCAAAGTTAATAATGATAGTGCAACTTATTTGTGGCATTGCCGTTTTGGTCATATCGGTGTAAAGCACATGAAGAAACTCCATAAAGATGGATTTTCGGAATCACTTGGTTATGAATCATTTGATGCTTGCGAACCGTGCCTTTTGTGCAAGATGACTAAAACTCCGTTCTCCGGAACAATGGAACAAGCTACTGACTTATTGGAAATAATACATACTGATGTATGCGATCCAATGAGTGTTGATGCTCATGGCAAGTATCGTTATTTTCTGACCTTCACAAGATGATTTGAGCATATATGGGTATATCTACTTGATGAAACATAAGTCTGAAATAGTTGAAAGGTTCAAAGAATTTCAGAGTGAAGTGGAAAAATCATCGTAACAAGAAAATAAAGTTTCGCGATCGATCATGAGACGAATATTTGAGTTACGAGTTTGGTCTTCAATTAAAACAATATGGAATAGTTTCACACTCACGCCACCGAACACCACAACGTTATGGTGTGTCCAAACATCGTGAATCGCACTTTATTGGATATAGTGCGATCTATGATGTCTCTTCTTGATTTACCACTATTGTTTTTGGGTTATGCATTAGAGACAACTGCATTCACGTTAAAAGGGCACCATCTAAATCCGTTGAGACGACACCATATGAACTGTGGTTTAGCAAGAAACCCAAGTTGTCGTTTCTTAAAGTTTGGGGCTGCGATGCTTATGTGAAAAAGTTTCATCCTGATAAGCTCGAACCCAAATCGGAGAAGTGCGTCTTCATAGAATACCCAAAGGAAATTGTTGGGTACACCTTCTATCACAGATCCGAAGGCAAGATATTCGTTGCTAAAAATGGATCCTTTCTAGAGAAGGAGTTTCTCTCGAAAGAAGTGAGTGGGAGAAAAGTAGAACTTGATGAGGTAACTGTACCTTCTCCCGAATTGGAAAATTGTTCATCACTGAAATCAGTTCTAGTGATTTCTACACCAATTAGTGAGGAAGCTAATGATGATGATCATGAAACTTCAGATCAAGTTACTACAGAACCTCGTAGGTCTTCCAGAGTACGGTCCGCACTTGAGTGGTACGGTAATCATGTTCGGAAGTCATGTTACTAGACCATGATGAACCTACGAACTATGAGGAAGCGATGATGAGCCCAGATTCATAAAATGGCTTAAGGCCATGAAATCGAGATGGGATCCATGTATGAGAACAAAGTGTGAACTTTGGTGGAGTTGCCCGATGATCGGCAAGCCATATTGTATAAATGGATCTTCAAGAGGAAGACGGACGTTGATAGTAGTGTTACTATCTACAAAGCTCGACTTGTCGCAAAAAGGTTTTTGACAAGTTCAAGGTGTTGACTACAATGAGATTTTCTCAGCTGTAGCGATGCTTAAGTCTGTCCGAATCATGTTAGCAATTGCCACAATTTATGAAATCTGGCAAATGGATGTCAAAACTGCATTCCTTAATGGTTTTCTCAAAAGAAGAGTTGTATATGATGCAACCAGAAGGTTTTGTCAATCCTAAAGGTACTAACAAAATGTGCATGCTCCAACGATCCATCTATGGACTGGTGCAAGCATCTCGGAGTTGGAATATACGCTTTGATGAGTTGATCAAAGCATATAGTTTTGTACAGACTTACGGTGAAGCCTGTATTTACAAGAAAGTGAGTGGGAGCACTACAGCATTTCTGATAAGTATATGTGAATGACATATTGTTGATCGGAAATAATGTAGAATTATTCCATAAAGCATAAAGGAGTGTTTGAAAGGAGTTCTTTAAAAATAAAGACCTCAAGTAAAGCTACTTACATATTGAGCATCAAGATCTATTGAGATAGATCAAGACGCTTGATAAGATTTTCAATGAGTACATACCTTGACAAGATTTTGAAGTAGTTCAAAATGGAGCAGTCAAAGAAGGAGTTCTTGCTGTGCAAGGTGTGAAGTTGAGTAAGACTCAAGACCCGACCATAGCGAGAAAATAGAAAGAGAATGAAAATCATTCCCTATGCCTCGGTCATAGGTTCTATAAAGTATGCTATCTTGTGAACTGACCTATTGTATACTCGCCTGGTTTGGCAAGGAGTACAATAGTGATCTAGGAGTAGATCATGGACATTGGTCAAAATTATCCTTAGTGGAATAAGGATATATTTCTCAATTATGGAGGTGACAAAAGGTTCGTCGTAAAAGGTTACGTCGATACAAGTTTTGGCATCGATCCGATGACTCTAAGTCTTAATCTGGATACATATTGAAAGTGGGAGCAATTAGCTAGAGTAGCTCCGCAAGAGTATTGTAGACATAGAATATTTGCAAAATACATACGGCTCACGAATGTGATGCAGACCCGTTGACTAAACTTCTCTCACGAGCAAAACATGATCATACCTTTGTACTCTTTGGGTGTTAATCACATAGCGATGTGAACTAGATTATTGACTCTAGTAAACCCTTGGTGTTGGTCACATGACGATGTGAACTATGGGTGTTAATCATATCTGAGATATGATTATTGGTGTTAAATCACATGGCGATGTGAACTAGATTATTGACTCTAGTGCAAGTGGGAGACTGAAGGAAATATGCCCTAGAGGCAATAATAAAGTTATTATTTATTTCCTTATTTCATGATAAATGTTTATTATTCATGCTAGAATTGTATTAACCGGAAACATAATACATGTGCGAATACATAGACAAACATAGTGTTACTAGTATGCCTCTACTTGACTAGCTCGTGAATCAAAGATGGTTAAGTTTCCTCGCCATAGACATGAGTTGTCATTTGATTAACGGGATCACATCATTAGGAGAATGATGTGATTGTCTTAACCCATTCTGTTAGCTTAGCACTTGATCGCTTAGTATGTTGCTATTGCTTTCTTCATGACTTATACATGTTCCTGTAACTATGAGATTATGCAACTCCCGTTTACCGGAGGAACACTTTGGGTGCTACCAAACGTCACAACGAATCGGGTGATTATAAAGGAATACTACAGGTGTCTCCAAAGGTACATGTTGGGTTGGCGTATTTCGAGATTAGGTTTTGTCACTCCGATTGTCGGAGAGGTATCTCTGGGCCCTCTCGGTAATGCACATCACTATAAGCCTTGCAAGCAATGTAGCTAATGAGTTAGTTACGGAATGATGCATTACGGAACGAGTAAAGAGACTTGCCGGTAACGAGATTGAACTAGGTATTGGATACCGACGATCGAATCTCGGGCAAGTAACATACCGATGACAAAGGGAACAACGTATGTTGTTATGCGGTTTGACCGATAAAGATCTTCGTAGAATATGTAGGAGCCAATATGGGCATCCAGGTTCCGCTATTGGTTATTGACCGAGAATAGTTCTAGGTCATGTCTACATAGTTCTCGAACCCGTAGGGTCCGCACGCTTAACGTTACGATGACAGTTTTATTATGAGTTTATGAGTTTTGATGTACCGAAGGAGTTAGGAGTCCCGGATGAGATCAGGGACATGACGAGGAGTCTCGAAATGGTCGAGACGTAAAGATCGATATATTGTACGACTATATTCGGACTTCGGAAAGGTTCCGAGTGATTCGGGTATTTTTCGGAGTACCGGAGAGTTACCGGAATTCACCGGGAGAAGTATTGGGCCTTATTGGGCCATACAGGAAAGAGAGAGGGGCTGCCTAGGGCAAGCTGCGCCCCCCCAAGGCCTAGTCCGAATTGGACTAGGGGGAGGGGCCGCACCCCCTCCTTCCTTCCCTTCTCTCTTCCCCTTCCTTGTCTCCTACTCCTACTACTTGGAAGGACTCCTAGTTGGACTAGGAAAGGGGCAATCCTACTCCCGGTGGGAGTAGGACTCCCCAAGGGCGCGCCATAGAGAGGGCCGGCCCTCCCCTCCTCCACACCTTTATATACGGGGGCAGGGGCACCCCATAGACACACAAGGTGATCTACGGATCGTTCCTTAGCCGTGTGCGGTGCCCCCCTCCACCATATTCCACCTCGGTCATATCGTCGCGGAGTTTAGGCGAAGCCCTGCGTCGGTAGAACATCATCATCGTCCACCACGCCGTCGTCTTGTGGAACTCATCCCGACACCGCTGGATCGGAGTCCGGGATCGTCATCGAGTGAGCGTGTCTTTGAACTCGGAGGTGCCGTGACGTCGGTACTTGGATCGGTCGGATTGTGAAGATGTACGACTACATCAACCGCGTTGTCATAACGCTTCCGCTTACGGTCTACGAGGGTACGTGGACAACACTCTCCCCTCTTGTTGCTATGCCATCACCATGATCTTGCATGTGCGTAGGAATTTTTTTTAAAATTACTACGTTCCCCAACAATATGATGAGTTTAAGAAGATGCCACTCTATGATTTTTGTTTGGTTTGCAAGTTGCCCTTTGTGGGCAGCATCAAGGAACCACATCCTAGTGATGTGGATGGATTTATTGATAGGATTGTTGTAGGGGAAACGAGAAAAGTTTCAGATGCAAGAACTACTAGTATACATTTTCCTGTTCTACGTTACTTTGTGATATTTGCTAGTATATGCTTAATTGGTCGCGGGAACAGTGGAAACCTTAGTGCTCCTAACCTTGTTATTTTGCGCCATGCTTTTGTTTCGTGATACAACCTTCAGTTTAGGCGCTATTGTTGCTAAACGGTTAAGTCTGAACCATACGAAGGGCCCCATCTTCAGAGGTATCTTTGCTTCACGCCTTGCTAAACACTTTGAGATACCTATTAGGCATCATGAGAAAGAGGAAAAGTTGTTTCCCACTATTTTTCTAGACTATAAGAGTATGGTAGCACATGACTTTATTTTAAAAAATAAGAAGAAGATGCTTAAGTATAACATGATATTTGCTAAAACTCATTGTGAGACTATTACCTTTCCTGCACCCTCTGTTTAACATACATTCAGGCACGTACCTCATCCTGCCCGAGGACATTTATGTATACTGGAATCTGACACAAGTTCCAGAGCCTGAGCCAGAGCCACCACTTGATCCATATCGACAGTCTGTTTATCAGTGGGATCCGGAGGAGCTTGCTAACTAGTGGAACCCCGAGGACCCTCCTCAGTACACCGGAGAGGGTAGCTTCGATCCGTGGGCATAGATCAACTTAGGCCAAAAGCCTAAGCTTGGGGAGTACGTATTTCTCACCGACATTACTTTCATGTTCACACACTCATTCTAGTCGTCGGTGCTCATACTTTTTCACTGTACTATCCATGCTAGTTTAATTTCTTTTCTTGCTTTCTTCTTGTGTGTTTGAAAACCCTTAAGAAAAACTAAAAAATTAGTTGTAGCTTTTAGCTAGTTTACTTTCCATGCTTGTAGTAGTAATATTAAAAGAAAACCCAAAAAGATTTCCGGTTCTTTTTTTGCTTGTTGGGAGCTTTCCCATGTAAATAGTTTTATTTTTCTTTGAAGTTCTTTTCTTTGGGGGTCGAGAGGAGAAGACCACAATGAAAATGTTGAGTGGCTCTCATATGCGTTATTGTTGATCTAACCAAGAGCCCATATTACCTTGTCTTCTCCTATGTATTAAATGATTGCAGATTCCAGCTTAGTCCAATGCACGTGCACTAATATTATTATCCACATTGTTCGGTCATGCAAGTGAAAGGCAATAATGACGATATATGATGAAATGATTGAGATAAGAGGAGCTAGTACGAACTCGGCCTATCTTGTTTTTGTAAATATGATTAGTTCATCGTTCCTGATTCAGCCCATTATGAATGAAACATGTTTGCAATGACAATTAGAGATTATAGTTGCTCATGCCATGCTTAATTAGCTAGGAGCTTATAATGGTTTGTCTTGCGTGCCAACATGCTATTTAAATGATTTGATGTGGTATGATAGGGTGGTATCCTCCTTTGAATGATTCGAGTGGCTTGACTTGGCATATTTTCACGCATGTAGTTGAAACAAAATCAACATAGCCTCCACGATATTTATGTTCATGGTGATTTATATCCTACTCATGCTTGCACGCATTGTTGGTTAATCTTAATGCATGTTCATGACTGTTGTCGCTCTCTAGTTGGTCGCTTCCCAGTCTCTTTCTAGCCTTCACCTGTACTAAGCGGGAATAATGCTTGTGCATCCACTTCCATAAACCCCAAAGTTATTCCATATGAGTCCACCATACCTTCCTATATGCGGTATTTACCTGTCGTTCCAAGTAAATTTGTATGTGCCCAACTCTAAACCCTCAAATGAAATTCTGTTTTGTATGCTCGAATAGCTCATGTATCAACTAGGGTTGTCTATATCTTCCATGCTAGGTGGGTTATTCTCACGATGAGTGGACTCCGCTCATCATTCACGAGAAAATGGCCGGTAACCGGGATGCCCAGTCCCATGCTCAAATCAAATCAAAATAATTGCAAACAAAACTCCCACAGGATTGTTGTTAGTTGGACGACACCAGTTATATCGGGCCAGCCATGGATTGATGTTCATTGGTGGTGGGGAGTATAAACTTTACCATTCTGTTTGGGAACCACCTATAATGTATGTAGCATGGAAAATATCGAGATCTCTCGGTTGTTATGTTGACAATGAAAGTATGCCACTCAAAATATTATTTATCTCTGTTTCAAAACTCGAGCTCTGGCACCTCTACAAATCCCTGCTTCCCTCTGTGAAGGGCCTATCTATTTACTTTTATGTTGGGTCATCATCCCCTTATTAAAAAGCACCAGTTGGAGAGCCCCGCTGTCATTTGCATGCATTGCTATTAATTTACATTGAGTGTGACTGGATCTCTTTTGCCATGAATTACAATGTCTAGTCAGTCCTTGATCTTCAGGGGTGCTCTGCATTTATGTTTTGCGGTCTCAAAAAGGGCTAGTGAGATACCATCTTGTTATATCATATTATGATTGTTTTGAGAAAGTGTTGTCATCCGAGATTTATTATTATTGCTCGCTAGTTGATTATGCCATCGGTATGAGTAAATTTGAGACGTAAGTGTTATTGTGAATACGGTTAGTTCATAATCTTTGCTGAAAACTTGAATGCTGGCTTTACATATTTGCAACAACAAGATCAAATAAAGTTTGTAAAAGTTTTTATTTATCACTTTCAGTTTGTCAACTAAATTGCTTGAGGACAAGCAAAGGTTTAAGCTTGGGGGAGTTGATACGTCTCCAATGTATCTAATTTTCCAAACACTTTTGCCCTTGTTTTGGACTTTAACGGAACTAACCCGGACCGACGCTATTTTCAGCAGAATTGCCATGGAGTTATTTTTGTGCAGAAATAAAAGTTCTCGGAATGACCTGAAAATCCATGGAGACACATTTTGGAATTAATAAAAAATATTGGCGAAAGAATCAGCGTACGGGGGCCACACCCTGTCCACGAGGGTGTAGGGCGCCCCCCTGAGACGCGCCCCTGCCTCATGGGCCCCCTGGACCTCCACCGACCTCAACTCCAACTCCATATATTCATGTCCAGGGGGGAAAATCAGAGAGAAGGATTCATTGCGTTTTACGATACGGAGCCGCCGCTAAGCCCTAATCTTCCTTGGGAGGGCTGATCTGGAGTCCGTTCGAGGCTCCGGAGAGGGGAATCTATCGCCATCGTCATCATCAACCATCCTCCATCACCAATTTCATGATGCTCACCGCCGTGTGTGAGCAATCCCATCGTAGGCTTGCTGGACGGTGATGGGTTGGATGGGATTTACCATGTAATTGAGTTAGTTTTGTTAGGGTTTGATCCCTAGTATCCATTATGTTCTAAGATTGATGTTGTTATGACTTTGCCATGCTTAATGCTTGTCACTAGGGCCCGAGTGCCATGATTTGAGATCTGTACCTATAATGTTTTCATGAATATATGTGAGTTCTTGATCCTATCTTGCAAGTCAATAGTCACCTACTATGTGTTATGATCCGGCAACCCCGAAGTGACAATAATCGGGACCACTCCCGGTGATGACCGTAGTTTGAGGAGTTCATGTATTCACTAAGTGTTAATGCTTTGGTCCGGTACTCTATTAAAAGGAGGCCTTAATATCCCTTAGTTTCCGACAGGACCCCGCCGCCACGGGAGGGTAGGACAAAAGATGTCATGCAAGTTCTTTTCCATAAGCATGTATGACTATATTCGGAATATATGCCTACATTACATTGATGAACTGGAGCTTGTTCTGTGTCACCCTATGTTATAACTGTTGCATGATGAATTGCATCCGACATAATTATCCATCATTGATCCATTGCCACGATTTGGAAAGCTAGAGGTTTGCGCCATAATTAAACATAGTCATACATAGTCGGAGTTCGCCGGAGTTCCACACATAGTTCATACAACTTAATTAAATATAGTACACTAGGAAATTAAAGTAGCTCATACGCGGGTCCACTTCTAATTAAACATCATCGGGGTTGTATGCGTCGGAGTCGCTTCGCCCTCATCGCCGGAGCCGTCCTCGTGTGGTGGCGGCTCGTTGCCGTGCAGGGTGTGGTAGATGAGGCTGGAGGAGAGCATCTACCGGAGTTGGTACTCCTCCCAGAGCTCCTGCACGCGCCCCGCCGCAGCTACATCATCGGCCGACGTGGCCTCCCTCGCCTGCCACCATGCCGAGGGTCGAGGCGAAGATCCCCCCGGGACGCTGGAAGCTTGCCCACGTGCACGACCCGGTGCTGCGAGACTTCGCGCCGTGGATGCGTGTTGCCTCCCTTTGCGCATCCGTCACAGGAGGGCGGAGGGAGGAGCTGCCGGCCTCGGCTTCGTTGCGACGCTTGCAGCCGGCGAACCCGCCGCGCCCGTCGGAACCCCCACCGCACCCGAGCCCGCCACGCCGACCAACACCGTTGCCGCCGCCACGCCCCACACCCACAGTCGCCATCGCCGGAGAGATCTGATGGCCGGAGGTGCCGGAAATGGCTGTCGGAAGGGAGATGATTTCTCGCCGGAGGGAGTAGGTTCACGGCGGAGGAGGGTTGGGGATTTATGGGACGGGAACTCTAAAAAGCACCGACACTTGAATATAGCGGAAGCAGGACGGTTTATGGGCCTCCTCCAAAAAATTTACACGCTAGGCCCTTTTCCGTGGACCTGATCGGACCGGTTTTTTAGATCGTCCTGTACAAGAACGTCCGTAAAACGCAGTTTGCCAGAGTCATGCAGGATCTGCTAGAGATGCTCTTACCCGAGTATCCGATGCTACCCCTCATATGCTAGAGATCGTCCTGTAGAAGAACGTTCGTAAAACGGAGTTTGATAGCAAAACCAATCCCACGATTATAGGATTGCACGAGACGATCAAGTAGGCGACCAGGTTCCCCTTGCGCGCCGCCGGTGACGCCATCGGTTCCCTCTCTCTCAGTCGGCCGCTCCGGCGGCGGGAGGGAGGGGGAACCTCGGGTCTGTTCGCTAGGTGGGTGTGTGGTAGGGTTAGGGTTGAGGGAGACGCTGCCGAGGCCGTTGCGGCGGTGTCGCGTCGGAATAAGTTTCTCCGGGCTCCGTTCGCGGTCAGGCGAGGCTTTTGCTTGCGTCTAGGAGCCAGCGGGGTTAGGGATCCCCGGATCTTGTCGAGGTCGCGGGCTATGGTGGCTGGAGGTCCATCGGCACTGGCCGTTTGGGTCCTCAGATGGGCGATGGATGCAGCAAGACGAAGACCTTTCTTCTTCCTTGTTGGTATGATTTGCTGCTGCTGTTCTTCTTTTTTTTCTCTGCGCTGATGTTGGTGGGAGATCCTGCTTTGCCCGGGCGGATGGCCCAAGAATGTGCCGGACCGGTCGGATGACTCGAGTTCTCTTCCTTTCGGAAGGACACTTTTTATGTACTCAAAGCCAAAGATGGCGGCAATTTATTGCAGTGTGTTGGATTGATGCCCAGGCCCTCTCAGCGTTGGTGTCAAGAAAGGAGGAAGCATCGTGGCGGCAATTGTACCGTGGTCGAAAATGATGACCTGTTTGCGACTGATTGCAGATCCTTCTGCTGTAGGGGTCTTCCCTCAAGATTCAGGGATGATGACACAGGGCGCCGAATATCTTCTTGTGTTATGGTTGTCTTAGGGTACTCTAGGTGTTCATGATCCTTTGTGTTTGCGTTTGAGTGTGCTTGTAAGGGTCAACTACTTTGTACTGATTAGTGATATGAATGAAAAATTCTAATTTTTTTTTAATTTTCTTCTGAAAGAAAAACTGTTCCGGCTGAGATCCACAGGTGCCGTGCTTTTTGCTAAAGGAAAACAAAACACAAGCAAACAGGAGGTGAACGACGCACCTGCAGCCCAGCGAAGCTACCCGCGGCAGGCAAAGGCTCGCAACGTCGTCCCTCCCTCCTCCCTCTCGTCTCCCCAAATCCGAGGGCCTCAAACCCCAATTCTCGCGCTCGCCGGCGCCTCACTCCACCCAAGCACCGGCCTCCAACCCATCCGCCGTCCTCGTCTCGTCCCCGTCCCCGTCCTCCCCTCTGCTGGGTTGGGTTGGCGGGCGCGTAGTGGAGATCCCGCCGGCTGGAGTGGCCATCTCCCCCGGTAAGTCGATTTCTCTCTGATCTCCGTCTGCCACCTATCTCCGCCGGAGCCAATGCGTCCATTGTTCGGCGGCACTGGGCGATTTTCTCACATCTCGTATCTCTCGCCCGCCCGCCCGGCGGCCCCCTTTCCCACATCGCGTTTCCTAGGCCGCAGGCCCCCTTGCGGCTGAGCCCGCTCCGACGAGTTCCTTCCCGAGCTGCTGCCAGATCCGGCGTGGTAGGTAGATTCGCGTGTCTGGATCCAGATTGAGATGCTGCTCTGAGTTGATTCGCCATGCTTTGAGAGGCGATCACTTCCAAACCAATCAACGACATTCTATCTCTGAAAGGCATTGGCTAGTCAGCATCTCCGAATCACCATTTATGCAGCATAAGGACTACTTGCTTGATTAGTTATGTTCACTCTTAAGTCCTGTCGCTCCCCGTTTGAGCGACAAGTAATATGGTCGGAGGGAGTATTATGTTTTTTTCCCCTCCGTGCTAGTTTTGAATTTGTGTAAGTCAAGTGTACCAGTAGTTCCAAACAAAGAGAAGCTTCTCAACCTGGAAAATTATTTGGGACAAATTTACACTTCTCCACTTTATGGAGAGAATTGTAGATTTGTACTAAAGTTGTTTTGACATATAGAAAATCCTCCTGAATAAGTTACTGCCGCAGTTTGATGTACATAAATTTAATCATGATGAATCTCCAGGTGGACTGTAGGATCATTGTTACCAGCCACAGCTTTAGAAGAACGATGCATCTTGTGGGCTTATTCTTTCTCGATGGACCGGTGGAAATTTGTTGAATTGGAAGAGTTACTGGTCTGGTAATATGTCACTCCGACTTCCACTTCCGCAAGGGCTCTCCTTTTTCAAAAGTGTTGGGTGGTTTGAAGACAGTAAGGTTGATTCAGCCGCCAAGCAGCAGTTGTCTCCAAAATTTAAGCTCCAGACAGACAAGGAAGTGTATAGACCTGGTGATTCAGTTACTGCGACTATCGAAATCTCTAGTCCCGCTAGTTTAAAGGATGAAGCGGGGGCAGCGTCAGGTGGAGATGTCACATCTCTCTTGATAGATGGGCTATCTTTCGAACTTAAAGGAATTGAGAAATTGGATAGCCAATGGTTCTCTGTTCCAAAGCCCTTACCAGGGTCTAAGCAAAGGAGAGGTATTTAACAACCTAGCTTTCATTTAAATAACTGATCAACGTGTCTTTTATTTTATTTGTGATAACCCTCTTGTGTTATAATTGATTATATAGGTGAATATTTGTTTTTGGATTGTTCGGCACCCTCATTAGTCTCCAAAGTAATAATAGCTTCGGGGCAAACAAAAACGTGTAAGTTATCTCTTGTTTGGGAGGATCAATGGAGGTTGATAATGCACTTGTCATGTAATGCTACATTTCTAGATTGCTTGAAACGTAAAGTAAATATTGTTCATATGCTTTACCTCCATTTTTCCTAGTATTGTACGACATGTTAGTGTAATACAGTAATTTGAATTTGCTTTGCTTCTTATTCTGCAAATCACCTGTCTCGTCAACCACCCTGTGTTTGATCTTAAATATTAGTTATTGATCTATCCATGTTCTCATTTTTCATATTACGTCAAAATCAAACTTTAAGCATCCATGTTCTACTTGTGGAGTCAAAGTGAATACAGTTTTGGCTATACCTCTGTTACGGAAGGTCATGACTCATGACTACGAGGATTTACTATTTAGGGATATGCTGCTTGCATGTTTTTCAAACACTTTAGGAGGGCCAGTTCCTGTTTTGCTCAGGATCTTCAGTTGACAATGGATAATTTCCCCCTGTTAACCTGCTCACTTAACTAAATCCTCTGCATCATGTGAAATACAATGATCTACATTTTTTTAAAAGAAATTGCAACTCAGCTATTTTTTTTTGCAGATATTGTACGTCTAGAGCTCCCAAGGATTTTACCACCATCATATAGGGGCATCAGTATTCGCTATATTTATTATGTTAGAAGTACATTGTTTGGGAGATTGATTGACTTGGGTAACGAGGATCAAACTAAAACCAATGTAAATAGTGCGGTTCAGCTGGTGAGTTTTCTTCTTGTAGTTGGCATAAAATTCTACTCCTTAAGTTCAGACAATCTGTGCTGAAATCAAATTGACCCTAGTCTTGTAAATATTATTCTTTTATTAATTTAATTGCAGTAGGAGCCTCTCCTTTGCTGAAATGTTGGAAGCTTTGATTTGTTGACCATCCATAAATTCATTGGTGATTTGTATTATTCTTCAAACTGAGTTCTCTAGCCTGTGACTTGTGAAATATTTCTAGTGCATGTTTAGCGGATGTACTAATGCGATAATTTTGGATCTAAGATTCTAATCTCACTATCCTAGCAAGATAATATATTTTAAAACTAAAGCCCATTGTTTACATATTAAATTTTAATGTATGATTAAAAAACCAAGTAAATACCTTGCAAAATGGGGTGTCGCAGCTCAACCTTCGGCCTTCTATTGATTACCCCTACATCCTTCTATCCAAGGGACACAGCAAGATGGTAGTCAAGTTTACTGAAGGGTTAAGAACATACAGTATTTTAGTAAACAATCTTACTTAGTGTTAAAAATATTAGTCTTAAACTCATAATCACACATGTCTGGAGTTTTAGGGCATGAGTACCTGACTTAATTCGAAAACTTAATCTTGGAAGTGTAAAACTAGAACCCCACAGAAAGATTGACTGATATTGGTTCTTGGTTGACTATCCTGTAGCATCAGAAGAATACGCCGACAATTTTGTTCTTTTATTTTGTTTCATGTCTGCATGTCTCCATTATATTGTGATGATGGGAGGCAACTGCAGGCTTCCATATATTTGAGCATTATATGGTCCATCTATTTCCTCTGTTATACGAGAAACACCAAGACTAATGTTAATTTTTCTATCTCCTTAAAGGAGAATTTGATAGTCAATGCATGTTTGTGCTGCTTAAGCTAGCCTTGAGCTGAGTTCTTTGAAAATTCTCTTAACCATTGTACTGAAAACAACATGATTCCATTTTCTTATTTCTAGCATCATTCTCTACTTCATACCCAGTCTTGTAATGCAATTATGGAAGTTCTGGACATTAAAATAAGCCAAATGCTCAGAGCGATAGCTTAAAATTGAATTCATTTCTGTAGGAAACCCGAGTCCCATTGCAGATATGTGTTTCCCAGAAAAGCAGCAACTTACTAAATGAAGAAGGTCAGTGATGTAAATTCAATAATTTAAGGTTCTTGCACTTCAGTCATCCTGTGTATTACTCTCTGCTGCATTTTAAAAGTATGTTGTTGATTAAACTACTTTTCTGTTAAGTAGTGGATTCACTCACTGAAGCATGCGGGCTTACTTATTCACTGAACATGTGGGTTACATAGCTTTTGTGTGTGTGTGTGTGTGGGGGGGGGGGGGGGGCTATATATTTTTTGGCAAGGTTGGAAATAATTATTAATTACGATACTGTATTTTGTAACCATCATGAGGTGCTCAATAATGCCTTTATTCGTATTGCTACACCCACTCCTCACAGGTCACATCTCGTGCTGTGATTGTTATATGGATCTTTTTGAAGTTTTCATAACCTTCACATCTTTGTGCGGTTGGTACATTTGTGCTTTCGTAACACCTTATCCTCAGTGGTGCACAAGTGATTTTGTTCAACATGGATACTCTTATATCAATTCCAGTTTCACCGGGGTTCCTATAAGTGACTGAATTCCAGTGGTTCCTTCTTTTAGGAAAATACGTGTAGCTTTCTGTTTTCAACCTTTCATGAAAACCTATATGCACGACAGTCATAAATAATATAGTAGAGACTGACACCACAATCCTGTTTAAATACGTACATGGAAAACAACAACTGAATGCTGCAGAGTTGTTACTGGATGTGCAACAGCAGAATTTTAGTGATACTAAACTGAATACTATGTTAATCCTCATCAATGCTAAACTGTTTACATATCTCAGGGAGTTTTCCACTCTCGGTTGAGCAACTGAGTATATTTTGGAGGGAAAAAGATGATGAGTCAGAATGGGTGAGTCCTTATTTAGCTTGTACCCATCTCTGAGATTTCATTGCACTTAAATTACTTCTTATCCGTTCCTTACACGTTATCTTGCATGAGTTTGTTTCTACAGTGATATCTTGTATGAATTGTCCGTAGTTATTTTGATTACTTAAACAAGGACATATCAGTATGCAGAAGATCTGTAGTTTGTAATTTTGTCAACTGATGAAAATGTTAGTAGGATCTGAACTGTTTTCCATTGTATGGTATTTTTCATGTACATAGTAATTATCGACTAATCATGCTAAGCAGTGATATCCATATATTTCCATGATTGTTGTTTCAACCCATGCTGACATATAATATTCTTATTGCAGATCAAAGCAAATGATAATACTGATCTAGAAGAAGGATATGATAGTTCGAAAGATGAAGTTTCATCGGTTTCCTCATATAACCCTTCCAGATCAAATACGGACTTTCCCATCAGGACCTCAACATCGACGCTCTCCTTATCATCACGTCTCTCCATGAATGAAGCATTGTATTCTCAGGGAGAGCGCCCCACTTTCCCGTCATATAATGCAATTCCTCGATTCTCAGTGTCCGAGATTTCTGATGACCATGGTGGAGGTAAGGAGTGAACCTTATAGTTTGTGTGGGACTGCAAGAGCTGTGATATTCATAAGGAAACACCAAGGCCCCAATACTGTCAAGTTCTGCTCTACAGGATTCTATCTGCCTTGGTGCCTCCTAATGATTAATTCTGTCTACACTTACATATTGTCATATTAATTATTAGTGTTTTAGCTCCCAGTTTTCTTTTCATGCACAAGGACCTGTTTTCAGTTCTCCTTTTTTCTTTTCTTTTCAAATTCAAATTGACTGGGCTTATTCCTCTTCCATTTCACAATGAAATAACAAGTCTTACATTAGTCAGGTCTCCATGAGAATGCTACCTATTTGTCCTTTCTGTAAATGTTTAATGGTAAATATTTGGGTGTTTAATGAAGTAAATGGCACAAACAGGACCGGTATCACCTCTAAGGAAGCTAGATCATTTGCATTTGGATCGTCGTCCATCAAATGGTGAAAGATTTTCTCTAGATTCCGATCGCCCAAAAGATGACGTTGGACTCCCTCTCACGCCAAAACATGTTGAACCATCTGGATGTAAGCCACCGTGACTCAGTTATGGAGTTATTTTAATCCATCATTGCTCCTTTTGTTATAAATTACATGCCATATGACAAACATTGATTTCCAATTCTTAGTTGCACATTCAATGTTTTGCAGCAGAAGGCTTTATGAGAGGAAGATCATATAATATACGAATAGATGATCAAGTCTTGCTTCGTTTCTCACCAAAGAATTCTGACTCAACTTATTACTTTGGTGATATGGTATTTTAATTACCCTTGTTGCGCTTGCTACTGGCTTACTGCTTTGTTGGTAGATTGATTATCTTATTTTGCCGATTACAGATTGGTGGAGCACTCACTTTTTTTCATGGAACTGGAACGCGGAGATGTCTAGAGGTAAAAGACCGAGTTTAATAAATTATTATGTATTGAACTGGGATTTAAACATATAACTAGTTAACGTGTTTCACAGGTATCTATAACCTTGGAAACATCAGAAACAATTAATCCTCGTGTAATACACCCTTCACGAAGGGTCTCACCGACAATAACCAAGGTACCCTTTTTGCAGCTTGTGTTGTGAACCATTATAAAATTTGTACTATGTGCAGTCAATGTTTACTTGTTTAGCATTAAAGTCTAATTTGACAAAACATTTTAAAAGTAATCCCTGTTGTGCATGTTTCATTCTATGACTTACAGACTGAACTTTGCCTTTAGTCCAAATGATGAGTTATGTAAGATATATTTCTCAGTGTTAATGCCACATGGCCTACGGTTTGGTCTCAAGTCTTAGCAAGTTCATGAAACTAGTACAAGGTTATGTTTGATGGTTTAGCTACAGGGGTATCTCCATGATCAGATGCCATTTGTGCATGTAGTTTGATTAGGATGTAAACTTGATTTTGTTTGTTGGGATTACTTTAGATGCATGCCATTCCAAAGTACCCAATCTTGATAAATGGTACAATGAAGTTCCACCTTCAATAAAAGCCACTGCAAAATCACCGTATTCACAAAACTTGCCAGTAGCCTTTGTATTTCACATGTACTTGATGCAAATGTCCTCGCCTTCTGTGTCTCTAGATCCTTCACAATGTCTGCAATGATGATGATTGTGTGTTGGCTGATGTGAGACAGGACAGTAGGGTAAAAAGGCAAATGTAACTGGGTGATGGCACTCATGCACTGTAGCTGGAGTAGGTCTGCTACCATCCGCCCCCTGTGCAGCATAGCACACAAATCATTAAACCTATGACAGGATGCAGTCGCCATCTCCACCTTTGGATCCAAAGTTGGATGCAGCATGAATTGCACCATCTCTGCATTGAAATCAAGCTGCCGCCGCCCACTAATACATCCCCACCACTAGACCCGAACACCAGCCAGCTTTGTGGTAGTTATCACGCTCCTCTTTGAGACTGACTGCCTGCTGAGGTGGCTAGCTGTAGCAGGTTGTTGTGTTCGAGGCTCAACCTCTGCAGGGTGTGTGTGCTCACGTCTCTTCTTTAAAACAAATGCCACCAGGAGCAAGTCCCTGGTTGGTCATTTTAAAATTCGAGGAGGTCAGAGATGTGAGGTTGCTATCGATAGAGGCTAACCAGACAAGGTGGCTACTAGTGCAGCATTGGCTGAGGTCGGATGTGCCTAGGGGCAGGTGGGAAAGCATGACCCTCCGTTCCAAAAACTTCTTTAAGTTTGACTTAGTCTGTAGAAAAATATAGAGTTAAATGCACTGGAGGTCCTAAAAGTTTCATCGGGGTGTCACTTTAGTCCTAATTCTTCCAAAATGCACCTTTAGGTCCTAATTCTTTAGTAAGTGGTTCACCTGAGGTCCTTTTTTCACGAGCGCTCGTTGACCTGCCCACGTAGCACGTTGACCCATGCCACGTCGACAGAGGGCCCAACCGGCTGGCGAGAAAAATACATTGGTGGTCCTAAAAGTTTCTGGGCAGTGTCACTTCAGTCCTACTTCTTTCAAAATGCACGTTTAGGTCCTAATTCTGTAGTAAGTGGTTCACCCGAGGTCCTTTTCGCACGATCATTCGCAGACCTTCTTGGTTGCGCGTTGACCCACGCCACGTCCATTTAGGGTCACTAGCAGATGAGGAACATTGCAAAAAACCCTAATTTTTTCGCCGCTATCATCCCGTAGCTATTTGATTTCCTCTACTCTGCCACAATCACTGGCTGTAGGCATTGATTTAGTTTGATTTGCACTGTTTCATTAAGTTCCTCAAACTGCTTGCTTCGATTTGGGGTTTACGCAGTAGGAGTTTGTGGAGGAGGCAGCGCTGCCGACGCTACTGTAACGCTCCTCTTCATCACCCGCTTCCCTGCCGAGGAGCTTGCTGCCCCAGCCATGGTGACGGTGTGGGCAGAGAGAGAGAGAGGGAGGGAGGGAGGGAGGGAGGGATTCGGTAGCGGTTGGGAAATGTCAAGAGGGGGCTTACAAGGGGCTTTCTGTAAAAATAGAGCAACCACAACGGCCGCTAAGTTGACGTGGCATGGGTCAACGCGTCACACAAGCAGGTCAGTGAAAGATCGTGCAAAAAAGGACCTCGCATGGACCACTTACTATAGAATTAGGATCTAAATGTGCATTTTGAAAGAAGTAGGACTAAAGTGACACTGCCCAGAAACTTTTAAGACCTCCAGTGTATTTTTCTCGCCTGACGGTTGGGCCCTCTGTCGACGTGGCGTGGGTCAACGCGCCACACCGGCAGGTCAACGAGCGCTCGTGAAAAAAGGACCTCGCATGAACCACTTACTAAAGAATTAGAACCTAAAGGTGCATTTTGGAAGAATTAGGACTAAGGTGACACCCCGATGAAACTTTTAGGACCTCTAGTGCATTTAACTCAAAAATATATTAACGTCCACCACATCAATTTTGTATTATTGTATTTTGTCATAGAATATATTTCAGTGCTATATATATTTGATGTTGTAGATATTAGCATATTTTTCTATATACTCGGTCAAGCATAAAAATAATTGACCTAGCATAAAAGTACTTTGGAATGGAAGTAGGTAGTAAAAGGAAGAAAACATGTAGTCAGATGACATCTTTCCTATTTTTTTGAGTTAGTAGTGTTATTAGTGGCATTTTTCATAGTTGCAATTACATATCTAAACAACCATCTTTTCAAGATTGAGAAAACAGAAAAGGGAATGTGCTGATGCCCTCAAATATTCCCATGATAAGTCATCAACTCGTGATCGCCAATAGATAATATGATAAGAACTCTTTCTATATTTACCTTATGATGATAATAATAAACATATTCCAGCAATTTCAGATGTCACGAGTCCTTGGGCCTTGTACAATACATTGATTAGAGAGGTGCTTGGGGAAAAGGAACCGTTTTTTTTGTTAAGCACCGATGCTTATTTGCATTGCACAGGCCCTTAGGCACCTCTGCTATATAGGAACAAGCACCGGTGCTTAAACAATATTCGGTTTATTTTTACAAACAACCTGCCTAAGCTATGTTGGTCTATTTGAATATCAATTTCTGTTCTGTAAAACGCTAACCTGTGTTATTTTGTGATCCAACGTCGACTCTCTGATCAGGTACACAGCGAACATCATGAAGTTGTTGCAGATCTTCACCAGACAAGTTTTCTCTTCTCAATTCCTATTGATGGACCAATGTCATTTGCCACCTCAAAGGTTTCTGTGCAGTGGTCCCTTAGATTTGAGTTCTTCACAACTCCGGCAGGAATGGACTCATCAAGGTATGGGACGTGATGATCTTATGGAGCAAATTTTCTAGTTTGCTGCTGCTAGCTTTGAGTGGTCAATTCTGATCTCTCTTTGGCAGGTATGAGCACCCACTTCTTGTTGAGAAAAGAGAGAAGGGGGACTGGGTCCTCCCAATAACAGTTTATGCACCGCCAATGCGTAGACGAGCTACTCATGGAAGAAACGATAGATCTGCGTTGGTTGGAAATCTTCTCAACTCATGAAGGTATGCAGTCTGTCTGTCATGGGATTCTTGCCTGTCTCGCCTTTTGCCAAAGTTTTTACTTAGTGAAGCCGGAAAAGTTCTGCTTCTGGTTGATGTAATCATTTTAATACCAACTGAAGTGTCCCTTCTTACTGAGTCGCAGTCTAGCTTCTGGTTGATGTATAGCTCTAGGTTAATCGAACAACTTGTGTTTATTCCATTTGGTTTCTTTACATTTCCGTCCTAGTTCTAGCGGTTACATCATCTCTGTTATTATCTTTCCAACTATATTGAAACGATTGATGTGTGTTAACTTTTCGCTGTAATACGCAGATAATCTGAATACCCTGCCCTCTTGTATCTTACCTCAGACGCACGAGTTGCTGCTATCATTTGTAAATCGGTACCCGTGGGCCTTCGGCGAGTACTACTATCTGTAGCCCGGCATGCACAACTGGGCCAGGTCATATGTGTGAAGTACCTAGAAGGTTTTGAAGAAGCACACTGAGCGAGGGGAAACTTGGGCTACACAAATAGTCTGCTTCTGTCTGATGTATAGTCAATCACCATAGAAGAGAACAGGAACCGTGCAACTTGATTTACGTGATGCGGACATCAGTAGTGCGAGGCACCATACCATACGGACCGTTAGCGCATCCAATGTGTACGTTTTACCAATGGACTACCTTTTTGGGGCGCTTGATTAAGCGATTACACCCTTTATGTGGTTGTCTGCATATACTGTACTTGGGATATCTTCCTTGCAATTCCATTGTTTTCTGGAAACCATACAGTGCATGATTTGTACGCTTGCTGTCCGGACTACACACATATATTGTTTCCTCGTGGCTGCTCCCCAGAGCTGCAGCAATTTTGCACGGATGGCTTCCATCTAAGTGCGGATAGGTACTTCTTCAGTTCAAAGCTGTATACTTGTTCAGTCGCAGAGAACCTGAAGTCCAGGCGACTCTGTCGACGAACAGTGTTTCTTCGTGAACGACTCATGCCGGTCTCTTCTTCTGGTGTCTGTTGTCTTGCGATAAATAACAGCAATTTCCCCTCTTCTATTTCCGTGTGGCCAGTGCGGTCGAATTCTAGCACAAGGTTCTCAGGCTTTGTTGCTGCTCCGGTCCGGAGCATGATCGCGACTTCGCGAGGCACCAACCAAACTGCAGGGTCCGTAGTCACTCAATCTTGTGCCGTGACACAACGATCGCGTCCTGCTCGGCCAGGAGCGACGTGTGCACGAGGCGTCATTCGCAGGCATTCACGTCCCATCATACCCTGTGCACTCGTCGCCACGTTAGGTCCCCTGTCACCCCGTCACCCTGCCAGGCGCCAGTTGCCACCGTGATCTCCAGGCTCCAGTTGATGATCCGCTTCGTTTTTTCTAACCCAAGTGGCCCCTGACGCAAACCAAACAAGGGCCGCCGTCGCTCTCGCTCCGGCCGCCGCTCGGAAAACCGGAGCGCTCGCCTGCCTGACCGGGAAGTCAAGCCGGAGAAGGCGGTTTCGAAAAGGTGGCCTGCACCTGCACCTGCCGCTGCCTGCCCGACTTCTCATGGGGGAGGAATCCAGGAGGAAACAACTTCTCAGGGGCCGTGCTCCCGTCCCGGTCGCTGTCCAACTTGCTCCTCCCGAGTGCTACTTCTCGTACCTGCACCCTTTAATTAGGAGTTGACACTCGGGGTCAAGTAGCAGAGATCCGCATCATCGCCCCAGCTCGGCACCATGTACCCATCCATGATCATCGATATTTCCCCTCCCCTTGGAAAAGTCTTATTAGCAGTATTATTTCTCTTGATGATAGTCGGCATGTGCAGGAACACCGATATTTTATATGTATATGAAGTTATGAACACAAGGACTCTTATACAGGAGACGGCTCACAGTTCAGTTTTTGCACAACAATTACCACGTTAGAAATGCGGACCGGTCACTGTCTTATCTTGGCTTGTTTTTTGGATAGTTGTCTTGTCGTGTTAATTTGCTGGTGATTTCCTTCTTCTCCAGTGGAGAAACTTCTAACCAGACTGCCTTAGCACGATGATAACTGTCTTGTTAGTTTGCTGGTGATTCCCTTCTTTGGTTTCTGGAAACATTTGTTCTTCTCCAGTGCAGAGAAACCGACGAGCAAAACAAGATGATGAAGTAGTCAGTAGATGACAATTCTATTCTACATATAGCTATCCCTATTCATTTCCATGCAGTTACTCATTCCTGTTTCTACTATACCCACAAGTTCGGAGGAGATTAGCGATGCAGTAACCAGTTTAACCAGTGCAACATCAGTTAATTACCCAGTCTGCTGATGCCCACCGTATGACATCACAACCTCGAGGTCCAGGGCACGAGGGGTTTGAATAATTGGCGCTCTTTTGTTTACGCAAGAAAGATCTCATTCATGGACGTGGTGGATCCAACCGATACCACAGGACGTTGGCAATAAGAAACGGGGTGCCCATCAGCTCCAGTGATTGTTTATCAGCGCGTCTCCTTCGATTAACACAGCTGATGAGGACACACCATGCTGTGGTTGGCCGTTGGGGCAGCCTCAAAGGGTGAGCAACTTCGAGGGGTACGTGCTGCCTCTATCTAATGGTCCAATTAGTAGTAGCTTCCAACTAGTTAGTTAGTTAATCAGAGAGCTTTCGACTCAAATGTCGTCGTGCTAATCAACTAGTTTCTCAGCACAAGAATTTTCTTCTCTTAGCTTGCATCTTGCCTAAATGGGTAGTTAGCCATCGACTAGTTGTTTCCACAGTTTTTTTTTTGTAGTTTTCTTTTTGCGCCTTTATCTCATAGTTGCTTGCTCAGAAGCGAGGTTTCATGCTTCATTCTTTTGTAAATCCTTTGTACATACTCATTCTGGTCGTATTTTCATTAACAAAAACTCAAAAGCCAAGAAGAAAAGGCCATCAAATAAGAGGCCGAACGCAGATAAGAACATATAATGGGGCATTTCATGTGCAATTGTTATTAAACACTACTAGTAACTAACGTGGCAGGGCCTCTAGCACACCCCTACCATTGTTTGGGAACAACTGCTCTCAAAATGCTAATTAAGCAACCACAGGGAAAAGTCTACCCTTGTCAATGGGGATAACTGATATTTCACAACCTTTCCATTTGACTTCTGAAAGCTTCCAAAAAAAGAGCCACTAGCACATTTTTCTAGCCAACCTTAATGTTTGGTAGTAGTTGGGTGGTGACAACTGTGTTATATGGGAACAACAAAAGGCCACCACCCAAAAGTTCTTTCTTGGACACAATATGGTTGATGGCTAAGATACTCTCATTGGGCATTTGGATTTTCCCAGAGGCCGCTGGGATTGAGATGGATATCCAGCATCTTGGAGAGACATGGATAACAGGGTAGATACAAAGTACTATCCTCCATTATTTCATGGGTCCAACATGTTTTGTCAGGTAGTCCAATTTTTCTTTACGGGTACTAGCGTCGAACAATGATTGAGTGCCGTACCGGAGCAAACGCCAATATTCAGCGGTTTCGTTCTTGTATACCAGTTAGAAACCCAGAGAAAACATGTATGATGTTCTTAGTGTAGATGGAGGGGTACGCCTACGGTGCATGAATCCGGAATTGCATTTTCGCCGAGAGAGCGAGGAATTAAAGACACGAGAGTGACAAAGAAGCTAAGGTGACTAATGATAGACTTTGAGGGGGCTCAGGTGGGCGCTAATCTAGTTAACCCAGAGAGAAACTTCTTCCATGCAATTAAGGGCTGAAAGTGAGATCAAAGGTTGCTCACTGCGCAAAATATCCTAGGATTTTTATCATTGGGATAAGATGCATCGTAGATGAGTACCGGATATTTCCTCGAGTCTTTGGCCATTGATGGACAAGGAGTTGGCTGAATAAAAGCTAATAGTCAACTAAATTTGAGCATCCATAGCTTTGTCTGAATTTATAAGCTACCCTTTGGTACGGCTATCTATTCTGAATTACAGAAGTACTACATCTTAGATCAGTAGTACTAATGTACTATTATGTGTGATTATTCCAATTATTAAAAAGAACCACTGGATCTTGTTTAAGATGCCAGAACAAGCAAGTATTAATTTGCTAAACAAGTTACCTACGGATTAGCATACCGCAAGCATCGTTTTCTGCCAGCGTGCTTACACCGCTGCATATTGCTAATGGCAACACACAACCGGACTATTAAAGACTTCACCTAGAAGAATGCTGGTATAAAAATAGAATTATTCCCATCAAGGTAATACGCAGCTTTTCATAGTCACACACACACATGGTTGTCCACATCATTTTGCAATTAGTAAACAGAAAAACAGACACCACTTATCAGAGCATTCTTTGTCTGGTGCAGCTACTGAATTGATGGAATCATGGTGCTCCATCTTGTGCAAAAAAAAGGGAGAACATATTATTCAGTTTGAGTATGGTTTTCCTTCCAAAAAACAAGGTTACTTCGAATGTTGATCAAGTGCAAGTGCAACTACAATTTGAAAATAGAAGCGCACTGGTATCGATCGAGTTTTCAAACCGTCACTGTTCTAATTGTCCTCCACATGGCACTATCAAGATAGAACAATTATTTACATTTCTGATCGAGACCGAAAACAAATGTAGGCACCCAAACTGATCATTCCTTGGATGATCATTGATCATCATCACCCAACCTTACATAATCACTAGTATTTGCAACCATGGGTGCAAGTTCTTCCAAAGACCATTGTAGTAATTATGTTCATCTAAACAAAGGGAAGAAGAGAGAAAAGAATCCATTCCTCTCATCCAAAGTGCAAAAAATCCTCACAAAAACATGAAAAAGATCACAAGAGCAGCTCTGACTAACTAATTAAGCCAGAAAGGAGGCGCACATTTCACCAACTAAATCCATCCTCGGCGCCCCCAGAGGCTGCTGCAGCAAGTCGGGAGCCATCATCCCCTGGAACACCTCCTCCTCCAAGAAGCTCAGGAAGCCCCCGGGGTTGAGATCCATCCACAGCTCGCTGAAGTCGAGGTCGCCGCCGCCGTGGCCGAACCCTCCTTCTTCCACCTTCACCACCTCGCACTTGATCTTCTTCCTCCTCTTGTTCTCCTGCTGCGCCACGAAATCGTCGGCCAGCGGCAGCGCCGCCGGTGCCGGCCTCTTCTTATGTGGCTGCGGCTTCTCCTCTACCGGCGACGGCGGTGCGGACGCCACGCCCACCGCCACTGCCGCGCTGTCGCCCGCCGTGGCGTCGGCCGGCTGGTGGTGCTGCCTCCCGGTGAGGCGCTGCACGAGGTCCCGGAAGTTGTCGACGTCGGTCTTGATGATCTCCGGCGCGATGATGTGGATGATCCTTATCGCCGGCCGCGTCGTGGTGTCCCTGGGCACCACCGCGTGGCGCGAGGAGCCCCTGCGCTGCTGCTGCACCGGCGGCGTCGACGGGCTCATGCCGCCGCCGCCGCTGCTGCTGTGGTCGTACGCGTGCTCCCCCATTAGAGATGTAGAGGCCGGGGTGTAGAGCTCGGAGGCGTAGAGATGGAGAGCCTTTTGTTTCTCTCTTGTGAGACTAGAGCTTCAGTTTTCTCGAGAGTTGGAGATCAGCTATGGATGGATGAGGAGGAGATGAGAAGGGCGAGGAGGAGGCGTGGAGGTATATATGGCGGGCGGGAGGAAGGAGGAAGGAGGAAGGGGGTGGCTTGCTGCAAAGGTTGCCGATGGTGATGGCGATGGTGAGGAGGAAGAGGAAGCCAATCTCCAAAGGCTGGCTTGAAATTTGAAGGATGTGATGTCACGGGCGGGAGGGGAGAATGTGTAGTTTAAAGCGGGTGTCAGCCTAGCCTTGTACTGGCTTGTACCGCGCCATCTGCCTATCGATCGCCGTGTGGATTTTTCTTGGTTGTTGTGGGCGATTGTATTGCCTTGCAACTTTGCGACGTACGCATGCATGCTACTAGTTCATTTTCTTTATCTCGTCGATTTTTTTCTGCAAGTAAAAACAAAAACCTAGGCGGCTATGAGCCACTATGTTTCTAACCCTAGGTGGCTATCACAAACTCTCCCCTTCAGACTTTTCACCGACAAGCTTGTGGATTCGCATCCCCTCCATCTGCCACTCCGGCGGCCGGGGGAAGAATCCAGGTGCCTTCTCTTTGGTTAGTAGTTCAGATTAGGGTTTTTAAGTCCTCCCAGGTGTGGCGCTTGGGCGAATAACGGTGCTTCTTTTTTTTTAAAGAAAAAAACACCCCCATATATTAATCAACTTAAAACGTTCGTGCCATCACTCATTACAACATATGCCACGCATGGCGGAACACTGTAAAAAAGAAAAGCGTCCGACCTATTATCGAAACTAAAATTAGCAATCTCAAGAGCTGCCGTATTTGCCCGCTGTTTGATCTTCAAGATCTTGAGATCTCTTATGAGCTTGATAATGCCAGGCGCTTCAAGCTCTTCAGGTCAATATACAATTTTATTTGCAAGATAGGAAACCACAAAGGAGCTATGAGATTCTAAAATAATGGGCTGATTGAGGCTGATACCGATATAAATACCAGAAAGGCACGCATGATACTCCGCTTCATCAACACAAGTGCACATGACCCAATAAAATCCCAAAAGTTTGTCTTCCGAACTCTGATCCTCCTGGATTTTGTCCGCCTGAACGTAGTCGACAGAGCTGCCGCGTAAATTTCTGCCATCTCCTTGGGACGGTGAGGTCAGGGTTTCTCTTCATGTGACAAGATTTGGTGTCAGGTGCTTCAGGGCATTGGTCCTTAGGGGCGCGTGCACGAAGACTTCCCGACTGTCATCGACATGGTCAAGCCGGCCCGTTCTGGTGGTAGTAGTGGTCGTTCGGTGGTCTCGGAATCTTGATGTAATTTTTATCATGTCTGAGATGTTTTTGGACTTCCGGTGAACTTTTATAGACATGATCTTGTCCAAGAGAAAGATGATCCACTATGTTTGTCTTGCTTGACTATCTATGGTTAGCGCGCGCACACATACATACATCTTTTGGAAATAAAGCTGACTCCGCGGGCCGCTGGTAAAGTAAACGCGGGAGGAAATAAAAAGGGAACGAGCTAGTGTGCAGGTTGGTTGACCCATGGGCCATGGGTGGACGACGCACACAGAGAGTAGATAGATAGATAGATATCGCTGTATATATATATTATCAGACGCCGTGCTCCCGGCTCTGTACACACCGGGGACGGGACGGGGAGTTCTTCCAAGAAATATCGTTTTGGGCATGGCATCGGCAAATGTTACCGCAATCCGTTGTCACGGCATCCGTCCGTCCGTCCAGCTTGCTTTCTCGAGGCCCGGCCCATGCGAAAACGACGTACGGGCCGCGAGGATTTTCCACAGGAGGTAGCGCGCGATCGATCGATCGATCGATCATGGACCGCGGTGCTCGTGTCAGCTGGGTTTCGCCGTCGGCGTCTCATCAGTATCCCACAGCGATCGCACACGAAACGTACGCGCGCTCGCTCGCGGAAGGGTCGCCGCCCGGACCTGGCACTGACTGGCAGGACGGACTCCGCGCAAGCGCGCACGCGCCGCGACTCTTCTCCAACGTCAGGTGGGCGCGCGAGGGAGCCTTCTTTTTATTTGCTGCTGTTGCGGGCGGCCCGGGAGGCCGGGACAGACGGCGACGGCTGCAAATGGCGCGGCCGGGCCGGGTGCCGGCCGGCTCGCGTCACGCACCTGTACGGCTGGCTGTTCCACCACCACCACCAGCCCGGCCGCGCGTGGCCGGTGACGTGACGGGGCCGGCCGGCGGCCCGACCGCCGAGAGCGTGAGACGGCTGGCCGGCCGGCCGGCCGGCTCGATGATGCCACTCCAGCGTCTACTATTATTACCTCTGTTTGGTCACGTAATTAATTGGGAACAGAAACAGTGCGGTGGCGGCACTGTGCGTGGCTGCGTGGTGACCAGTCCGGCAGTCCGTGGCCCCGACCACTTCCTGTCCAAGTCGTGTCGCCACGAGTTGAAACCAAACGTGTGGAATCGTCCGCTTCGGCGTCGTTGCCTCGACCGTCGCTCTCGCTCGTCCCACTCCCGCTTTAATCAGCTACTCTAGCTACTAGTAGTACGCTCGAGAGGCCTGGCTATTTGTATACAGGGAGGGAAGCCGGCTGGATGGATCGGATCATGATCATGCATGGCATGATCGATAGATGGATGGATGGATCGACGTCCTGCGGCGAACGTTCTCATCTCCCGCATTTAAAACCCTTGGGGGCTCGTATGTATCCACGACGTTTCCGATCGAGCAAGTTGGGTTTCTTCTAGCTAGTGGCGCCAGAGTCAACATCCGGAAAGGGAAAGGGTGTGTGGATTCGGATATTATAAGTCCACTCGCTTAACGGGTGCAAGTTCTTACCTAATGTTCTTTTTTCTTTTTGGTGTATAGGTGTTACTCGTGTGATCTGTTCTAACGCTGGCCTCTCAAGGTACCAAACTACACTGGTGAGCTAGCCGGCTAGCCCAGTTACATCACACACCCGTCCGTACTCACCTTTTTTTTAGCATATTCTTCCTGAGAATTTGCCAAGCTTTATTTATCGACAGAAATGAACATTTGGGTACATATTGGGTCATGCCATCGTCCTAGCCACATGACGCGACCCTGATCAAGAGAATGTCACAACTCGGCAAGATTCTGGGCATCGGTGTAGGAGGCTGGGCCTTCAAAGGCATACTAATCACCCATGATCATTGAACAATAAAGACGCTCATACTGTAGCAGTTTGCATGTAGTTCACGGGACGATTTCCCTATGCGAAGACTATATCTCGCGGAAAAAAATCCTATTGGCCACTCATTGCGGCAAAATGCCGGTGCTTCGCACAGGGGCGAGTGACCGAGCGATGCTTTGGGCCGGCCCGGTTACGTACATAGCTTACGAACTGCCCCACTCCGGTTTTGTGAACCTTCTAGAAGGTTCCATGAACCTTTTTTTTCTTTTATTGGTTTTCCATTTTTTACTTTTCTGTTTCTTTTTCTTTGTTTTCTGTTTATTTTTCATTTTTTTCATTTTTTGTTTCCTTTTCTTTTTCAAGTTTATTTTTCTTTTTCAGAACATCTTCGCAGTTTTACAAAATGTTTAGTATTTTTATTTTTATTTATTTATTTTTCTTTTCTATTAAAAATGGAAAATTTTAAATTTTGTTCTTGTTTCCGGAAAATGTTCTCAAAATTCAAAAATTGTTCTCGTTACCCAAAAAAGTTCAAAACTTTTGAAGTTCAGAAAATGTACCGAAGTACAAAACTTTCACATATTCAAAAAATGTTCGCGCTTACAAATTTGTTCGGGATTTTTCAAAATTGTTCTCCGTTTCAAAATTTGTCCTCAAGATTCAAAAATGTCCATGCTTTAAAAAATTGTCCGCGCTTCCAAATTTGTTCAGAATTTTTCAAAATTGTTCTCCATTTCAAAAATTTGTTTTCAAGATTCAAAAAATAGTTCGTGCGTCCAAATTTGTTCTCAAGATTCAAATATTGTTCATGCTTTAAAAAATTGTTCACAAATTCCCAAAATGTTCATATTTTCAAAAAATGTTTGGGAAATTCAAAAATTGTTCACATATTCAAAAAAGTTCATGTTCGAAGATTTGTTCGCAAATTCAAAACATTGTCCGCATGTTTATTTTTTCACTAATTCAGAAAATTGTTCTCCAAAAATTGTTCACATATTCCAAAAAATACAGCAGTTTTGAAAATTTGTTCACAAGTTAAAAAAAACTCATGTTTTTAAATCCATCCCCAAATTCAAAAAATGCTCGATTGTACTCACTAAATATTAGATAGTACAGTGGCTACTGACACGCTTCCCTGTCCGGAGGACTCGATTTGGATCCCTTGCCCATAAGTTTTAATTTATGGAATTAGCTGAATTGGTTTTTATTTTTAGCTGGTGCAGCAGTTTATTTTACCTCCCGCTGCTATTCTAGCACAGTAACATGCTTGACGCAGTGGCTAGAGCATCTTGTGCAACTATGGAAGATCGTGGGTTCGAATCCCGTCACGCCCGTCTCAGATGAACGACCCCCGCCCACCCGCCTGTCACGTTTGCCTACTGGGCTGGTCCATTTTTCTATGAGCAGGAAATCTCCAGTTCTTCGTGTAGTAGAAGCTAGCTCATGGCCAGCTTGTTCCACCCCCTGTTTATAAATACTAAACTCCGTGCTTTCGAAGCTCGATGCAATGGTCTTCGCATCGACAAGCAGGCTGGTCTGCACGTCTCATCCGCGTGTAGGGCCCGCCCGATTCCCGCGCAATCAGTTTCTTGGATCAAATTACCCTGATGGAACTTGGCAACTTCAGTTAATCCCATCACCATTGCTGCTGCTTCTGCTTCTTCTGCTGAACTGCACTGGCCCAAATGCCGACCTACTGATAGGAAGACATGCCCCCTATGATCTCTAGCTACCGCGCCTCCCCACTTGTCCCCTGATTCCACTAGAAATGCGGCGTCGACATTCAGCTTTACTTTGCCGGCTGGGGGAGCCATCCAATGCTTGGGTTCTGCATTTTTTGGCATGTATGCTCTCGTCGGGAACAAAGACTGTTTATTCTTTTCTCCCATCTCCGCATGTTCGTTTGCCAACATCAGAATCTCCTCATATAGTCTGAGCAAGTATTGGATAGATCCCGAGACAATATCTTTCCCATCCCCATGTATGGCATTGTTCCTTAAACTCCAGGCCTGCCAAAAAATTAGCATTAATTTGGTTCTGACCTCCTCGGGTTGGGATATCGACAGCAATTGCAGCCAGTCTATGTAGGGGAACGCAATGGAAAACGAAAATTTTCGGTATAGCGAGCATGCCCAGGACCACTATCGAGACTGCATACATGGTTTGATCTGATCCGTACCGACTCGAAGCGCAGCGGAAGAAGAGTCGGTGTAGATCGTCGGTGCAGATCCCCGCAGCTAGGATTTACAACCTCCCAACCGCGAGGATGTACTCCTCTCCGGACAGCCCTTCGAGGCGGTCGGACAGATCCCGGACGATGTCGCAGACAGCCCTTCGAAGGCGGTCGGACAGTCCCGGACGATGTCGCAGACAGCCTCGGGAGGACCCTCGAAACTCGGACAGCCCTACGGAGGACACTCGAACAGCCCCTCGGGCAAAAGATCGAAACTACAATCTCTCTACGGGTTGCACACATACGGTGTCACTATCCGTGAGGCTTCGCCGTCTGAACTAGTTCCGCCGAACCCAGACAGCCTTACGGCTCTCTGAAACTCTTTTCGTGGGAGGGAGAGAAGAAGCCGATAATGCATGGCATGTGTATGAGAGCAAGGGATGAGTGTGGAGGGCTGCCCCTCCACCTCTATTTATAGGAAATCCCAAGGGGTAGGGTAGTATCACACAAAAACCCAAAATGCACATGAATGAAGTCCTTCCACAAGGACCTAGGAGTGAAACCAATGAACAAGAGGGTCCCTGTGGGGATACCCCATGTGGCCGGCCACACCCCCATGAGGGGCCCAAAAAATGGCTCCTATCCATCCATGTCATCCCCAAGATCTTTTGGAGCAAAGCCCCAAAAGGTGGCTTTCCATAAAGTAACCATAAAGCTGATTTTCACTATTCATGACGACATTTTTCATTGTCGATCAAACTGAAAATATTTATGTGGGCTTAGAACATTTCCAGTACCCACCATAATAATTTTCAACGTGTTCAAACAATTCGGTTTTAGTGATTTTCATCTGCAAACGATCGAAGTGGCTCGTGCTCCGGAACATTTCGGTTTTATCTCGAAAATTCTAAAAGCTTCGAATGATTACGCACCTTCCAAGAATTATCGAGGCATTTGCCGATACCAATTTGACTTAATGGTATATCCGAAACAACTTTTGGTATCATCGAAACTCATCCGATGACCTCCCTTTGCGGTACGATTCATTTGTCCGAAACCATTCGGTGTCCAAACCCTTTTTCGGTGATTTTCTCTCGACTCCTGTCTAGTATTCAGCAGATAGATGACCCTTAAGCGTGTGACCCTATAGGTTCGGTGAAGTATAGACATGACCGGAACCCTTCCGATCAATGATCAACATCGGAGCCGTGGACACCCATATTGACCCCTATACCCACACAAATAAATATTCGAGTGAACCTCCAGTTGCAGTGAGCTATTCCTTTTGCTTCGCGATATGTCACAAACACCCGAGGTGAGATTTATTGCACTCGTGTGGATCAACAATTTGTCCACCATGCAAGTTACCTCGTTACCGGTTTTGTTCTCTTTTCTCGTTTCCGTGTTCCGGCATCCCAGTGATCAAATCACAATGTGTCTGGCCAGACGATGATGGATACCGTTACACCGAGAGGGCCCGAGTATATCTCTCCATCGTCGGAGGAGCAAATCCCAATATTGAGCTATCTTGTTACTTGCCATACTTTTCCGTGAACCCGTAAGCTGCCGTAATAGCCACCCAGTTACGGATGACGTTTAACAAACCCCAAAGTTCACGAAGCAAGTATGAAGGAACTCGATACTCTCATGGTCTAAGGAATTATGCAAACATTAACTTCTCTGTGTTATTAACCATTAACTTGTGACGAACGTATCTCATAGCATAACATCAAAATGGGTCGATTCAACACAAATGTTCTACCAACATCGTGCCCTCATAATTGCCAGCATAGACATGCCCATGATCAGGAAAACATGATCATCATGCAATACATGAGCCGATCTTAGAGGCAAGACTAGGAATACATTTTACCGTTTAGTATACCACACGTGCACATGAGTTTTCCTCCGAGCCTCGTGGATATTGCAGACTCGAGAATCATTGCGCTTATAGCATGGAAGCTAAACATTCATTACAAACTTTGGAGATACAAAATAAGCGATATTATCGCCTCTAGGGCATATCTCCTCTGACTCCCACTTGCACTAGAGTCATAATCCAGTTACATGGCTTCCCTAACACCAATGGCTATCCGGTGTTGCTCATGCTTTGCTCGTGGTAGAGGCTTCGTCATTGGGTGCGACACATTCAGATCCGTGTGAACTTTTGCGTACTTTCACTAAACCCTCTTCGACATGATGTCGAATGAGTTTATATTTGCGTTGAATATGTCTTGTCTTATGGTGCGAACTTGGCTCCTTGCACGAGCCACGGCGCCACTATTATCACAATAGATCTCCACCGGGTCTGGGCACTAGGAACCACACCAAGGTCTTCAAGAAATTGCTTGATCCATACCGCCTCCTTGGAGGCTTCAAGCAACAACATATTCTCGCTTCCGTCGTAGAATCCGCCACGATCTTTTGTTTGGAACTTTTCCAATCAAGCTGCGCCGCCGCTCAATATGAAAACATAGCCCGATTGAGATTTGAAGTCATCTGGGTGGGTCATGAAGCCTGCATCGGTGTAACCACTTACAATGAGCTCTTCATCACCTCCATACACAAGGAGTAAATCCTTGGTCCTTCTGAGGTACTTAAGAATACCCTTGACTGCGGCCCAGTGTTCCAACCCTGGATCACTTTGGTACCGGCTGCTAACACTTAGCGCATAGGAAACGTCCGGTCTTGTACATAGCATGGCATACATAATGGAACCAACTGCCGAGGCATATGGAACATCATTCATTTGCACTCGCTCATCGAGAGTCCGAGGACTCTGATTCTTGCAAAGCACTGTGCCAGGTGACATTGGGAGTAGGCCTTTCTTGGAGTTCTCCATGTTGAACCTTTTCAACACCTTGTCAATGTACGTGTTTTGGCTAAGCGCTATCAGGCGTTTTGATCTATCTCTATAGATTCTGATGCCCAATACATATGCCGCTTCACCTAAGTCTTTCATTGAAAACCTCTTTTTCAATGAGTCTTTTATTTCGCTAAGAAAATTCACATCATTTCCAATCAACAATATGTCATCCACATACAAGATTAGAAATGCTTTTGCGCTCCCACTAAACTTCTTGTAAACACAAGATTCTTCGTCATTCCTGATGAAGCCAAATTCTTTGACCACTTCATCAAAACGAATGTTCCAGCTCCTTGACGCTTGCTTCAAACCATAAATGGCTTTCTGAAGTTTGCATACCTTTCCAGCATCCTTATGAATGACAAAACCTTCTGGCTGTATCATGTATACATCCTCTTTGAGGTTTCCATTTAGGAAAGCCGTTTTGACATCCATCTGCCATATTTCATAGTCGAAAAAAGCAGCAATTGCTAGCAATATCCGAACAGACCTAAGCATAGCTACGGCGAGAAAGTCTCGTCGTAGTCCACTCCTGGAACTTGCGTGAACCCTTTCGCAACAAGTCTAGCTTTGTGGATAGTAATGTTACCATCCGCGTCCGTCTTTCTTTTGAAAATCCATTTACAACCAATCGGCTTTACGCCTTCTGGAAGTTCTTCCAAGTTCCAAACTTGATTTTCGTACATGGATTCCATTTCGGATCTCATGGCTTTGTGCCATTCTTTTGAGCTGGGCCCCGCCATCGCTTCCTTGTAGTGCGAGTTCATCGTCTTCAAGAATGAAGATTTCGTTATGAAACCATTGGTGGCTGGATAGCCCTACGATCTGTGATTCGATTACAACATTGTCTGAAGTCTCCGCATCATATGCGACAACTTCCGGCTCAGTTGCAGGGATAATTAGCGGAATTTCTTCCGGTTCCTTAGCCATATCAACAGTTGCCGAAGATTCACTAATCTCATCAAGTTGTACTGTCCTCCCACTTAATTCTTTGGCGAGAAACTCTTTCTCAAGAAAGACTCCGCTTTTAGCGACAAACACTTTGTGCTCGGAGGGTAGGTAGAAGGAATACCCAATTGTTTCTTTTGGATAACCTACAAAGTTACACTTGTCTGATCTGGGATCGAGTTTGGCAGGTTGTAAACGTTTTACATGTACCTCACATCCCCAAATTTTAAGATGCGACAAACTGGGTTTCTTCCCATTCCACATCTCATGTGGTGTCGTCTTATGAGACTTAGACGGTGCTCTGTTTAGTGTGTGAGCGGCGGTTTCAAGTGCATGACCCCAAAAGATATCGGCAGATCTGAAGAGACATCATCGACCTTACCATGTCCAACAGGGTTGATTACGTCTTTCCGATACTCCGTTTCTCTGTGGAGTTCCGGAGGCGAAGCGTGAAACGATTCCATGGTCACTCGGATGTTGGCCAAACTCATGACTAAGGTATTCGCCTCCGTGATCAGACGGTAGAAACTTAATATTTTTGTCACGATGATTTTCTACCTCATTCTGAAATTCTCTGAACTTTTCAAAGGTTTCTGACTTATGCTTCATTAAGTAGATATATCCATACCGACTTAAATCATCAATAAAAGTCATGAAGTAGAAATACCCACCCCGTACGGCTCTGCTCATTGGACACATACATCACTATGTATTATTTCCAATAATTCACACACCCGTTCAGGATGACCCGTGAACGGCGTCCTTGTCATTTTCCCCATCAGACAAGCTTCACATGTGTCAAATGATTCAAAATCAAAGGACGGTAAAACTCCATCTCTCTGGAGTCTTTGCATGCGTTTCTTTCCGATGTGGCCAAGCCGACAGTGCCACAAGTAAGTGGTGGTGCTATCAGCCTTCTTAAGGCGTTTAGCATTCACGTTAAAAACATCATTTTCACATTCAAGATTTAGTATGAAAAGGCCCCCCAACAATGGGTGCAAATCCATAACACATATGCTTACAATAAAGTAAACAACCATTGTTCCCAGACCTGTATGAATACCCATCATGTACTAAACATGATCCGGAGATAATGTTTCTACACAACAATGGAACAAAATAATGCTTACTTAGTTCTAAGATAAATCACGAAGGGAGCGAGAGGCATAATGCCGACGGCTTGAGCGGCGATCCCAAAGGTTGCGTCCCGACGCGCAGACACGACTTCATTCTTTGCCAGCTTGCGCACCTTCTGAACCCCCTGTATCGAGTTGCAAATGTGAGCAACCGATCCGGTATCAAATACCCAAGACTTAGAATTTTCGCTAGCAAGCAAAACGTCAATGACATTAACATGTATAACAATTATACCTTTTCCGGTTTTCCCGGTCTTCTTATCTTCCAGATACTTCTTGCAATTTCTCTTCCAGTGTCCTGTGCCCTTGCAGTAGAAGCACTCAGTTTCATTCTTGGCTCCACCCTTAGAGTTGCTTTGGGATCCGGTCTTACCGGTGCCCTTGCCCTTCTTTGGCTTGCCTTTCTTCTTTTTGAAACTGGCGGTTTTATTCACAAGCAACACTTGCTTGCGATTTTTCCGCAGTCCTCCCTCTGTAGTTTTCAGCATGGCGAGCACCTCTTCCGGTGGCTTCTCCATCCCTGTCATGTTGTAGTTCATGACAAAACCGTCATAAGGCGGGGAGTGAAAAAGCAACATGTCCATCATATGGCCAGTGGAAGTGGAAATTCGGGGCTTTAAGCCTTCGAATAGCCAATCATTTTGACCACATGTTCGCCAACCGAACTACCCTCACCATCTTGCAATCCATCAAAGCCTTCATGATATCATATCGTTCGGACTTTGCGGTTTCCTTGTCTGAGCATCCAATTCCCGGATCATATCACGGGGTTTATGGAATTCAAAACGTTTTGAAGCCACAGACTCATGCAAGCTAGCATGAGGCAATCGCACTAAGTTGTGATCATCATCCTTAGTGGCCCGGACATTTTGTTCATCTTCCGGGCCTCTGCCGCGGTTTATTGGAAGAGCAGTTTCAAGCACGTACAATTTCTTAGCGCTCCTGAGGACAATCCTTAGGTTACGGACCCAGTCCGCATAGTTGTTTCCTGTCGTAGCTAACTTCTCTTTCTCTAACATCGGGCCTAAGTTGAACGCGGTGTTGCGAGCCATTTGATCTACAACGGAAAACACAAGTTTCACTTAGACTTTGTTTATAATGAAATTTGCACTAGTGAATAAACATTTTTGTTCTAAAGTGTGCTCCCACTCAAATCAATATCTCTCAAAATTGATTTTGAGTGATTCAAGATCCAAATATCAATTCAACGTCATAGAATCATCATCTCATGACGAGGATTTCAATTGGTAGGCCAACTTGCCGATCACATCTCCATGTGACTCTTGTTCATCTTTCGATGCGTGTGTTCCGAGCTCAGGACGATCCTGCCATGAACGTCAAGACAACCAAGTGATCTTGCTGCGAGGTCTGACCTCACCCGCCTTACATTTCTCCAATCGTTCGTACCCATGCATCCATGGCGCACCCCGAAAGGATAGATGTTGTGACGGTGCTGCACTTGGGAGAACACTAACTACTTGATATCTTAAGTGAGAGATCACCCTAATAAAAGCGACTACCGCGCAATCAAGAAGGGTGCATCAAGAGGGATAAACATCTCAGGCAATTCATAATAGCATGATATGGTATAGCCTCTTCTGACGGAGAAGTCAAGTATTTCTTCGTCTCCGGCATTCGCGTCGGTGTTCACCTTCGCGAAGATTGCCACCACCTTGTCGAGGCACCAGATAATATTGCTATCTCCATAGCTAATAAAATAAGTGCATTACTTAAGGTTGACACGCAGGTCATTAAAATGCAATCATATGGCTCCAGCCATCATGCCGAATCATGACACGCAGGTCATGTTAATTACATCATATAGTCATCTCATACATAATCAAATTGAATATGAGCATTGCTATACCACATCACATGCACATCCTGCAAAACCAAGTTAGACGCCTCTAATCGGTTTATGCAAAATTTTATTTTACGTGGCTTCTAAGGTTTTGACTTAAACCGCAGCTACCAACGTTTTATCATCAAGTATGATTATTCAAGTTGCTAGTTTAACATCTCAGGGTGTATGAAACACGAGATAATTAAATCTCGAGCTCCATACTAAACTTCGTCATACACGATGACCCCGTGCGAGATCATATCGCAATGCCCTTTCATCTGCGAATTTCATCTTTCTTTTGACTATGGCGTAACCCAAAGAATCGATAGCACTTCCATGATCAATCGGGATCACAGATTGCCGAACTTTGTCAAATTCCACCATGCTGTCTCGAGATTGAGCAAACGCAAATTCTAGGGAAGCAACAAGAACGTCAGGTAACAAATTTCATCTGTCACCCGCATAAATAATTTTCAGCAATAGATCTCATCTATTCCAAAATTATATTATGCAATACCCATACATCTCCATGTATTCTAGATCGTAACCTGCATCTACGCATAGCACGGCTCTTGATGCCACTGTAGGGGAACGCAATGGAAAACGAAAATTTTCGGTATAGCGAGCATGCCCAGGACCACTATCGAGACTGCATACATGGTTTGATCTGATCCGTACCGACTCGAAGCGCAGCGGAAGAAGAGTCGGTGTAGATCGTCGGTGCAGATCCCCGCAGCTAGGATTTACAACCTCCCAACCGCGAGGATGTACTCCCTCTCCGGACAGCCCTTCGGGAGGCGGTCGGACAGTCCCCCGGACGATGTCGCAGACAGCCCTTCGGAAGGCGGTCGGACAGTCCCCCGGACGATGTCGCAGACAGCCCTTCGGGAGGACCCTCGAAACTCGGACAGCCCTACGGGAGGACACTCGAACAGCCCCTCGGGCAAAAGATCGAAACTACAATCTCTCTACGGGGTTGCACACATACGGTGTCAGCTATCCCGCGAGGGCCGCCGTCGAACTAGTTCTGCGGAACCCAGACAGCCTTACGGCTCTACGAAACTCTTTTCGTGGGAGGGAGAGAAGAAGCCAGATAATGCATGGCATGTGTATGAGAGCAAGGGATGAGTGTGGAGGGCTGCCCCTCCACCTCTATTTATAGGAAATCCCAAGGGGTAGGGTAGTATCACACAAAAACCCAAAATGCACATGAATGAAGTCCTTCCACAAGGACCTAGGAGTGAAACCAATGAACAAGAGGGTCCCCAGGGGGGGATACCCCATGTGGCCGGCCACACCCCCATGAGGGGCCCAAAAAATGGCTCCTATCCATCCATGTCATCCCCAAGATCTTTTGGAGCAAAGCCCCAAAAGGTGGCTTTCCATAAAGTAACCATAAAGCTGATTTTCACTATTCATGACGACATTTTTCAGCGTCTGATCAAACTGAAAATATTTATGTGGGCTTAGAACATTTCCAGTACCCACCATAATAATTTTCAACGTGTTCCGAAACAATTCCGGTTTTAGTGATTTTCATCTGCGAAACGCATCTGAAGTGGCTCCGGCAGCTCCGGAACATTTCCGGTTTTTATCTCAGAAAATTCTAAAAAGCTTCCAGAATGATTCTGGCACCTTCCAAGAATTATCAGGCATTTGCGATACCAATTTGACTTAATGGTATATCCCGAAACAACTTTTCGGTATCATCGAAACTCATCCGATGACCTCCCTTTGCGGTACGATTCCGCTGTCCGAAACCATTCCGGTGTCCGAAACCCTTTTTCGGTGATTTTCTCTCAGACTCCCTGTCTAGTATTCAGCAGATAGATGACCCTTAAGCGTGTGACCCTATAGGTTCGGTGAAGTATAGACATGACCCGGAACCCCTTCCGATCAATGATCAACATCGGAGCCGTGGACACCCATATTGACCCTATACCCACACAAATAAATATTGAGTGAACCTCCGATTGCGATGAGCTATTCCTTTTGCTTCGCGATATGTCACAAACACCCGAGGTGAGATTTATTGCACTCGTGTGGATCAACAATTTGTCCACCATGCAAGTTACCTCGTTACCGGTTTTGTTCTCTTTTCTCGTTTCCGTGTTCCGGCATCCCAGTGATCAAATCACAATGTGTCTGGCCAGACGATGATGGATACCGTTACACCGAGAGGGCCCGAGTATATCTCTCCATCGTCGGAGGAGCAAATCCCAATATTGAGCTATCTTGTTACTTGCCATACTTTTCCGTGAACCCGTAAGCTGCCGTAATAGCCACCCAGTTACGGATGACGTTTAACAAACCCCAAAGTTCACGAAGCAAGTATGAAGGAACTCGATACTCTCATGGTCTAAGGAATTATGCAAACATTAACTTCTCTGTGTTATTAACCATTAACTTGTGACGAACGTATCTCATAGCATAACATCAAAATGGGTCGATTCAACACAAATGTTCTACCAACATCGTGCCCTCATAATTGCCAGCATAGACATGCCCATGATCAGGAAAACATGATCATCATGCAATACATGAGCCAGTCTTAGAGGCAAGACTAGGAATACATTTTACCGTTTAGTATACCACACGTGCACATGAGTTTTCCTCCGAGCCTCGTGGATATTGCAGACTCGAGAATCATTGCAGTTATAGCATGGAAGCTAAACATTCATTACAAACTTTGGAGATACAAAATAACTGATATTACTGCCTCTAGGGCATATCTCCTACAGTCTACCCATGTATTTTTGAACTCAGATTCTTTAGGGATTTCCCAAAAGGCTCTCATGGAATGGCGCAAGGCTACACTTCTGGTGCATGCGATAGCAACATGGCGCTCGTCTTCCTCATCCCTTCCGCATATGTCACATACACCATCGTCCGCAATTGTCCTTCTGAAGGCATTGTGTTTGGTGGCCAGAGAGTTTGTGGCCACTCTCCAATCGAATATCTTCACCTTCTCCGGGATCTTAGCTTTCCAGATGGCATCCCATATGCTGCGGTCACCCGGATCTCTTGAGGAACTCGTAGCTTTTTCTATACATTTTCCATTAAGCGACTCTGCAAGTTTGTAAGCACTCCTGATCGTGAATGGGCCTGTTTTTCCATAGTGCCAAGCGATACAGTCCTCAACTCCCCCTCGGGATTTTTAATTTGCATATCTCATTCGCATCAAAGGAGTGGAAAATTTGCTTCACTAGATCAACCTTCCACTCTTTTGTCTGGGGATCGATCAACTGGTTAACCCAGTTGAGCCTGGACCTCTTTATAAATGATGCCACCTTCAGCCCCTCTTTCCTTGGGATCCATTGATCTCTCGTGATTTGAATGTTTCTTCCATCCCCGATTCGCCAAATGAGGCCCTTTTTCAAGAGTTCCAGGCCAAACTCAACTCCCCTCCACGTGGGTGATGCATCCGACAAGAAGACGGTGTCAAGAAGATTACCATTGGGATAATATTTGGATTTTAGCACTCTAGCACACACTCTCTGGCTTGTGAAGCAACCTCCATCCTTGTCTGGCAAGGAGGGCCTGATTAAACAGATACATATCCCGGAAGCCGATGATACGTCCATTTTGCACCATGCTTTTATACCAATATTTATTGCATTATGGGCTGTTATTACACATTATACCTCAATACTTATGGCTATTCTCTCTTATTTTACAAGGTTTACCATGATGAGGGGAATGCCGGTAGCTGGAATTCTGGCTGGAAAAGGAGCAAACATTGGAAACCTATTCTGCACAGCTCCAAAAGTCCTGAAACTCCACGAAATAACCTTTTGGAATTAATAAGAATTTCTGAGCGAAAGAAATATGCCAGGGGGCCCACACCCTTTCCAGGAGACAGGGGGCGCGCCCCCCTATAGGGCGCGCCCCTATCTCCTGGGCCCCCTGGTGGGCCTCCGGCGTCCATCTTCTGCTATATCATCTATTTTACCCTGGAAAAAATCGTGGGCAAGCTTACGGGACAAAACTCCGCCGCCACGAGGCGGAACCTTGGCGGAATCAATCTAGGGCTCCGGCGGAGCGGTTCTGCCGGGGACACTTCGCTCCGGGAGGGGGAAATCATCACCAACGTCATCACCAACGATCCTCTCATCGGGAGGGGGTCAATCTTCATCAACATCTTCACCAGCACCATCTCCTCTCAAAACCCTAGTTCATCTCTTGTATCCAATCTTGTATCAAAACCACAAATTGGTACCTGTGGGTTGCTAGTAGTGTTGATTACTCCTTGTAGTTGATGCTAATTGGTTTACTTTGGTGGAATATCATATGTTCAGATCCTTTATGTATATTATTACTCCTCTGATTATGAACATGAATATGCTTTGTGAGTAGTTACGTTTGTTCCTGAGGACATGGGTGAAGTCTTGCTATTAGTAGTCATGTGAATTTGGTATTCGTTCGATATTTTGATGAGATGTATGATGTCTTTTCCTCTAGGGGTGTTATGTGAACGTTGACTACATGACACTTCACCATTATTTGGGCCTAGAGGAAGGCATGGGGAAGTAATAAGTAGATGATGGGTTGCTAGAGTGACAGAAGCTTAAACCCTAGTTTATGCTTTGCTTCGTTAGGGGCTGATATGGATCCATATGTTTAATGCCGTGGTTAGGTTTACCTTAATACTTCTTTTGTAGGTGCGGATGCTTGCAATAGGGGTTAATCATAAGTGGGATGCTTGTCCAAGTTAGGGCAGTACCCAAGTACCGGTCCACCTACATATCAAATTATCAAAGTACCGAACGCGAATCATATGAACGTGATGAAAACTAGCTTCACGATAATTCCCATGTGTCCTCGGGAGCTCCTTTCTCATTAGTAGAAATTGTCCAGGCTTATCCTTTGCTACATAAAGGATTGGGCCACCTTGCTGCACTTTATTTACTTTATTTACTTGTTACTCGTTGCTTTTTATCTTATCACAAAACTATCTATCACCTACAATTTCAGTGCTTGCAGAGAAAACCTTACTGAAAACCGCTTATCATTTTCTTCTGCTCCTAGTTGGGTTCGACACTCTTACTTATCGAAAGGACTACGATTGATCCCCTACACTTGTGGGTCATCAAGACTCTTTTCTGGCACCGTTGCCGAGGAGTGTAGCGCTTTTGGTGAGTGGAACTTGGTAAGGAAACATTTATATAGTGTGCTGAAATTTTCTGTTACTTGTCACTATGGAAACTAATCCTCTGAGGGGCTTTTTTGGGGTATCTTCACCCCAACCAGAAGAGCAAAGAGTTGCTCCTCAACCTACTGAACTTTATGAAAATATTTACTTTGAGATTCCTTCGGGTATGATAGAAAAACTGCTAGCTAATCCATTTACAGGAGACGGAATATTGCATCCCAATTTACACCTTATCTTTGTGGATGAAGTTTGTGGATTATTTAAGCTTGCGGGTATTCCCGATGATGTTGTCAAAAGGAAGGTCTTCCCTTTATCTTTGAAGGGAGACACATTGACATGGTATAGGCTATGTGATGATACGGGATCTTGGAATTATAAGCGATGGAAGTTGGAATTTCACGAGAAGTTCTATCCTATGCATCTTGTTCATCGTGATCGTAATTACATATATAATTTCTGGGCTCGCGAAGGAGAAAGCATCGCTCAAGCATGGGGGAGGCTTAAGTCAGTGTTATATTCATGCCCCAATCATGAGCTCTCTCGAGAAATGATTATTCAGAATTTTTATGCTCGGCTTTCTCTTGATAATCGCAACCTGCTCAATACTTCCTGTGCTGGTTCTTATATGCTGAAGACTATTGATTTCAAATGGGACTTATTGGAAAGAATTAAACGCAACTCTGAAGATTGGGGTTCCGACGATGGTAAGGAGTCAGGTATGACACCTAAGTTTGATTGTGTTAAATCTTTTATGGATACCGATGCTTTTCGTGGATTTAGCGCTAAGTATGGACTTGACTTTGAGATAGTAGCTACTTTATGTGAATCTTTTGCTACTCACGTCGATCTCCCTAAGGAGAAGTGGTTTAAATATAATCCTCCTGTTGAAGTTAAAGTAGTTGCACCTATTACAGTCGAAGAAAAGACTACTACCTATAGTGATCCTATTGTTCCTACTGCTTATGTTGAAAAACCTCCTTTTCCTGTTAGGATAATGGATCATGCTAAGGCTTCGACTGTTGTTCGTAAGAGTAATACTAGGACTTATACACCTCCTGAGCAAATTAATGTTGAACCTAGTATTGCTATGGTTAAAGATCTCTTGGATGAGTATTTAGATGGGCATGTTATTTCTTTCTGTGGTGAGACTGCCAATATTGCTAGACCTGATACTAAGACACGTAGACCTGTCATAGGCATGCCTATTATTTCTGTTAAAATAGGAGATCATTGTTATCATGGCTTATGTGATATGGGTGCTACTGCTAGTGCGATACCTTATGATCTATATAAAGAAATTATGCATGACATTGCACCCATTGAATTAGAAGACATTGATGTTACTATCAAGCTTGCTAATAGGGATACCATTAAACCCTTTGGGATTGTTAGAGATGTTGAAGTTTTGTGTGGGAAGGTTAAATACCCTACTGATTTTCTTGTTCTTGGTTCCCCACAAGATGATTTTTGTCCCATTATTTTTGGTAGACCCTTCTTGAATACGGCTAGTGCTAAGATTAATTGTGAAAAGAATATTGTCACTGTTGGCATAGATGGTATGTCTCATGAGTTTAACTTTGCTAAGTTTAGTAGGCAACCTCATGATAGGGAACCACCTAGCAAGGATGAAATTATTGGTCTTGCTTCCATTGCTGTTCCTCCAACTGATCCGTTAGAACAATATTTGCTAGACCATGAAAACGATATGTTTATGAAGGAAAGGGAAGAAATATAGATGAAGTGTTCCTTAAACATGAACCTGTGCTGAAACATAACATTCCCGTTGAAATTCTTGGGGATCCCCCTCCACCCAAGGGTGATCCCGTGTTTGAACTCAAACCATTACCTGATAATCTTAAGTATGCTTATCTTGATGAAAAAGAAATATATCCTATTATTATTAGTGCTAACCTTTCAGAGAAAGAAGAAGAAAGATTATTGAAAACTCTGAAGAAGCACCGAGCTGCTATTGGATATACTCTGGATGATCTTAAGGGCGTTAGTCCCATGTTATGTCAACACAAAATTACATTGGAGGACGATGCCAAACCAGTTAGAGATCCTCAAAGACGATTAAATCCCAAGATGAAGGAAGTGGTAAGAAAGGAGATACTAAAGCTCCTTGAGGCAGGTATTATTTATCCTGTTGCTGATAGTGAATGGGTAAGCCCTGTCCATTGTGTTCCTAAAAAGGGAGGTATTACCGTTGTTCCTAATGATAAAGATGAATTGACCCCGCAAAGAATCATTACAGGTTGTAGGATGGTAATTGATTTTCGTAAGTTAAATAAAGCTACTAAGAAAGGTCATTACCCCTTACCTTTTATTGATCAAATGCTAGAAAGATTATCCAAACACACACATTTCTACTTTCTAGATGGTTATTCTGGTTTCTCTCAGATACCTGTGTCAGCGAAGGATCAATCTAAAACTACCTTTACTTGCCCTTTTGGTACTTTTGCTTATAGACGTATGCCTTTTGGTTTATGTAATGCACCTGCTACCTTTCAAAGATGCATGATGGCTATATTCTCTGATTTTTGTGAAAAGATTTGTGAGGTATTCATGGATGAATTTTCCGTTTATGGATCCTCTTTGATGATTGTTTGAGCAACCTTGATCGAAGTTTTGCGAGATGCGAAGACACTAGTCTCGTCTGAATTGGGAAAAGTGTCACTTTATGGTTAATGAAGGCATTGTCTTGGGGCACAAGATCTCCGAGAGAGGTATTGAAGTTGATAAAGCCAAAGTTGATGCTATTGAAAGATGCCATGTCCCAAGGACATAAAAGGTATAAGAAGTTTCCTTGGTCATGCCGGTTTTATAGGAGGTTCATTAAGGACTTTTCTAAAATCTCTAGGCCTCTGACTAATTTATTGCAAAAATATATTCCTTTTGTCTTTGATGATGATTGTGTAGAAGCATTTGAAGTACTTAAGAAAGCTTTGATCACTGCACCTATTGATCAGCCACCTGATTGGAATTTACCTTTTGAAATTATGTGCGATGCTAGTGATTATGCTGTAGGTGCTGTTCTAGGACAAAGAGTCGATAAGAAATTGATTGTTATCCAGTATGCTAGTAAGACTCTTGATACTGCCCAGAGAAATTATGCCACTACTGAAAAAGAGTTCTTAGCAGTTGTGTTTGCATGTGATAAGTTTAGACCTTATATTGTTGATTCCAAAATTACTATTCACACTGATCATGCTGCTATTAAATATCTTATGGAAAAGAAAGATGCGAGGCCTAGGCTCATTAGATGGGTTCTCCTGCTCCAAGAATTTGACTTGCATATTATTGATAGAAAGGGAGCTGAGAACCCCATTGCAGATAACTTGTCTAGGTTATAGAATGTTCTTGATGACCCACTGCCTATTAATGATAACTTTCCTGATGAACAATTAGCGGTCGTCAATGCTTCTTGTACTGCTCCTTGGTATGCTGATTATGCTAATTACATTGTTGCTAAATTTATACCGCCTAGTTTCACATACCAGCAAAAGAAAAAGTTCTTTTATGATTTAAGACATTACTTCTGGGATGTTCCACACCTTTATAAAGAAGGATTAGATGGCGTTAGACGTTGTGTGCCTGAGCATGAACAGGAACAGATTCTACGCAAGTGTCACTCTGAATCTTATGGAGGACACCACGCGGGAGATAGAACTGCACACAAGGTACTACAATCTGGTTTTTATTGGCCTACTCTCTTCAAAGATGCTCGTAAGTTTGTCTTATCTTGTGATGAATGCCAAAGAATAGGTAACATTAGTAGACGTCAAGAAATGCCTATGAATTTTTCTCTTGTTATTGAACCGTTTGATGTTTGGGGCTTTGATTATATGGGACCTTTTCCTGCCTCTAATGGTTATACACATATTTTAGTTGTTGTTGATTACTTTACTAAGTGGGTAGAAGCTATTCCTACTAGTAGTGCTGATCATAACACTTCTATTAAAATGCTTAAAGAAGTTATTTTTCCGAGGTTTGGAGTCCCTAGATATCTTATGACTGATGGTGGTTCACATTTTATTCATGGTGCTTTCCGTAAGATGCTTGCTAAGTATGATGTCAATCATGGAATCGCATCTCCTTATCATCCGCAGTCTAGTGGTCAAGTAGAGTTGAGCAATAGAGAGCTCAAATTAATTTTGCAAAAGACTGAGAACATATCTAGAAAGAATTGGTCCAAAAAACTTGATGATGCATTATGGGCCTATAGAACTGCATACAAAAATCCTATGGGTATGTCTCCATATAAGATGGTTTATGGAAAAGCGTGTCATTTACCTCTTGAACTTGAACATAAGGCATATTGGGCTATCAAAGAGCTCAATTATGACTTCAAACTTGCCGGTGAGAAGAGGTTGTTTGATATTAGCTCACTTGATGAATGGAGAACCCAAGCCTATGAGAATGCCAAGCTTTTCAAAGAAAAGGGTCAAACGCTAGCATGATAAGAGGATACAAAAGCGTGAGTTTAACGTAGGAGATTATGTGTTATTATTCAACTCTCGTTTAAGATTTTTTGCAGGAAGACTTCTCTCAAAATGGGAAGTTCCTTACGTTATCGAGGAGGTCTATCATTCTGGTGCCATAAAAATCAACAACTTCGAAGGCACAAATCCGAGGGTGGTAAACAGTCAAAGAATTAAACATTATATTTCAGGTAATCCTATTAATGTTGAAACTAATACTATTGAAACCGTAACTCTTGAGGAATACATAAGAGACACTTTCCAGAACGTTCCAGACTCCGAAAAGGTATAGGTATGTGGTATGGTAAGTAAACCGACTCCAAAACAACTCCAATGGCAATTTTTATCAGTTTTGGAATATTTAAGAATTTTGGGAAGAAAGAAGTAGTCCGAAAGGGACACGAGGCCCCTAGGAGAGAGGAGGGCGCCCCCCCACTATAGGGCGCGCCCCTGTCTCATGGGCACCTCGTGTGCCTCCCGGACTCCGTTTTCTTGCATATTACGTATTTTGGTCGGTAAAGATTCATTATATATACTCCCGAAGGTTTTGACCACCGTATCACGCAAATATCCTCTGTTTTCGTTTCGAGCTGTTCCTGTTGCAGATTAAAGCAAGATGTCTTCTCATGAGTCAGTTGGGGAGAGTCGGGTGTCTCACCCAACGCCAGGTCCTGGAGTAAATAGCGATGCCTATCGCTTTGGACCATCAACGGAGGATGAGATGGAGGTTGATTTGAAAAGAATAGATGCCATGGAGGAGGATCAAGAAGTTACCTCTCGTCTCTGAGCAGAATTCACTATGGGGGAACTACCTAGCCTGGCTGTCCCTACTTCGGTCACCCCTTCCAACTCTAGATTTCTTTCTTATGAAAATATGAAAAAGATTTTCACTTGTTCTCCAGAAGCTATGCAGCATCCTTGGTTAAAAGGAGCTTTGGCCGTTACGGGCAAGCTCCGTAAAGAAAATATGGACCTCAAACAACAAGTCAATAAGCTCGAGGAGGAGAACCATATCCTGAAGGGCATCATCGCCAAGAAGATCATAACACCAACTGTGAAGAAGGAGAAATAATCACATGGGTATGGGCACTCCCCTTGGCAACTGCCAAGCTTGGGGGAGGTGCCCCGGTATCGTATCACCATCACACTCCTATCTTTACCGTTTTATTTAGTTCGATCCCTTTATTAGTATCTTGATCTAGTAGATTCAAGTTTTGATATCAAGTAGTTTTGAGTTTTGCTTTGTGATCTCTTTATGTAACCGAGTCCGTGAGCTATCTATAATAAAGATTAGTGTTGAGTCAAGGGCTTTGCTTTGTTGCCATGATCTTGAGAAAGTAGAAAGACTAAAATAGTTCATATTAATCTTATGGATAGTGATAACTTCACACATAGAAAGTATGAGGCATGAAAATTGTTGAGAGTTGATAAACTTAGCCTTGGTCATCGTTGCAATTAATAGGAAGTGATAAGGAAAGATGGGTTCACATATAAATATATTATCTTGGACACCTTTTATAATTGGGGGCACTAATTAAAGTATGACATGCTAAAAGAGTTGACGTTGGACAAGGAAGACACGTAATGGTTTATGTTTTCCGACATCTCAGTTAAAGTATATTGTCATTGACCTTCCAAACATGTTGAGCTTACCTTTCCCCCTCATGCTAGCCAAATTCCTTGCACCAAGTAGAGATACTACTTGTGCTTACAAATATCCTTAAACCCAGTTTTGCCATGAGAGTCCACCATACCTACCTATGGATTGAGTAAGATCCTTCAAGTAAGTTGTCATGTTGCAAGCAATAAAAATTGCTACCTAAATATATATGACTTATTAGTGCAGATAAAATAAGCTTTGTACGAACTTGTTGTGGAAGTAATAAAAGCGACGGACTACATAATAAAGGTCCACATACAAGGGGCAATATAACGTGACGTTCTTTTGCATTAAGATTTTGTGCATCAACCCTAAACGCACATGACAACCTCTGCTTCCCTCTGCGAAGGGCCTATCTTTTACTTTATGTTTTTACTTTATGCTTGAGTCAAGGTGCTCCTCACCTTTCCCTTTTTCATTTTATCCTTTGGCAAGCTCCTCGTGTTTGAAAGATCCTGAAACTCCACGAAACAACCTTTTGGAATTAATAAGAATTTCTGAGTGAAAGAAATATGCCAGGGGGCCCACACCCTGTTCAGGAGACAGGGGGGCGCCCCCCTATAGGGCGCGCCCCCTATCTCCTGGCCCCCCTTGTGGGCCTCCAGCGTCCATCTTCTGCTATATCATCTCTTTCACCATGGAAAAAATCATGGGCAAGCTTACGGGACGAAACTCCGCCGCCACGAGGCGGAACCTTGGCGGAATCAATCTAGGGCTCCGGCAGAGCTGTTCTGCAGGGGACACTTCCCTTCGGGAGGGGGAAATCATCACCAACCTCATCATCAATGATCCTCTCATCGGGAGGGGCTCAATCTTCATCAACATCTTCACCAGCACCATCTCCTCTCAAAACCCTAGTTCATCTCTTGTATCCAATCTTGTATCAAAACCACAAATTGGTACCTGTGGGTTGCTAGTAGTGTTGATTACTCCTTGTAGTTGATGCTAATTGGTTTACTTTGGTGGAATATCATATGTTCAGATCCTTTATGCATATTATTACTCCTCTGATTATGAACATGAATATGCTTTGTGAGTAGTTACGTTTGTTCCTGAGGACATGGGTGAAGTCTTGCTATTAGTAGTCATGTGAATTTGGTATTCGTTCGATATTTTGATGAGATGTATGATGTCTTTTCCTCTAGTGGTGTTATGTGAACGTTGACTACATGACACTTCACCATTATTTGGGCCTAGAGGAAGGCATGGGGAAGTAATAAGTAGATGATGGGTTGCTAGAGTGACAGAAGCTTAAACCCTAGTTTATGCGTTGCTTTGTTAGGGGCTGATATGGATCCATATGTTTAATGCTGTGGTTAGGTTTACCTTAATACTTCTTTTGTAGTTGCGGATGCTTGCAATAGGGGTTAATCATAAGTGGGATGCTTGTCCAAGTTAGGGCAGTACCCAAGTACCGGTCCACCTACATATCAAATTATCAAAGTACCGAACGTGAATCATATGAACGTGATGAAAACTAGCTTGATGATAATTTCCATGTGTCCTCGGGAGCTCCTTTCTCATTATTATAAATTGTCCAGGCTTATCCTTTGCTACATAAAGGATTGGGCCACCTTGCTGCACTTTATTTACTTTATTTACTTGTTACTCGTTGCTTTTTATCTTATCACAAAACTATCTATCACCTACAATTTCAGTGCTTGCAGAGAAAACCTTACTGAAAACCGCTTATCATTTCCTTCTGCTCCTCGTTGGGATTGACACTCTTACTTATTGAAAGGACTACGATTGATCCCCTAGACTTGTGGATCATCAGCCGACCCCCTGTCAGTGTCAAAAACGGCGTATCTCGGGTAGGGGGTCCCGAACTGTGCGTCTAGGCGGATGGTAACAGGAGACAAGGGACACGATGTTTTTACCCAGGTTCGGGCCCTCTCGATGGAGGTAAAACCCTACTCCTGCTTGATTGATATTGATGATATAGGTAGTACAAGAGTGGATCTACCACGAGATCAAGGAGGCTAAACCCTAGAAGCTAGCCTATGGTATGATTGTTGTATTGGTTGTGTGTCCTACGGACTAAAACCCTGTGGTTTATATAGACACCGGAGAGGACTAGGGTTACACAGAGTCGGTTACAATGGTAGGAGATCTACATATCCGTATCGCCAAGCTTGCCTTCCACGCCAAGGAAAGTCCCATCCGGACACGGGACGAAGTCTTCAATCTTGTATCTTCATAGTCTTGGAGTCCGCCGATGATGATAGTCCGCTATCCGGACACCCCTAGTCCAGACTCCTCAAGAGCCCCGAACCAGGCTTCAATGACGACGAGTCCCGGCGCATATTTTTCGGCATTGCAAGGCGGGTTCCTCCTCCGAATAACTCATAGAAGATTGTGAACACCAGGATAGTGTCCGCTCTGCAAAATAAATTCCACATTCCACCGTAGAGAGAATAATATGTACACAAGTTCAATCTGGCGACGTATTTTGTGGCATGACGTCATACCACTACCAAGCCTTTACTTGAATCGTTTTTATTATACCACCTCGGTAGCGTTTAGCGGCGGTTTCTTGGCACGCCTTGTCGAAGCAGAGATCGTGTTCCCTTATTCGGATTCCCATCAATACGGACGTGGGTAACCCAACCGCGCCATTAATTGTGGCGCTTGGGAGATAAGCGAGTTTTACCAGGCCGGTGGGGACACATAGTCTTCGTCCGCCCATATATATAAGCGGATAAGGATCCACCTTTTCACCTACGCCTTCTTCCTCCTTTGCTTATCCATCTCCGCGCACCCGAGCTCCAGCGCTCGAGTTCGCACACCTCGCCTCAACCTTCTCCAGCCATGTCCGGAGCGGGAGGCAAGTGGTTGGCCTCCTCCATTATGGAGGGGCACAGCGAAAAGCTGCGCGGCGCCGGATACCTTTCCGGCGACATCGTGCACCGGCTGCCCGACAAGGGGCAGCTCGTCCCCACCCCCAGGCCCCATGAGAGGGTCGTATTCCTTCCCCACTTCCTCAGCGGACTGGGCTTCCCACTTCATCCCTTCGTCCGGGGGCTCATGTACTACTATGGCCTGGACTTCCATGACCTGGCGCCAAACTTCATCCTCAACATCTCAGCGTTTATCGTCATGTGCGAGGCCTTCCTGTGTATCCAGCCCCACTTCGGCTTGTGGCTCAAGACCTTCAATGTCAAGCCGAAGGTAGTGAAGGGCGTCCAAGCGGAGTGCGGAGTTGCCATGGTGGGCAAAATGCCCAACGTCACCTGGCTCGAGGGGGCTTTCGTGGAGTCCATCAAGGGATGGCAATCGGGGTGGTTCTACATCACCGAGCCGCGTGACCCTAAATGGGCAGCGGCCCCCGAGTTCAGATCTGGTATCCCCATGCAGCTCACCTCCTAGAAAGAGAAGGGCTTGCTATGGGGTAGTTCGGAGGAGCTGGTAGGACTCCAGTCCTGTCTCCAGACCTTGGTGAACAAGAAGCTTAGGCTTGTCAATGTGATCCAGGTCATGCTCGTCCGCCGGATTCTCCCCTGCCAACAGCGGGCCTTCAATTTGTGGGAGTTCGATCCGGCACAACACCGGACTCTGAGCGGGCTCTTTGACATGACGTACGAAGCCGTCTGGAGGGTGATATTCAAGGGCGGAGAAGCCCCCGCGTCCGCAACTGAAGATCGCGGATTCAGCACCAAGCTCCCGGCCGGTGAGGTAAGCTTTGTTATCCTTTACGGGACACTTATTTTCTTTCATAGTTTGACTCTATGTGGGATCTAAAACTCACTATGCCTTTAACAGGACTGGCAGAGGACGTCCGGACAGGTAGACTGTCCGGCTCCCCTTCCCGAAGACCCAGCGGACGCCCGCTTGACAGGGCTGCTGGTTCCGGCCCTTTACGTGGTGCCGGAGAAGAAGGCCAAGAAGAAGGCCACGGGAACCCGAAGGAGTTCCCGGCGCCAGGTGATATCGGACTCATCGTCCGATGGCTCCGAGGCGGGCTCCTCCCTAGAAGACGAGGAGGAGAAAGAAGACTCTCCCCAAGAGGGGGGAGAGAGGAAGAGGAAGGCTTCCCCAACGGGGGAGGCCGAAGGGTCCAAGAAGGGGAGGACCCTTCCTCCAGACGGCTCTGCCAACGCCGACAGCGGCGACGAGGAGTGGCCCTCAAGGGCCAAGCCTCTGGCGAGATTGTAAGTATTCGGATTCCTGAGTGATTTTGTGGGGACCCCGACTCATAAGTCATGATCACCGAATGCACGTGTATAGTGATCCCAGAGATCAATGCTCACTAAACACACAGAAGCTGAATAACAAGAGTATTACATCCATACATACCGTTTTACACAAGTAGGACCATTATGGTCAAGTCTTGAGTATATCATCGCAGCGGAAATCTTCGTCGATAACTTGGACCCATGCCATCTGCCTTAACCCTACAGGCATTCTGACTGGGAAGCGTCCTAGCTCGCATGTTCGTCACCGAAGTGCTCTTCATCACCTCCTGTTCTTTCATGCCTGGCCAATAAAATAACCAGTGGCAAGCCAATGAGTACTTTGAATGTACTCGCAAGCAACCCATGTTTTGGTTCAAGATACAACAATGCATGATATAGGTAAATTTTTGCAGAAAGCTAGTTTTTCTCATGCAGGTATGATCAACATTTATCAAGGGCATGAATGTGTCTGCAACAAGTATCAGGAGGTTTCAGACATCATCATCAAGAAAGAGTTATAAACAACTTATGCTCAAGCTCATCGTGACTTCCTCACGAGTCGCATCATCAATATCAGCAAACTGTGTTGTTTTTCAAAAACATATGGACGTAGCCCAAGAGCGGTTACCCAACTGTCCTTGACCGTGGACACGGCTATTCGAATAGTTTTACACTCTTCAGAGGTTGCACACTGTACCCACAAGATCCGGGGAACTTCCATGTCATCCACGACCCGCGATACCTCAAGTACCCGGGGTAAGCACCCGATCACTACCTTTCCCTAGACGACACTAACATGGAGTCCACTCGATTGGTAGTAACCCCCATGCCCAACATTATCACATAACATTTTCGTGGAGCCACGCTCCATAATCATCTCACATCACAAGCACGGGGTACCAACGGTGTGTCCAGTGCCCCATAAAAATGTTCTTGGTCGCCCTACCTGGCACGACCCCGTCCCGAGAGAGAGCACCAACTCTCCCCCGGCACTAGTAATGCGGGCTCCAAGCTAGTATCGGTCTAGGTACTCAATAATGCCCTTTCCCATATAAGGGTAGAGTGGTTGCGCATGTAAGGTTGGAATAACGATCGCAACTTAAACCAATCAGTTTTGAAAACAACACACACATTTGCCTCGGTACACCACTTCGTCATCAAGTGGTTACCCATCTCATCATCTCCCTTGGGCATAAGTGGCACCCGACGGGGTTTTCGAAAAGTCCTTTGAAAATACTTTGTCTCCATCACCATGCATATTCCCGTCCCTTTTTGCGTAGCACTACTTTAGCATCCTATCTACTCCCACCGGCATAACCCTCATAAGAAGGTAGGGCATGCACAATGCAAGTATCAACGAGGAAGTACGGTGGCAACCCATCAAAGTGGATACCACCTCATCATGATTCCGTTGCAACAACAATATGGTGCTATATGACATGCATAAAAAGGGTTTCATAGACATGGTCAAAGGGCTGCTTGCCTAGTTCATCAGAGTCTTCAAGTCTTCTGGTCCTTCTCCAAGTACTCCGTCTACTTCGTCAACTAATGTCGGAAACAATCATAATAAGCAACACAACAAGGCAAAAATAAAAGTGCTCTAAAAATATTAAGTTGACTTTTATTGGACACCTCTGGTCATATGAGGAATGGCCAAAGTGATCTCATTGGAAGTGGATCAATGGATATTTCTAAACATTTTGATATGATGGAATCAAGGGGTTTATGGATCAGCAAGTTGTCTACATAATGCCTTTTTATAAAAATGAGTAAAAGTACCCATTAAATCAGGCATGCTTTTAGAAACATTTCGAAATTGGTTTCACTGGATTTGGAGTTGAAATGAATACAATATGGATTTTTTTGAAGTGGACTTATGTGGATAAATGACCTTTTAAAAAGGTTCAGTGCAAACCAGGGACAACAAAAATGTCCATTGTGGCCTACTAAATAGAGCTTGATTTACGGAGTCTCTGGAAATTTGAATCATCAAATTTGGAGTTCATTTGATTCATTTATGGATTTTTGAAGTTGACTGGAAAAAGAATAAGGAAAAAGGCTATACCACTTATTCTGCGCGCTGGGCGAGGGATAGCTGACGGGCCGGCCCAGTGGCTCAGCTGCACGCGGGAAGGGCCACGTCGAAGGCGTACTCGCGGGAATACGCCTTCCCCGAGCGAAGGCATCAGCGAGCAGAGCCCGTGTCCACTTAACTCATGGGCCCGCCCCACTGTGCCGCTGACGAGCGGGGCCCACCTGTCGGGTTCATCCCCAACCTCCCGCTCGAACAGAGCAGAGGCAAGGGGCGGCGTCAGCGGTGATTTGCCGGCGCCACAGGGCATCTTCGGCGATGCTCTGCCCACCGGCGGACTCAGCGGGACAAGGCGCACCTGTCCATGTGCTGCACGCACGCGCCGATGCTCGGAGTTGAGTAGGGCTTCGAGTTCAGCGGATGGCGGCGACGGGCTTGGTGGTGGCGCCCGCTTTGGCTGCGGAGGAGGGGTCCTAGGGTGTTGTGGAGGTTAGTGGAGGCTTGGGGGTGCCACAGACCGGTTCAGAGGAGGAAGGGAGGCCGGGGCGGCTCGAATTTTGAGCGGGGGTCCGAGGCGGCAATGGCGGCAGAGGAGGAGGGAGAAGGCACAGGAGGAGGAGTGGGCTGGTCCAGGGGTGCAAGGGAGGGAGAGAGAGCCAAAGGAGTGGAGAAGAGGCTCGGGGGTGACCTTAAATAGCCGACCTGTGGCTCACCGTGGACGCAGCGCACGGGTGGCCGCGGCAACAGCTCGGGAGGCCAGGAGAGAGGGCGAGGGGCTGTCTACGGCGTCCGTGGGAGTTGAGTGGGGCGCTAGGAAGAGAGAGGAGGAGCGGGGCAAGGCTCTGGTGCTCGCGCGTGTGAGGTCGAGCATTGGCCGAGCCGGGCGGTTCTGGGCACGCGTGGCATGGGCAAGACAGAGGGGGGAAGGAGGGGGCCAGCGCGGTGGCGTGTTCTGGATGTCGAGGCACCTCGACTGGCGCGAGGGGGAGGCCCGAGGCGGTCGGGGGACGCGGCGGCAACGGTCGAACGCCCTACTAGGCGCTCCAGAGCATGCAAATGGCCGGCATCCGCGGCTTTTCCGCGCGTCCTCACGCGCCCACTTGTGTCTAGTGGCTGCAGGGGGGATAAACAAGGGTGAAAGAAGCTTTGGATGCTCTGGAACCTGCCAGGAGTGAGAGAAAGATGAGAAGGGGAGGGGAAAGTGGCTGTCCAGAGAAGAAAAATGGGTCTCTTCCCCCCTCCATCATTGCCTCTCGGGCAGGGAAGCACAACAGAGGTAGAGGGGGACTAGGAGGGGTGATGGTAAAAAGTTGAGTCCATGGAGATTAGTGGAAGAGGCCAAAAATGAGATTTTGGTAAAGTGGCAGAAGGTGTTTGATGCTGTTTTGGGCAACAAGATGAGTCCCATTTGTCATGAGACTCCACACGATGAAATGGCACATATAATTAGGGTCTTCCACCAATCTTGAGTTCATTTGGGCAAAGTTTCCAATGCAACTTTTGTGAACCCTAGAAATTAGCAGAAATGAACTTGAGCAGATCTAGTTGAGTAAATCACTTCTCCTTGATGCACCACTTGGTGTGGTGGCCTCATTTGGTCATGTTATCATGCTCACAAAAGTTGGGGTGAAGGACAGAAAGTTGGTAATGCAAAGTTGTTCAAATTTGGTTCTGGACAGGAAGGGTTTTGGGGCACTTTGATCAAGTTAACTTGTTCTCCAACTTGTGCCATTTGGTATAGATGAATAATTAGAACATTTGAGCATGTTCACAAGGTTTGGGAACATTTGGAAATATTTGGCAATGTAAAGTTGCTCAAACTTCAAAATGGACAGAAATGGTTTTGAGGGGATTTCATGGAGTTATACTATTCTCCATGACATGATACTTGGCAAGATCATCAAACATGTCATATGTGACATGCTAGAATTTTCTTGGAATTTTTGGAGAATATTTCCTTTGTAAATATTTCAAAAGCTTGAAATATCCAGAAAGGGTTTTTGAGGGATTTGACCAATATTTTGAACATGACCATGTGTTGAAACTCTTATATATGGACAATATATGTCCACTGAGTTTCCCTAGGTTTTTGTCAAATATTTTTAAAATAATAAAATAATTTTTCCCTATTAAAGACCATTTCTGGCCTTAAGAAAAAGCTTTTAAATAAAATACGAAAGTAACTTTTAAAATTATATTTTTGTGGTTTCTGGGTATCCTATATCTAATAGGAGTCAAATATATTTTTGGAAAGATTTTTACCGCCTTTAATTAAGTACTTGCAGTGCAAACCTCAATTCTGGGGTTTTTGAGAAACTAATTTTCGAAAATACCATTTGGCCAAATTACTTTTGTAGGAAATTATTTTTATGTCCTATTCACATGGCATGATCATTGGTTCAAGATTTTGTAGCAAGAGGATGAAGTATAGGAGTTGGAGGATTTATTTGATTTTTAGAGCACTTGCAAACAGCAAACAAAAATCCAATCAAGCAAAGTCCAAAACACTCAAAAGTTTTTGTCAAAACACATTTTATCATGATTTATTAGCTTAAGTGTTGTGGCATGAAAATCAGGGTGTGACAGACCTACCCCCCTTACAAGAATCTCGTCCCCGAGATTCCCAAACTAGGCGTGGAAAGGAATATGAAAATTGGATCCGGGGTGGTCTTCAAGTCCTCATGTTGCTTCCTTCGTGTAGTGCTCCATTGAGCTTGAAGTACTTGATGGTGTGGCCGTGTATGATGCTCTTCTTGATCCAGTTGCTAATGGGTAGCTCATGTAGGTTAGCTCGGGCTAGGGTCGATGGCTCGGTGGTTAATGCCCTCGTAGAGATCGGGCAAGTTAGGAAGTTGGAAACACTTCCGGGGTTGTGATGCATGGAAAGCATTGTGCACATCAGGTAGCTCAGGTGGCAACTCCAGCTGGTAATTGTCTTCTCTTTGTCTCGTAGTGAACTCAGAGGGGGTTGTTACATCTTGGAGTGATCTCGAAGGGGCCGATGAATCTTGGTGTGGGCCTTCTTGTCATGGAAATGCCTGGTTCCTTAGATACACCTGGTCTTTGACGCGGATGTTTACTTCTTAATGATGGTGGTAGTTCTCCCTCCTTGGCATGGCGGTCTTCAAATGTTCCTGGACTAGCTGAACGACTCTTCTTCCGTCTTCGGGTGGACAAGTAGGTCACCAAATGATGATGACAACTATCTTGTCTAAGCACTCCATGAAGACTTTGTTCACGGGGTACATAAAGTGGGATGGGGCATCGATGGTGGTCACGGTTGAGTTTTGGCGAAGATCTTCTTGTCCTAGGTCCAAAGCCCATGGTCATGATCCAACCATGTTGTGGCTTGGTAGGGCTTAAGGGTTTCAAGGATTCTAGGGTGCGAGTGAACGTTTATCATCTTATACTTGAGCACAGTTTCTGAGATGCCAATTGTTCTATCTAGTCCTTTAAACAAATCACATCATATCATTGATAGTATCATTCTGTATAGGTCATGACTCTCGAGAGGAGGTCTAACAAAATCATATATGTCTACGATACCCAAAGTCATGTGTGTGGCTACCCCTAAAAATCCATGGGTAGAGCATACAAGCTTCCAAGCTGGAATAAAACAGGACAATCCAAGTGCTCATCCTATTCCTCCAAGGTCCATGCTAGTGCATCTCTATCCTAAGGAAACACGTCGTATGCCACTCCAAAATCTTGTTTCCTTTTCTATGAATCGACTCCAACAACCTGTTAACTTCCATTAATCACTACATAATCCATTAATTCTACAAATCCAATGCCTATGCTGGTGTTCCACATGATCTCCTAAAGTCCTTATAATCCCCAATACTTGAAAGGGCTGCCTTACTATAGTCAGTCCATCAATTCCCGTTATTGTGATCTAGTGATACTCCAAGGTCAAGCTCACAAAGATGCCTAAATAAACTCCGACAATTCGTTCAATCTCCTAGTTTATTGTCCACCGAGAAACATGGTATCACGATCAAGATTATCGATCTAATTCCAATTTAATCCGAACCATGTAGACTTACTCAGCATCTATACTCAACTAGGATCACCTATTTAAATCCAAATCTTGTGTCCAACGAGAATTTCTACGCTTTTCCCTCAAGTCATTATCGTAATATCAACTATCACCTATCAATATTACCTGCCTAAGACAAATCCAAATACTTCCAAGAATTCCAGCTGCGATCATAATTGTCCTATAAATCCAATTTACTCAGGGGTAATGAAAACTATGCTACTCTAAAATCATGATCTCACCAAGTTCATCTACCAACATGGTAGCCTTATAATCCACCAAAGAGTCTCGGATAATTCCCCAAAGTCATTGATATAAACTCATCAAGTCATTTGTCCTCTATTCCTATATCCTCAAATTGTTCCTCCCTATGGCATCGTCAGTTTTGGTGCTATCTTAGAATGATAATGTGCTCGTTCACTGTGTCCACTAGTTCCATAATGAACCCAATGATAAGCAAGGTTACGGAGGCTTAACCGGTTCTCTTGCAATTCCGTAGGTTAAGCTCAGGGTTAAGGTTTCAAGCTGGGGTATCTCGTGAAGTCTCGAAGGGTCTAGGAATGGGTTTCTAATCTTGAGGAGTAGACATAACGTTACTAGGTTGCACTTGGTCGAGGAGGCTGCAACAGAAGTCTCCAATGCTCGTTGGTTGTCGAAGTAGAATCCTCGGTGTACCTTGTCTTGCTAGCCTTCAGTTGAGGAGAGAGATGAGAGGGAAAAGTAGCATAGAGGAGGGGAATGCCTAAAGGGGGTTCTATAGTGCTAGTGCAAACAAATAGTTGTAAAGAGGGCCAAACAAAAGAAACAAGGTGAGGAAGGTGATATAGTCGCATACTTGTCGCCTAGGGCAAAAGTGCGACCTATATCAAAACACAAACAAATAAAAACAAGCAACACACAATCAAGGTTCTATTCGAACTATCATACGGACTTGACTGCGCATAGGGGGGTACACGACTCATCCTACCCTAGGGGTTCTCGGACTCAGTAGTCGTGCCTTGTGCCTCATGCGTCTCGAGTTTTCCTCGGTGTTGCTACATCTCTTGTAGTTGTTCGATGAAACAATCCGGTTGATCTCAAGATTCTTCAACAACTTCTACTTTGTTGAAGTGATGGGGTGAAGGTTGCTCCTCGTAACTGGCTTTGACTGGGTCTTCTATTGTCTTCTTAATCACGACGATCCCTTTTTGTCTTCTAAGCCGTCGATGGTACCAGGTAGGTAATCCTTTATGCAATGACATTATCAAGGCATAATAGAGGTCCATCATGTCGGTTACGTTGATGACAACATCGACACCAAGAGCGGGGGATGAGGAGAACCGTTTTCCTGCTCACTATGGTGAGGCGGACCAAATGGCTAGGTTCTCATCCGTCGGTGGTTGCCGATACAACAATGGTAGTGACATGGTTACTCTATTAGCGATGTATATCATGATCTTGCATATTCTAGACCCTGATCATCATAAGCTAAGGTTGCATCATCTTGGGGCAGTGTCAAGGGTGTCACCATCTCCTGGGTCTTTAGGTCCTCATTCCTCGAGGATGTATCTGCTGTTGGTATCGTCTTGTTGTGATGTCGCCAATCTTGTGTTCAGGAGATGTGGGTGAATGTCTGGCAAGGCATCTTCCTTCTAGATTATCCACGAGGATTACAAGGAATCCAATTGGTCGGGGGCATAAGGGTTCTAGCGACCAAAGGTTTTGAAGGGAAGAGATCAATAAGGAAAGTATACCTTAGTTTTTGAAAAACTGAGAAGGGAAGAGAAGTATAGATAGTTTTGAAAACTAGTAGTAGTTTTGGAAATATTTTACCCTAACTAACGACCATGCTAACTAAGGCTTCCTACAGTCAGGATGGCTCTGATACCAGCTCGGTGGGGACCACGACTCATAAGTCGTGATCACCGAATGCGATGTCAAGGATCCCGAGATCAATGCTCACTTGAACACACAGAAGCTGAATAACAAGTGTCTTACATCCATACATACTGTTTTACACAAGTAGGACCATTATGGTCAAGTCTTGAGTATATCATCGCAGCGGAAATCTTCGTCGATAACTTGGACCCATGCCATCTGCCTTAACCCTACAGGCATTCTGACTGGGAAGCGTCCTAGCTCGCATGTTCGTCACCGAAGTGCTCTTCATCACCTCCTATTCTTTCATGCTTGGCTAATAAAATAACCAGTGGCAAGCCAATGAGTACTTTGAATGTACTCGCAAGCAACCCATGTTTTGGTTCAAGAAACAACAATGCATGATATAGGTAAATTTTTGCAGAAAGCTAGTTTTTCTCATGCAGGTATGATCAACATTTATCAAGGGCATGAATGTGTCTGCAACAAGTATCAGGAGGTTTCAGACATCATCATCGAGAAAGAGTTATAAACAACTCATGCTCACGCTCATCGTGACTTCCTCACGAGTCGCATCATCAATATCAGCAAACTGTGTTGTTTTTCAGAAACATATGGACGTAGCCCAAGTGCGGTTACCCAACTGTCCTTGACCGTGGACACGGCTATTCGAATAGTTTTACACTCTGCAGAGGTTGCACACTGTACCCACAAGATCCGGGGAACTTCCGTGTCATCCACGACCCGCGATACCTCAAGTACCCGGGGTAAGCACCCGATCACTAACTTTCCCTAGACGACACTAACATGGAGTCCACTCGATTGGTAGTAACCCCTGTGCCCAACATTATCACATAAGATTTTCGTGGAGCCACGCTCCATAATCATCTCACATCACAAGCACGGGGTACCAACGGTGTGTCCGGTGCCCCATAAAAATGTTCTTGGTCGCCCTACCTGGCACGACCCCGTCCTGAGAGAGAGCACAAACTCTCCCCCGTCACTATTAATGCGGGCTCCAAGCTAGTATCGGTCTAGGTACTCAATAATGCCCTTTCCCATATAAGGGTAGAGTGGTTGCGCATGTAAGGTTGGAATAACGGTCGCAACTTAAACCAATCCGTTTTGAAAACAATACACACATTTGCGTCGGTACACCACTTCGTCATCAAGTGGTTACCCATCTCATCATCTCCCTCGGGCATAAGTGGCACCCGACGGGGTTTTCAAAAAGTCCTTTGAAAATACTTTGTCTCCATCACCATGCATATTCCCGTCCCTTTTTGCGTAGCACTACTTTAGCATCCTATCTACTCCCACCGGCATAACCCTCATAAGAAGGTAGGGCATGCACAATGCAAGTATCAACGAGGAAGTACGGTGGCAACCCATCAAAGTGGATACCACCTCATCATTATTCCGTTGCAACAACAATATGGTGCTATATGACATGCATAAAAAGGGTTTCATAGACATGGTCAAAGGGCTGCTTGCCTGGTTAATCAGAGTCTTCAAGTCTTCTGGTCCTTCTCCAAGTACTCTGTCTACTTCGTCAACTAACGTCGGAAACAATCATAATAAGCAACACAACAAGGCAAAAATAAAAGTGCTCTAAAAATATTAAGTTGACTTTTATTGGACACCTCTGGTCATATGAGGAATGGCCAAAGTGATCTCATTGGAAGTGGATCAATGGATATTTCTAAACATTTCGATATGATGGAATCAAGGGGTTTATGGATCAGCAAGTTGTCTACATAATGCCTTTTTATAAAAATGAGTAAAAGTACCCATTAAATCAGGCATGATTTTAGAAACATTTAGAAATTGGCTTCACTGGATTTGGAGTTGAAATGAATACAATATGGATTTTTTTGAAGTGGACTTATGTGGATAAATGACCTTTTAAAAAGGTTCAGTGAAAACCAGGGACAACAAAAATGTCCATTGTGGCCTACTAAATAGAGCTTGATTTATGGAGTCTCTGGAAATTTGAATCATCAAATTTGGAGTTCATTTGATTCATTTATGGATTTTTGAAGTTGATTGGAAAAAGAATAAGGAAAAAGGCTATACCACTTATTCTGCGCGCTGGGCGAGGGATAGCTGACGGGCCGGTCGGGAAGGGCCACGTCGAAGGCGTACTCGCAGAAATACGCCTTCCCGAGCGAAGGCGTCAGCGTGCAGAGCCCGTGTCCACTTAACTCATGGGCCCGCCCATTGTGTGCGTGACGAGCGGGCCCACTCAGGTTCATCCCCAACCTCCCGCTCGAACAGAGCAGAGGCAAGGGGCGGCGTCAGCGGCGATTTGCCGGCGCCACAGGGCATCTCCGGCGATGCTCTGCCCACCGGCGGACTCAGCGGGACAAGGCGCACCTATCCATGTGCTGCACGCACGCACCGATGCTCGGACTTGAGCAGGGCTTCGAGTCCAGCGGATGGCGGCAGCGGGCTTGGTGGTGGCGCCCGCTTTCGCTGCGGAGGAGGGGTCCTAGGGTGTTGGGGAGGTTAGTGGAGGCTTGGGGGTGCCACGGACCGGTTCAGAGGAGGAAGGGAGGCCGGGGCGGCTCGAACTTTGAGCGGGGGTCCAAGGAGGCAATGGCGGCAGAGGAAGAGGGAGAAGGCACAGGAGGAGGAGTGGGTTGGTCCAGGGGTGCAAGGGAGGGAGAGAGAGCCAAAGGAGTGGAGAAGAGGCTCGGGGGTGACCTTAAATAGCCGACCCGTGGCTCACCGTGGACGTGGCGCACGGGTGGCCGCGGCAACAGCTCGGGAGGCCAGGAGAGAGGGCGAGGGGCTGTCTACGGCGTCCGTGGGAGTTGAGTGGGGCGCCAGGAAGAGAGAGGAGGAGCGGGGCAAGGCTCTGGTGCTCGCGCATGCGAGGCCGAGCATTGGCCGAGACGGGCGGTTCTGGGCACGCGTGGCATGGGCAAGACAGAGGGGGGAAGGAGGGGGCCAGCGCTGTGGCGTGTTGCGGACGTCGAGGCACCTCGACTGGCGCGAGGGGGAGGCCCGAGGCGGTCGGGGGACGCGGCGTCAACGGTCGAATGCCCTGCTAGGCGCTCCAGAGCATGCAAATGGCCGGCATCTGCGGCTTTTCCGCGCATCCTCACGCGCCCACTTGTGTCTAGTGGCTGCAGGGGGGATAAACAAGGGTGAAAGAAGCTTTGGATGCTCTGGAACCTGCCAGGAGTGAGAGAGAGATGAGAAGGGGAGGGGAAAGTGGCTGTCCAGAGAAGAAAAATGGGTCTCTGCCCCCCTCCATCATTGCCTCTCGGGCAGGGAAGCACAACAGAGGTAGAGGGGGACTAGGAGGGGTGATGGTAAAAAGTTGAGTCCATGGAGATTAGTGGAAGAGGCCAAAAATGGGATTTTGGTAAAGTGGCAGAAGGTGTTTGATGCTGGTTTGGGCAAGAATATGAGTCCCATTTGTCATGAGACTCCACAGGATGAAATCACACATATAATTAGGGTCTTCCACCAATCTTGAGTTCATTTGGGCAAAGTTGCCAATGCAACTTTTGTGAACCCTAGAAATTAGCAGAAATGAACTTGAGCAGATCCAGTTGAGTAAATCACTTCTCCTTGATGCACCACTTGGTGTGGTGGCTTCATTTGGTCATGTTATCATGCTCACAAAAGTTGGGGTCAAGGAGAGAAAGTTGGTAATGCAAAGTTGTTCAAATTTGGTTCTGGACAGGAAGGGTTTTGGGGCACTTTGATCAAGTTAACTTGTTCTCCAACTTGTGCCATTTGGTATAGATGAATAATTAGAACATTTGAGCATGTTCACAAGGTTTGGGAACATTTGGAAATATTTGGCAATGTAAAATTGCTCAAACTTCAAAATGGACAGAAATGGTTTTGAGGGGATTTCATGGAGTTATGCTATTCTCCATGACATGATACTTGGCAAGATCATCAAACATGTCATATGTGACATGATAGAATTTTCTTGGAATTTTTGGAGAATATTTCCTTTGTAAATATTTCAAAAGCTTGAAATATCCAGAAAGGGTTTTTGAGGTATTTGACCAATATTTTGAACATGACCATGTGTTGAAACTCTTATATATGGACAATATATGTCCACTGAGTTTCCCTAGGTTTTTGTCAAATATTTTTAAAATAATAAAATAATATTTCCCTATTAAAGACCATTTCTGGCCTTAAGAAAAAGCTTTTAAATAAAATAGGAAAATAACTTTTAAAATTATATTTTTGTGGTTTCTGGGTATCCTATATCTAATAGGAGTCAAATATATTTTTGGAAAGATTTTTACTTCCCTTAATTAAGTACTTTTAGTGGAAACCTCTATTCAGGGGTTTTTGAGAAACTAATTTTTGAAAATACCATTTGGCCAAATTATTTTTGTAAGAAATTATTTTTATGTCCTATTCACATGGCATGATCATTGGTTCAAGAGTTTGTAGCAAGGAGATGAAGTATAGGAGTTGTAGGATTTATTTGATTTTTAGAGCACTTGCAAACATCAAACAAAAATCCAATCAAGCAAACTCCAAAACACTCAAAAGTTTTTGTCAAAACACATTTTATCATGATTTATTAGCTTAAGTGTTGTGGCATGAAAATCAGGGTGTGACCGATTTATAATTTCTCTTTTGTGTCACATAGTGTCCTTCTAATGCCGCACACTACCTGTAGTCCGGCCGATGATGATCTTCCCGCTTCATCAAGCGGGTCATTGGCTCCGTCGGATGTAGATTCCATTCCGACTGCCTCTACCCCTCGCGACGCTGAGGACGCCGAGGTGGGATCCCAGGAGGGGACCCATCAGGAGGAGGCTCCGGAGGTGCCACAAGGCAGCCTCCCGGACTTTGCGCCAGACTCCATGCCGGAACCCGCAGTGGTTCCGGAGTCCAGCAGGCGGCCCCTTCGTAAGAAGGGCAAGACCGTGAACCGGCAGCCTCCGTCCAATCGGAGGCGCCGGACAACTTGTTGGAGGCGCTCAACGGCGCTTCCATCGAGGAAGAACACTGCACTATCATGAGTGCGGTGATTCAGAAGGTTCAGCTCACCAAGAGCGGGCTGACCGAAGCCTGCAGCAGCCTTCTAACAGGCTTTGAGGTAAGAAGTTTTAAAATATGTAATGTAATACCGCATAGACAAGAGTTTCGATGCTCAGTTCGGTGTTCAGAAAGAAAAGCCGGACTGAGGATCTAAAAAGATATACGCAGGAGTGCTAAAAATTATGTCAATATGGGTTTGCAGGCTGCGCTGCTGACCTCTGCCGAATTAACTGCGGAGGTCGGTGCTTTGAAGCAAGACCTCGAGCGGGCCGAGAACGAGCTCGGCCTTGCCAAGAAGCAGCTCAAGGACAAAGAAGGTGAGTAACACCGTAATAAATTTGTACCTTACAGAAAAGGATTTTGGTTATAATAGAAATAACAAGGATAACTTGGGCACTGCAGGGGCCACGAACGAGGTGGCGACCCTGAAGGAGGCCGCTTCATGGCCGAACGCAATGCGGCCATGAACGAAAGCAGAGCGAGAGAAGCAGGAGGCGCGGTTGGCGGAGGTGCGGCAAGAGCCTGTGCTCTCATGGAGAAACATGAGAGTTTGGAGCGCGACTCAAGACTCGAGATTCGAGCTTGCCTCGCTCCTGAAAGTGCCAAAGCCGCTAAGGCCGAGGCCCATAAGGCCCTCCAGAGATTGAGGCGGTGAAGAAGATAGCGGCGGGTAAGGCATTTTTCATGCAAAGCAAGCATGTGAATGTAAATTACATTACTTACCCGAATTCGGAGCTCTCGAGGCGTTTGTAGATCTGCCTTGCGGCAGGTCCGATGTCGCCAGATTCTACCGGGCCGAGGAGGGAGCTCAACGGAGAAGGTCTTCGGTCTCAAGATGCCGAGGCGGACATCCGTGCTTTTAGCGACCGGTGAAGCAGGTGGTCGAGCTCCGCAAGGTAGCCGAAAGCAGGCCATGAAGGGCCTCATAGTCATTTGTGGCCTTAAGAGGCCATGCCCAGGAGCTACTTCGGTCTCGGCGGCGGCTGGTGGATGCGTGCCCTCGGTGGAAGTCATCAAGCGCCCGCTTTGCATTGAAGGTGCCCATCGGGCCCTTCCCGCATAAAGGTGCACTCGGGCAGGCTGGATGCTGAGAGGCTTATCACGGACGCGCCGCCGGCGGGCAAGGAGTATCGTACGCCCAAAATGTACTATAAGAGTGTCCTGAAGGGTGCCCGCAAGATTGCGGATGAGTGCCCCAAAGATGTAATTATTGAGTAAACTCGCAAGGTGTTATCCTGTGCGCTGAAAATTTTGTTCATATGCGCTAAGCAACACTTATTGATTTAAAATATTACCTTCTATGCGTCCGTTTATTAAATCTGAGAGATGGCAAGTCGTCGGCTTCAACCCCCATGCCACGAGTGCTGGGGTGTTCGGGATAAACTTGAGCACTCTTGTTCCCATTTTTGGGTCCATCTAGGGAGGCGCTCAACACAACGAACAAGGCAACCGGACTTATAATTCTTGAGCACTCTCACTTATCCATAGAATTCTATAATTTTAAATTTCGGCGAAGCCCCTAGTATTCGGAAGACCGAGTTCGGGGCGCTATCCATGCCTGGGCCGGACACAGCTGGTTCCTCGCTCTAAGCGACATAAGTCTTTAGGGACTCGAAAAGACCTCTCGAACAGCGACCAGGTCTCGCCTTATCATGACAGTCAGTTTTAGCTTTCTCCACTGAGGCGCTCGCCCAGCTCAACCGGGGCGCAATCGCAGTGGTTCTCCCAGTGCTACCTTAGCTGATAGTAGAATGGAACGTAAGGTACCAAAACATGGGAGTCGGGCAAACCCAACTATTGACCCAAGACATGATTCGGAGCCGATGCATATAGTGCTATAAGTTCGGGGTGCCGCACTTGTGAAAGTGTTCGGACTTATCACACCATAATGCTGGGAACGTAAGCCCCTGGTGTATTTGGCCGTATCAGAGTGTACGGATGCAAGATGTCAATATATAAGAAAGGGAATGCAATTATGAGCGAAAAGTGATGCATTGTTTATTCAAAGAATTCTGCCATGAGCGCAGAACGATACAAATAGTGCGGTAAGCAAGGGAATTGACTATTTAAACATGTCCCCCTCCAGGGGTAGGCTGTGGACTGGTGTATTTAACAAATTTAATGCTCATAATGGAGACCACCTGAGTGTTCGTCATAGCCTTTGTCCTTCCCTGGCTGTTGCATCGTGAGTTCGGCGGGTTAGCCGCCGGACAGGGCCTCTGGTTAACGGAGTCCTGTGGAAAATAAAAAAAAGAAGAAAAAAGAGTGACACACTTGGGAGCCCCTGGTGTGGTTAAGCCGCACTCTGGGCCTGTCGTGGTCGTGCCCCTCCCCCCATGCTCATGGTATCTCCAGAGCGTAATGATGTACGCGAAGAGCTTGTCTTGCAATCATGCAAGGGCTGGGGTTGGGGCCGCATTGCTACGCGTGCTCGGAACGGGCCAGGTGGTCTTGATTGATGTTACTCCGGGCGCGTTTGGCCGTGTCCGGTCGTTTAACGGCCGGACTCGAAAATTGCCTTAAAAGGCTGCTTTGTACTTCAGCCGCAAGAGCCGTTGTGTGTTCCTCCGTTCAGAGGGAGCGTTCAGTATTTCCGTTGACCGTGATGACTCCACGGGGGCCTGGCATCTTGAGCTTGAGGTATGCATAATGCGACACCGCGTTGAATTTTGCGAACGTGGTTCGTTCGAGCAGAGCATGATAGCCACTGCGGAACGGGACTATGTCGAAGATTAACTCCTCGCTCGAAATTATCCGGGATCCAAGACCACTTCCAGCAGGTGAGCTGCATAATTGGCCTCAACACCTGGTATGACGCCTTTGAAGGTCGTCTTTGTAGGTTTAATCCTTGAGGGGTCTATGCCTATCTTGCGCACTGTATCCTGATAAAGCAGGTTCAGGCTGCTGCCGCCGTCCATCAGGACTCTAGTGAGGTGAAATCCATCGACGATTGGGTCTAAAACCAATGCGGTGAATCCGCCATGGCGGATACTGGTCGGGTGGTCTCTTCGATCGAAAGTGATTGGGCAAGAGGACCATGGATTGAACTTCGGGGCCACTGGCTCCATCGCATATATGTCCCTAAGTGCACGCTTCCGCTCCCTCTTGGGTATATGGGTTGTGTATATCATGTTTACCGTCCGCACTTGTGGGGGAAACCTTCGTCCTCTCGCTGTTCGGGCGGCCGAAGTCTCTTCCTCGTCGTCATGTGCAGCCCCTTGTCATTGTTTTCGCAATTAACTTGCTCGCTCGCTTGAATACCCAACAATCTCTGTTGGTGTAGTTGGCTGGCTTTTCGGGGGTGCCATGTATCTCGCAAGAGCGGTCGAGTATTCGGTCCAAATTGGACGGACCCGGAGTGGTTCTTTTGAATGGCTTCTTCCGCTGACCGGGTTTAAAGCCTCTGAATCCGCATTGACCGCCGTATCCTCGCAGTTATCGCCGTTAACGTGGCGTTTGTTTTGTTTCGACGCGACCGCCATTGTGGTCCTTAGTATCCGGACCGCCAGATTTTTGCCGAGGGTGTTGCTGCGAGCTAGCCAGCTGTCCTCTCCTGCATAGAAGCGGGTCATGAGTGATGTGAGGGCTGCCATGGATTTCGCTTTTCTGTCCTAGGTGCCGGGCCAGCCACTGCCTTGATGTTGTGTTTGAAGGCTGCAAGGGCCTCTCGCATCCGGACAGTCGACGATTTGATTTTTCTTTGTTAAGAACCGTGTCCAGAACTGTCTGGCCGATTCGTCTGGCTGCTGAATTATGTGGCTTAGGTCATCGACGTTTGGTGGTCGCACATATGTGCCCTGGAAGTTGTCGAGGAATGCGGCTTCCAGGTCCTCCCAACACCCAATTGACTCTGCGGGCAAGCTGTTAAGCCAATGCCGAGCTGGTCCTTTAAGCTTGAGTGGGAGATACTTGATGGCGTGGAGATCGTCGCCGCGGGCCATATGCATATGAAGGAGATAATCTTCGATCCAAACCGCGTGGTCTGTTGTGCCATCGTAGGATTCAATGTTGATGGGTTTAAACCCTTCAGGGATTTGATGATCCATTACTTCGTCTGTGAAGCATAGTGGTGTGCGGCGCCTCTATATAGAGCAATATCACGACGTAGCTCAAGAGAGCGTTGTCTGCTGTGTTATGCCCGGCCGGAGTTGCTGTATCCGGCGCGACGGTAGTCGTCGTGGGTCGTGGGGCGCCCACGTGATCCGTAGATAGATCTGGATTGTTTTGCCTTGTCCTCCAATATATCCCGCAAGTCTGGCGCATTCCCTCGTGGCTTCGTACTTTTCGAGCGGTGCTGGGGTACGGTCCTGATGGAGGGCCTAGATGCCTCTCTGTCGCGACCACGAGGTGGTCGGTCCGCCAGACAGCGCTGGTGATGAAGGTTTGTATGCTTCCTCCTCTAGTCGGGGAGCAACTTGCGCTTTGGGTAGCTTTTGGAGGGGCGTTCAAGTTCATACTTTCGCCGCGAGGACCTCGGTCCATCCGCCGCCAACAGTCTTGATCAGCTTGAAGCTGTTGCTGCTTTTTCTTGAGGCTATTTGCCGTGGCGATAAGCCTGCGCTTAAAACGCTCTTGTTCGACGGGATCCTCCGCACGAATTAATTGTCATTATTGAGGCTTGCCTCCTCTCCGGAGGGAGGCATGTAATTTTCATCCTCCTCGCTCCGCCGCTCTCTCGAGGGCTGGCTTCCCGCCCTCCTGGCTGAATCTTGCCGAGGGGGTTGTCCTCGGCACTCTCTGGGGTGTTATTATCTCCGATGCCGAATCTCCATTCTTCTTGTGGCGGATTTAGAGCGGCGCCACGACGTCGGGCGCTTGGCTGTTTCTTAGAAGAATCGCCTATGCCGCTTCTTCGTCGTCCCCATCCTTTGGGGTGTCCACCATGTATATGTCGTATAATGAGGTGGTCTTCCAGTGCCCTGTAGGCGCTGATTCTTGATCGTCTCCGACATCATTGTCCATACCGTCGATGTCTTGGAGTCGTAGTCTAGCGTGTCGGTTAGATCGTCGACAGTGGCTACAAAGTGGGTGGTGGGTGGGCTTTGAATTTCTTTGTCGTCCGCATCCCAACCATCCTGACCGCAGTCCGGCCAGGGCTCTCCTGATAGCGAGAGATGCTTTAGCGAATTTAGGATGTCGCCAAAGGGTGAGTGCTTTGAAAGATGTCTGCGGCGGTGAATTTATGATCGGCGCCCAATCGGATTCGATTGGCGAGGGGCGCAGGAGGTTCAAGTCCGCAAGGAGTCCGCACCTTGAGTCACGAGCTTTATAAGGGACAAGGTCGAGATTCGCCCATCGCCAGAGAAGTTGCAGCCCCGAGGCGGTGTCCAGCCACCTCCTCGATCTGCGCTGGTCCGCTCGAACTATGGGTCGAGCGGACTCGCGACCTCTGTGGCACCGTGTCGCGGCAGAGCTAAATCATGCCCATCGTGATAAAGGCGGCACGCCGGTTGTGGCTCGAATCCGTCGAAGATCAAGTCTCCGCGATGTCGGCCGTGAAGTTTAGGCTTCCAAATCTGACTCGACGGCCAGGGCGTAGCTTTTGATCTGCTCCAGATGGCCAAGTGAATTGCCCGCAGCAAAGCCGCCGAACACGAAGATCTGTCCGGGAGAAAATTTCACCCGGATCGCGTTGTTGTTGATCGAAGGAGCCATCAAGCCTATCGGTAACGCATACGAGGAACTCTCAATGAAAGCACCAATGTCGGTGTCAAAACCGCGGATCTCGGTAGGGGGTCCCGAATCGTGCGTCTAGGCGGATGGTAACAGGAGACAAGGGACACGATGTTTTTACCTGTGTTCGCCCTCTCGATGGAGGTAAAACCCTACTCCGCTTGATTGATATTGATGATATAGGTAGTACAAGAGTGGATCTACCACGAGATCAAGGAGGCTAAACCCTAGAAGCTAGCCTATGGTATGATTGTTGTAATGGTTGTGTGTCCTACAGAATAAAACCCTCCGGTTTATATAGACACCGGAGAGGGCTAGGGTTACACAGTAGTCGGTTACAATGGTAGGAGATCTACATATCCGTATCACCAAGCTTGCCTTCCACGCCAAGGAAAGTCCCATCCGGACACGGGACGAAGTCTTCAATCTTGTATCTTCATAGTCTTGGAGTCCGGCCGATGATGATAGTCCGGCTATCCGGACACCCCCTAGTCCAGGACTCCCTCACCCCCCATCACATTTTGGCTTTGTCATGTTCTCCCATGGCATCCAGTGAACCTTGCGTCTATCATCTTTGCCTCCCCACCAGAAGTCTCTAATTACCTTCTCATAATTGTCACAGAAGCTCTGATTGAGTTTAAAGACCCCCATTACATGTGTGGGAAGAGCCTGCGCCACCGCTTTCACATTTACCTCTTTTGCCACTTGGGACGTAAACCTCTCATTCCAATTGCTACATCTCTTCCTAAATCTCTCCATGATCGGTTGAAAATTTTCATCCTTCATTTTTCCCTCTGGCATTGGTAGGCCCAAGTATTTACTCTCAAACAAGGATGATTCCACTCCCAGGATTTCTTTGATCTCCTTTCTTTCCTAGTCAATGCTCGTCTCACTAAATAATAGTGAGCATTTATTATGGCTTAGGAGTTGGCCCGTAGCCTTTTGGAAAGCATTAAGCACCTCTCTCACTTTGGTATACTGGGTTGTTGTAGCCTTGAAGAAGAGGAGGCTGTCATCCGCGAATAGCAAGTTGATATCCCCGGGCATCCACGGTTAATTTTGATTGGTGTGATCCCTCCGTTTCTCACCTCTCTGTCAAGCAAGGTAGTAAGGTTGTCAGCAACAAAGAGGAATAAGTATGGACTGAGGGGATCACCTTGTCTCAGCCCTCTAGAGGGGGAGAAGGTTTCTAGGAGATCTCCATTACATCTGACAGAAAAACTCATTGTCCTGACGCACGTCATCACCCACTTTGTAAACCTCTCATCAAAACCTAGTTTCTGTGGCACCTTCTCAAGAAAATTCCAATCAACACGGTCATACGCTTTTGCAAGATCCAGCTTGTACGCGCAGTATGTGTCTCTCTGATTCTTACTGTGTTGGATCATATGGAAGCATTCAAACACAATTAACGAGTTGTCCGTTATTAGTATGCCTGGTACGAAAGCACTTTGTGTTTCAGAGATAAGGTCGTCAACGAAAGGCCGCAGCCTATTAACCAGAGCCTTGGATATGAATTTGTAAATGACGTTGCACAAACTAATAGGGCGGAAGTGTTTGATGCTTTGGGGGTCATTGTTTTTTGGTACTAGTACTATAGTAGTCTCATTTATTCTTTCTGGCATCACACCATCGATGAAAAAATTATGTACTCCTTTGATCACATCCCCCTTCAAGGCTGCCCAATTCCTTTGAAAAAACCTCGCCGGAAATCCGTCTGGTTCGGGAGCCTTGAGCAGACCAATCTGAAATAGAGCATCGCCAATTTCAGAATCAGAGACAGGTTTTGTTAAAGTTTCGTTCATATGGTCCTCCAACCTCCGTGGTATGGGATCAATTACCATCTGAGGATCAACGCCTTTATCCTTCTTGAAAGGATCGATATGGTTGACTAGAGGGGGGGGGGTGAATAGGCAACTAACAATTTTTTAAGCTTTTCTTTACCAAATTAAACTTTGCAACAAAATAGGTTGTCTAGATGTGCAACTAGGTGAGCAACCTATATGATGCAATAACAACTAGCACACAAGCAAGCAAAGGATGTAAAACAAGTAGGCTTGCAAAAGTAAAGGCACGAAATAACCAAGAGTGGAGCCGGTGGAGACGAGGATGTGTTACCGGGGTTCCTTCCTTTAAGGGGAAGTACGCTCGTTAGCGGTGTGGAGGCACAATGCTCCCCAAGAAGCCACTAGGGCCACCGTATTCTCCTCACACCCTCACACGACGCGAGATGCCGTGATTCCACTATTGGTGCCCTTGAAGGAGGCAACCGAACCTTTACAAGCAAGGTTGGGGCAATCTCCACAACAAACGGAGGCTCCCAACAACAACACCACCACGAAGCTTCACCACAATGGAGTATGGCTTCGAGGTGACCTCAACCGTCTAGGGTGCTCAACACCCAAGAGTAACAAGATCCGCAAGGGATAAGTGGGGGGAATCAAATATCCTGTGGTGGATGTGTAGATCGGACCCTTGTCACCCAATCCCGAGCAAATCAACAAGTTTGATTGGCTAGGGAGAGAGATCGGGCGAAAATGGAGCTTGGAGCAACAATGGAGCTTAGAGGTGGAAGAGGTAGTCAACTAGAGGTAGAAGACACCCCTTATATAGTCGTGGGAAAAATCCAACCGTTATCCACATGTTCAGCCCGACACACGGTACTACCGCTCGGTAGCTGGTATTATCATGAGGCTGCGCGGTACTACTGTGGAGGGCCACGGTATTATCATGACAAAGAAGACAGCCGAACTAGCTCGACTAGGGAGCAAGATTACCGCTTCGACGGTATTATCCGCTCCCCTTGCGGTACTACCGCAAGGCGTGAGGGTCACGACAGGAAGGGCGCGGATGAAATAAATTACATCCGCGCCTACTCACTGAAACCGGGTGATACAAAAACCTGTCGCGGTACTACTGCTCGCGAGGCGCGGTACTACCGTGGCCGACGCAGATGTAAAAAATTACATCCGCGCCTACTACCGTGACACTGCGGTACTAGGTCGGAGGGCCACGGAACTACGACTCCTAGGGAGCGGTACTACCATGAGCCCCCGCGGTACTACCGCGCTGGATGAGCGGTACTACCGTGGTGGGCGCGGATGTAAAAAATTACATCCGCCCCTACTACCGCACCGAGAAAGCACAAGGCACAGGTGCGGCGGTACTACCGCCCAGAGGGCGGTATTACCGCGGACATTCCAGCGGTATTATCGCTGGTACTGCGGTACTACCGCAAGTACATCAAGAGTCGCCGTGTTTCCGCACAACCAAGATAACGAAGTGCAGCTCCAAAGTGCAGGGAAAGGAGGGACAAGTGTACGTGTTGATTCCACCCAAACCTTTCCGACGCGGACCCCCTCTTAATAGTACGGCTGTCCTACGACTCAACTCCACCAAAGAGATACGTAGAACAACGCCGACTTCAATAGTCTCCAAGGTGCACCGAATCGTCTTGTGCCTAGTGATGAAGTATCTGAGAGACTCAAGGCACACGATTAGTTCGCAAAAGCATTGTCATCAAATATGCCCTTACAATCTCCCCCTTTTTGGTGGATTGATGACAACACGGGATTTGCACATAGATAAGATAATTGAGAGCAGGGGCAAACCCCACCTCTCTAAAATATAGACGGGCTCCCCCTAGATGTGTGCACTTTAGATGAATGCTTTGGACTGCATAGCACACAGGTTAGGATCAACACTCCCCCTATATTTTAGAGACCAAGGCATGATAATAAGCATATAATAGCATAGCATAAAGATAGCACAATATAACACAAGCTTGCTAGGATCGATAGAGAGCATATGTCTTACACCATACGAAGTAAAGTAACCAAAGATCGAACGAGAAAGCAGCAAATAGTTCAACCAAGAAAGCAGCAAACACACGACAAACTCGCAAGTCCCTACACTCTCTCCCACTTTGGCATCGAGACGCCAAAAAGGCAGAGAGGACACCTACACACACGAGGTGGCTCAAGCAGAGAACTCGTCCCAGCCCTCTCCGTCGGTCTCCTCGGCAGCTGGGGTGGTCTCCTCGACATCCTCCTCAGACTCAGTCCACTTGTAACCTTGCTTCTCCATCCACTCAGCCTCAAGAGTGATGCGCTCCTCAGACCCGCCAGACACTTCCTCACCATAGAGCTGCAAGATCTTGTTGTGCCGGTGACGACTCTCCTTGGACTCCACGTGAGTCGTGTACTGCCCCTTGGCTTGCATGCAGAACAGTGTCTTCATCTTGTCCTTCAGCTTCTGGGCCCATGATGGCATAGGGGCACTCTGGGAAGGCCTAGCAGCACGGCCCTCAGCAACATCCTCTGCGCCAGCATCCTCCTCATCAACAGCAGCCCGAGCAGCAGACGCATCGGCACGAGTAGCGGTGTTGGCCCAGTTGGATTTGATGCACAGACGGATGGGCTCATGGCGAATCCAGTCAGGAGCAAGGAACTCCTCATCAGGGTACATCTTCTCCCAAGTCTTCGAGATCAGCTGAAACAGATAGGGCCCATAGATAGGCACCTTGCGGTTGAACACTGCAAACCGAAGCTCACACCACATGATGTGGGAGACATCAAGTGGCTGAGACTGAGTCGAACGAGCCTCCTGGCAAATGAGCATCTTATCCACCATATAGGCATGAACCTTGTCTTTGTCACCGATGCGTGGGAACAAAGAGTTGCGGAAGATGCGATACATGATATCCAGAAAGGGGTTGAGTACCAAAGTTGTCTTGCCATTGGCGAGCGCCTTCTCAACCATGAACGGGGTAAGCTTGTCCTTGTTGGCAGAATCAGCATTGCCATGGGGACGAACACCTACTAGAGTGTTAAGCCCATCATCAGGAACCTGAAGCAAATCCATGAACTCCTTCCAGGTAGCAGACAGTTGGCGGCCATTGGTCATCCAGGTCATCCTTCTTTCTTCATTAGGGTGAAAGTACACTGAGGCAAAGAACTGACAGATAATCTCAGGGTCATAGTCCAGGTGGAAAGAGATCACATGCTCAATGCCAAATGTCGGTGTACTAAAGTAGGGGTACCTTAGTATCCCGAACTTGTGCACGAGCAGTCGCAGCGTCCCGCGGCAAGGCTTGCCGGGCGTCCGCCAAGATCCTCCGCTATTCCTATTGATGCCATTCAAGAACAAAGTGTTTAAGCTGAGAAGACAAGACCCCGGCAAGAGGAGCTTGCCGGCAAGGACAAGGCCCCGACAAGAGGAGCTTGTCGGGAGGGCCAGCCAAGAAACTTGCCGTGACGCGCCGTGCGTCCCGGCAAGACCCGACGAGAGACAAACTTTCGGGTGCGACAAAGACAACGACCGCGACAAGGTGCTTGCCGCGGCGAGGTCACTACTCTACGCCCACGCTCCAGCGCATCCAACGACGTGTCGCCACAGGATCATTCCTGGCGCACGTGGCGGGTAGCTATGCAGCCAAGCGGTGCGAGGTGGCAAGCGAAGATGACGAGAAGGCCATCGTGGCGATCGGTGGCGCCCCTAACGGTCGTTTCCTACACTGTTTGGGCGATTAGACGGGCATTAAATGCCCTTGTCCCCTGCCGTCAGAGTTAGGTAGGGGGGACTGTAGATAGCGGTTGTACCAACCCCTCTTTTTACTTTTTTACCCCTGTCTGCATTGCCACCTGTCGGTGACCCCTTTAACCTATAAAAGAAGGCCCATGCGCACGTAGAAGTGGTTCGACTCATTCGAAACTACGCCACGCTCACACTTTCGAGCTAGAACACAATACATACACAGAGCAGCAGTAGGAGTTTTATCTCTTCGGAGAGCTCCGAAGCTGGGTAAAATCCCTCGCGTGCTTCGCCTCGATCTGCTCTTCGTGTGCCCTCCGCTCCCTGCCGGACCGAAAAGGGGCCCTGCCCCATAGGTGCTCGCTTCCCACGACATCTTTGGCGCGCTGTAGGGGCGCCGAGGTTGTGCGAACTCGATCCGGCTCGGCGCTACATTATCATCTTCATAGACATGCCACCGAAGAAGAAGGCTTCGGAGGTGGTTGGTCTGTCTGCGTCGATCCCGCCGCCACAGGAGCAAACGGGCGGTGGAGTAGACGCCGGCGGAGGAACGGGCGCTGACGGGGGGACTCACATCGTCACCAGGTCCAAGGACAAGGCCCCGCAAACTTCGGCGTCCGTACATGCGCCGCGCCCCTCCTAGGAGGCGCGGGATCGACAACGCCATGGTGCTCCTGGCACCGTGCTCGCGTTGGAACAAGGCCAAGATGGTGGGTCGCGGGACGCTCAAGGCCAACATGCGCGTCAACATGTTGGCACGAGCGCAGTACGGTCGCCTGGACGAGATGTTGCTCCTTCTAACACTGTTAGAAGTTTGAGCATATCCCGCTCCTCGCATCGTTCGCCACCGCCGCCCAAGACTCCAGAGGAAGCACTGGCTCAAGCTCAACTACTCTTAGACTACCCTCCAGCGCCGGACAAGATCGACGACTGGAGGGCCACCATTCAAAGCCTCATCGGCTTCGCCAACGGCGACACTCCCCGGCAACCAAGCACGTCGAAGCCGCGGCAAGACGTCCGGGCGCAGGCCGGTGGCGACAAGACTGGTGGGGGTGCAACCTCCGTGCACTCCCCGCCCCGAAGGCCAAGATCGCCGACTCGCCGGGTCAACCTCGACACCGACTCCACGGCGTCGTCAGATCCACGAGCTCGTCACGATCAACGCCAAGTTCTCCAAGAACGACGACAAGAAGACGCTCGTACTCGCATCGAGCGTCGAAGAGAAGCGCGGCGTCAGTCAGACCAGCGCGTTGGGCCCGCCGTTGATATGCATGTGCCAGGGGAACCAGGCGACTTGCCGTATGCGGTAGGTTGCCCTGCGTTCACTCGTGAGCTGCGGCAGGTCCAAAGGGCCCAAGACCAAGAATTTCTGCCGATGTACCTGAGAAGTACGATGGCAGGATACATCCGTCAGAGTTCCTTAGCGTCTACACCATCGCGGTGCAGGCTGCCGGGGGGGCGCGACGAGAAGATCCTCGCCAACTACTTCCCGCTGGTGCTCAAGCCCAATGTCAGATCTTGGCTCATGCACTTGTCGGACGACTCCATCTCTTCATGGGCAGATCTGTGCCATCAGTTTGTCGGCGCTTTCACAGGCGGCCACAAGCCCCATGGCCAGGAGAGCGATCTTCATCTGCTCGCCCAGAAAGAAGGAGAACCCTTGCGCAAGTACATACACAGATTCAGCCAAGTGCAGCGCAACATACCAGACGTCCACCCTGCCGCGGTCATCAGCGCGTTCCATCAGAACGTGCATAACCGCAGGATGAGGGAGGAGATGGCGATGTGCAAAATCAGAGATGTCAGCGAGCTATATGCTCTGGCCGACAAGTGTGCACGTGCTGAAGAGGGGAGGAAACTCCCCGGGGAGAACGCAGGAGCAGAAGGATCTGATAGTGAGGATGTCGCCCCGGCAAAGAAGAACCGGAGGCGAAATAACAGGAAGAGGAAAGCCAAGGATGTGCTAGTTGTCGAGCAATCCGGCAATGGAGGTGGCGCCAAGAAGGCCAAAGCTGGTGACTCCGGCGAAGCTGTGGGGGCCGCCGACAAGCAGGGTGGCTCCGGCAAGCAGTACTGCAAGATCCACCGCACCAAGGGCCATGATCTCTAGACTTGCAAGAAGGTTGAGCAGCTTGTTGAGCTACAGAAAGCTGAATACGAGTGCCGCGACAAGGAGAAGGCCCAAGAAGGTGGTGGAGGATCCGGCAAGAAGCGTCCCGCCCGGGGAGGGCGCCGCGGCAAGGCTAAGCAGCGGCAAGGAGATAGGCCTCCCCGTGGCCGCGACAAAGATGAAGACGAAGATGAGGACGAAGAGATGGACGAAGATGAGGCCGACGAGCAGGAGTTTCAGAAGGCAACAGAGGTTTTGTGCGTTGACGGCGGTGCTTCTCTGCATACTTCGCACCGCCAGCTCAAACAATGGGTGTGTGAAGTTAATGCAGCAGAACCATCAGTTGAATCGCGCAAACCCCTGAAGTGGTCCAGCACGCCCATCATCTTTGATGTTGAGGATCACCCTGATCGCATAACTGCGGTCGGGTGCTTGCCGATGTTGGTTTCGCCAAATACCCGCAACCTCAAGGTCACAAAGATGCTGGTTGACGGCGGGGCCGGCCTAAATCTGATGTCCTCCGCGGTGCTCAAGAAGCTCCAGATCCCCGACAGCGAGCTCGAAGAAACCGGCACTTTCCAAGGAATCAACCCGGGAAGGAGCAAGCCAAAGGGGAAGATCACACTGCCGGTGACATTCGGCAGCGAGCTGAACTTTAGAACAGAGAAGGTCACCTTTGACGTTGCTGATTTCCCATTGCCCTACAATGGGATACTTGGCCGTCCAGCGCTCGCCAAGTTCATGGCAGCCTCTCATTATGCTTACAACGTGCTCAAGATGCCCGGTCCGATAAGCGTCATTTCTGTCCCTGGCGACAAGAAAGATGCCCTTATCTGCACCGACAAGATCTACGGGAAGCAAAGAGCCGCAGCAGATCGCAAGACACTTGTCGCTGAAGCTCCCGGGGAAGAAGAAGACCAAGTCCGCAAGAACAGCTCGATGCCCACTCCGCAAGCGCCGCTTCTTCGGAGTGCTGCGCTACCATTGAGGACGCACCATCGAGCTCCACCGGCAAGTGCAAGAAGGCAAAGACAGCTTCACCAGAGACCAAGAAAGTGGCCGCCAAGGAGGACGGCACTGGTGGTACCTTCACCATCGATTGCCACGCCGACCCTAAATAGGAAAGCGCGCTCGTTGTTTTCTCAAGGGCGAATGTCGATGTGTTTGCATGGCAACCATCTGACATCCCCGGTGTTCCCTGGAAAGTAATTGAGCACTACCTTGCTGTCTGCCCTCACGCGCGGCCCGTCAAGCAGAGAGTTAGGAAACAAGTAGTGGAGCGACAAGAATTCATTGCAGAGGAGATTAAGAAGTTGGAAGCAGCAGGCCTGGTCAGAGGAGTGCTCCATCCAACGTGGTTAGCCAATCCAAAGAGTCGTATGCGCGCAAGGCTTAACGGAAGTGGAGGCTTTGTATTGACTTCACTGATGTTAATAAAGCTTGTCCCAAGGATCCATTTCCCTTGCCGCGCATTGACCAGATTGTCGATTCCACGGCAGGATGTGATTTGCTTTCATTTCTTGATGCATACTCAGGATACCATCAGATCTTCATGGCTGAAGAGGATGAAGAGAAAACCGCATTCATTACTCCATGTGGCACGTACTGCTTTGTACGGATGCCTTTCGGACTAAAGAATGCTGGTTCAACATTTGCAAGAGTAGTCAGTCATGCTTTTGAGCCACAGTTGCACAGAAATGTAGAAGCTTACATGGATGACATAGTGGTCAAGAGCAAGGACAGAGAAACTTTGATTCAAGATTTGGACGAGACCTTTGCAAATCTGCGCAAGATCAATCTCAAGTTGAACCCCGAGAAGTGCGTATTTGGAGATCCTTCCGACAAGCTTCTCGGGTTCTTTGTATCTCAGCGGGGAATTGAAGCCAATCCCGACAAGATCAAAGCCGTTAAGCAGATCGAAGCACCGAAGCATGTCAAGGATGTACGAAGGCTTGCCGGCTGCGTTGCAGCTCTCAGCAGGTTCATCTCTAAGTCTGCTGAGCGCGCCCTGCCATTTTTCAAAATTCTGAAAAAGACAGGTCCAATGAAATGGACTCCAGAAGCGGAGGCTGCGCTGCAAGACTTGAAGAGATATCTGTCCTCCACTCCAATACTTGTCGCACCTAAGCCACAAGAGAAGTTGCTGCTATATCTAGCGGCAACCAATCAAGTGGTTAGTGCTGCGTTAGTAGCGGAAAGGGAGGCAGATGATGAGCCAGCGGCCGCGGCAAGCAGATCTAGCGACAAGCAGGGGGCTTCTCCGACACGCTCTGGTCCCGACAAGGATAGATCTGTGCAGCCAGAGGAAGAGAAACAAAGGAAGATGGTGCAGCGCCCAATTTACTTTGTCAGTTCCCTTCCGCAGGGGGCTAGATCAAGGTACTCTGGTGTGCAGAAGTTGCTTTTCGGCCTTCTCATGGCCTCGAGGAAGCTGCGCCATTACTTTCAAGCACATGAGATCACAGCTTGTCACTCGCTTTCCATTGAAGAGGATATTGCGTAATCCGAAGCAATAGGCAGGATTGTCGAGTGGGCACCGGAATTGTCAAGCTTTGGCCTCAAGTTTGAGAGTACTTCAACTATCCGAGCCGAGCATTGGCAGAATTCATAGCAGAGTGGACGCCAACACCTGATGAAGAAACTCCGGAGACGAGCATCCCCGTCAAGGAAGCAAACAAGGAATGGGCCATGTACTTTGATGGTGCTTTCGCTGCAAGGCGCCGGTCTTGGGCGCATTACTTGTCGCACCCACCGGAGAGCACCTCAAGTACGTGGTCCAGATGCACTTTCCCAAGGAGCAAGCGACAAACAATACTGCAGAGTATGAAGGTTTGCTTGCCGGATTCAGGATCGCGGCAGACCTTGGGATCAAGAAGCTTATTGTCAGGGGTGACTCGCAGCTTGTCGTCCGCCAAGTGAACAAGGATTATCAAAGTCCATTGATGGAAGCCTACATTGATGAAGTGAGGAAGTTGTAAGAGCATTTTGACGGCCTGCAGATGGAACATGTTCCGAGAGCTCAGAACGACATTACAGACGGCCTGTCGAAGTGCGCCGCACTCAAGTTACCTGTGGAACCAGGAATTTTTGTGCTCAAGCTGACTCAACCATCTGTAACAACATCAACTGGACAGAGCAAGAAGAGGAAATTGATTTCTGGTGACTATTTCCCGGCAGAGCTTCCCGAAGCCGCCGTCAAGAAGGTTCCCAAAGTCAATACAAAGAGCGCAGGGGCAGTCTGCTCCGACAAGCCCTAGGGTTTGTTTCGTTGAAGCAGACGCCCCCGACAAGTTTTGCCCCGGCAATCTTGCCGGGGAACATCAAGCTCCGGCTGGGTCGCAGGTTCTTGCCGTAGAAGCTGATGTTCCCGCAGCAGCATTTGTGCCTTTAGTCCTTGTCGTCGAGCCACAAGCTCCGGCATGGGCACAACAGATCGTCCATTTCCTTCAAACAGGAGAACTTCCCGAAGAGCAAGAAGAAGCAGAGAGAGTAGCCCGGCAATCAAGTATGTACCAGTTTGTCGATGACATCTTGCATGTAAGAAGATTCAACGGAGTGAAATTGAAGTGCATTTCCCGGGAAGAAGGACAGGAGCTGTTGGCGGAGATACATGGAGGCATATGTGGTGACCACATTGGCGCAAGAGCACTTGCCGGCAAAGCCTTCCGGCAAGGTTTCTTCCGCCGACACCCTCCGGATGCAACCGCACAAGTAACCAAGTGTGAAGCGTGCAGGCCCACTCCAAGCAGATACATCAACCAGCTCAAGCTCTCCGACAATCCCTCCGTCTCCGCCATTTTCGATGCGGGGCTCGATATCTCGGCCCCTTTCCCCGAAGTTGTCGGGGCTTTGAGTACATGACGCTGTAATCGACAAGTTCACAAAGTGGCGGAAGTGGAAGAAGTGAGGAAGGTGACAAGACACGGTCGCGATCAAGTTCTTCAGTCAATTGTTTGCCGCTTTGAGTCCCTAATAGGATCATCACCGACAATGGCACACAATTCACGAGCCGCACCTTCATGCAGTACGTCCAAGATCTTGGCGCCAAGATCTGCTTCGCTTCTGTTGCTCATCCGAGAAGCAACGGTCAAGCGGAGAGGGCGAACGCTAAAGTGCTGCACGGGCTCAAGACCAGAACTTTCGACAGGCTGCACAAGTGCGGAAGAAATTGGATCGAGGAGCTGCCAGTGGTTCTTTGGTCGATCAGGACGACACCAAATCGAGCCACTGGCCAAACAGCTTTCGCTCTAGTCTATGGAGCAGAGGCAGTTCTCCCCACGGAACTCGTATACGGATCGCCTCGAGTGCTCGCTTATGATGAGCTCGAGCAAGAGCAGCTGCGGCAAGATGACGTGCTGCTCCTTGAGGAAGATCGTCTTCAGGCTGCTGTACGAGCTGCTCGATACCACCAAGCTTTGCGTCGCTACCACAGCCGCAAAGTTAATGCCAGAAGTTTCGAGGAAGGCGACCTTGTTCTTCGGCGCGTTCAATCCGCCAAGAATTCCAACAAGTTGACGCCAAAGTGGGAAGGCCCTTATCGGGTAAAACGAGTCACTAGGCCCGGCGCTGTCCGCTTTGAGACCGAAGATGGCTTTCCGTGAGCAACTCTCGAACATAGAGCATCTTCGTAAGTTTTACCCTAAATATGCTGTTGCGGAACCGGCTGTTCGACAACCACCTTTTGTACAAGCCTTGCCATTGTTGCATGTAACCCTTTGTACAAAGCCGGGCGCAGATCCCGTGCATAAATAAAGCTCACGTGCTTCACACATCTTGTCAAATTTTATGCATTTTTCTTTCTTGCATTTATTATCTGACACTTTGTGCAGCACTTGCCCCCGGTAAGCAATAACGAGCCTTGAGGCTCCATATCTTTATTTTCTCTTCTTTCTTTTTCTCAAAAGGAAGGTTCCCTCGCCCACAAGTTCACCGGGGGGGGGGGGAGAAGATAATGGTGTGGACTAGGCGTCATTCAAAAAAGTATAAAGCCTTGCCGGTACATGGACGACAGAAAAAGCTAAGTTGCCAAAGTCTGAGCATGATCAGTTTTTAAAATTTTAAGTTATCTTCTTTGAACGACCGTGTTTTGTATGGAAAACCTGTGCGTGGAGGAACCTCCCCGTAGCTAGTTGCGCCCTTACCTTGTTTCGAGTCCGCTCAACAACTTAAGTGTGCTCCAACTAGTTGCGGCAAGGTTTCTTGCCGGAGTTGGCACCGCCAAAGAAGCTGCCGATGTTCAGACTTTTCAAAGACTCATGACAAGCGATGCTGCGCCGCAAGTTCCCTAAAAGCGAGGGTAAAACATACAAAGAAAGGAATCAAGTAAAGGAGATAGCGAGCAAGCATTGCCCAGAATAAAGTTATATTACAATAGTAACTTGTCATGCAATCGACTAAATTATTCTCATAACTTAAATAACAGCGACAAGGAAGGGAGAAGAAGGGTGGCCTAATCCACGCGCTCGCCGTCAATCCTTGTAGGATCGAAAGTATGTCTAGAGGGGGGGTGATTAGACTACTTGACAATATAAAAATTCTGCCTTTTGACAAAGAACAGTTTTTGACAGATTCACAATTATGATCAAGTCAAGCATCACCCTACACATGCAATTCTAGAGTATAGGCAGCGGAAAGTAAATTGCACATGTAGTAAAGAGAGGTGGAGAAGAGCAAACGCAATTTTGGAGACGCGGTGATTTTTCTCGTGGTTCCGATAGGTGGTGCTATCGCACTTCCACGCTGATGGAGACTTCAACCCACGGAGGGTAACGGCTGCGAGAGTCCACGGAGGGCTCCACCCACGAAGGGTCCACGAAGAAGCAACCTTGTCTATTCCATCATGGCCTCACGCCCACGGAGGGCTAGCCTTACTCGGGGTAGATCTTCATGAAGTAGGCGATCTCCTTGCCCTTACAAACTTCTTGGTTCAACTCCACATCTCGACGGAGGCTCCCAAGCGACACCTAACCAATCTAGGAGGCACCACCTCCAAAAGGTAATAGATGTTGTAGATGATGATGAACTCCTTGCTCTTGTGCTTCAAATGATAATCTCCCCAACACTCAACTCTCCTCACTGATTTGGCTGTGGTGGAAGAAAGGATTGAGTGGAAAGCAACTTGGGAAGGCTAGAGATCAAGCTTCATATGGTGGGAGTGGAGCAACTTGATCTCAACACAAGGGTAGGTAGTTCTCTTCTCAGAAATGTAAGGTAGGAGTGGTAGTTCTTTCTGATGGCTCTCTCCACGAATGAAGAGGGGGTGGAGGGGTATTTATAGCCTCCACACAAAATCCAACCGTTACACACATTTGAGCAATCTCGGTGGGACCGAAGTTGACAACTCGGTGAGACCGATAGTTCAAATAATGTGAACGTTGGGATTTTCGGTGGGACCGAAAATACAATCTCGGTTAGTCCGATTCGTGCAATGATAAGAGCAAGCCAATTTGGTGGGACCGACTTCATCATCTCGGTGACACCGATTTGATGATGAAGATTCTGAAGCTTGGCAACTCATGTTTCGTGAGACCGAGTTCGAATCGGAAAATCCGAGTTTTCTAGGGTTTGGCTTTTGGGTGAGGTGGTTCATCTCGGTGTGACTGAGTTTGGAATATCGGTGGGACCGAGACTACTTATGAGTGTATATGGCGGTGAAAGTTGCTTGATAGTTTAGGAGATGTATCACTAAGCACTTGAGCAACCAGATCATCATCATAACCTCATCCCCTTTAATAGTATTGGCTTTTCCTATGGACTCAATGTGATCTTGGATCACTAAACCAAAAATGGAGTCTTGAGCTTTTGCCAATGCTTGCCTTAGCATTTTGAGGGTCCACTTCTTCAGTCCTTGCCATACCCATATCATTGAACTCTCGAAATGATTCTCAAGTAACTATTAGTTCAATGATATATATGTTGTTATTAATTACCAAAACCACCCGGGATTAGTTGCACTTTCAATCTCCCCTTTTGGTAATTGATGACAACATATAGATCAAAGCTTCGACAAAGGATATAATCAATGAATAATATAAATCGCTTTGAGAAGTATGTGATAAGCAAGAGCTCCCCTAAATTTGTGCATTATTTAAGATTTGCGCTTGAATGCAAATGCACAATCGATTAGGATCATGGGTCACTCTTCCATGTCACATACATCTTGGTGGAGCGCACAAAATGATAAGAATGAACATCATGCACCCAATCACCAAGACATGAGTAAATGGTCATACAAGATAGGAATGGCATATGATAAGCATTAAGCACACATTAAAGCATAGTACGACCAAGCACTCATTAAGGTAGAATGAAACGGAGTATCAAACACACTGAATGTCTCGAAAACCAAAAGTATCTCAAAGAAACCGCAAAAGAACGAAAGAGCAAAAGCGCAACGACAACAACACACTCTCTCTCAAAGTCCTATGATCTATACAATTTCTCCCCCTTTGGCAACAAGTTACCAAAAGTTCAAAAAGCATAGAGCTAAGCGCCTTGGGGACTCTCTGGCGGCTCCGTGCAGGTTGATGTCGGAGTGGATATGACAAACATCGGCGAAGACTTGGTGATGTCAGGCTTTGGAGGAGTGGTCACTTTGGAGCTGGAGTTGGAGTAAGCTTCTGGAACTGTGGGAGGTCTTTGAAGCTGTAGTCCCGTGTCGACCACGGAATAGCAGTGATCGGGTCCTGTGGGAACCGGAGCAGTTTGTTGATGAGAATCTGGACTAAGTCATCCTCGCATCTCACGATAAGCTCTTCCTTCTCCGCTTTGCTTCCTCAATGTCCGCCTCGAGCTTGTTGACGGTCACTTGTACTTGATCGACTTCACGTCAGAGCGTGGATCTTGTCCTCAACAATCCTCTCTAAGCTCTCCTGAGACTGTACAATGATGGCCAGGCGTTGTTCAATCCTTTGGGTAGCTTCAAGAATTTGCTCTCCGAAACTCTTTGGTTTAGCTGCTGCTTCCTTGTCAGCTTTGGCTTTCTTGGCAGCTTCGATCTTGGCTTGACCTTCAACAGATGTCGGATCCTCCTCATCCATCACAACAACATTGTCTTCATGCTCTGGCTGCAGCGGTAAATGTTCTCTATCCAACAAGAATGTGCCCGTGCCAAACTTGGCATTGATAAGCATCTGAATCTGCGGGCAAATCCACATGACCTTTTACGGTCATTGCAGTCCTCTTAATGGTCTCTACCATCAAGTCCATCACCTTGAAAGGTGCTTTCTCATCAAGTATGTGCAGCATGTTGATAGAGTATCCTCGATCATGCGATGATCTCGGACTTGGGCATCAAGGTATGCCTCAAAATGGTATTAGTGGTAGGTAAGCCTGCTCGAGATAGTAGATCGAGCGAGCTTCCAGATTCCCAAATCCTTTCTTTGGAATCTCCTTGTACATGTTCTTCATGGATTCATGATTCTTTTTTGGAATCCCATATACATCAATATCATCTTCTCGTTGCACTGGAGCATTCAGAATTTCTGGCCATTCTTCAACAGAAGAAGAAAATCTTTGACCTTCAGTCATCCACACAATCTTTCCATCAGGGTAGAAGTGAGCTGTGGCATAGAATTGCATTATCATCTCATCGTTCCAACTGGTCAATTTCTGACCTACAAAATCTGCAACACCACAAGCAGTGAAACTTTCATGCACATGTGGAAAGAAATCTCTGCTCTTTTGCTGTCAATGTACTTCCATCAACATATCCGTGTCTGCGACTATGGGCTTCTTGTCCATCAAGACGGTCTCATAGAAGTCCTGCTGCTCTACGGTGTGAAATCTGGGATCTACAAAGCAGTTCTTCTCCTCACGGCATATGGGTCGGTTGTCTCCATAGCCCGAGACCTCTATCTTTCCTTGCCTTCATATCCTCGGCTTGAGGATGAGCATCATCATGTAGTGGCAGTTTTGGACGAAGTTTCAGCAAAACTGGTCCTTCATCGTCGACTCGGTGGTGGCACATCATCCTTGTTCTTTTTAGACGCTGGAATGTTCTGACGGTCTTCTTGGGCTTGGCAGCAGGCTTTCTTTGGAGCTGCCTTAGCTGGAGCAGATTTCTTGGGCTTTGATGTGGCTCCGGCCTTAATGGCATCACCCATGAGCTTCGCTTCGAGGAGTAGGCTGGGGTGCTTCCTCATCCTCATCCTCTCGCTTTGCATCATGCACTATCCTCTTTCTCTTGGAGGTTTTCTTCACTTTGCTTGCAGCTGCCTCTCCCAAATTCAGCTTCTTAGCAACAGTTGATCGCTTGACTTTGTTGGTGCCCTTCTTAGTTTGTTGACCTTGTTGCTCTTTGGCAACAACCTTCCTTTTGGGCTTTGAGGTCACCTCTTCCTCAACGACAAAATCTGAATCCTCATCATCTGAATTCCTCTTCTTTCTAGCTCTGGTGGCTGCAGGAGGCAAGCCACTTGGTGTACTCCTCTCACCATCATCTGATGAGCTGCTAGGATCAGGACTAGTGCCTGCCTCTGGAATATCGCAATGGGTGTCTCGACCTGTTACGATCATCCTTGGCATCGACATGGCCGACAACCTGTGAATAGATAAGGTGTAGGCAGAGAAGAAGAGTCATCACAAATTACGAAGTTTTGCAAAAAATGAGTTCAAATTCTAGTATTAGGTTTTCACAGAAGACATTTGGTCGACCGAGTTTAAGATTCGTGAATCCAAGTGTTAAACAGGAGCTTTCACACCACTTTCGGTTGGACCGAAGTGGGTTTTGGTCCTGCCGAAAACACTAGGGTTTCACAGAATTTTCATTTCGATCACACCGATTTGCACAACTCGGTTGGACCGAAGGGTGCAGTGCAATGGCCATAGGCCAAATCGGTCATACCGAAAATATAAAATCGGTCTCACCGAGATGTGTTCGGCGGAAACCTAACCCTAAAACTTTTACTCGAATCTAGTCCAAACGAACTAATCTGGTGTACAGGAGGATTTCAATCGTGGCAAGATACTAGGCAATCCAAACGTGCATTGAATCGGAGATGGGAGCACGAGTGGGATCAAAACTCACCCTAACTTGGTGGAGTTTTTCACGGCGGCAACGGGCTGGAGGAGATGTCCGTTGACGGCGACGGAGACTGCGGCGAGGGCGCACGGCACGACGGCGACGATCCGGAGACCAAGCGGCGACGGCAAAAGGGTGTGGGGCTAAACGTTTGAAGGAGGAATCAACGCGCGCCCTCAAGTATATATACCCCTTTGTTGTCGGTGGGACCGAGTTGTAAAACTTCGGTGGCACTGAGATGGATAACTGCTAGGCGATTATGCACTTGATCACGCCGAAAATCACAAATCGGTTTCACCGAGGTGAAAACCTAGATCGATCTAAATGCTTTCGGTTCGACCGAGTTTGAGTGAATTGGTCGACCGAAATCAATTAGAAGGTTTTGGAAATTAGCCCTTGACGGATCGGTGGCTCGAGTGCTCCTCACCCGAGGGTCCGAAAATGACTTGTTCAAAATTTGTGATGTAAGCATGAATAGAATTTGAGACAAGAAAGCATAGATAGCTAGGGGAGGTTTTAGGCATTCTTGTCCATCCATTTGGTCGAGAAAAATCAAAACGACCAAAACAACAAATGGATGTCCTCGAATGGATAAAATCATGCATCCAACATGCTCACACAATAAGATAGCAAATGAAATATGTGTCAAACATGCACAACCAAAACTCTAGCTACTAACACACAATTTGTCGATGACTAGGTCATCTTTATATGAGTATATTGACTTAGGAGCCAAATGAGAACATTTGATCATAGGTCATACTCATCGTTTAAGCACAAGTGGGGTTACCACTTTTACATAAAGCATTGATGTGTTCACATCATTTGAAGATGCTTTAGCTCAATTTTTAGAGCAAAGCTCCCCTAGATGTGAGAACCCTTTTAAAGGGTCAAACTAACCTTGGGTTGTCGAGAAGACTTCATGTAGATGTTGAAGATGTGGATGCTCAATGTTGATGGAGATCATCAAGAGTTGGGAGCTATCCTTTGGATTCGGGCACTTTCAATACCTACATGGGTTAGTCCCACAAGGAACAAACAAGGATATCCATGGACATAGATTGAAGTTCACAATAGATGATGTCCATGAAAGCAATGATTACCTTGTCCCTTGACTTACCAACAAGAGGGTTTGTGACTCCATGAACTAGTGCACAATGTGGAAGTTGATTGCACAAGTTTTCGCCAAAATGAATGTGAGTGAAGTATGTTGGCGGAGTCACCCTCAAGAACTTTCTAGTTCTTCTTCTTCGGAATCCACATCATCTTGATGGGAATCCTTGGGGTTGTAGTTGAGCTTGACGAAGTAGAACTTGATGTTTCCTTGGGAACCCACTTGACCATGGCTTGAGGTGCTTCAACAAATGCATCAATCTCCTCTTGAAGCTTGTCCTTGCCTTTTAGCTTGTGGTCTTGTGGTGGAAGGTCATCTTGAGCTTGTTCCACATTGGAAGAAGTAGGATCATACTTCTCCTTTTGAGGAACAAACTGTGGAGTAGGATATTGACCTTCTTCCCACTCAACACCTTCGGCGTTGAACTTTCGCTCAAAACCAATTCCTTGATTCTTCCGGTGCCTTCCTTGCTTGCGAACAATTTCCTCAAAGTTCTTGCTTCCAGCAAGGCTCTTGTAGACACCTTTCTCTATGATCCCTTTCAATAAACTATTTTCTTGCTCAAGTGTAACTTGGCTTGAAACATTGTTAGTGGAATCAAGAGAACTACTAGAAGCAACAACATTGGATTTAGCATGGTTATTGTTACTACTAGAGAAAGAATTTTTCTTATGCTTGTCATGCTTAGTCTTAATGGGTGGCAAGAAATTAGACAAGAGAAGTCGTTTGGCAAGATATGAAGAACTCTTCTTTCGAAGATTGTCATTGATTGCTTTTAGAAACTCATGTTCTTGCTCTAGAGTGAGCTTCTCGAGCGTAGCTTCTCATGAGATCTTAGGAGCTCTCTATGATCTTCTTGAGTTGTTTCATGAGCTAACTTAAGAGTGTTTAGTTCTTTAGTTAGACGCTCAATCTCCTTCATAGCATTGTCATTCGACTCTTCTCGACTATAAAGACTACTAGCATGTTCATCATTACTAGGCTCATTGGATTTATCATGTAAGAGCTCATCTTCACCAAGCAAGTCATCCTCATCACTATCAAGTCAATGAATTCAGGGTGTGATACCTTGGGGCCTTTAGCCATGAAGCATCTTCCAATTCCCTCATTTGGTGAATCAAATAAGTCGTAGGAGTTGGAGTTGGAGGATCTGAAAGCAAGACCGCAACACCTTCATCTTGACTGTAGTCGGAGTTGGAGTGATAGCTTCCTTGGATTGATTGTCGGAGTCGAGCCGAGACCCATTCACCTACATGAGCTTGATGTTTTCTTCTTGTGTAGCTCCTTGATGACTTGTCTTTCCTCTCCGAATCCTTGCTTCTCCGAGAGGGTCTTCGTTCATAACGATCATCTCTGCTCCTTCTCTCTTTCCGAGGTGACTCATTTCTTGAGCTTCTTCTTCTTGGAGATTCTTCTCTTCTCTTGTGGGGAGCCATACACTCATTTGAGTAGTGTCCGGTCTTCCACAATTGTAGCAGATTCGATCACGACTAGAAGATCTCTTTTCATCATATGATCTAGACTTTGAGCTTCTCTCTTTGCCTCTACTCTTGTAGAATTTGTTGAAGTTCTTGACCATTAGGCTTATCTCTTCATTGGAAACTAGCTTGTCACTTGAGGTTGTGGGAGCATCACTTGTAGCTTTGTAAGCACCACTTGACTTGTTGTGAAGCTCTTCCTTATCCTTAAGTGTCATCTCATGAGCAACAATTCTTCCAATGACTTGGTTGGCTTGAGATTCTTGTAGTTTGGCATCATTTGGATCAAAGTGCACACGGTGTCATACTTTCCATCCAAAGCTCGAGAATCTTCTTGATGATGAATCGGTCGGTCATTTCTTCGCTTCCTAAGCCGGCAATCTCATTTGTGATGAGAGCAAGCCTAGAGTACATTTCAGCGACTCCTTCACCTTCCTTCATCTTGAACTTGTCAAGTTGACCTTGAAGAATATCTAGCTTTGATTCCTTCACGGACTCGGTACCTTCGTGCATTTCAACCAAAGTATCCCAAATCTCTTTTGCATTCTCAAGACGGCTGATTTTGTTGAACTCCTCGGGACACAAGGCATTGAAGAGAATGTCACAAGCTTGAGCATTGTTTTGCAACATCCGCAATTCTTCCGTTAGAAGCTTCGCGATCCGAACTTTTCCTTCCTCAAGAATTCACCTTGCATACCAACACAAATAATGCCCCATGCGGCTGGGTTATGACCAAGAATATGCATTTTCATTTTATGCTTCCAACTAGCAAAATTTGTACCATCAAAGTAAGGACCTCTACGAAAATTACCCTCACTAGACGCCATACTCTCCTAGGTTGTGAAACCAAGCTTATGGAGTCCAATGCAATGGAAACCAATACAATGGAGACCAAAGCTCTGATACCACTTGTAGGATCGAAAGTATGTCTAGAGGGGGGGTGATTAGACTACTTGACAATATAAAAATTCTGCCTTTTGACAAAGAACAGTTTTTGACAGATTCACAATTATGATCAAGTCAAGCATCACCCTACACATGCAATTCTAGAGTATAGGCAGCGGAAAGTAAATTGCACATGTAGTAAAGAGAGGTGGAGAAGAGCAAACGCAATTTTGGAGACGTGGTGATTTTTCTCGTGGTTCCGATAGGTGGTGCTATCGTACTTCCACGTTGATGGAGACTTCAACCCACGGAGGGTAACGGCTGCGAGAGTCCACGGAGGGCTCCACCCACGAAGGGTCCACGAAGAAGCAACCTTGTCTATTCCATCATGGCCTATGCCCACGGAGGGCTAGCCTTACTCGGGGTAGATCTTCACGAAGTAGGCGATCTCCTTGCCCTTACAAACTTCTTGGTTCAACTCCACATCTCGACGGAGGCTCCCAAGCGACACCTAACCAATCTAGGAGGCACCACCCTCCAAAAGGTAATAGATGTTGTAGATGATGATGAACTCCTTGCTCTTGTGCTTCAAATGATAATCTCCCCAACACTCAACTCTCCTCACTGATTTGGCTGTGGTGGAAGAAAGGATTGAGTGGAAAGCAACTTGGGAAGGCTAGAGATCAAGCTTCATATGGTGGGAGTGGAGCAACTTGATCTCAACACAAGGGTAGGTAGTTCTCTCTCTCGAAATGTAAGGTAGGAGTGGTAGTTCTTTCGATGGCTCTCTCCACGAATGAAGAGGGGTGGAGGGTATTTATAGCCTCCACACAAAATCCAACCGTTACACACATTTGAGCAATCTCGGTGGGACCGAAGTTGACAACTCGGTGAGACCGAAAGTTCAAATAATGTGAGCGTTGGAATTTTCAGTGGGACCGAAAATACAATCTCGGTTAGTCCGATTCGTGCAATGATAAGAGCAAGCCAATTTCGGTGGGACCGACTTCATCATCTCGGTGACACCGATTTGATGATGAAGGTTCTGAAGCTTGGCAACTCATGTTTCGGTGAGACCGAGTTGAATCGGAAAATCCGAGTTTTCTAGGGTTTGGCTTTTGGTGAGGTGGTTCATCTCGGTGTGGTGAGTTTGGAATATCGGTGGGACCGAGACTACTTATGAGTGTATATGGCGGTGAAAGTTGCCGATAGTTTAGGAGATGTATCACTAAGCACTTGAGCAACCAGATCATCATCATAACCTCATCCCTTTTAGTAGTATTGGCTTTTCCTATGGACTCAATGTGATCTTGGATCACTAAACCAAAAATGGAGTCTTGAGCTTTTGCCAATGCTTGCCTTAGCATTTTGAGGGTCCACTTCTTGATCCTTGCCATACCCATATCATCGAACTCTCTGAAATGATTCTCAAGTAACTATTAGTTCAATGATATATATGTTGTTATTAATTACCAAAACCACCCGGGGATTAGTTGCACTTTCAATCCTCCTGACTTCATTCACCTTGTCCACGATGGGTGCGACAATGGCTTTGAGCTCTTTAAGATCAGCACCCGCCGGCAGCTTCTTGAGGACGCGGGTGAGGTCGAGGCCCGGATTGCGGAAGAGTATCTTCACCAACACCTTCTCCAAGATCTTGGCACAGATTGCGCGCGACTCTTCAGCCAGCTTCTTTGGGATCCGTTCCCGGAGTTGCTGGAGGGCCGTCGCCACACCCTTGAAGAAAAGAGTAAGCTTGGCGCTGGGCTGGAGGTTCTCGTCGGAGGAGTACCCGAAGCCCGCCAAGTCCAGTTGCGCCAGCTCGTCGTCGATGACTGCAGCAATGTTGACGAGGCCCTCCGTCCAGAGCTCCACCGTAGCGCTGAAGGTGTTTTGAGTTTCAGCGGCCCTCGTCAACAGCTCCTCGTTGGCCTTGAGCTCCTGCTTCAAGTCCTCCTCCCTCTTCTTGGCGCCGTCTAGCGTCTCCATCACCGTAGCCAGCTTCAGCTCCAGATCAGCATTTGAGTCCTTGACGGCGTTCAGTTCCTTGCCCTTGTCGGCGAGTTGGACTTGCAGATCGCCATGAGCAAGGGCATCCTTCTCGCGTTCGCGCTGGAGTGCGGCAAGCTCTTCATTCTTCCCCTTCAGGTCAGCCTCCAGCTGCGTCACCCTCACCTCCAATTCCTTCTTGGCAGCCTCGGCAGCTGCGGCAGCATCCTTCGCCTCCTTGAGTACCCCGCCAAGTGATTGCTCGCGTGCAGTGAGCTCCTCCTCATAGCTGTCCAGATTGACTTTCCGCTGCGTCAGTTCACCCTCCCGGGTGGACACCTCCTCAGCAGCAAGCCTCTGTTGCTCCTCGGCTTCAGCCTTCTCGAGGATGAACGCCTTCTTCGCCTCGACAAGCTGCGCCCTCTCCTCAGCAATAGACCGGAGGGCCTCTTGGTTGCGGCTCTGGAGCTCCTCCGCATGCTTCTCTATGTCAACTCCCGCTCGTGCGACAAGCGCTTCCCGGGACTCCAGCTTCGCTTGTCGGGCGCGGTAGAGCGACACCAACTTTCGGGGCAGCTGCTCCTCTTCAGACTCGCCGCTGCTGCTGCTACTTGGCGCGTCAAGCACCACCAGCCCAGCGGAGGCGAGTACTTCTCCGTCGAAAGTCTCTCCCTCGACCGGCGCCCTGGAACTCGACGCCCAGGGGAGCCTGATGAAGATACCCTCGCCGGCCTTCAAGTAGGCGCCAGGCTGGGGCTCTTCGGTGCCTGGCACTGCGTCAGCAGCGGAAGGATCGGCGTTCGGTGTAGCGCCCTGCGCTCCTGCGGCCCCCGGGTCGTCAGTACGATCGCCGAATCCCTCGCCAGGTCCAGCGCCAGCAGCCTTGGCGGCCTCTTCATCGGCGGGGTCATCAGCGCCGGCCTCCTCTCCAGTAGCAGCGGCATCGCCAGTATCGCCGCGCAAGTTCTCCTCGCCGGTGGCCTCAGTCTCCATTGGCTCCGCGGAGGGAGGATCTGAAGGTAGGAAAAGGGAGGGAGAAAAAGTCAAGCAAATATCCAAAAAAGAATATCAAAAGAAAAAGAAACCAAGGAAAAATTCCCGACAAGGAGGGCTACTGTCTTTGGGCTCAGGACCATGGGCTCCACCACCGAAGGCTCGCTGGTTCCACCCCTTGCCGGGGACCGCTCCCTTGTTGGAGCGCTCCCTTGTCGGAGAATCGCCCCTTGGCGGCGTAGTTGAAGCAGATTGCGCCTCCGGAGCGGCTTCTGGTTGCTCCTGATGGGCCTGTTCCGCTCCTACACAAGCAAGTCAACAATCAAGATATCAGCAAGGAAGGGCACCCATGCGCGCCCCACAACAGCAAGTGAACAAGTACTTACGCTGGGGGCTGCTTCGGGGAGTGGTTGCCGGGTCCGTCAAGGTAGTCTCGGATGCATCCTCTGTTGCCACAGTGGGATCGTCCTCGATGACAACCACGGGGACCTTGGCCCTCTTTGCCGCTCTCTCGGCCAGAGTCCTGAAAAGGGACGAGGTTCGGAGGGAAGCAGATCAGATACAAAACAAGAAACAACATGAATCGAAGAAACATAAGTACAACAAGAAGAAAGTCTTACTCCTCCTCTTCTTCTTCCTCCTCGTCGGAGCTCAGTGCGGAGAGGTCGAAGTCCGGCACCCTTTCCGCGCGATGAGGTGGAGGAGTAGGCTCCCTTGGACGCTTGGCGGGAGCTGCGGCAGGATCAGGAGTAGCGGCTCGAGAAGATCCCGCCCCAGTTGCCGGCGCGGCATGAGACGCTCCCGCGGCAACGGTGCTTGTCGCGGTAGAGCGTGTCCCGCGGCGCTGCGTCTATTGGCCTGCCCGCCGCCCTGCTGTGTCCCCAGTCTTGCGGAGGCGCCTTCTCGGTTGAGCTGGGGGCTACACTGAGGCCCCCGTCTGCGGCAAGTTGCTTGAAGATGGCTGGCCACTTGCGCCCCAGCTCGCTCGCTCGCTTGCCGGGCTCCCCCTCGCCAACGACCTCCCCGCCAAGGTCTTCTCTGTCGGCGAGGCTTGCCGCCTCGTCCGCCCGCCTCCTCCAACAGAAACCAAACTTCGCCTGGGCGGGCTGGCCGCCGCTTTCCGCCCTGGTGGCGATGTACCGCATCTCGTCGTCAGTGGTGTCGCGGGTGAGGAGCCTCTGCTCGTCGGCACGGACTGCTACTTCCACTAGGCCGTCAAAGAATTGCCGCACGATGTCATCGGAGGGCTCCTGCCAAGTTGGGATGATCCCATGCGAGTCGCACTCCGGCATCATGGCGCGGGTGCGGTCGAGCGCAGAGTTGTTGAACAGAGGGATGACGCCCTGCGGCAGCCTGAACCACTCCGGGTGGTTGGCGTCGTGCTTGAACAGCTCCTTGAGCATCCCATCCAACTCCAAGACTGTGAAATTAAAATTGAGGCCTGGGCGCAGCCTCATGATATCTGTCGGGCCCCCAAACAGCCAGGCGGGCCTCCCCCTCTCCTGCAGAGGGGCAATGCGACGGCGGAGGAAGTCAGCGCCAACGGCCCCTACGGTGAGCCCGGCAAGCCTGAGCCGCAGGATGCGGGTGGTGGCGATCTTCAGCTTGGCATCGTCCGGCGCCAGAGCGCTCCAGTCGCCGCCGCGCACCACCCGGGTTTGGCGCAAGTTGGTGAATGGCTGCGGATTGGCGTCAACGATCCAACACCACTCCGCCCTCCACTTGTCCCACTTGCTGCGGAGCTCCCCCTCCAGATACACCTCCTTCATGCCGACTCGTGAGATCCAGGCGATTCCGCCAGCTAAGGGCTCTCCTTTCTCGGCTCGGGGGATGAAATAGTGGCGAAAAAGAGCAACATTTGGGTGGATGCCAACGAAGTTCTCGCAGAGATGTGCGAAAACCACCATTGTTAGAACGGCGTTGGGAGTGAAGTCAAGGAGATGAAACCCGTAGGTGTTCATGATATTGCAGAAGAAATCGGAAAAAGGTGGGCAGAGCCCGCAATAGAAGAACAAAGGAAAGAAGTAGTACCCTTTTGGGCACCGCTTCGAAGTAGAAGCCTCGGCGGAGAGAACCGGTGTGCGTGGATGCGCCCGCGTCTCCGTCGACCAGAAGAGATAGAATTCCTCCCGCAGCTTCGGGTAAGCTTCGGGAGTGCTCGTTCCTTGCGCAGCGCCTCAAGCCGCAGCGCCTCGGCCGACTTCACGCTCTTCCCGGTCTTCGGAGCCATGGCGGAAGTGGTGGAGGAGGTTGGCGGCGACGACGGCGGCGAAGGCGGAGCGCTGCTCTCTTTCGGCTTGGGAAGCGGAGGGGAGCGGCGGAGCTTTCTGAGGAAGGAACCGCAAATGGCGAAGGTGGGGGAAACGGCCCCTATTTCCTCTGCTTATAAAGAGGAGAGGCGAACGTTACACCTTTCTTGATTAAAGAATTGCCCACGATCTCTCCCACAACGCCGCGTTTGACGCGTGCCGTTACGGGAGAGCGCGGTGGATACGGAGTTAGATTTGGTTTGGACCCAGGCCGCGCGTGCCCGTGCCCTGTTTTGGGCCTGGCCCAACAGAGCTCGGCACCGTGTGTGGCCCAGGCCCGGGGGCTCCTGTCGGTGTACTAAAGTAGGGGTACCTTAGTATCCCGAACTTGTGCACGGGCAATCACAGCGTCCCGCGGCAAGGCTTGCCGGGCGTCCGCCAAGATCCTCCGCTATTCCTATTGATGCCATTCAAGAACAAAGTGTTTAAGCTGAGGAGACAAGACCCCGGCAAGAGGAGCTTGCCGGGAAGGACAAGGCCCCGGCAGAGGAGCTTGTCGGGAGGGCCAGCCAAGAAACTTTCCGTGACGCGCCGCGCATCCCGGCAAGACCCGACAAGCGACAAACTTTCGGGTGCGACAAAGACAACGACCGCGACAAGGCGCTTGCCGCGGCGAGGCCACTACTCTGCGCCCACGCTCCAGCGCATCCAACGACGTGTCGCCACATGATCATTCCTGGCGCACGTGGCGGGTAGCTGTGCAGCCAAGCGGTGCGAGGTGGCAAGCAAAGATGACGAGAAGGCCATCGTGGCGATCGGTGGCGCCCCTAACGGTCGTTTCCTGCACTGTTTGGGTGATCAGACGGGCATTAAATGCCCTTGTCCCCTGCCGTCAGAGTTAGGTAGGGGGGACTGTAGATAGCGGTTGTACCAACCCCTCTTTTTACTTTTTTACCCCTATCTGCATTGCCACCTGTCTGTGACCCCTTTAACCTATAAAAGGAGGCCCATGCGCACGTAGAAGGGGTTCGACTCATTCGAAACTACGCCACGCTCACACTTTCGAGCTAGAACACAATACATACACAGAGCAGCAGTAGGAGTTTTATCTCCCCGGAGAGCTCCGAAGCTGGGTAAAATCCCTCGCGTGCTTCGCCTCGATCTGCTCTTCGTGCGCCCTCCGCTCCCTGCCGGACCGAAAAGGGGCCCTGCCCCATAGGTGCTCGTTTCCCACGACACCAAACTGCTCCACCAAGTCCAAAGCCTCTCCAAAGTAGTCACGAAACTTGTCCTTCCTCATGTGGTGCATTTCAATCCACTTCACCTCCACATAGGTATTCTGCTTGTTCTTGATGACATCCAAATAGATGTTGGTCTGTGTCTTGTTCCAGAACAGCTCACAGCCTCTGACAGTGGAACGCGGATGCACATAAGGGTGAAGCTACCTGAGACGAACATACTCAGTGGGGGCGATCTCATCCATGCCCTTAGCGGGCTCCTTGTGCTTGCTAGCAGAGGTCTTGACATTGTGCTTGGAGGCAGACGGTCCCTCTGGAACTTCTCCAGGGTTGCGCAGACGCTTGGAGCCAGTGTCACGACTGGGATTGGACCGGCGAGAGCCACCACCTGAGACACACACGCAAAGCACCAAAGATGCGAAGAAGATCAATGCAAAGGCCACGATAAAGCACACAGGAAACACATAGAAGGCATACGAGAAAGTTGGCATGCGATAGATGTGATCCACGGTAGAACTGCCACTGTCTGGGGTACTAAAAGGTTAGTACTGCTCCAAACACGGTAGTATTGTGCGAGGTCACGGTAGTACCATGGCTGGAGCGGAAGTAAGCTCTTAGTACCGCACAGGGCGCGGTAGTACCGCTCCTGAAGGGCGGTAGTACCGTGCAAGCCGTAGTACCGCGCCATACGGGTGGTAGTACCGCGTCGCGTCAGATCTAACTAGTGATTTGAATCTGAAAAGAACCGCGAAACAACGGCGGTGCTACGGTGATCAGATCTAGCGCAAGACAACAATACAAGTATAAATCCTATGCATTACCACACTCCTTCATCCTCCTCTTGCAGAGATTAATCCTAAGAATCTCAAGAACACACAAGCCTCCCCCAACACCTAAAAGCACCAAGCACAATCAACAAGGAGAGGGAGTTGGGGAAAAACCTTGGTCCATAGCAAGAGCACGTGGTGGGGAACGATCCCACCGGTCGGAATCACGGAGGGCAGCCGGTGGAGGAGATCCGGCGACGAACGCCGGCTCCATTCTTGAGCAAGGGAGAGGAGGAGACGACGTGGAGAGAGAGGACACGAATGGGAATGGGGAGTTAGAACTCCCCCTGCCCGTCCTTGTCCCCACGCACTCGAACCAGCGCGGTAGTACCGCGTATCATCGCAGTATTACCGCTCGGGCGGAAGTACCGCGCCGAGGCGGTAGTACCGCTCAACCAGACGGCAGTAAAAAATTACTGCCGCGTGGGGACGGTAGTACCGTGGCTGGCTGCGGTAGTACCGTAGCTGGCCGTGGTAGTACCGTGAGCTCAGAGAAAAACCACAGGTTTCAAACACGAGAGGAAAAAGCCTTTGCACGGGAACTTTTCACACACAAGAAACCACAAGAACACGCACAGACCAGAGGTAAGAGGACAACAAGAAACCAACAAGCGACAAAGCCTCTCGAGGAGAGAGGGCAGTGGCTGAAGCCACCTATGTCTGAGTTGGATGGTATGGCACCGCGAAGAATTATCCTTGGGCCCATGACCAAAACTCGTCTTTGAAGCACAAGTACCATCAAAAATGGCTAATGTGAAAGAGGTGATCTATTTATGCATAATGGGGGGAGGGAGAGTTCATTGAGAGAACAACACTCCCCCTATGTCCATGCCTACACCTAAACGAGACAAGTTGAGTGTGGTGGGGGGTGCACGGTTTCAAATCACATTGCTCAAATCAATGATATTTAGCTCATGCCTTAACTCGGGAGATCTTGCTTCATCCAAGGGCTTCGTGAAAATATCTGCAAGGTTATCATGAGTGTTGACATACTTGAGCTCGATCTCCCCTCGCCTAATGTGATCCCAGATGAAGTGATACCGAATCTCAATGTGCTTCGTCTTGAAGTGTTGCACCGGGTTGAGAGAAATCTTGATGGCACTTTCATTATCACACCAAAGAGGCACTTTGTCACAAATGACACCATACTCCTTTAAAGTTTGCCTCGTCCATAGGAGTTGAGCACAACAACTACCGGCAGCCACATACTCCGCTTCGGTGGACGAGAGAGACACATAACTTTGCTTCTTGGAAGACCAACTTACCAAAGAGCAACCAAGAAATTGGCACCCTCCGGAAGTGGACTTCCTATCCACTTTATCTCCTGCCCAATCGGAATCCGTGAAACCTTCAAGCTTGAAGTTTGCTCCTCTTGGGTACCATAAGCCAAAGTTTGGGGTATGAGCCAAATATCGAAAGATTCGCTTGACCGCCACAAAGTGACTTTCCTTTGGTGCGGCTTGGAAACGTGCACACATCCCCACACTCAACATGATATCCGGTCTAGATGCACAAAGGTAAAGCAAGGAGCCAATCATGGAGCGATATACCTTTTGATCCACCGCTTACCATTGGGATCGATGTCAAGTTGGCACTTGGTAGGCATTGGTGTAGTAGCCGCTTGACATCACTTAGCTTGAATCTTTTAAGCATGTCTTGAGTGTATTTGGCTTGGTTGATGAAGGTTCCTTCTCTTCTTTGTTTGATGTCAAAACCAAGGAAGAACTTCAACTCTCCCATCGAAGACATCTTGAACTTGGAGGTCATGAGAGCGGCAAATTCCTCATTGAAAGCTTTGTTAGGAGAACCAAAGATAATGTCATCAACATATAGTTGGCATACAAACAACTCCCCGTTGACCTTCTTAGTAAAAAGAGTGGGGTCGATTAGCCCCACCTCAAATCCACGATCTTGTAACAACTCGGTAAGGTGGTCATACCACATACGTGGGGCTTGTTTAAGGCCATAGAGTGCCTTATCGAGTTGATACACATGATCCGGAAAGTAGGGATCCTTGAACCCGGGGGGTTGCTTGACATAGACCAACTCATTAATAGGACCATTAAGAAAAGCACTTTTCACATCCATTTGTTGCAACTTAAAGTTGTGATGGGAAGCATGAGCAATCAACAAACGAATGGATTCAAGACGAGCAACGGGAGCAAAGGTTTCACCGTAGTCGATACCCTCGACTTGGGAGTAGCCTTGTGCTACCAATCTCGCCTTGTTGCGAACCCATGAGCATCTTGCTTGTTCTTGAAGATCCACTTGGTTCCAATGACGTTGTGGTTCCCGGATGGTCTTGGCACCAATCTCCACACCTTGTTGTACTCGAAGTTGTTGAGTTCTTCATGCATGGCACTGAGCCAATCCGAGTCTTCAAGCGCCTCATAGATCTTTTGGGGTTCAACACAAGAGACAAACGCGTGATGTTCACAATAGTTTGCCAATTGTCTACGAGTGCTTACCCCCTTTCTTAGGCTTCCAACCACATTTTCCATGAGATGGCCTTGGGTGGTGAGCTTGGAAGCAATCTTCGCAGCACGACGCTCTAATTCCTCCTCGGATGTGGAAGGAGGAGGGTTGACTAGATCATCTTGAGCGCCGTCTTGAGCTTGTTCTTGATCTTGAGGTTGCTCTTGATCTTGAACTTGCTCGAGGGGGAGAACTTGACCTTGGGCATCATTTAGAGGTTCACCACCGTCTTGAGGTTGATCTTGCCCTTGGTCTTGTTCACGAGGTTGAGGGACTTCACTTTGTTCTTCGGAAGCGTGTGGGTCTTGATGAGGTGATGGCTCTACTTGAGTAGAGCATTGTCCTTCTCCTTCGGCCACAAGGGGTTCCTCAATGGGTAGGATTTGACCAATACCCATTCTTCTTATGGCTTGGGGAGGAATTTCATCATCTACATCACAAGTACCACTTTGCTCCACTTGGGAGCCGTTATTTTAAATCAAACTCCACGTTACGTCTCCTCAATGAGTCCGTGGACTTGTTGAGGACACGGTAAGCATGAGAGTTTGTAGCATAACCAACAAATATGCCCTCATGAGCTCTAGCCTCAAATTTAGACAAACGAACACCTTTCTTGAGAATGAAACACTTACAACCGAACACCCGGAAGTACTTGAGGTTGGGCTTGTTGCCGGTGAGTATCTCATAAGGAGTCTTGTTCAAGCCTTTGCGAAGATAGAGCCGATTGGATGCATGACATGCGGTGTTGATGGCTTCGGCCCAAAATTTGTATGGAGACTTGAACTCCGCCATCATGGTCCTTGCCGCATCCATCAACGTCCAGTTCTTCGTCTCTGCAACACCATTTTGTTGAGGGGTATATGGTGCAGAATATTGATGCTTGATCCCCTCATCACTAAGAAACTCATCCAAGGTGTAGTTCTTGAACTCGGTGCCGTTGTCACTTCTTATTGTCAATATCTTTGCATCATGTTGACGTTGAGCTTCATTTGCAAAGTCGATGACGGTTTGTTGAGTCTCACTCTTCCTCTTGAAGAAGTATACCCAAGTGTATCGTGAATAATCATCCACAATCACCAAGCAATACTTTCTCCCTCCAAGACTATCAAAGGATGGAGGCCCGAAGAGATCCATGTGAAGGAGCTCCAAGGGTCTCTTCGAGTAGATGATGGTTGAAGGAGGGTGAGCCTTTTCATGAAGCTTTCCTTCGATACAAGCACTGCAAACACGATCTTTGGCAAAACTAACATTTGTTAGTCCACGAACATGGTCCCCCTTGAGAAGACTTTGCAAAGATCTCATATTGACGTGGGCTAAACGGCAATGCCAAAGCCATCCCACGTCAACTTTAGCCATTAGGCATGTCGCGGTCTTAGTGGGTCGCTCCGAAAAGTTAATCACATAGAGACCGTTCTCGACATGCCCAACAAAGGCTACTTTAAGAGTCTTGCTCCACAAGAGGGCCACGGTATCAATATCAAAGAATGTAGCAAAGCCCATGAGTGCAAGTTGACGAACAGAAAGTAAATTGAATGCAAGGGACTCAACAAGCATGACTTTCTCGATCGTTAGATCATGAGAAATGACAACCTTGCCGAGACCCAATACCTTAGAATGTGATGCATCACCCCACTCGACATTGGTGGGCATAGATGGAATCTCTTGCACGTCCACCACCAAGTCCTTGCTCCTGGTCATATGATTTGTTGCTCCACTATCGAGCAACCATGATCCCCCACCGGAAGCAAACACCTACACGAGATCAATGCTTGGTTTTAGGTACCCATTTAGTAATGGGTCCTTTGATGTTAGTAACAAGGGTCTTGGGAACCCAAATAGACCATTCAATGTACTCATAAGAAGAACCAACAAACTTAGCATAAACATGTCCATCACTAGCACGGCACAACACATATGACGGGTTAGAGTCGCCGGCTTTGTTTGAGGAAATGCTTTTGCCCTTTTGGACATCAACTCCCTTCACTTTCTCCTTCTTCTTCTTAGGAGCACCCTCTCCCTCTTTCACAAACGTTTGTTTGAGAGGAGGAGGACGTTTGGTCTTGTTGTTGTTCTTCTTCTTGCTCTTGGACTTGGGTGCAAACCCAATTCCTTCTTTGGCCACAACTTCCTTTTGATTGCTCAAAAGGTCGTTGAGGTTCTTCTCACCTTGAATGCAAGTCACAAGGACTTTCTCAAGTTGATCCTTCAACTTGGCATTCTCCTCCACAAGATGCACATGCTCACAACATGGGTTAGTAGCACATGCGTTATCAATTAATACCATATGAGGAAAGGTGGCCTTTTCCTTGATTAGCTTAACTTGGAGTTGAGCATGAGACTCTTTGAGGTTAGCATGAGTACCCTTCAAGACCTTGTGGGCCTTGTCAAGTATCTCAAACTCCTCTTTGAGTCTAGCATGATCAACCCCAAGTTTAGCCTTCTCGGATGTTAGCACACGAGACACGACAAGAGCATGATCAAGATCTTTCTTTAACTTAGCATGGTCATCATTGTGTGACTCCTCAAGAGTTAAACAATGCACACACTCTTCCTCAAGAGCATTAGAGAGATACGATATCTCATCGGCATAGTCACGACTATGACCTTCCATCTTGGAGATGGTTTTTTCGTGAGCCTCGATCATGTCATTGGCCTCACCAAGTTGTTCCAAGAGAGCAACAAAGTGCTTCTTGGACTTTCCCTTGAGCTTACTCATAAAAGACTCAAATTCATTCACTTCCTCATTAGACTCAACATGTTCATCAATGCAATCCTCCAAGGAGGGATTAGTAATGATGGTGGTTGAGATGTTGGGGGTTACCTTGTTTGAAGCTTTAGCCATGAGGCATCTGGCGGTGATGTTTTCGTTGGGTGATTCGAAGAGAGACACCCGGGGAGTAGTAGCAATGGCAACGGATGCCATGGCCATTGCTTCTTCATTTTGTCACGACCGGTTTTCCGGGGAATAAATTTCTAGAAAAGACCGTCGTGCTCATCAGCCCCAGGATTACTGTTAGCTGATGAGGCTCCAACTTGATACGGAAATTCCAAGCAAAATACAAAATATGTGGTACAAGACCATTCTGGCCTGTGAGTACAACAAAAGGTTTCTAGTGGTTGATGGCGGAAGCGGGTTGTGAAACATCAGTGTCTATGGGACTCCATTTCCCACAGGAACAACTGACCAGGTTAACTCCTATCTTCGCAAGGCTGCTATCTCCATTGCTTAGGTTCCGGTGCTGTCATCGCGTCGCTCCTCTCGGTGCAAGAAAATCTGGCCAAGACAATAGCCAGGGACAAGCCAGTGAGTACTTTGAATGTACTCGCAAACATTTTGAACACTGGTATAATATAACAATGATGTGCTGACAATATTTTATGCTCATGATGTCAGTCACAAAGATAAATATAACTCTGATGTGTGTAAGCATGTAATATATGACTATGCAATGTCATAGAAGTATTAAAAATTATGAAATAAATAACAAGCATGCCATAGTCGGGCGTCTGAGCGACACCACATAAAGGGCTTTAAAAGAAATGCCACAGTCGGGTGTCTGAGCGACACCACATAAAGGGCTTTTAAAAGAAATGCCACAATCAAGGCGTCGGCGACACCACATAAAGGGATTTTAAAAGAAATGCCACGATCGGGCGTCGAGCGACACCACATAAAGGGCTTTAAAAGAAATGCCACAATCAAGGCGTCGGCGACACCACATAAAGGGCTTTTAAAAGAAATGCCACAGTCGGGCGTCGGCGACACCACATAAAGGGCTTTAAAATAAACAATTATAGTGAATATCCGGAGGTAGAACCATCCCGTAGATACTCGATAATAACAATAATATCACGGGTTAGTCAATAATAATAATAATAATCATAATTATCACAAGTCACAAATAGTAATTCCGTGCGGTTTAACGGTTTCACCTCCAAGACCGACACTAAGACCGACACTTGACCCATCCTGCATCGTAGTCCTAACCATGGACACGGCTATTCAATAGGTTTTTAATCTCTGCAGAGGTGTACTCTTTACCCACGAGTAACGGATTCCTTTAGTCCATCGGGACTAATTCCGCCACGGTCTTTTAAATGAAAACACACCGACTTGCACACACCAGCTTAACTCACTCGTGTCCGAATCACCCACGACACTGTCAAGCAAACTCTAAGTGGGAGGCTACAACCTCGCGTAGCATGGGATCAAATTTATATCGCGCTCTAAGGGGTGGCCTCCCATCTCGTCCCAACCGAAACACCCATGCCCCCGGCCGGATGGTCGGCTTTAATCCATGGTCATGGTACCTCATCCTGGCTTTAATCCATGGTCATGGTACCTCATCCCGCCCCTACATGCGGTGTGTGCTAGAAAGGGGTTGACAAATTCTTGAACTGCACCCAACTTTGTGGCGGGGACAAGTGGTAGCACGAAACAAGTGTGGGGATTACTGGAACAAGACTCGATCTACGGTCGACTCAGGAGGTTCATAGTTTCCTGCATGACATGTATAACAAATATATTCCAACCAATACAATCAACACTCATTATATCTACCATGCCATACCGACATACCCGTCCGACGGAGACCGGCGTCAAGCTCACGCCTACCCAAGGCAGAGGCTTTCCCGGATTCCTTTCCGGCATGCATGCAAGATACATGAGGATGATTACCATCACAAGTATACTCATTTCCAACAGCATGGAAATCACTAATATGCATCCATGCAAATGATCATATCACATGAAATAACAAGTCCTTCGAAATGAGGTGGTGTTATAAACGTGTCAACGAACACACCAAAAATATTATGCCGGGGTTCAGAATGCTTGCCTTCAATGTGTGGAAAGGCAGGGTGCACTCCAAAACTTGAAACATTTCTCCTCTCTTCAAAAATCCTATTTTAGCAATATAAAAGAATTAACACACAAAATAAAAACAGCACCAAAAGTTGTTCTGAAATTTTTTCAAATAAATCTTAAAATAAACTAGACATTATTTGAGAGAGGTAGGAAAAAGAATTAATTCATTTGGAGTTATATTTAAAAAGATAAAGCCAGTCAAAGATTTGGTCAAAATCTGTTTTCTAAAAAATAAAACAACAGAAAAAGTTTCAGCCACGAATACGCTTTCTAGGTAGGGGTTACGTACTTGGGGTTTTACGCTTTCACTTAACACGCATGGCGGCGGGGTGGGTCACTGACAGTGGGCCCGCCTGGCCCACTGGTCAGGTTTGACCAGTCGCCGCGCCCCTTCTCCCTCCTCTGTCCGAGCGAGGCGAGGCTCCGGCGATGCTCGCCGGCGAACGGCGGCACCGTTCGGGAAACGGAGGCCATCTGCGGGTTCAGGGGATCGAGATGGTCACTCCGGTGGTCGATACGGTCTCTGGGGTGGACGGAGCTGCCGGCGGCGAGCTTCACAGCGGACGGTGGTCGTCGGGCAAAGTGGTTTTTCTCCCGCAGTGAGTCCCGATCGAAATCGAGCAGGGGGATGGATTCACGAGGGGGAGAGGAAGCTCCTGGTGAAGAGAGTGGAGAGGGGGAGGCTTTGGTGGCGCCGGAATGGTCGAGACAGCGGCGGCGGCTGGAGTTGCCGGAGATGAGGAAGACGGCCTCCTCGGGTCGATTGGCTGCCATGGGGAACCGGAGGAGGTATCGAGGCCGCGCGAAGCGGAACATGCTCGGGGGCCTCCTTAAATAGGCGCTCGGGGTCGGTTCTGACGGTGGCCGCGGATAAGGTCGCCGGCGACCGTCTTACTGTGCTCCAGAGCGACGTGGCGGCGACGAGGGCTTGCGGACAAGGTTGAGGATGAGCTTGAGCTGTTCAAGGGGCAGGTGGCGAGCCGGGGTGGCTTGGGCGGCGCCGACCGTGGCGGGCTTCTGATCGTCGGTGTGCCGCCAAAAGTTCCGTCGGCGGTCTTGTAGGCTGCGAGGTGGCTTGGCTGGTTCTCGCGAGCGGATGAGGTCGGGTGCGGCTTTGTAGGCGAAAGCAAAGGTCGGGCGTGACGCTGGCGACCGAAAGCGCCTGCGTGCAAAACGCAGCGCTCTGGCGCGCCAGAGCACTGCCGAAGGTGTTCGACGTAATGTCGTGGCATGCTCTGTGTCACCGTGAGGTTGGCAAGCAACAAGATTAGGTTAGAGATAGAGGTAAACTCAAGGGACAAGTTGGTTTGGTCATGTGGTCAAGTTCACAATGTAAACTTGAAATCATGCCAACTGGACATGCACATAGGGTGTTTGACAAAATGCCAAGGGCACTTAGGCATTTCTTGGAGTGGCCAAATTCTCCAGATCAGTGTCTCCTTAGATGCAAGAGAGAGTGGTAAGGTTGGTTTGACAAATGCGAAACTTGTTAGTGCAAGTTTTGCAAAACTCCATTCAGACGGAGATAAATGGCATCCTTTCATGAACTAAAAATGATCCAATAAGTGCATGCTCCTGGACTTTGGGGTTTAGTAGGGAGGGCTACAAGTAGGAAAAGGAACCAAGGGCCAGAGAGCAAGTAAGACTAAGGCTGGGTTTTTGCACAAACTATCATGATGGACCAGAATGAAGATGAGGTTGGTTCACTCAAATTTTTCAAAGAACATAGCTGGGTTTTTGCATAAAGCTGAATAATATGCTCCTACTGACATCCCAAATTTTGGTAGAAGTTTTAAAGAAATAAATAAATAGGTTGTAGTGCAAAACTGTCCTCTGGACCAGATTTGAAAACTTGGGATAGAGCTCAAAATATTCAATGAAAGAAATATCTTTTTGCATAAAAGTGATTTAAAAACATCACCTGACATCTCCAAATTTTGGTTGGAATTTTAAGTGAATTTATCAAATGGTTATAGTTCAAATATGGCCATATAACCTTGAAAAACCATTTTTCAAAAAAATAAAGATCAAGCAAATTAATTATGCAATCAGTTCTACTAATAAAAGAAAAGTTTTTCTTGAGAGGTTAAACAAGTCCAATAACATATTTGAAAAGTTTTCTCTATGGGGAAAACTCCATAATAGCAAGGGAGAAAAAGGTTCAAAAATCAAAAGGGAGCCCAGAAAATAAAAGTTTTAATTTCCTGGCAAAATTTTAATTAATAAAACAAGGGCAAAATTTTGGGGTGTCACACATTTTCATCATCATCGTCATCCTCTTGGTATTCTTCTTGAACCACCAACCCACGAGTGGGAGTCTTCTTGGCGAAGTTGTTCTTGTTGGGGAAGGACTTAGCTTTGTCTTTTCGGATGAACTTGCCACCGTTGTCTTCCCGCTTCTCGTAAGGACAATCCACAACGAAATGGCTCGCATTGCCACAGTTGAAGCAAGTTCTAACTCATTACTTGCCCTTGACGCCACTTGAGTTGTTCTTGTTGAAGTTGGGTCTTGAACTCTTCTTGCTCCAAAATTATCTTGAAGCAAGGGCCATGTGCTCATTGTAATCAAACTTGGTGTCTTCGGGGTTGCTTTCCTCATCTTCCACTTCTTCCTCTTCTTCCATAGTAACCTTGGCCTTCAAAGCAAGGTTAGGCTTCTTTGCTCTTTGAGAACGGAGCACCGCATTATCGGCGGTCTTGTCCAAGATGCTCATTGCAACGAACTCATCCAACACTTCACTTGAGGTCATGGGTGGAAGTCCGTCGTTGACGAATGACGGAGGACATGGCCTTGTTGTAGGGCATCATGGCCTTGAGGAACTTCCGCTGATCCAATTGTCATCCGTGTCCTTGCTTCCATGATCTCGAAGCGCGACCATGAAGTTTGGTCACTCTTGGAAGAGCTCACGAGGTTCTTCATCTTCTTTCATTGCAAACTCATCGGCTTCATCTTGCACCACTTCATAGTTGGAGCGTTGAATGCTAGCACTTCCACGATAGAGACCCTCAACACATTTCCATGCTTCTTTAGCCATGACATGGGGTCGAAGATGAGGGAGATCTTCGGGAAGGATTGCATCTTGGATGATGAAGAGAGCACTCTCATTGAATTGATTGTCCACGACTTCTCGAGGGGTAAAGTTGCTTGGGTCATGAGGATAAAAACCTTCTTCAATGATTCTCCAAAGGTTAGTGTTCACATGTTTCAAATGACGCTTAAAGCGATAGACCCAAGAATCAAAATCTTCATGTTTCTCATATTTAGGAGGAGGACCGGCATGATTCAAATGAGTGGAGGGGATTGGCCCTCCATAAGTCGGAGGTTGCACATGGGCAAAGATGCCGGTACCATTTCTACCACTAATAGAAGGACTCTTATCAATGTTAGCTTCCCCCTTGTCGGAGGGAGCATCCGTCACCTTGTAGGTGGGATCACCCACTTTCATCGGCGAGGTAGATTGTTTAAGTCCTTCTAGGAATTCCTTAAACATGTCCTTGACCTCGGTCGTCATGGATGTTTCCAATGTTTCCAAAGCCACATTGAATTCCTCACGTGAGATCGAGTTACCCCCATCTCCCGTAGATGAGATCGGGTTCGCACCGGAGTGCTCTCCCACCTCATCTACGACATCAACCATACTCTTTGGACGGTAAAGTCCTTAAAAAGAGACGAGGCTCTGATACCAATTGAAAGGATCGATATGGTTGACTAGAGGGGGGTGAATATGCAACTAACAATTTTTTAAGCTTTTCTTTACAAAATTAAACTTTGCAACAAAAGAGGTTGTCTAGATGTGCAACTAGGTGAGCAACCTATATGATGCAATAACAACTAGGGCTTGCAAAAGTAAAGGCACGAAATAACCAAGAGTGGAGCCGGTGGAGACGAGGATGTGTTACTGGAGTTCCTTCCTTTTAAGGGGAAGTACGTCTCCGTTAGAGCGGTGTGGAGGCACAATGCTCCCCAAGAAGCCACTAGGGCCACTGTATTCTCCTCACGCCCTCACACGATGCGAGATGCCGTGATTCCACTATTGGTGCCCTTGAAGGCGGCAACCGAACCTTTACAAGCAAGGTTGGGGCAATCTCCACAACAAACGGAGGCTCCCAACAACAACAACACCACGAAGCTTCACCACAATGGAGTATGGCTTCGAGGTGACCTCAACCGTCTAGGGTGCTCAACACCCAAGAGTAACAAGATCCGCAAGGGATAAGTGGGGGGAATCAAATATCCTGTGGTGGATGTGTAGATCGGACCCTTGTCACCCAATCCCGAGCAAATCAACAAGTTTGATTGGCTAGGGAGAGAGATCGGGAAAAAATGGAGCTTGGAGGAACAATGGAGCTTAGAGGTGGAAGAGGTAGTCAACTAGAGGTAGAAGACACCCCTTATATAGTCGTGGGAAAAATCCAACCGTTATCCACATGTTCAGCCCGTGACACACGGTACTACCGCTCCAGGGGCGCGGTACTATCGCGAGGCTGCGCGGTACTACCATGGAGGGCCACGGTACTACCGCGACAGCAGCACAGGCCGGAACTAGCCTGACTAGGGAGCAGTACTACCGCTCGCGTGGTACTACCGCTCCCCCCTGCGGTACTACCGCAAGGTAGGAGGGTCACGACCTGGGAAGGGCGCGGATGAAATAAATTACATCCGTGCCTACTTCCGCTGACACTGGGGTGATACAAAAACCCGACGCGGTACTACCGCTCGCGAGTCGCGGTACTACCGTGGCCGGCGCGGATGTAAAAAATTACATCCGCGCCTACTACCGTGACACTGCGGTACTAGGTCGGAGGGCCACGGAACTACGACTCCTAGGGAGCGGTACTACCATGAGCCCCCGCGGTACTACCGCGCTGGACGAGCGGTACTACCGTGGTGGGCGCGATGTAAAAAATTACATCTGCGCCTACTACTGCACCGGAGCGGCACAAGGCCTGGGTGCCGCGGTACTACCGCTCCAGAGGGGCGGTACTACCGTGACACCCAGCGGCACTACCGCTTGTACCTGCGGTACTACCGCAAGTATAGCAGTAGTCGCCAGGTTTCCGCACAACCAAGATAACGAAGGGCAGCTCCAAAGTGCAGGGAAAGGAGGGACAAGTGTACGTGTTGATTCCACCCAAACCTTTCCGACGCGGACCCCCTCTTAATAGTACGGCTCTCCTACTACTCAACTCCACCAAAGAGAAACGTAGAACAACACCGACTTCAATAGTCTCCGAGGGGCACCGAATCGTCTTGTGCCTAGTGATGAAGTATCTGAGAGACTCAAGGCACACGATTAGTCCGCAAAAGCATTGTCATCAATCACCAAAACACTTAAGGGATAAATATGCCCTTACACTTCTCATACAGTCCCTTAAAAAAGTTGTTTATTTCCTTATGTATCTCCTCTATACTCTCAGCCCAAGATCCATCCCCTCTCTTTAATTTTTCAATCTTGTTTTTTCTTCTTCTCCAGTTCGCCTTTCTATGAAAAAACCAGTGTTTTTATCTCGTTCTCGCGGCCAGGATATCCTTGATCTTTGTCTCCACATAACCTCCTCTCTTAAAATCCATTCATTAAGCTCTACTTCAGTTTTTCTAATTCTGTCGTCAGTCTCCCTTGAACGTGGTTGCAGGCTTAGTTTCGGAAGCTTTGTTCACAGTGTACTGATACTATTTAGGACAGAGTTGAACTCTCTTTGGGCCCAGTGCCCCAGCACATCTTCCATTGTTTTAAGTTTTTTGGCAATGCTTCTGAGTGAAGGATCGCCGCCTTCTTTCATCCATGTGTTGTGGATAGTATCAGTCAGAGATTCATAGCGCTCCCACATACACTCATATCTGAAAGTTTTATTAATCTTTCTCCATTATTTTCTCTTACCAAAACGTAACAGTAAGGGTGCGTGGTCCGATCTCGAGGAGCATATATGTTCCATCGTGCCTTTCCCAAAAGCTTTGCACCACTCTGGTGTGGCGGCCCCCTTGTCCAGTCTCGCTTTGATGTTGGGGCTCCCTTGCTGTTTATTGTCATATATCTAGATAGTTCCTTTGAAACCCAGGTCCTGGAGGTTGCAATCTGGAAGGACCCTGCGAAACTCAGCCATGTTCTTTTCAGACCGCTTTGCTCTCGAGAAATGTTCGCTTTACCACATCGTTTCATTGAAGTCCCCGATCATGAGCTAGGGTTCAGAGGAATCCCACATGTGGTGACGCTCATGTGATCTAGGCTCGCGATACATGAACATACCCCTCCATTGCAGACTATTGGGACTCAAACGAATTAACACATCGATATACCTCAGTCCAATCACAATTTCTTTTATTTCAACACCCTCATCATAAAACAGTGCAATCCTGGCACTCTTTCCTATGCCGGGTTGCATAATACAATGCCTGAGGCCCAGCCTCCATTTCAGTTTATTAACGCAATCATCGCTTTTCCGAGTCTCTAAGAGAAAAACTAACTTAGGCTTGTGTGTGTGCACTAGGCCCACAAGCTCAAGAATTGTACGAGGCTGCCCAATTCCTCGACAGTTCCAGCTGATTAGCGTCATGGCTCCTGGCGGGCGCTTTCAGCAGCACCCACCAGTTGACCGAGAGCCCCGAGCTGGGTTTCCATCGAGACATGTGTGGTTTTGTTCGGCTGTTGTACTGGTTTTCGTTTGTTTTTTTAGGTTTTCTGATTTTTTTTGTTTTCTTTGTTTCTTCACCGGGTTTCTTCTTTTCTTTCTCGGTTTTCACCTTTTTCCTTTTTTTGCACCGATTTCTTTGTTTCCTTCTTGGTTTTCATTAGTTTTTTTTCCTTTCTTTGCTTTTCTTTTTTGTTTTTCTATCGGTTTTCATTAGTTTTCCTTTATAACACATGTCTTACTTTTTTACTACACAAAATATTTTTTAGTGTACATGTGAAACATTTTTTGATACACGTCGTGCATTCTTCAAATACGTTATGTACATTTTCTTAATATATTGTTTTGAAAACATTTACGAATACATGCTCAATATTTTTCTAATACACATTGAGTTTTTAATGGAAATAAACATTTTTAAACAACACAGTTTTTTCTGTTAACATTGTATAAACATTTTTAGAAATTTCATGTCCATTTTTAGGAAGCACGTGAATATTTCTTTAAAGTTCACGTACATATTTTACTGCAAATAAGCCTTTTTTAACCTACACAAAACGTTTATTGCCTTGTATAAGCATTTTTTGTGTAGACGTTGAACACTTTTTCAAATACATGATTAATATTTTTTATGTCAATTTTTTTCAATACATATTCTAAATTTTCCATATACACCAGTAAAAAAATTATATACACGTTTAAAATTTGTGCATATACATCATTAACATTTATAAAAACTTTTATTTCTTTATGACTATTCTTCCATACAGATTTTACATATTGTGTATACATCAGGAATATTTTTATGTACACATTTAAAATATTTCAAATACAATATTAATATTTTTTGAAGATATTTTTTATGTCTACCGTTGTCCATACACATTGTACATTTTTTGTATACAACTAAAACAATTTTATATACATAATTAGCATTTTTCAAATACATGATTAAATTTTTTCAAGATTTATGTTTTGATGTCTACTTTTTTTCATACATATTGTTCAATTTTCGTAGAGATTACAAACATTTTTCAAATTTATATGCCAAAGTTATTTCCATAATAGATATTTTTAGGATAGTTAGAAAATAATAAAGATAAAAACGTTAAAGCAAAAAAATGAAAGCAAAAATGTGAATATATATATATGAAAAAGAGCGTTGAAGGCCTGTGGTCCGCACTGGCCGACCCATTCTGGTGGCTGCTTGAGGCGAGCCGTGTTACTGTCTCGCGTTAAGGAAGACCGTGGGTACTATATCTTGCTTGTAGCGAGGGATAGTTCCGTCTGTCCTAAAACTTTGGCTCGCCGTGTTGTAGCTAGGCCGGCCCGGTTGTTTTTATTATCGGTAATTTTTTTCCGCCACTCTAACTTTTGCCTATTTTCCTTATGCAACTCTAGCTTTTGACATTTCACTTCTGCCAGTCTTAGCTTTTGGCAATTATCACAATTGCCATTCCTAGCATAAATAAAACTTTAGAGTGGCAATTGTGATACGTTGTCAAAAGTTAAGAATGGCAAAATTGAAACAATATTATTTTGCTTTTGCCACAGAATGACCATTTTGATAATTGTCAAAAGCTAAGACTGGCAAAAATGAAACAAATTAGTTTTCTTTTGCCACGGAATGGCAATTGTTATAATTGTCAAAAGCTAAGACTTGAAAATTTGTCTAGCACGTCGTTGGAGATCGGAGAGTCGTTGGGAATGGACGTTCGCCATGCCTTCACTGACTTCTTTGGCTGCCAGCTACCTTCAACGCTACCCAACACCCCCCGCGCAACTCATCGAGGCTGAGTCCCAGTTACCTTGTACCGCCAACATCAAACATTCTCTCTTTATGGAATGCAAATTTAAGGCAATTTTCTGGAATGTTTGTGGCCTCAACTCCGGAGCCAAACGAATGGCCGTTCGCAGCATGATTTCCGCTGCCGCACCGACCATCGTCTGTCTGCAAGAGACAAAGCTTGCCCACGTCTCCGATTCCATCGTGTCGGACACACTAGGCCCCCTCTTCAAGGACTACTTCCTCCCCGCAAATGGCACCCGTGGGGGTATCTTACTTGCCGGGCGGCGAGCGACCTTAGCCCTCTTGAACCCCCTGGTTTGCGCGCATCACGTGACCGCCCTTGTCACACCGTTGGCCAGAGACGGGCATTGGTGGCTCACTGGTGTCTATGGACCGCAAGATGTGTTGGGAAACGTTGCATGGAAAACAATTTTTTTCTATGCACACGCAAGATCTATCCATGGAGATGCAAGCAATGAGAGGGGATAGTGTGTCTACGTATCCTCGTAGATCGTAAGCGGAAGCGTTTAGTAACGCGGTCGATGTAGTCAAACTTCTTCGTGATCCAACGGATCGAGTACGGAACATACTGAAGGAAATATGCCCTAGAGGCAATAATAAAGTTATTATTTATTTCCTTATTTCATGATAAATGTTTATTATTCATGCTAGAATTATTTTAACCGGAAACTTAGTACATGTGTGAATACATAGACAAAACATAGTGTCCCCAGTATGCCTCTACTTGACTAGCTCGTTAATCAAAGATGGTTATGTTTCCTAACCATAGACATGTGTTGTCATTTGATGAACGGGATCACATCATTAGGAGAATGATGTGATGGACAAGACCCATCCGTTAGCTTAGCATTATGATCATTACAGTTTCATTGCTACTGCTTTCTTCATTACTTATACATGTTCCTCAGACTATGAGATTATGCAACTTTCGAATATCGGAGGAACACCTTGTGTGCTATCAAACGTCACAACGTAACTGAGTGATTATAAAGATGCTCTACAGGTGTCTCCGAAGGTGTTTGTTGGGTTGGCATAGATCGAAATTAGGATTTTTCACTCTGTGTATTGGAGAGGTATCTCTGGGCCCTCTCGGTAATGCTCATCACTATAAGCCTTGCAAGCATTGTGACTAATGAGTTAGTTGCGGGATGAAGTATTACGGAACGAGTAAAGAGACTTGCCGGTAACGAGATTGAACTAGGTATGATGATACCGACGATCGAATCTCGGGCAAGTAACGTACCGATGACAAAGGGAACAATGTATGTTGTTATGTGGTTTGACCGATAAAGATCTTCGTAGAATATGTAGGAGCCAATATGAGCATCTAGGTTCTCGATCTTAACGTTCGATGATGATTTGTATTATGAGTTATGTGATTTGATGACCGAAGTTTGTTCGGAGTCCCGGATGAGATCACGGACGTGACGAGGAGTGTCGAAATGGTCGAGACGTAAAGATCGATATATTGGAAGGCTATATTCGGACATCGAAAAGGTTCCGAGTGATTCCGGTATTTTTTGAAGTACCGGAGAGTTACGGGAATTCATCGGGGGAAGTAATGGGCCTTAATGGGCCATACGGGAAAGGAGAGAAGGGCCTCAAGGGGTGGCCGTGCGCCCCCCCCATGGGCTGGTCCGAATTGGACTAGGAGGGGGCGGTGCCCCCCTCCTTCCTTCTCCCCTCTTCCTCCTTCCCTCCTTCTCCTACTAGGAATAGGAAAGAGGAGGGGAATCCTACTTGGACTGGGGAAGCCTAGTAGGATTCCCCACACCTGGCGCGCCCCCCTTGGGCTGGCCACCTCTTCGCTCCCCTCCTTTATATACATGGCCAGGGGGCACCCCATAGACACACAAGTTGATATAGTTGATCTTTTAGCCGTGTGCGGTGCCCCCTCCACAGATTTCCACCTCGGTCATATCGCTGTAGTGCTTAGGTGAAGCCCTGCGCCGGTAACTTCACTACTAGGGAAAAGGCTAGCAGCAGCGCGGGTTTTAGATGTATCGATGGCGGGTACCAGCGCTACTAATCTGGCGCTACTGACTAACTCATAGCAGATGGCGGCGTGCGACACGCGCCATCTTGCTACACAAGTGTAGCAGCAGCATGTTAGGGAAGCTTCGCTACCACTAGTAGCACTAGCGCTCTTTGGCTGGACGCCATCGCTATTGAGGCGCTGCTGCTAACTTTTGTACACTCGCCTCGCTAATTTAAGTAGTTTTTTTGCATATTTGTTTTGTATTTGAACCGCTTTGTAGAAGAATCTTTAGCACATAGAAATGTCATCATGATACACATACAAATGCCTGCGAAACCACAAATGTAATCATAGCATGTACATACAAACAGTCTCTTCATAATCATCATCCAACACAAAGTGATATCTTGTCATCATCTCGAAAATAGCAATACATGCAAGTCTCGAATACTTGCAACTACAACAACGTCATCCATCTAAACAAAGGTATACGCAAGAAGTGCTATCACTATGAGTGAGAGCAGAACTATGCAAGACATGAGGTGGCGATTCTGAGTCCTCTCGCCTAGCGTGAACCTCAAGTAACTAGCTTCTCCTTCTTGTCTGCTTTTGAAGTTTTATGGCTGGCGCCGTGAACCCATTCACTTGCGCCGACACTCATGCCACTCGTTGTACACCCCCGAACCTTCCCTTTGTACACGACATAGCATTTCCATCTCGCCATCAAGAAACTAGGTACCGTTAGAGATGCATGTTCATGAAGAGGATGTACAATCATATATATGCACCAAAATATACTAGAGCAACACCAAAAAGAAAGGTTAGCAACTAGATGCAACATATACGAGACGCAAATTAATTAACTAGAGGTACGCAGGTCATCGTACGCAAACTAACAAAGTAGCGTTATGCAAGTTCGGCAGGGACCGTGGACATCACAAAGTTTCATCGCTACAAAAAGTATACAAGTTCAACCGACACATATCATCATCATCGGCATCATAAATCACTAGAAGTTCCATCCTTCCATATCATCGAGGATGAACCCTAGCTTCTTGAACAGCGTGAGGTCTAGACGTTGCATGCCTATGCGAGTTCGGACGTCAGTTCGCGATATAGGGCCGTGGTGGAACATCCCCTTCTCATCGACGACTTCTTTCATGATGATCGTTGCAATGTCCCTTTGGATGCGAAAGAAGTCATCTCTAAGTTTATAATTCGCTTCTCCATGAGATTCTAGCCACTGTGGATATGATCATCATTTCGCTGTTAATCTGAAGCTTTTGGTGATCCGTGTTGAACTGAATCATGAGATGGACGATGTAGAATCCATCCTTCTTGCTTGGTTTTGGGACATGGATGCAGGAGAAGTTAGTTTTATCTTGTGAAACCCATCTTCTTGTTCCTTTGTTTCTTGATATGCACGTGGCCACCTCTAAAGTGAAGCCTTGGAGAGCATCATCTAGAATATTCATTATGTGGGTGTAGTCCTTTTCTCGTAGTCTCTGGAAGGGTCAAAATACATGGCGTGGGAGACTTGCGGTAAAGAACAATAAGGACGGCACGCCTGTTGCTCTGGGAAAAGACACCTCAAATTATTCCCCATATGAGAGAGAAGGAATGATTGAAATGTACGAAAGGGTTGTCCGAACTGACTTACTTTGGATGATAAGGCACGAGGACAATTTCGGTCCTTATTCTGCGTACCATGAAGTTTTGGAGGTACTCCTAGCAGTTTCACGCTCAAAGTCGCCGAGACTCAAGAAAGACTCATGCATGTAATGGATCCGCCACACAGATTTGCGAGACTTCTTCACTCTTCATGACGGAGCTCATATGTAGCGCAAAAAGGCGGACGATAGTAAAATCAAGCCGCTTTGTTAGAAACATCTCAAAGATATGGTCAAACCGCAGGAAGAACACCTCCGCGGGCCGTGTGTCGACGTAGCACTTCCCTCGAGCACACGAGCCGCGTATGGCGGATATCCCGGATCCTTTGAGGCTAGTAGGCTTTTCTCGGTCGACATCACATGGTCGTGCGGTCTCCCGAGATCCTCGATAGTGCCTCCAGCGGTTTCGGCGGTAGCATCGGCTCGCCCGTGAGATGGAACATGACCGCACCTTTCACGGGTACACGCTCTTGTAATGCATCGTCTAGCTCTTGTGTGCTCGCTTGTTTGGAGGCGATTACCTTCCCGATCCCTTCCTCTCCTTTTTCTTGGGCACACCTTCTAGACCCTTCCTTAACCCTTGCCCAAGTGTTCCCGGGCTAAAGCATTGACGACCCTCGCGCCCGCTAGTTGAGCCTGTGTTGAGGCGGCATCTTGAGCGTGTCTGTGAGGATTTCATGAAGAGAGACTTTTGCAATCCATGGTACGACCTGCCGGGCATATCATCCATATCCTCATTAGCAAGTGATAGCCCGATTCGTCATATGGTTGACTCATCATATCTATGTCACAGTCATACGCGTTTGTATTGAGGTAATCCATAGGGTCGACCTCCGTCTCATCATCCATTCTCTGTTCTACAGGAGAAATTACATCAGCCAGTACTATTGCACCCCCTTCATCATGTCGTCCGCCGCTCTCACCCGGCACTACACGAGCTGGTAATTGCGTAGGTGGGGTGGTGGTCTCCGCACATGCTTGTTGATCTGTGGTAGTTATTGGTGTGCTCTCGGCCGGCTCCAGACGAATAAGATTCTTCGGCCATAGCAGCACCCAACCCTTGCAGCGTCCAATCCGCGGTGGGGTCTCGTCGTCCGCTCCCACATGCTGTACTGGAGGAGGCAAATCCTCGTGCCCCAATTTCACACTGGTCAAGCTAACCCTGAAGTTCCCAGCGGGGATCGGCTGGTTGTGGTATGTGCGTTGAGAGGGGTCCATTATCATCCCCTTTCCCACGTCGACCTTCTCGCCTTTGATCAAGTAGAGTATGGTGCATGGGGTTTCTTTCACCGCAAACACATATGTTTGTGGCGAAACAACCGAAAGGCAACAAAATGGAATATTATCTATATATATATATATGTTGGTGCGACATGTAATTACCGTGACGGCGCCGAGCTCAGCTAAAGACGAAGGCCCACCTAGCGCTTCGAGACCGAGGACGGGCTGCTATGAGCGGAGCGGCTGCGAGAGGAGGCCCGGTTGCTTGAGCAAGTGATGGTGCGATGGTGTTGTTGTTCATGGAGTTGCTCATTTGGCGGGCATCGGGAAATCATGTACCGTCTTGTGCGGATTTTCCTTCGCCCGATTGATGATAATCGAACCAAGTTAGTAGCAAAATCATTTCGCAGTGCGATTCTAACTGCATTGATCGCTCTTTGTAGCAACTCATATTTGTCCTCGGCTGCTTTTTTTCGCGTCCTCGGCTGCTTCTTTCTCGACCGCAAGCTTCACCTTTGTATCGATGTCCGCCTGACTAAACTTCTTTTTCTGCTTCTTGGCCTCCGGGCCGTCATTGTAAAACACCTTCCACGTGGTGCCGTCTCCAGCGCCGTGCACACGACCATATTGTGGCCGCTGGTCCAACGGGAGTCCCTTAAGTTCGTTCAAGGCCCGGTTGAGAGGGGTGTCCCACTTGGGCCTCATCGGAGAAGTAGGGCTTCTCCGGTAGTCTAATCAATTTCCTCGTGATCTTGTCCATGTAAAAAACCTTTTTCTCCTTGTCCCACTTGTAGCGGGCCCTGATGAAGTCATGCTCCAAGGGATTGGTGAACTTCGCGAAGGGGTCTGGGAGACCCGCGGCTTCACGTTCCGCGTCCTCCTTATCCCATATGGGCCTTTTATCGAGGTAGCCATGGCTTCCGAGGCGATGCTTCCCCGTGTTCCTTTGCTGAAGGCTTTTGAATTTCGCAGCCTTAGCCTTGGCTACCTCGGTAGCGCAATTGTCCTTGAACTTTTCGAACTCCTCTTCCGTAAGTGTCGGATTTTCCTCCAGAATCTTGGACAGGGGTTCATCAGCCTCAATAGCTCGTTTCACCCTTCCTTTCCAGGAGGCCAAATCATTGCTGAACATGCCCATGGCATGATTGTTAATCTTTTTCATCTTCGGATCATCCCACGGTTGTTCTATGTTATCATCCCGGTAGGGGAACTTGAATCTCTTGTGCAACTTCGTTAGGAGCAACTGCGTCAAATGTTCTTTACTCCTTAAGTCATAAATCGTTGATGCTCGCGCATTCTGTAGGATGCATCCTACTTGGTTCCCATAGCACTTGCGAGGTTCTTCCGGCTCTAACGGCTCAAACTTGCCAGTGCCATCTTTGTGATCACAAGTCGTCCAATCCCTAGTTTGTTAGGTTTTCGTATCCTCTGCTTCTTATGCTTCCTCTTTTCGGTATCGGCATCGGGCCGGTACCTTCCCTTGATACCTTCCCCATCGGTCTCGGCGCCGCCATCGGTGCCGGCGCCCGTCGGTGTCGATGTCGCGTCGGTACCATCATCGAGGCCGACCGCAAACCTTGCTTAGCAATCAAATAGTCAAGGTACTCTTGTTCACCCTCATAATCCATCTCGCTCGCATCTTGGTCAAGGCCCAGTTTCTTCGTTGTTCGACATGTTTCCTATGATTAAGTGGCCTCATTTATTTCTAAAAGTATGAATAAATGAGAAATGACATAAAAGAAATCTATGTGCCAAGACTCGATATGCCAACTATGTAGCACAAATCATGCCTTTATTCACGGAAATTTCGCATGACCTTTGCTAAAAATGGACATATCGAGTGCCCAAATTCACCGAACGAAATGAATCAACAATCCGGCGTAACATAGGCCACTCGGATCATTTTCCAAACATGACATGTCCAAAACATGACATATGCACATATCACATGTCCAGTTCAAATTTGCATATAAATTCAGCTAATTTTGAAACCTAGCTAAATTCATAACTAAATAGATAACCTAATTAATTAACATGAAGAACCCTAGCAGAGAGGGGGGTTTACAGAGAGTGCCGGGGGGCGGAGGCAGGCCCAGGACGACGGCCGGCAGGGGAGAGGAGGGAGGCGAGGGCCGACGGGTCGGGGCGAGCAGGCTGGGTCGGGGCGAGCGCCGGTGCCGAGTCGGGCGAGCGGTTGGGTCGGGGCGAAGCGCCGCGCCAAGTCGGGTCGAGGGCCGACGGGGAGAGCGCTGGGCTAGTGCTGGCGCCGGGCGGAGTCGGGGCGAAGCGCCGAGGCCGGGTCGGGCGCGGCGGAGCGACGGGGGAGAGAGAGTGGGGATTTGGGGGAAATGGCGGGATGAAGCAGGGCGAGTGAGAATTTTGGGTTAAGTGGACGTAGCAGTAGCACGTTATATTAAAACGCGCTGCTACTAAATTCTGTAGCTGTAGCGGTTAAGGAGAAACGCGCTACTACTAAGATCTGTAGCTGCAGCGGTTTATGAGAAACACGCTACTACTAAGATCTGTAGCTGCAGCGGTTTAGTAGAAACGCGCTACTAATAAGATCTGTAGCTGCAGCGGTTTAGTAGAAACGCGCTGCTACTGCCGTCGCTACTGCCAGTTTTCCTTTTTCTTTTCCTTTATTTTATCCCACTTTTATTTCCCAAGGGCAGTGAACGAAGGGAGGGCGATATCTATTGCATCATTTGACGGTTACATATGTATGCAAAATAGGAACATATATATTACACATTATTGGACCCATGCATAATAATGGCTAAGTGTGTATACAAAATAGGAACATATATATATTACACATCATTGGACCCATAACATACGTTTCCTCAGTCTTCGACGTTTTCGGTTTTGAGTCAGCTTCTTCCCTTCTTGTTCGTCGAAGAATAATTGAGCCCCTCATTGTGACTTTGCCTTTTCCATGGAGTACGATTTTTCCGAGGTAATGTAGTATTGATTCTTCTTTGACGATACTTCATCATCATCGTCATCTTCCCTCATTGGGTTGCCGATCGATCATAGTCTTCCTCGTTGGCGACTCCATCCATTCCAATGATGTTCCTTTTGCCTCTCCTCACGACAACACGGCTGGGATTATGCTGGTCGATTATGAAGAAGCATTGTGTCACGTGCTTAGCGTGTACCCATGGCTCATTTTTTGCGATAGCGTTCACGGTAGCGCTCTTGGCGTCGGGTATAGTCATGGTAGTGAACATCCGGCTTTCTCTTTCGACATTCTTAGCCCATCTGACACGGAACATCATCGTGTTGTGCAGTCCGAGTAGTCAAGCTCCCGATCTCCTCGACCCTTCCATAAAATCGCTCGGTTGTGCGTTGTCGCTGCGGTCATGCATTCCATCGTCACCCCCGAGTTACGATCATCACTTGCCCATATCTTTTGCCTCCGTGTAGAACGTGTATCCGTTGATATCATATGTCCGATAGGTTACGAGGTTGGGCGAGGGCCATGTGCTAAGGCGATATGAGCAATCCGTCCTTAGAGCCCTCCTCCGGGATTAGCAATAATATGCTCTTTGAACCAATGCAGGAAAGTGGAGTTGTGCTCTCTAGTAACTTCGGCGTCCGTCCTGCATACCCCCCGGTCACGATACTTCTTTGTGATAATTTCTTTGTGCAGTTCCACGAAAGGATCTACCTCGTCTAGGTGTTGTAGCACTACCAAGTTTGCTCTGTCAAAGTCGTTGCATCGATTTGAGTATGCCACGTGCAGTTCCCTGCGACCGTTGCAGTGACCATCTCCTTCGAGCCTCCCATCGTGCCTGTTAACGGGCAAACCAACACTAACACCAGGTGGCTGGTCTGCGCCATATAGAAAATTCTCACAGAAAGAGATGCACTCTTGTGCCAAATAGCCCTGGACGATGCTTCCATCCGTACGGGACATGTTACTGAAACGAATCCTTTGATGATCCCATTCATCCTCTCAAACGGCATCATGTTGTGCGGGAATGACGGCCCCAGTCTATTATGTCATCCACAATATGGACACACAGATGCACCATCACGTCAAGAACGCGGCGGAAGTACATCTCAAGCTCATTCAAGATCACAACGATCTCTTCCTGTAGCCTTTGGAGCTGCTTCACACTGATCGACTTTCGAGAGATGACGTCGAAAAAGTTGCAGAGACCAATAAGCGTGTCACGGACGTGCTTGTCCATTACCCCTCTAAGGGCAACACGTAGTATCTGCGTCATCATCACATGACAATCATGAGACTTCATCCCGCTGAACCTTTTCTTGTCCGTGTCTAGATATGTGCTTATCTTGCCACAGTAACCGGAACTAACTTTCACTCCGGTAAGGCACTTAAAGAATTGATTGATCTCACCGACTTAAGGTGAAGCAAGAGGGGGGCAATAATCCTCTTTCTTTAATTTCTTGTCCTTCTTCTCCCATGCCTCTGTCTCCGCCTCTTCTCTCGTCGACATTTTACGGGCGGCATGTGCAGATCTTCCTGATTTTCAAATCTTGCAAGTCTTTTCTTGCCTTCAGCCCATCCTTGGTCTTATCCGGCATGTTCATCAGTGTTGCGAGCAAGCTCTCAAGGACATTCTTACAGATATGCATTTGATCAAGGCAATGAGGTGTATCGAGTTTGTGCCAAGACTCCAAGTCCCGAACACGACCTCGTCTTCCATACCTTCAGCAGCGGCTCGGCGCCTTTCTCATCGTCTTCCCGACGCGGGCACTCCTTCCGATTTTCAACAGCTCATCGATTTCGCACCGCTCGCTTACGCCGAGGTCCTCGATGCTCAGCGTGACCATTGAATAGATCTCCACGGTTTCTCCACGGGTCGTCTGTTCAAGCCATCTTGATGCCCCATGTACACGATTTTCCCAGACCGCCATCTTTCCTTGACGTTAGCTGCTGAGACGTTGTATCATCCATGCACCGCGTGCATCCATAATATCCATGGCACACTGGCCTGCCACATATCCGTAATCGAGATAGTCCTGCCTTTCGTCGTGATCGCGCTGCTCTCATGTTGAAATACTCACCTTTGTTTGGCGCCCCATGTCTTGGCGGTGTTTTCCATAACGTGTCTAACTCCTCTTGAAGTAGCCCCGGATACAAATTAATATTATTTCCTGGTTGTTTTGGCCCTTGAATAAGCATGCTCACGTGAATGTATTTCAATTTCATGCACAACCGTGGGGAGGTTGTACATCCATAAAACACGGGCCATGTACTATGGTTGGTGTTCGGTTGCCAAACGGATTCATGCCATCGGTACACGCCACGAGCACGATGTTCCTTGCATCACATTCAAAATACCGATAGAAGCTGTTCAACGCCTCCACCGGCTTCCATCCTTCACGTGTCTCACCGGATCATCTCCATCGTCGGGCTTCTTCCTCTCGTGTGCAAAGACATTAGCTTTGCTTCCTTGGGATCTACAAAATACCTCGAGACGGGAGTGATCGGTAAGTACCATACAACTTTCGGGGACATTTCTTCCGGCCTTCTTGTATCGAGAAGCATTGCACACCGGACAGCTTGTTTTTTCCGCGTGCTCCTTCCGATAAATTATGCAATCGTTGATGCATGCATGGTATCTAACGTGTGGCGATCAAGAGGGCACACGATCTTCTTGGCCTCATCAACACTAGTAGGACATAGATTACCCGCGGGAAGAACATCCTTTAGGTACTTGAGATGCTCATCGAGGCTAGTGTCGGTCCATTTGTTTTTAGCCTTCGTCTTGAGGAGTTGGAGCGTGAAACTCAACCGGTCACCTCAGATTGCAACCATCATACAATGGAGTGTTCGAGTCTACCACCGTTGCTCCAGCTTAGCCTCCTCTCTAGAAGCAGCTCTCAAGATTCGTCTCCTTGCGGCAATGCTTGAACATGAGGGTCCCACACAATTGAACTTAGTACCGAACTAACTGCTGCGTGGAGTCCATGTCGTTCTCTCCGCCGCCATGTCCGGCCCTTCTCCTCCGCCATGTCCGCCCCTTCTCCGCCGCCATGTCCGGCCTCTTCCCTCCACCATTATCAATCATCTCTTCGTCTTGCCCGTGTCATCATTGCTCGCCCGTCGGCATCCTCAACATCGTCATCCTCATCTTCAATTATCCACCGAGTATAGCCATCCATGAAACCAGTCATGAGCAGGTGCGCTTGGACACGACCATCGTCATGGGGGTCGAGCCAAACTATTCCTTTGCATTTTCGACACGGACATAAAACCTCTATCCGGTTATTTTCTTTCATATCTTGCACCACCGACCGCAACCACCTGTCCACCATCGTTCCACTGACCATCGTCAACTCTGCATGGTAATAATAAAAAAATTGATTGTAAAAATGCATGCATGCATCAAAGTCATAAAAAAATTTGGCATGACCTTCCTAAAAATAGGACATATATGGATCTAGAGTTTGCTCGAATTAGCAAACGGAAATAAATCGACATTTCGCAAAACATAGGCAACTCAAAAGCACAATTTACAAGGCGTCAACTCATGCCACACACACAATTTCCACAAACATATCACACCCACATAAACACATTTCCATTTTGCAAAAGCATGACATTTTCATCACCTCTATCTCGATCGAGATCGAGCACACGGTGGAGATGATGTTGTAGGGAGATCAAAAGTGCACAAAGCTCTTCTTGACAAAGATAGATCTAGTTAGGGGGCAAATAGGTCACTTAACTAAATCCTACATCTACCTAGCTACCTAATTTGGGAGGAGACAACTTCAACTAGTGGAGGGGGAAGGAAAAAGAGAAAGGAGATGCATTAATGGAGGTGGTGTAGTTATGTAGGAGTAATGAAGAGAGAGAAGGTGGATAGAGAAGAGAGAGAGTAATGGGGGAGAAGTATTGAGAAGAAGAAGAAGAGTGAGAGTGGGAGCATGTGGTGGAGGGAAGAGAGGAGAGGGGGAGGTAGGGGGAAGGGAAAAGAGGAGGGGGAGGGGAGGGACGGATGGGGAAAGGTGTTGGGTTGGTGCGGGTTAGCAGTAGCGCAGGAGATAAAACGCGCTGCTGCTAAGTACTCCCTCCGTTCGGAATTACTTGTCGCAGAAATGGATGTATCTAGACGTATTTTAGTTCTAGATACATCCATTTCCAAGACAACTAATTCCGAACGGAGGGAGTACATAGCAGCAGCGCGCTTTGTGATACGGCGCTACTGCTAACTGGGACAAAAAATTGCGGCAATTTTAAACTTACCAGCAGCGATCTCGAAAAAAGCGCGCTACTACTACGTGACTTAGCGAAGAGCGTTGTTCTGCGATCGCGCTTATCGCTACTTAGAGTTAGGTGAACACCGCCGGTCGATATTTGTAGCAGCGCGTTTCTGGCTGAGCGCGCTACTGCTAAATCCTTATCAGCAGCGAGTTCACGTAACACGCGCTACAACTACTTAGCAGCAGCGCCCCATTTTGAACCGCGCTGCTGCTAAGATTTTGTGTATAGGCTTTTCCCTAGTAGTGCTTCATCATCACCGTCACCACACCGTCTTGCTGACGGAACTCTCCATCAGCCTCACCTGGATCTAGAGTTCGAGGGACGTCACCGAGCTGAACGTGTGCAGATCGTGGAGGTGTCGTGCTTTCGATACTTGATCGGTTGGATCGCGAAGACGTTTGAGTATATCAACCACATTACTTAACGCTTGCACTTTCGGTCTACGAGGGTACGTGGACACACTCTCTCCCTCGTTGCTATGCATATCCTAGATAGATCTTGCGTGATCGTAGGAATTTTTTTGAAATTACTGCGTTCCCCAACAGTGGCATCCGAGTCCGAGCCAGGTCTATGCGTAGATGTTATATGCACGAGTAGAACATAAAGAGTTGAGGGCGATAATAGTCATACTGCTTACCAGCATGTCATACTTTGATTTAGCGGTATTGTTGGATGAAGCGGCCCAGACCGACATTAGATGAGCGCGTTCATGAGACTGGTTCTACCGACATGCTTCGCACACATGTGACTAGCGGGTGTCTGTTTCTCCAGCTTTAGTTGAATCAAGTGTGGCTACGCCCGGTCCTGGTTGAAGGTTAAAACATCACACTTGATGAAAAATCATTGTGGTTTTGATGCGTAGGTAAGAACGGTTCATGCTAGAAGCTCGTAGCAGCCACGTAAAACTTGCAACAACAAAGTAGAGGACGTCTAACTTGTTTTTGCAGGGCTTGCTGTGATGTGATATGGTCAAGACATGATGTGATATAAATTGTTGTATGTGATGATCATTTTTGTAACAAAGTTATCAGCAACTGGTAGGAGCCATATGGTTGTCGCTTAATTGTATGCAATGCAATCTCCATGTAATTGTTTTACTTTATCACTAAGCAGTAGCGATAATTGTAGTAACAATAGTTGGCGAGACGACAACGATTCTACGATGGAGATCAAGGTGTCGCGCCGGTGACGATGGAGATCATGACGATGCTTCGGTGATGGAGATCATGAGCACAAGATGATGATGGCCATATCATGTCACATATTTTGATTGCATGTGATGTTTATCTTTTATGCATCTTATATTGCTTAGTACGGCGGTACATTATAAGATGATCCCTTACAAAATTTCAAGGTATAAGTGTTCTCCCTGAGTAAGCACCGTTGCGACAGTTCGTTGTGCCGAGACATCACGTGATGATCGGGTGTGATAAGCTCTACGTTCACATACAACAGGTGCAAGCCAGTTTTGCACATGCAGAATACTCGGGTTAAACTTGACGAGCCTAGCATATGCAGATTGGCCTCGGAGCACTGGAGACCGAAAGGTCGAGCGTGAATTATATAGTAGATATGATCAACACAGTGATGTTCACCATTGAAAACTACTCCATCTCACGTGATGATCAGACATGGTTTAGTTGATTCGGATCATGTGATCATTTAGATGACTAGAGGGATGTCTATCTAAGTGGGAGTTCTTAAGTAATATGATTAATTGAACTTTAATTTATCATGAACTTAGTCCTGATAGTATTTTGCAAATTATATTGTAGATCAATAGCTCGCGTTATAGCTTCCCTATGTTTTTATATGTTCCTAGAGAAAACTAAGTTGAAAGATGATAGTAGCAATGATGCGGACTGGGTCCGTAATCTGAGGTCTATCCTCATTGCTGCACAAAAGAATTATGTCCTTAATGCACCACTAGGTGACAGACCTATTGCGGGAGCAGACGCAGACGTTATGAACGTTTGGCTAGCTCAATATGATGACTACTTGATAGTTTAGTGCACCATACTTTACAGCTTAGAACCGGGACTTCAAAAACGTTTTTGAAACGTCACGGAGCATATGAGATGTTCCAAGAGCTAAAATTGGTATTCCAGACTCATTCCCGTGTCAAGAGGTATGAGACCTTTGGCAAGTACTTCGCCTAAAAGATGGAGGAGAATTGCTCAACTAGTGAGCATGTGCTCAGAATGTCTGGGTACTACAATCACTTGAATCAAGTGGGAGTTAATCTTCCAGATAAGATAGTGATTGACAGAGTTCTCTAGTCACCATCACCAAGTTACTGGAACTTCGTGATGAACTATAGTATGCAAGGGATGACAAAAAATGATTCCCGAGCTCTTCGTGATGCTGAAATCAATGAAGGTAGAAATCAAGAAAGATCATCAAGTGTTGATGATTAAACAAAACCACTAGTTTCAAGAAAAGGGCAAAGGTAAGAAAGGGAACTTCAAATAGAATGGCATGCAAGTTGTCACTCCCGTGAAGAAGCCCAAAGCTAGACCTAAGCCTAAAACTGGGTGCTTCTACTGCAAAGGGAATGGTCACTAGAAGCGGAACAACCCCAAATTTTTGGTGGATAAGAAGGATGACAAAGTAAACAAAGGTATATTTGATATACTTATTATTGTGTACCTTACTAGGGCTCGTAGTAATCCCTGGGTATTTGATACTTTTTCGGTTGCTAACATTAGTAACTCAAAACAGGAGTTGCAGAATAAATAGAGACTAGTTGAGGATGAAGTGACGATGTGTGTTGGAAGTGGTTCCAAGATTGATATGATCATCATCGAGCAATCCCTATACTTTCGGGATTAGTGTTGAACCTAAATAAATGTTATTTGGTGTTTGCGTTGAGCATGAATATGATTAGATCATGTCAATTGCAATACGGTTATTCATTTAAGATAGAGAATAATTGTTATTCTGTTTACATGAATAAAACCTTCTATGGTCGTACACCCAATGTTGATGGTCTATTGAATCTCGATCGTGGTAATACACATATTCATAGTATTGATGCCAAAAGATGCAAAGTTGATAATGATAGTGCAACTTATTTGTGGCACTGCCGTTTGGGTCATATCGGTGTAAAGCGCATGAAGAAACTCCATGCTGATGGACTTTTGGAATCACTTGATTATGAATCATTTGATGCTTGCGAACCGTGCCTTATGGGCAAGATGACTAAAACTCCGTTCTCCGGAACAATGGAACGAGCTAGTGACTTATTGGAAATAGTACATACCGATGTATGCGGTCCAATGAGTATTGAGGCTCGTGGTGGGTATCGTTATTTTCTTACCTTCACAAATGATTTGAGCAGATATGGTTGTATCAACTTAATGAAACATAAGTCTGAAACATTTGAAAAGTTCAAAGAATTTCAGACTGAAGTAGAAAATCATCGTAACAAGAAAAATGAAGTTTCTACGATCTAATCGTGCAGGAGAATATTTGAGTTATGAGTTTGGCCTTCATTTAAAAACAATGTGGAATAGTTTCACAGCTCACGCCACCTGGAACACCACAGCGTAATGGTGTGTTCGAACATCGTAACCGCACTTTATTGGATATACATGGTGCAATCTATGATGTCTCTTACCGACTTACCACTATCATTTTGGGGTTATGCATTAGAGACAACTACATTCACGTTAAACAGGGCACCATCAAAATCCATTCAGACGACGCCTTATGAACTGTGGTTTGGCAAGAAACCAAAGTTGTCGTTTCTTAAAGTTTGGGCTGCGATGCTTATGTGAAAAAGCTTCAACCAGATAAGCTCGAACCCAAATCGGATAAGTGCATCTTCATAGGATACCCAAAGGAAACTGATGGGTACACCTTCTATCAGAGATCCGAAGGCAAGATACTCGTTGCTAAGAATGGATCCTTTCTAGAGAAGGAGTTTCTCTTGAAAGAAGTGAGTGGGAGGAAAGTAGAGCTTGATGAGGTAATTGTACCTTCTCCTAAATTGGAAAGTAGTTCATCACAGAAATCAGTTCTAGTGATTCCTACACCAATTAGTGAGGAAGCTAATGATGATGATCATGAAACTTCAGATCAAGTTACTACAGAACCTCGTAGGTCTTCAAGAGTACGGTCCGCACCAGAGTGGTATGGTAATCCTGTTCTAGAATTCATGTTACTAGACCATGATGAACCTACGAACTATGAGAAAGCGATGATGAGCCCAGATTCCATGAAATGGCTTGAGGCCATGAAATCTGAGATGGGATCCATGTATGAGAACAAAGTGTGGAATTTGGTGGAGTTGCCCGATGATCGGCAAGCCATATTAAATAAATGGATCTTCAAGAGGAAGATGGACACTGATAGTAGTGTTACTATCTACAAAGCTCGACTTGTCACAAAAGGTTTTTGACAAGTTCAAGGTGTTGACTACAATGAGATTTTCTCAACTGTAGTGATGCTTAAATCCATCCGAATCGTGTTAGCAGTTGCCATATTTTATGAAATCTAGCAAATGTATGTCAAAACTGCATTCCTTAAATGGATATTTCTTAAAGAAGAGTTGTATATGATGCAACCAGAAGGTTTTGTCAATCCTAAAGGTACTAACAAGGTGTGCAAACTCCAGCGATCCATCTATGGACTAGTGAAAGCATCTCGGAGTTGGAATATACACTTTGATGAGTTGATCAAAGCATATAGTTTTATACAAACTTGCGGTGAAGCCTGTATTTACAAGAAAGTGAGTTGGAGCTCTGTAGCATTTCTAATATTATATGTGGTTGACATATTGTTGATTGGAAATGATATAGAATTTCTGGATAGCATAAAGGGATACTTGAATAAGAGTATTTCAATGAAAGACCTCGGTAAAACTGCTTACATATTGGGCATCAAGATCTATAGAGATAGATCAAGACGCTTGATAAGATTTTTCAATGAGTATATACCTTGACAAGTTTTTGAAAGAAGTCAAAATGGATCAGTCAAAGAAGGAGTTCTTGTCTGTATTACAAGGTGTAAAGTTGAGTAAGACTCAAAGCCCGACCACGGCAGAAGATAGAAAGAGAATGAAAGTCATTCCCTATGCCTCAGTCATAGGTTCAATAAAGTATGTTATGCTGTGTACCAGACCTATTGTGTACCTTGCCATGAGTTTGGCAAGGGCGTACAATAGTGATCTAGGAGTAGATCATTGGACAGTGGTCAAAATTATCCTTAGTGAGGACTAAGGAAATGTTTCTCTATTATGGGGTGATAAAGAGTTCGTCGTAAAAAGTTACGTCAATGCAAGCTTTTACATCGATCTAGATGACTCTAAAGTCTCAATCTGGATACATATTGAAAGTGGGAGCAATTAGCTAGAGTAGCTCCATGTAGAGCATTGTAGACATAGAATATTTGCAAAATACATATGTGATATGAACGTGACAGACCGGTTGACTAAACTTCTCTCACGAGCAAAACATGATCACACCTTAGTACTCTTTGGGTGTTAATCATATAGCGATGTGAACTAGATTATTGACTCTAGTAAACCCTTTGGGTGTTAATCACATACAGATGTGAACTATTGGTCCTAAATCACATGGCGACGTGAATTATTGACTCTAGTGCAAGTGGGAGACTGAAGGAAATATGCCTTAGAGGCAATAATAAAGTTATTATTTATTTCCTTATTCCATGATAAATGTTTATTATTCATGCTAGAATTGCATTAACCGGAAACTTAGTACATGTGTGATACATAGACAAAACATAGTGTCCCTAGTATGCCTCTACTTGACTAGCTCGTTAATCAAAGATGGTTATGTTTCCTAACCATAGACATGTGTTGTCATTTGATGAACGGGATCACATCATTAGGAGAATGATGTGATGGACAAGACCCATCCGTTAGCTTAGCATTATGATCGTTACAGTTTCATTGCTACTGCTTCCTTCATTACTTATACATGTTCCTCAGACTATGAGATTATGCAACTCCCAAATACCGGAGGAACACCTTGTGTGCTATCAAAGGTCACAACGTAACTGGGTGATTATAAAGATGCCCTACAGGTGTCTCCGAAGGTGTTTGTTGGGTTGGCATAGATCGAGATTAGAATTTGTCACTCTGTGTATCGTAGAGGTATCTCTGGGCCCTCTCGGTAATGCTCATCACTAAAAGCCTAGCAAGCATTGTGACTTATGAGTTAGTTGCGGGATGAAGTATTACAGAACGAGTAAAGAGACTTGCCGCTAACGAGATTGAACTGTTGGGGAACGTAGTAATTTCAAAAAAAATTCCTACGCACACGCAAGATCATGGTGATGCATAGCAACGAGAGGGGAGAGTGTTGTCTACGTACCCTCGTAGACCGAAGCGGAAGCGTTGACGCAACGTAGAGGAAGTAGTCGTACGTCCTCCCGGTCCAACCGATCCAAGCACCGTTACTCCGGCACCTCTGAGTTCTTGACACGCAGACAGCTCGATGACGCACCTCGATCTCCAATCCAAGAGAGGCTCGAGGGGAGTTCGTCACAAGACGACGTGGCAGGACGATCTTGATGTTCTCCTATCGCAGGGCTTCGCCTAAGCACCACTACAATATGATCGAGGTGTAATATCGTGGAGGGGGGCACCGCACACGGCTAAGGAATGATCAATGATCAACTTGTGTGTCCTAGGGTGCCCCCCTACCCCCGTACATAAAGGAGGGAGGGAGGAGGTGGCCAGCCTCAAGGGGGGCGCGCCATAGGGAGGGGGAAACCTACTCCAAGTAGGTTTCCCTCTCTTTTCCTTATCTTATTTGGAGGGGGAAGGAAGGAGTACTAGTGTTAGGAAGTAGTACTAGTAGTAGGAAGGAAGAGGGGAAGGAGAAAGGAAAGGGGGCCGCCCCTCCCCAGTCGGATTGGGCTTGGGGGCGCCTCCCTTGCTCCTTCTCTCTTCCTCCTACATGGGCCCAATAAGGCCCATATACCTCCCGGGGGGTTTCGGTAACCTCCCGGAGCTCCAAACTTCTCCGGAACCTTTCCGGTGTCCAAATATATCCGTCCAATATATCAATCTTTATGTCTCGACCATTTCGAGACTCCTCGTCATGTCCGTGATCATATCCGGACTCCGAACAACCTTCGGTACATCAAAATACATAAACTCATAATATAAGCATCATCGAAACCTTAAGCGTGCGGACCCTACGGTTCGAGAACAATGTAGACATGACCGAGACATGTCTCCGGTCAATAACCAATAGCGGGACCTGGATGCCCATATTGGTTCCTACATATTCTACGAAGATCTTTATCGATCAAACCGCACAACAACATACGTTGTTCCCTTTGTCATCGGTATGTTACTTGCCCGAGATTCGATCGTCGGTATCCAATACCTAGTTCAATCTCGTTACCGGCAAGTCTCTTTACTCGTTCCGTAATACATCATCTCACAACTAACTCATTAGTTGAAATGCTTGAAAGGCTTAAGTGATGTGTATTACCGAGAGGGCCCAGAGATACCTCTCCGACATTCGGAGTGACAAATCCTAATCTCGAAATACGCCAACTCAACAAGTACCTTCGGAGACACCTGAGAGCACCTTTATAATCACCCGATTCACGTTGTGACGTTTGGTAGCACACAAAGTGTTCCTCCGTAAACGGAGTTGCATAATCTCATAGTCATAGGAACATGTATAAGTCATGAAGGAAGCAATAGCAACATACTAAACGATCGTGTGCTAAGCTAACGGAATGGGTCATGTCAATCGATCATTCAACTAATGATGTGACCTTGTTAATCAAATAACAACTCCTTGTTCATGGTTAGGAAACATAACCATCTTTGATTAACAAGCTAGTCAAGTAGAGGCATACTAGTGACACTCTGCTTGTCTATATATTCACACATGTATTATGTTTCCGGTTAATACAATTCTAGCATGAATAATAAACATTTATCATGATATGAGGAAATAAATAATAACTTTATTATTGCCTCTAGGGCATATTTCCTTCAAGATCCCACTTGCACTAGAGTCAATAATCTAGATTACACAAGAATGATTCTAACACCCATGGAGTCTTGGTGTTGATCATGTTTTGCTCGTGGAAGAGGCTCATCAACGGTTCGCAACATTCAGATCCGTATGTATCTTGCAAATCTCTATGTCTCCCACCTGGACTAGATCCCGGATGGAATTGAAGCGTCTCTTGATGTGCTTGGTTCTCTTGTGAAATCTGGATTCCTTTGCTAAGGCAATCGCTCCAGTATTGTCACAAAAGATTTTCATTGGACCCGATGCACTAGGTATGACACCTAGATCGGATATGAACTCCTTCATCCAGACTCCTTCATTGGCTGCTTCCGAAGTAGCTATGTATTCCGCTTCACATGTAGATCCCGCCATGACGCTTTGCTTTGAACTGCACCAACTGACAGCTCCACCGTTTAATGTAAACACGTATCCGGTTTGCGATTTAGAATCGTCCGAATCAGTGTCAAAGCTTGCATCAACGTAACCATTTACGATGAGCTCTTTGTCACCTCCATATACGAGAAACATATTGTCGCGCTCCGATGGGTGTCGCGGCACCTATGGGGCCGGGGCCCCTTCGTGTGTTCGGTACGGGGCGGAGGCTGCGCGGAGAGCAGATCGAGGCGATGCACGGGATTTTACCCAGCCGGGCGCGATGGTCGCAGAAACCCTCTTGCTGCATTGTGTTGTATTTGATCTTGCTCAAGAATGCGAGCAAAACGGTGGAGTGGTGTGTGAAATCCTCGCGAGAGTAGCCAGTCGCGGAACCCTCTCGCGAGAATAGCGAATGGTTGGAACCCCCTCTACGTTGTGCATGGGCCTCCTTTTATAGGGCAAGGGGTCACCGACAGGTGTCAACGTGAGGTAGAGGGGTAAAAACGTAAAAGAGGTGGTAGTTGGAGCAAGGGAACAAAGGCAGCTCTGATGCTTTCTACCTACTTTTGACAGAGGGGGACAAGGGCATTAAATGCCCGTCGCCGTCGCCCCAAAAGCTCCCGCCATTGCGTCTTCTTTCGCCACGGCGGCGAAGCCACCACCGCGGAGTGCCACCGCATTCTTCATGCAGTACAGCCACCCGCCACGCGTCTCTGGAGAAGGCTGGAGGCGACGCGTGGGCAAATGAGCTGGAGTGCGGGCACGTAGCATAGTTCTCCCGGCAAGCACCTTGTGGGGCCTTGATCTTGCGGGCCCGGGCTTGTCGGGCTCTGGACTTGCCGCTTCGGGTCCTCGCCGGGCGCTTGGCGCCGAGGCGTGTCTTCGTGATGTGATCTTCGTCCTCCCGACGAGCTCCTCTCGCCGGGGATCTGCAGGAGTAATGTGGCCTTGAGCCTGGAATGGCCTTCCCGGCAAGCTCCTCTTGCCGGGGTCTTGAGTTTCTATCCTATATACTTTGTTCTTGAACGGCTTGGTGTGGGGCGGAGATGGTCTCCGCAAGCATTTGATGGATCTGGTTGCGGGAGTGGGGCTGCCCGTGCACAAGTTGGGGTACCGAGGTACCCCTACCTTAGTACACCGACAGAGCCCCGGCTGGGCCATACAGTGCCGAAGCGCTGTTGGGCCAGGCCCAAGGCAAGGCTGCGGGCTTGAAGCCTCGGCGCCTTGAATCCATCTGCATCAGATCGCCTCCCCTCCCATAGCAACGGCACGCGTTGATTGCTTGGCGTCGTGGGAGGAGTGGGCGGCGATGCAGCCTTTAAGGCACCCACCCGTGATCGTGGCGCAGAGCGGGTCGCCCACCTGTCGCTCCAGCTCGCCGCCACGCTGCCCTCATGCATGGGGGTCGGGGGCGAAGGTGGGAGACCGAGCGTCACGGGCGGAGAGGGCGAGTCGGCCCGCTCCTCCGCCTCCTTGCTTCCTGATTGGTTGAGCGGGCGGTTGAGTCCCCACCCCGCCTTTAAATAGGGCGGAAGGGGTGCACAACGCCATACTCATCCATTTCTTCTTTCGCCTTCGTCTTCTGTTCTTCTTGCCGCCATGGAAGGAGGGAATCCCGGCTCCTCGACGGTGGCGGCGCGGGTTGCTTCTAGGCAGCGCACCGCTCCTCATCTCGCTCCCGTGGCGGCGGAGTCGGCCACGAGAGGGAGAGGGAGGGGGCGTGGCCGCGGTCTAGGCCGAGGGCGTGGCCGAGGCGGTCGAGGGAGAGGCGGTCGTGGGAGAGGCGGTCGTGGTGAGGAGCCTCCCCCGTCTCCTCCGGCGTCTCCTGACCACGGCGCGGTCCACACCGGAGATGACCCCTGGGAGTTCTTCATCAAGCTTCGCCGGGCGCCTCGTCGTCGCCTCCGGTTGCCGGCCCCGTTCGCGGACGCAATGGGGCCGGATCCGCCCGACGTGATGGAGCTACGCATGAGGGGCTGCGGGATCAGCGGCACTCGGGTGAGTGTCGTGTCCCCAGCCCCCGGCGTGATGTTCTTCGACCGAGGGTGGAAGACATTCGCCGGATCCATAGCTTGACGGCGGGTTCACCCTCCATTTCAAGTTCTTGGATGGTGACCTCCTCGCCGTCAAGGTCTTGGCGACTATGGAACCCGGTGCGCTGCTGTGTAGACAGCTCCTCGGATAGCGAAGGCTCCTCCTCGAGCGAAAGTGACGAGGAGGAGAGCGGCAGCGGCGGCGAGGGGATGGCGGGCCCGACTAGGCGCCGGACACCGCTGCCTCGGCGCCACCGCAACCCTTCTTCGGGTTGCGGGCTCCTGAACTCCCGGGGCCGTCTTCTTGGCGGCGGGCGAGGAGGCTGCGGAAGAGGAAGAGGGGAGTGGCGGCAAGGCCGTTGCCGCAAAGACGAGGGCGAGTAGCCTTCGACAGCGGCCGACGCCCCACTACCCGTCTTCAAGCTCTCGCCTCCCACGCCCGACTCCGCCAAGCTCTGGCCGGCCCCGGGTGTTCTCTTGGGGTCTTCGCGCCCGTGGCTCTCCGTGGGCTTCAGGGCTTGTCGCTGGCTCTCGGGCATCGTTCCCTATGCCCGCCACCTTGCGCAGCTCTGGGCACGGCGGCGCCACCGCCACGCCCTCCTAGGCGCTCCTTTCGCCCTTCCCCGACAAGCTCTTCTTGCCGGGGTCTTCTCTCCCCGGCAAGCCTATCTTGCCGGGAGCTCCTTGACCTACCTCCTGAACTCCTGAACAGAGAAACAGGAGAGGATCACGGGCACCTTATCTTTTCAGATTGTAAGCCCTCAGGCATTTAGCTGCATTTAAGAACTTGTAATCCTCTCTATCATGTTTTTCATCCTCCATGGACTTGTACTGAATTGGATGTTTTTAATGAAAAGAGGGGAAAGCTTGCCGGACTGAGTCTTTTACTTGACTACGTGCCTTGTGTGTTCTTACGCTATCGGGGAGCTTGCCGGGGCGAACACGCTTAGCGATCATGAGGACAGCCCGCTGGTGGTGTCACTCCCGGCAAGCAACCTTGTCGGGCGATTATGACGTCTATCTTCCGAGCAGGCTCGGAAGCAAGATAGAGGTGCAGCGGCACACTTGGGTTTGTTGAGCGGACTCGGAAACAAACCAAGTACGCAACTGGGTCACGACTCGGTTCCTCCACGTACGGGTTTTTACAAGACACGATCGTTCAAAGACGCAGTCCCGCATCTCCCGGTCCATGAGAGGATGCATGATGAGGGATGAAAAACTTATCTGAAATCGCAGCCCCCGGCGACACTAGCTCGCCGGAGACGAATCTCGATGCTCGCAGCCCCCAGCGAGGCTGGCTCGCCGAAGAAGAACCTTGGCATCCGCAGCCCCCGGCGACCCTGACTCGCCGGGCCCCGGGCGCGGGTGCGATCTTTTGGTTCCTTGTTGCTGCAATTTTAGCCATGAAAATAGCTGAAGTAGATATGCAATTGCTCAACGCACATGCATGTGTATGTGTACATAAATCTTGGTTAAGCAATGCGATGCCGGGCTTTGTCCTTCGTATGTTTGTACTCTACGCTCTTGGGGAGCTTGCCGGGGCGGACACGCTTAGTGACCGCGGGACAGCCCGCCGGTGGCGTCGCCTCCGGCAAGCAACCTTGTCGGGCCAGTTGCGACGCTTAACTTGCTGAGCGTGGCTCGGAAGCAAGATAAGGGTGCTGCAGCACACTTGTGTTTGTTGAGCGGACTCGGAAACAAAACAAATGCGCGAATCGGGCCACGACTTGGCTCCTCTCGCGCCCAAGTCTCTCATACGGACGACGTTTCACGGCATGCCTCGCCACGTTATACCCTCTGCCCTACACCCTTTGTGTGCTTTCACCCCACGCTTCTAGGTAACTTGCGGTGCTCAACACGCTTGCTGAGTGCGGAACGCGGCAGCCCGCTTGGCTGGTGTCGCCTCCGCAAGCAACCTTGCCGCGTCGGCGCGACGCACTTAACTTGCCGAGCAGGCTCGAACGAACGAGGCCTTGGCTGGTCGCGGCTTACTCTTAACTCGTTGGCGTGTTGAAGCGAAGTAAGGGTGCGACCATCCACAGCAGGCTCCTCCGCGCCCAGGTTTCGCGCACAAAGGACGAATGCGCGAGGGGTATAACATATAAAAGTATGAAATTAAAGAGTGCTCGCACGAAGGCTCGAGCGACTTAGCTTTTCTTTTCCTTTGCGCCGCTGGTGGAGCTCAACGGTGTGTCCATGGCGGTGGCGCTGGCGCCCGGGAGGCGCGCTTGCCGGGACGAGCACCAAGGCTGTCCTCACCGGGCTTACCGCGCTCCGAGGAGGTACGCTTGTCGGGTGGAGCACCAGAGCCGTCCTTGCCGGACTTAGAGCTCAATAGCGCGTCTCTCGACGACATCGTAACGCTCCAAGGATAGGCGCTTGCCGGGGCCGAGGGGAGCGGGAGCGAGCGGTGCGAGGGACCGGATACACTCGGGTCCCTAATAATGTTAGGGGGAGCAGAATCCTGCCTCGACCTCTTTCGCTTTGCTCATGTATGGACAGCAGTCCAGGCGCCCCGCGAACCCCTGCTTGCTCTTGTCCCGGTGGCGGATACCACCTTTCGCGGTATGGCGCCGCTGGGCCGCTTATATCTTGGAGTGGACACGGATCTACGGAGGCCGAGGCGCGGTCCTCCGCCCTGCCCTCGATCTGGTGGCACCGCTGCGCCCTCGCCGGTGTCCACCCTTCCACCGGCGTCTCCTCGCGCTGCCGTCGGCGGCGGCGGCGGGGAAGACGGAGATGGGTCTGCGACCCTCAAGCTCTCGTCTTCGGGCCATGACACGATTGTCGATGAAGCTGCTGATGAAGCCGGAGAGGTTGATGAAGAGGCCGGCGCCGCGAACGCCGGATCAGGTTCGCACAACCTCGACGCCCCCTACCTGGCGCGCCGGAGATGTCGCACAACCTCGACGCCCCCTACCTGGCGCGCCAGAGATGTCGCGCTCCGATGGGTGTCGCGGCACCTATGGGGCCGGGCCCTTCGTGTGTTGATGCAGGCGGAGGCTGCGCGGAGAGCGATCGAGGCGATGCACGCGGGATTTTACCCAGCCGGGCGCGATGGTCGCAGAAACCCTATCGCTGCATTGTGTTGTATTTGATCTTGCTCAAGAATGCGAGCAAAACGGTGGAGTGGTGTGTGAAATCTCGCGAGAGTAGTAGTCGCGGAACCCTCTCGCGAGAATAGCGAATGGTTGGAACCCCCACGTTGTGCATGGGCCTCCTTTTATAGGGCAAGGGTCACCGACAGTGTCAACGTGAGGTAGAGGGGTAAAACGTAAAAGAGGTGGTAGTTGGAGCAGTCGCGGAACGGTGCAGCTACGATTGCTTTCTACCTACTTTTGACAGAGGGGACAAGGGCATTAAATGCCCGTCGCCGTCGCCCCAAAAGCTCCCGCCATTGCGTCTTTTTCGCCACGGCGGCGGCCACCACCATGAGTGCCACCGCATTCTTCATGCGGTCTGACCACCCGCCACGCGTCTCTGGAGAATTTGGAGGCGACGCGTGGGCAAATGAGCTGGAGGCGGCACGTAGCATAGCTCTCCCGGCAAGCACCTTGCCGGGCCTTGATCTTGCGGGCCAGGGGCTTGTCGGGCTCTGTGACTTGCCGCCTCGGGTCCTCGCCGGGCGCAAGGGCGCCGAGGCGTGTCTTCGTGATGTGATCTTTGGTCCTCCCGACGAGCTCCTCTCGCCGGGATCTGCAGGAGTAATGTGGCCTTGAGCACTGGAATGGCCTTCCGGCAAGCTCCTCTTGCCGGGTCTTGAGTTTCTATCCTATATACTTTGTTCTTGAACGGCTTGGTGTGGGGCGGAGATGGTCTCCGGCAAGCATTTGATGGATCTGGTTGCGGGGAGCTGGGGCTGCCCGTGCACAAGTTGGGGTACTGAGGTACCCCTACCTTAGTACACCGACACATATCCTTAGTCCTTTTCAGGTATTTCAGGATGTTCTTGACCGTTGTCCAGTGATCCACTCCTGGATTAATTTGGTACCTCCCTGCTAGACTTATAGCAAGGCACACATCAGGTCTGGTACACAGCATTGCATACATGATAGAGCCTATGGCTGAAGCATAGGGAACACTTTTCATTTTCTCTCTATCTTCTGCAGTGGTCGGGCTTTGAGTCTTACTCAACTTCAAACCTTGCAATACAGGCAAGAACCCTTTCTTTGCTTGATCCATTTTGAACTTCTTCAAAACTTTGTCAAGGTATGTGCTTTGTGAAAGTCCAATTAAGCGTCTTGATCTATCTCTATAGATCTTAATGCCCAATATGTAAGCATCTGCACCGAGGTCTTTCATTGAAAAACTTTTATTCAAGTATCCCTTTATGCTATCCAGAATTCTATATCATTTCCAATCAATAATATGTCATCCACATATAATATTAGAAATGCTACTGAGCTCCCACTCACTTTCTTGTAAATACAGCTTCTCCAAAAGTCTCAGATAAAACCAAATGCTTTGATCACACTATCAAAACGTTTATTCCAACTCCGAGAGGCTTGCACCAGTCCATAAATGGAACATTGGAGCTTGCACACTTTGTTAGCTCCCTTTGGATCGATAAAACCTTCTGGTTGCATCATATACAACTCTTCTTCCAGAAATCCATTCAGGAATGCAGTTTTTACATCCATTTGCCAAATTTCATAATCATAAAATGCGGTAATTGCTAACATGATTCGGACAGACTTAAGCATCGCTACGGATGAGAAGGTCTCATTGTAGTCAATCCCTTGAACTTGTCGAAAACCTTTTGCAACAAGTCGAGCTTTGTAGACAGTAACATTACCGTCAGCGTCAGTCTTCTTCTTGAAGATCCATTTATTCTCAATTGCTTGCCGACCTTCGGGCAAGTCAACCAAAGTCCATACTTTGTTCTCATACATGGATCCCATCTCAGATTTCATGGCTTCAAGCCATTTTGCGGAATCTGGGCTCACCATCGCTTCTTCATAGTTCGTAGGTTCATCATGATCTAGTAGCATGACTTCCGAATAGGATTACCGCACCACTCAGTGCGGATCTTACTCTGCTCGACCCACGTGGTTCTCAGATAACTTGATCTCAAGTTCTATGATCATTATCATCAACTTCCTCACTAGTTGGTTTTGACGTCACGAAACCAGTTCTCGTGATGTATTATTTTCCAACAAGGAGTAGGTACAGATTACCTCATCAAGTTCTACTTTCCTCCCACTCACTTCTTTCGAGAGAAACTCCTTCTCTAGAAAGGATCCATTCTTAGCAACGAATGTCTTGCCTTCGGATCTGTGATAGAAGGTGTACCCAACTGTCTCCTTTGGGTATCCTATGAAGATACATTTCTTCGATTTGGGTTCGAGCTTATCAGGTTGAAGCTTTTTCACATAAGCATCGCAACCCCAAACTTTAAGAAACGACAACTTTGGTTTCTTGCCAAACCATAGTTCATAAGGTGTCGTCTCAACGGATTTCGACGGTGCCCTATTTAACGTGAATATGGCTGTCTCTAGAGCATAACCCCAAAACGATAGCGGTAAATCTGTAAGAGACATCATAGACCGCACCATATCAAGTAAAGTACGATTACGACGTTCGGACACACCATTACGCTGTGGTGTTCCGGGTGGCGTGAGTTGTGAAACTATTTCACATTGTTTTTAGTGTAAACCAAACTCGTAACTCAAATATTCTCCTCCACGATTAGATCGTAGAAACTTTATTTTCTTGTTACGATGATTTTCAACTTCACTCTAAAATTCTTTGAACTTTTCAAATGTTTCAGACTTATGCTTCATTAAGTAGATATACCCATATCTGCTTAAATCATCTGTGAAGGTGAGAAAATAATGATATCCGCCATGAGCCTCAACATTCATTGGACCACATACATCTGTATGTATGATTTCCAACAAATCTGTTGCTCTCTCCATAGTACCGGAGAACGGTGTTTTGGTCATCTTGCCCATGAGGCACAGTTCGCAAGTACCAAGTGATTCATAATCAAGTGGTTCCAAAAGTCCATCAGTATGGAGTTTCTTCATGCGCTTTATACCGATATGACCCAAACGGCAGTGCCACAAATAAGTTGCACTATCATTATCAACTTTGCATCTTTTGGTTTCAACACTATGAATATGTGTATCACTACTATCGAGATTCATCAAAAATAGACCACTCTTCAGGGGTGCATGACCATAAAAGATATTACTCATATAAATAGAACAACCATTATTCTCTGATTTAAATGAATAACCGTCTCGCATCAAACAAGATCCAGATATAATGTTCATGCTCAACGCTGGCACCAAATAACAATTATTTAGGTCTAATACTAATCCCGAAGGTAGATGTAGAGGTAGCGTGCCGACCGCGATCACATCGACTTTGGAACCATTTCCCACGCGCATCGTCACCTCGTCCTTTGCCAGTGTTAAGCAATCCGTAGTCCTGCTTCGAGTTGCAAATATTAGCAATGTAACCAGATCAAATACCAGTGCTCTGCGAGCTCTAGTAAGGTACACATCAATAACATGTATATCACATATACCTTTGTTCACTTTGCCATCCTTCTTATCCGCCAAATACTTGGGGCAGTTCCGCTTCAAAGGACTACCGCTTGCAGTAGAAGCACTCAGTTTCAGGGCTTAGGTCCAAACTTGGGTTTCTTCTCTTGAGCAGCAACTTGTTTGCTGTTCTTCTTGAAGTTCCCCTTCTTCTTCCCTTTGCCCTTTTCTTGAAACTAGTGGTCTTGTTAACCATCAACACTTGATGCTCCTTCTGATTTCTACCTCCGCAGCCTTTAGCATTGCGAAGAGCTCGGGAATCGCCTTATCCATCCCTTGCATATTATAGTTCATCACGAAGCTCTTGTAGCTTGGTGGAAGTGATTGGAGAATTCATCAATGACGCTATCATCGGAAGAGTAACTCCCGGTTGAATCAAGTGATTACAATACCTGGACATCTTGAGTATGTGCTCACCGACGAACTATTCTCCTCCATCTTGCAGCTATAGAACTTATTGGAGACTTCATATCTCTCAATCCGGCATTCTTCTCGAATATCAACTTCAACTCTGAAACATCTCATATGTTCCATGACGCTCAAAACGTCGTTGAAGTCCCGGTTCTAAGCCGTAAAGCATGGCACATTGAACTATCGAGTAGTCATCGCTTTGCTCGCCAGACGTTCTTAACGCCGTCGGCCACATCAAGAAGAGGTTCTGGCACCCAGCGGTGCTTCCAGACGTAATTTTTCTATGCAGCAATGAGGATAATCCTCGTTACGGACCCGATCCGCCGTAGTTGCTACCATCATCTTTCAACTTAGCTTTCTCAAGGAACGCATTAAAATTCAACGGAACAACAAAGACGGGACATCTATCTACAAACAACATAGACAAGCAAGATACTATCAGTACTAAGTTCATGATAAATTTTAGTTCAATTAATCATATTACTTAAGAACTCCCACTTAGACAGACATCTCTCTAGTCATATAAGTGATCACGTGATCCAAATCAACTAAACCATAACCGATCATCACGTGAGATGGAGTAGTTTTCAATGGTGAACATCTTATGTTGATCATATCTACTATATGATTCACGCCGACCTTTCGGTCTCCGTGTTCCGAGGCCATATCTCGCATATGCTAGGCTCGTCAAGTTTAATCTGAGTATTCTCGTGTGCAAAACTGGCTTGTACCGTTGTAGATGGACGAGAGCTTATCACACCCGATCATCACATGGTGTCTGGGCACGACGAACTTTGGCAACGGTGCATACTCAGGGAGAACACTACTTGATAATTTTTTAGTGAGAGATCATCTTAAAATGCTACCGTCAATCAAAGCAAGATAAGATGCATAAAGGATAAACATCACATGCAATCAATATAAGTGATATGATATGGCCATCATCTTCTTGTGTTTGTGATCTCCATCTCTGAAGCACCATCATGATCACCATCATCACCAGCGCGACACCTTGATCTCCATCGTAGCATCGTTGTCGTTTACGCCATCTATTGCTTCTACGACTATCGCTACCGCTTAGTGATAAAGTAAAGCAATTACAGGGCGTTTGCATTTCATACAATAAAGCGACAACCATATGGCTCCTCCCAGTTGCCGATAACTTCGGTTACAAAACATGATCATCTCATACAATAAAATATAGCATCATGTCTTGGCCATATCACATCACAACATGCCCTGCAAAAACAAGTTAGACGTCCTCTACTTTGTTGTTGCAAGTTTTACGTGGCTGCTACGGGCTTAAGCAAGAACCAATCTCACCTACGCATCAAAACCACAACGATAGTTTGTCAAGTTGATGCTGTTTTAACCTTCGCAAGGACCGGGCGTAGCCACACTCGGTTCAACTAAAGTTGGAGAAACTGACACCCACTAGTCACCTGTGTGCAAAGCATGGCGGTAAAACCAGTCTCGCGTAAGCGTACGCGTAATGTTGGTCCGGGCCGCTTCATCCAACAATACCGCCGAACCAAAGTATGACATGCTGGTAAGCAGTATGACTTATATCGCCCACAAATCACTTGTGTTCTACTCGTGCATATAACATCAAACCATAAAAACTAGGCTCGGATGCCACTGTTGGGGAACATAGTAATTTCAAAAAAATTCCTACGCACACGCAAGATCATGGTGATGCATAGCAACGAGAGGGGAGAGTGTTGTCTACGTACCCTCGTAGACCGAAGCGGAAGCATTGACGCAACGTAGAGGAAGTAGTTGTACGTCCTCCCGGTCCAACCGATCCAAGCACCGTTACTCTGGCACCTCCGAATTCTTGACACACGACAGCTCGATGATGCACCCTCGATCTCCAATCCAAGAGAGGCCCGAGGGGAGTTCCGTCAAGACGACGGCGTGGTGACGATCTTGATGTTCTCTGCCGCAGGCTTCGCCTAAGCACCGCTACAATATGATCGAGGTGTAATATCGTGGAGGGGCACCGCACACGGCTAAGGAACGATCAATGATCAACTTGTGTGTCCTAGGGTGCCCCCTACCCCAGATATAAAGGAGGGAGGGAGGAGGTGGCCAGCCTCAAGGGGGGCGCGCCATAGGGAGGGGGAAACCTACTCCAAGTAGGTTTCCCTCTCTTTTCCTTATCTTATTTGGAGGGGGAAGGAAGGAGTACTAGTGTTAGGAAGTAGTACTAGTAGTAGGAAGGAAGAGGGGGGAAGGAGAAAGGGGGCCGGCCCCCCTCCCCAATTCGGATTGGGCTTGGGGGCGCCTCCCTTGCTCCTTCTCTCTTCCTCCTACATGGGCCCAATAAGGCCCATATACCTCCCGGGGTTCCAGTAACCTCCGGAGCTCCAAACTTTTCAGAACCTTTCCGTGTCCAAATATATCCGTCCAATATATCAATCTTTATGTCTCGACCATTTCGAGACTCCTCGTCATGTCCGTGATCATATCCGGACTCAACAACCTTCGTACATCAAAATACATAAACTCATAATATAACTCGCATCGAAACCTTAAGCGTGCGGACCCTACGGTTCGAGAACAATGTAGACATGACCGAGACATGTCTCCGGTCAATAACCAATAGTGGGACCTGGATGCCCATATTGGTTCCTACATATTCTACGAAGATCTTTATCGGTCAAACCGCACAACAACATACGTTGTTCCCTTTGTCATCTTTATGTTACTTGCCCGAGATTCGATCGTTGGTATCCAATACCTAGTTCAATCTCGTTACCGGCAAGTCTCTTTACTCGTTCCGTAATACATCATCTCACAACTAACTCATTAGTTGAAATGCTTGCAATGCTTAAGTGATGTGTATTACCGAGAGGGCCCAGAGATACCTCTCCGACATTCGGAGTGACAAATCCTAAATACGCCAACTCAACAAGTACCTTCGGAGACACCTGTAGAGCACCTTTATAATCACCCGATTCGTTGACGCGTTTGGTAGCACACAAAGTGTTCCTCAGGTAAACGGGAGTTGCATAATCTCATAGTCATAGGAACATGTATAAGTCATGAAGGATGCAATAGCAACATACAAAACGATCGTGTGCTAAGCTAACGGAATGGGTCATGTCAATCAGATCATTCAACTAATGATGTGACCTTGTTAATCAAATAACAACTCCTTGTTCATGGTTAGGAAACATAACCATCTTTGATTAACAAGCTAGTCAAGTAGAGGCATACTAGTGACACTCTGTTTGTCTATATATTCACACATGTATTATGTTTCCAGTTAATACGATTCTAGCATGAATAATAAACATTTATCATGATATGTAATAACTTTATTATTGCCTCTAGGGCATATTTCCTTTCATGAACTCGGTATGATGATACCGACGGTCGAATCTCAGACAAAGTAACACACCGATGGCAAAGGGAACAACGTATGTTGTTATGCGGTTTGACCGATAAAGATCTTCGTAGAATATGTAGGAGCCAATATGAGCATCCAGGTTCCGCTATTGATTATTAACCGGAGATGTGTCTCGGTCATGTCTACATAGTCCTCGAACCCGTAGGGTCCGCACGCTTAATGTTCGATGACGATTTGTATTATGAGTTATGTGATTTGATGACCGAAGTTTGTTCGGAGTCCAGGATGAGATCAAGAATGTGACGAGGAGTCTCGAAATGGTCGAGACATAAAGATCGATATATTGGAAGGCTATATTCAGACATCGGAAAGTTTCTGAGTGATTCGGGTATTTTTCGGAGTACCGAAGAGTTACGGGAATTCGCCGGGGGAAGTAATGGGCCTTAATGGGCCATACGGGAAAGGAGAGAAGGGCCTCAAGGGGTGGCCACGTGCCCCCCCATGGGCTGGTCCGAATTGGACTAGGAGGGGGCGCCCCCCTCCTTCCTTCTCCCATCTTCCTCCTTCCCTCCTCCTACTAGGAATAGGAAAGAGGAGGGGAATCCTACTTGGGCTCTAGTAAGATTCCCCACACCTGGCGCGCCCCCTTGGGCCGGCCACCTCTTCCCTTCCCTCCTTTATATACATGGCCAGGGGGCACCCCATAGACACACAAGTTGATCAAGTTGATCCTTTAGCCGTGTGCGCACTACAAGAAATATGTCAACTTATGACCACCACTATTGGTCACTGAAAGGCCACAAATTTCCATTTATGACCTTTTTGTGACCAAAAACGGAAGGTCAAAAGCTGGCCGTCGTAAACTGACTATAGCAACCTTTCTTCTGGAATGGTCAAAAACGTTTACGACCAAAATATTCCTAATGTGGCGTTTTGGTCACTAGCAACCTCCCCAGGCCACGTAGGCATCCAGCGTGGCAATCAGACGTGGCACAAGATTCAGCCCGGTCCGATTCGGTTTTTACATGGGCCGAGCCCATTAATTCATCCTATTTGTGTTTTTTTCATGGTCAAATAAATGGGCCAAGCCAAATTTTACGGCCTTTTTCTTTTCTGGGCCCTTTCCTTTTTCTAGTAAATTTCTATTTTTGTTAGCCTTTCCATTTTGTTTTTGCTGGCCTTTTCATTTTGTTTTTTAACTTTTGGCATAATTATTATTATTTTCGCTATTTAAAATAAAATAAACAATTCCACAACAACATCATAGTACAACTTTAAGCATAGAAAATTGGAAAACAGATATTTAACCAATATATATTGTTGAGAAATTTTCATAATTTTTCTGTCAAAGCAGGATGTACACAGGAATACAAGTTTGTTGTCAAAGCAGCATTTCAAACGTACATCTTCACATGATCCCAGCAACGAAAAAACATCATACATAAATTTTTTACAATATGCCATATGGCTCAGATCACATAACACATGACATCCAGGTTCAAATGATCCCAACAATGAAAAAACATCACCAGCACAGTATACTACCTGCACATTCAAAGAGAACAAACCATAGAGATATAATATATGTGGCAGTAGGATCCTTTCCTACTGTCTTTGACCCCTCAAAAAAAACATGAGGGCTTCCTTGTCCACCTGCAGCAGCAGCAGCTTGTACAGATCAACGCAACCTACACCAAAGAAAACACACGAGGAATCAGAGGGTGGCAGGGGAGATGAAGATAAGATGCAACAACTAAATCAGACAAGGACCAAACTAATAAGTTGTGTCAGTGTAACATGGCATTCCCAATAAGTGCACTTAATAAAGAATATCCCCGTATAGTAGTAACCAGGAATTAATAAATTTGAATAGATATTCTAAAACTAAGAATTTCAGATAGAAATAATTTTCTAGAATAAGATTGCAAAGCTGAAAAAGCAAGGACATCAGAGAATATTTTATTGCAACATTCCACAGGGTTGGAAAGCAGCTCGACATGTTTCTCAGACAAGAAAAACATTACAACTAATTAATTGCTGCTCCGCAACAAGCAAACATGCTACTGATGCATGACAATATTTGTGTCAAAGAGTTTCTGCAAGAAGTTACTCCTAATGCTACTGATGCAAAACTACTTGGACTGCTACAGCTATACTGCAAGAAGTTACAGCTATACTCCATGTACTGCTGTCCAGGAGTATTCCAATTCATCTTTTAAAAAAATGTTCAAGCATTGACTGAAAAAGGAATGCAAAAAGAGATGCAGTACCCCAGTCGTACTCTAGTGGAGAGCATCCGCCCAAAAGAAAACAAAGATAATGGCTGAAAAAATTACTCCAGTTTATACTCCTCTTTTAGCAGTACATATTATAGCTAATGCAACATCATGGGAGCTGATGTCCAGGAGTATTTGCAAATGATACAAGATCATGGAGTATAGAGTACATAAGCAAGCAATCAATCAATCAAGCAATCATGGGAGCAATCAGCAATAAAGCAAACATGGATAACATGTTTTAGCGATCTGAGTTATAGAGTAAGCAAGCAAGCAATCATGGGAGCTGATGCTGCCAGTTAATATCAGCACATGACAAGACAAAAAGGATGGCATCAACACAAGCATCAACAGCATACTAACACCTAAACTGACACTAAGTTGATGGAGTCCCATCCATCCATGAGAGAATAAAGTTCCTTTGGTTCATAAAGAGAAGAGAACACTTCCTCTTTCTGGGATCAAACCAGAGGATACCAACCCATTCACCAATTTGCAGGTTGTGTAGATCGAGGTCATGGTGCCAGACACTGTGTCCGTGGCAAAAAGCAACGCCCTTGCAAAGCTGGTACACCATGATCAACGTCCGCATCCGTGAGGTGCGCCTTGGCGCTCCCGGTCTCCACGTACCTGCCAAAAGACCCATTCAGAATTCAGATCACACCTACACACGGCCAACCATTCAAATTCGAACCAACTCAAAGCAGAGCAAGCCACATTGGGTACACTACAATATAGTTGAGATGCAAATACCAAGTCCTAGTTCAGTCCTAGTTCAGTATTTTTGGATGAACAGAACAGGTTCAGTTGGTAGGATAAAAATAGCAGAGTGTAACAATACCATGACAGTGCATGACTAGAAATAGTGATGATCAACTACTAACAACTCCCTGTGCAATCCTACATTGCAGTAAAAATTCCTCGCCCTCCATTTACTCGCTTTATAGTACTCCTAATGCTTGGAGTAGTTCAGGCAGTACTGCAGTAAAACTACTCCTAATGCTACAGCAGTTAACAGCAAGGGAAAGTGATGTTCAAAATTTACAGTAAACACTCCACTCCACTGAATATTACTAAAACTTGATAGAATTTAACTAAGCTTTTTCAGTTTTAGAATATGAAAGTCAGAAAACCAATCAACACAAGCCATCCACGCTACACATCCCAGCTAATTGCAACTTGTCGTTGCAACTTTAGATCCCAGTGGCTGGCTACTTTAACAGTATTTATTACAAGTAAAAACACAGCAGAAAATCCTAGACAGTGAAGAACATATTCAGCACGCATGATTGCAAGTAAGTAGTGGTGTGGGGATTAGGTAGTGGTGTGGGGATTAAGAGAGGGGTTGCTGCCTTACACAAGGATGTTGAGGGGGAGGCCGGTGGCGTCGAAGTCGCCGGCGAACTTGCGGACGGAGGCGAGGGAGGAGAGGTCCAGCTCCATGAGGTCGAGGCTGGCGGCGGGGGACTCGGCGAGGACGGCCTGGCGCACGTCCTCTGCGGCGGCGAGGTTGTGGACGGCCATGATGGCGTGGGCCCCGCGTGCCGCCAGCACCCGTGCCGTCTTCGTGCCGATCCCTCTCGACGCACCCGTGACTATTGCGGTGAGGCCGGACGCGGAGATGCTGGGGTCGACGGTGGAGGCCCAGGAGAAGCTTGAGGCGCCCTTCCGGCTGAAGATCCAAGGCAGAGAGAGAAATCGAGATGTGTGAGAGAGACAAAGGAGGAAGAAAGAGAGCTCAGAAGAGAACAGAGAAGAAGGGTGGCACTCATCTGCTGGCTCCGGCAAGCTGTGGCTGGTGGTCGCCGGCGGCGTCATGCAAAAACACAAGAGGAGCTCCTCTCTTGGGGCTCGGGTGCGGGGAATCCTGGGAGGAGGCTGCGAGGACGGGCGCACTCGGGCGCTCGCTCGATCTCCTCGGACGTAGAGGTGGCCGGGAGATGCGGAGAGGGGAGGGAGGCACGAGGTCGGCGGTGGTGGGTAAGGAGGACGGCGAGGTCGGCGGTGGGTGGGAGAGGACTGGATCGGGAGGGGGCAGGTACGGAGAGGAGGGGGCGGCGGCGACGGGGACATTGGGAGCAGGGAGGAGGGGTGCGATGGGGGATCTAATCTAGGGTTTGGGCTGCGGGGGGAGGGGGTATCTCCTTTTTTCTGTAGATAGATGGATGGACGGATGTGGAGATATGTATGGATGGATGGCTGGATGGGCGCCATGTCATCGATCTGTGGGAAGAGTTTTGATTGGTTCAGAAAATCAGTGATCTAAAATAGTTTTCAAGTACTAAAAATAGAGTGATTTTGTGAAGTAGCTATCAAAAATATTTTGCAAAAAGGCATCACACAAAATTTCACTCAAGTTAGACCACATTTTATGGATGAGCACCATTTTCTATGTATTTCTGATTTTCTATCTATTTTTAATCATTTTTTTAGTGCCCGAAATGAGGTTTTTTCGTGAAGGACCAACCATATATTTGTTGCAAAATTGTACCAAATCAAATTTCTAAAATACTAGGACATATTTAATTCACAATTGATCAAATGGTTGGGCGTAAAAAGTTTTGATCCACCTCTCGTGAAAAAGACAAATTCCCACCGATTCAGCTGGAAGCGTGTCAAATTTGAACTGTAGCTACCTCGTAGTTTGCTCTTTATTTTTTCCAAAAATCATTTTTGGGTTCATAAGTATCTATTTAATCAGAGAAATACCAAAAAATTCCAAGATTCAACCACTAGCTAGGAACGGTCAAGTCCGCCGTTTTGACCGCGTTTTGAAACGGGCATAAAAAATTCAAAAAAATTCAAAAAATTGGAAAACCTTCGCATTGTGTCATCATATGTGACCAAGTTTCCAGGAAAAATAACAAACTTGTAATACGGCAATTATTTTAAAAAAGTGTTCTCAGAAACGAGCTATCAAGCGTGAAGATGCATGGCTTTCAAGCCAAATGATCAATCTTATGTCACATTCATGGCATAGTTTGTTCAAATGATCTCATATTGTGCACAAGGGTGCATATTGGAATGGCAAACAATGTTGCCTAAGGAAGTTTTCATTTTCTTTGGACGAAAAAACCATTTTTCATTTTCCGAGTGCCAGAAAGGAGGTTTTTCTGTGAAGGAACTACCAAATAATTGTTGCAAAATTGGACCAAATCATTTTTCTAAAATACTAGGACATATTTAATGCACAATTGACCAAATGGTTGGGTGTAAAAGTTTTGATCCACCTCTCGTGAAAAAGACAAATTTCCACCGATTAAATTTGAAGCGGGTCAAATTTGAACTGTAGCTGCCTCATAGTTTGCTATTTATTTTTTCCAAAAATCATTTCTAGGTACATAAGTACCTATTTAATCAGAGAAACACCAAAAAAATTCCAAGATTCAACAACTAGCTAGGAACGGTCATTCCCGCCGTTTTGACCGCATTTTGAAACGGGTATAAAAAATTCAAAAAAAATCAAAAAATTGGGAAACCTTTGCATTGTGTAATTATATGTGGCCAAGTTCCCAGGAAAAATAACAAACTTGTAATATGGCAATTATTTTAAAAAAGTGTTCTCAGAAACGAGCTATCATGTGTGGAGATGAATGGCTTTCAAGCCAAATGATCAATCTTATGGCCACATTCATGGCATAGTTTGTTCAAATGATCTCATATTGTGCACAAGGGTGCATATTGGAATGGCAAACAATGTTGCCTAAGGAAGTTTTCATTTTCGTTGGACGAAAAAATCAATTTCCATTTTTTGAGTGCCCGAAAGGAGGTTTTTTTGTGAAGGAACTACCAAATAATTGTTGCAAAATTGGACCGAATCATTTTTATAAAATACTAGGCCATATTTAATGCACAATTGACAAAATGGTTGGGTGTAAAATGTTTTGATCCACCTCTCGTGAAAAAGACAAATTTCCGCCGATTCAGTTGGAAGCGGGTCAAATTTGAACTGCAGCTGCCTCATAGTTTGCTATTTATTTTTTCCAAAAATCATTTCTAGGTACATAAGGACCTATTTAATCATAAATACATGGTTTGGTGGCGATACGTCGAGGTTTGGGCGGTGGCCGATGGACTCAACTCTAGAGCACGTAAACTCGCATGCCCGTCGCGTGGTCACCGCGTGACCATAATGTTGCCATGTGTTCTGGGCGGCTTAGGCATGTCTAGTAGGTTGGGCACTCCCCAGGTTGGTGCTAGGAAGAAAATTACAACATAAGATTCTCACGAGAAGACCGATCGATGCTCAAACATGAATTAGCAGCCAAGTGTTTGATTAGCGGTACGGGAAATGCACATGGCCAATGGGCGTGAGTTTTGGCTGAGGATGATCATCTACTAAGGAGAATGTGTTCACAAATTTTTAGCTCAAAAGGAGGATCCTAGGTGGTACTTGCTTTGCAAAGTACCACGCTGGACAAAAATATGAATGTTGAAGCTGGGCTCAAAATAATGAATGGATTGAGCTGAAATTTTGTGGAGGATGGTTATTTGGGCATAGGAAAGCATTGTAGAAAATTGATACCATTTGGACATGCCAAAGTAGTACTTCCTTCACAATGCTCTTCTATGGACAGAAACTTGGGAAAACTAGTGAGAGAGATTGGATGAATGAAATGAGCTCAAAATTGGTGTAGGTAAGTTACTTAGGTATGGTCATGCGCTGGTCAATTTTCAGATCATTTGGGTAAGCCTAGCTAGTACTTACTTCACAAAGCTTCTCTCGAGGTAGAAACTTTGGAAATTTGCCGAGAAAGATTTACTACGAAAATTGAGCTGAATATTATCATGTGGCAATGATTTGGGTATGGAAGAGTGCCCGAAAAGTTTGAGGGTAATAGGAGGGGTCTATATAACACTTGCTTTGCAACGTGCCAATTTGGCCATAAAATATAAACTGAACCTGGGCTCACATAGATGATTTGACTGAGCTGCAATTTGGAGGAGGGTGATACTTTGGGCATATGAAGAATCTGTATAAATTTCATGTCATTTAGAGATATAAAAAAGGTACTTCCTTCACAATGCTTCTAGGTGGACAAAAACTTTGGAAATTTGCCGAGGAAGATTTGCTAGGCAAATGGAGCTAAATTTTGTCATGCGGTAATGATTTGGATAGGAAAGAGTGCCCAAAAATTAGTAGGGCAATCAAGAATATATAAATAGCACTTCCTTCATAAAGTGTTGTTGTGAACATAATAGGAAAATGAATATTGTTGAATTAGTTTTGAACTAGGCAAGGAAGGATTTTTACATATTTGATGAAGATATGACCCAAAGAATTTATGAGACTTTTTTGGGAATTTTGGGAATGATAGAAATATAGGTTGCTTCACAACCTAGGGCAAAAACTGCCACATAGACATGACACATAGGCAAAACTGATGAGATAGCGCCTAGTCATCACAACCCACCACAATCTACAAGGATATGACCATCTATATTGGTCGTTAACAACTAGAAATAAGGCAGCGGACTAGCGTTGTTGGCTTTATGACCATTTCATGTAAGGAAATTATGACCTTTCTGACCAAAATGGTCGCAATGGTTTAGGGTTTGGAGCCCCTCGAACAGCTTTTGAGCCATTGGTCTCAAATGGTCATAAATCTATGACCAATTCTTCCAGGGTCATTGACAGAAGGTCATAAGTTGACATATTTCTTGTAGTGGCGGTTCCCCCTCCACAGATTTCCACCTCGGTCATATCATCGTAGTGCTTAGGCGAAGCCCTGCCCGGTAACTTCATCATCACCGTCACCATGCCATCGTGCTGACGGAACTCTCCCTCGGCCTCAGCTGGATCTAGAGTTCGAGGGACGTCATCGAGCTGAACGTGTGCAGATCGCGGAGGTGTCGTGCTTTCGGTACTTGATCGGTTGGATCGCGAAGACGCTCGACTACATCAACCACATTACTTAACGCTTCCGCTTTCGGTCTATGAGGGTACATGGACACACTCTCCCCGTCGTTGCTATGCATCACCTAGATAGATCTTGCATGATTGTAGGAATTTTTTTGAAATTACTGCGTTCCCCAACACGTACGATACCTCCGCGTTCAGCACATGTTCAGCTCGGTGACATCCTCGCCTTCTTGATCCAGCAAGACGAGAAAGTAGTGGATGAGTTCCGATAGCACGATGGTGTGGTGACGGTGATGGTGAAGCTATGTCCGCAGGGCTTCGCCTTAGCACTACAAAAATATGATCGAGGGACTAAACTGTGGAAGAGGGCGCACGGCTAATAGATTGTCGTGGTTATGTGTGGCGCCCCCTCCCACATATATATAGGTGGGGGGAGAGGGGAGCAGCCAGAAGGCGCCCCAAGTAGGGCCGAATCCTACTTGGGCTCTTGCCCTGGCAACGCGCCCCTTCCTTATTTGCTCCGGGGGAAAAAGAAAAGGGGAGGAGAGGAAGTCCAGGGGGGACGTATCCCCCCCTTTCCTTTTCTCCCCAGGGCCGGGTGCCATAGGAGGGGCGCGCCAGCCCCTTGTGGGCTGGTGTGCTCTCCTCTTTTGGCCCATGTGGCCCATTAACCTTCCGGTGATCCGATGACTACCCGATGCACTCTGAAACTCTACCGGTGTCCGAATATCATCATCCTATATATCAATATTCACCTCCGGACCATTCCGGAGCTCCCTGTCATGTCTGTGATCTCATCCGGGACTCCGAACAATATTCAGTCACCAAATCATATAACTCATATAGCACAATATCGTCAACAAACGTTAAGCGTGCAGACCCTACGGGTTCGAGAACTGTGTAGACATGATCGAGACACCTCTCAGGTCAATAACCAATAGCGGAACTGGATGCCCATATTGGCTCCTACATATTCTACGAAGATCTTTATCGGTTGAACCTTATGACAACATACGTATTTCTCTTTGTCCACCGGTATGTTACTTGCCCGAGATTCGATCGGCGGTATCTTCCCTAGTTCAATCTTGTTACTGGCAAGTCTTTTTACTCGTTACGTAATACATTATCTTGTAACTAACTCTTTAGTCACTTTTCTTGCAAGGCTTCTTATGATGTGTATTACCGAGAGGGCCTAGAGATACCTCTCCGATACTCGGAGTGACAAATCTTGATCTATGCCAACTCAACAAACACCTTCAAAGATACCTGTAGAGCATCTTTATGATCACCTAGTTACGTTGTGTCGTTTGCTAGCACACAAGGTATTCCTCCGGTATCCAGGAGTTGCATAATCTCATAGTTGAAGGAATATGTATTTGACATTAAGAAAGCAACAACAATAAACTGAACGATCAATATGCTAAGCTAACGGATGGGTCTTGTCCATCACATCATTATCCTGATGATGTGATCCTTTATCAAATGACAACACATGTCCATGGTTAGGAAACCTTAACCATATTTGATAATGAACTAGTCTAGTAGAGGCTTGCTAGGGACATGGTATTTGTTTATGTATTCACACATGTATTTAAGTTTCCGATCAATACTATTCTAGCATGAATAAATAAACCTTTATCATGAATAAGGAAATATAAATAACAACTTTATTGTTTCCTCTAGGTCATATTTCCTTCAAGATGACAAAGCAAGCTCGAGTTCCTTGCCGAGCTGCATGATGTGCGCGAATCCCGCATAGGCCCTTGGCTTCTCGGCTGTGACTTCAACATGATCGCATCGGCTGCCGAAAAGAATAACATGAATCTCAACCACCGTGTCATGAGTAGATTTTGATGCTTTATTGCTGACGAGGAGCTCCGTGATTTCACATGTGTGATGCCCCTACTCTTGTTCGCAACGATCGTATCCTCTACATGTCAGGTTGGGAGGTTGCTCACCCGAACTACCTCCTACAATGCCTCTCCTCCGCAACCTCTGACCATTGCTCGCTAATGGTTGACTACATGGCCCACCCACCTGGGGTGCGGCGATTCCATTTTGAGAGGTTCTGGACGAAACTTGAGGGTATCCATCTCGTGGTCTCCGAGGCTTGGGCATCCGTAACGCCAGACGCCAATCCTTTCAGAAGGATCGTGACACGTCTTAAGGCTACTACAAAGCACCTTCAACGATGGAGGGCACGCTCGATTGGTAATGTCTCCCTACAGCTCAAGGTGGCACAGGAGCTTATTGCACGGCTTGATGTTGCGCAAGACTCCAGACCTCTCTCCCACTCCGAGACTTGGCTTCGGCGCAAGCTAAACGCTTCTTACCTTGTTCTTGCTTCCCTAGAGCGATCTATCGCACGACAACGTGTGCGCCTTTCCTGGTTATGCAGCGACGACACTGCCCTCTCCTACTTCAAAGTGCATGCGGCTCACCGCAAGCAGCGTAATCTCATGACGAGCCTCCAGATTGGTTCCCATGTTGTCACCGATCAAGATGCCATGGTTGACGCTGCCTTCGCCCATTTCTCCGACGTCCTTGGCAGCACCTTCGAGTGTGATATCACCCTCGACCTACATGCTCTCTAAGTACTGCAGTTTGACTTACTCGAGCTAGAGGCGCCCTTCACCGAAGAAGAGATTTGGAACACCGTCAAGAGTCTGCCGGCTGGCAAGGCGCCAGGCCCTGATGGGTTCACTTCTGAGTTCCTCGTTGCATGTTGGGACATGATCAAACACGAAGCATTCGACAAGCTCTACACCATGAATGATGGAGGCTTTCAAAATCTCAATGAGGCCCTCCTCACCTTGCTTCCAAAGTGAGCATACGCGCGATCACTCTTCGACTACCAGCCTATCAGTCTCATTTACATCTTCGCCAAGCTTGCCGCGAAGCTGCTCTCCCTGCGGCTGTCTCCACATCTGGGTTCCATGATCTCTACCAACCAAAGTGCCTTCATTGCGGGACGATGTATCCATGACAACTACATGTTGGTGCAAAAGATGGCCCGCCTACTTCACAACCTCAAGGCATTGCGTATGTTACTCAAGCTGGATATTGCGCGGGCCTTCGCGACAACGTATCCTGGCCCTTCCTCCTTCAAATCCTTCACCACCTCGGCTTCAGGCCATGTTGGTGCGAGTGGATCTCCATACTCCTATCTATGGCCTCGACGAGGGTACTTAACAACGGCCACCCAGGACCACCGATTGATCATGCACATGGCCTATGAAAAAGGTGACCCGGTCTCTCCCATGCTATTCACGCTGGTCATCGACGTACTTAACACTATGCTGCTCCGCGCGGTGGACCTCGGCCTCCTCCATGGCCTGACTGCACGCCATGCAGCATCGAGCACACGTCTATATGCGGACGATGTCGTCATATTCTATCACCCGGACAACCACGACATTCTTGCCCTGCGTACACTCCTCCATGTCTTCGGCAGGGCATCCGGGCTCCACACCAACTTCACTAAATGTTCAGCCACTCCGATCCAGCGCACCGACGACCACATCGCCACTATCACCTCTGAGATGCAGTGCCCTATTGCCCACTTCCCCATTACTTATCTTGGGCTGCCCCTCGCCATCCGCAGGTCCACCATGACGAGCCTGCAGCCGATCATCGACAAGCTCGGGCGAAAGCTATCCACCTGGCGAGCTCCAATGCTCTCAAGGGGAGATCGCCTTGCCCTTGTGTGCCACGTCCTCTGTGCCATCCCCATACACTTCCTTACAGCCATTGCCTTCAACAAAATGGCAATCAAGAAAGTGAACCGGATCATCCGCGGATTCCTTTGGGCAGGCCACAAGGAGGCCAACGGTGGCCAGTGCCTTGTTAACTGGCAACGTGTCTGTCGTCCCATCTCCCGTTGCGGGCTTGGCATCCGGGATATCTACCGCGCGGGCATCTCTCTACGTGTCTGCTGGCTTTGGCTACAACGGACGGACCCCTCACGACCTTGATGTCACCTCCACATACCTCACGACACAGATGTGAGTGCCATCTTTAGAGCCTCCACGACTTGGCAGCTTGGCGCAGGTGATAGCTTTCTGGACCGACCATTAGATTTGATGGAAGATCCATGGCCGAGGTCGCCCCACTTGTCTATGCACTCGTCCCGCGCCGCGAGCGTAAGGCACAAAGCATGCGCGACGGTCTACACCTACGCTCTTGCGTTCAGGATATTCGGCGAGCACTTGGTCCGGCGACCATGGTGCACTACGTCGACCTTTGGCGTCGGGTGCGCCACACGACCCTCTCCACTGCACCAGACGTGCTCGCATGGCGATGGACTGCCTCCGCCACATACTCGATGAGCTCCTGTTACAAGGCACTATTCATTGGCTCATGCGAAGCCCCCCACTGGCGTCTCACTTGGCGACCCTGGGCGCTCCTTCGCGTTAAGTTCTTCCTCTGGCTGGCCATGCAAGACCGTTGTTGGACCACGGAGCGGCTTGCCCGCCCCGGCCTACCGCACGAGGATGCATGTGCACTATGCGATCAAGAAATGGAGACCATGCACCACCTCCTTGCAGGCTGCTCTTTCTCCCGACAAGTTTGGCATGAGATGCTTGGTTGGGCTCGTGCGGCCATCAACCTGCCCGACACTGACACCCCCTTCCTGACTTGGTGGAGCTCCTCCCTCGACCGCGCGCCGCCCCCATGCGAAAAGGTCTATCCTCTCTCATCATTTTGACGTCATGGTGGCTCTAGAAACACCGCAGTGCATGCATCTTTGACGGAGCTATACCATCGTTCACCCTCATCACCAACACCATCAAGGACGAGGCGCGTCTATGGGCCAATGCGGGAGCCAATGGATTACACAACATCATCCCCGACGCGTAGTTGCTAGTTTTGTGTTTGGGGCTGAGCAAACCCCCCCCCCCTCCCCCTTGTTCTAGTTTGCTCCTATGTTTGCACACCATGCCTTGTGCGTACATGGCCTTGTAAGCATTGTAACCTCATGCTTTATTCTCCTTCTATCAATGAAAAGATACGCAGCTTGCGTATTCGCGAAAAAAAGACTCACAAATGTGAAATGTCAAAGAATCTAGAGTGGCATAAGAAAAATTGGCGGAAACAAATTTGCCCCTTTTTCTATCGCACGTTGGCGTTGTATTGGGTGCCGCACATAACCGTTTTTGGTCCTTTTTTTCGTCTAATGATGAAAAGGTTTGGTCCATTTTTTGTTTTTTGTTTTTTATGTTACCTTTTGTTTTTATTTGTTCCTTCATTGATTTTTTTACTTTCACCTTTTCTTTGTTATTTCTCTGATTTTCTTCTTTTTCATTCGGTTTTCACTGGGTTTTTTTTCTTCTTTTTACTGGTTTTATTGCTTTCATTTTTATTTTATTTTCTTCAATTTACATATATTTATCTCTTGGTTTTATCAGGTTTCTTCATCCTTTTGTTTCTTTCTCAGATTTTTCTGTTCCATTCTTTTTCTTTGGGTTTCTTTGGTTTTCATTTTTTTGGGGGTTTCTTTGGTCTTCCTATTGGGTTTCTTGGTTTTCTTTGCTTTTGTAAATTTGCTGTGGTTTCCACGCATGTCAACTTTTTCAGTACACGTTCAATATTTTCTGTATACATCAGAAACTTTTTTATATGCACATTTATTTATTTATAAATACATGATTCTTTTTTTGAACACTTATATTTTTTATGTCTACTTTTTTTCCATACACATTGTACATTTTGGCATATATCTAATACATATTTGTAATACCGGTTTAACATTTTTCATATATAAGATTAACATTTTATAAAGACATGTCAACAACTTTTTTGTACATATTTAATATTTTTAAACGACCAATTAATATTTTGGAAATACATGATTAGCATTTTTTAATACATGGTGACCATTTTTAGACACATTTAACATTTTTGAATGCTTGATTATCATTTCCAAATACAAGATTAACATTTTTATACGTGGTCAACATTTTTCTATACACATTTAACATTTTTCAAATGCTTTATTAAAAAATTCAATACAAGATTAACATTTTATAAAATGCTTTGATTAACATATTTTAGTAAATAATCATCTTTTTTCACACTTGTTGTATATTTTTTGTATCCATTTTTCATATACTCCCTCCGTTTCAAAATATAAGCCATTTTAGACATTTCAATAAGGACTACATATGGATGTATATAAACATATTTTAGAGTATAGATTCACCCATTTTCTTCGTATGTAGTCCATATTGAAATCTCTAAAATGACTTATATTTCGGAATGGAGGGAGTACATAAGAAACATTTCATCTATACTTATTCAATATTTTTCAAATGCTTGGTTGACATTTTCTATAAATGTTTTATGTAAAGTTGTTTTTTGTAATATATTTATTTAGAATATTTGGAAGTATAAATAAAGTAAAAAAACAAGAAATAAATAAAAAACATAAAAAACGAGGCTCCGGCGCAACTAGCGCTGCCCTAAGCAAGACAAGCTCGCGCCCATTTCCCTCGGTATCAATAGCCTTGGTTGGAGTGTAAGGACCCGTCCTGGGTTTTGGGCGAGCTTTCATGTACACATATACTCCCTCCGTTCCAAAATAGATGACTCAACTTTGTACTAACTTTAATACAAAGTTAGTACAAAGTTGGGTCATCTATTTTGGAACGGAGGGAGTACAGGAATATGTCAAGGAGTCCTAACAGAAACGCACATGATACTCTTGAGAGATTCTAAAAGAAAACATGATACTCTCAAGAGTGCACATATATTGCTAATATATTAATATTATTTTCACTTGCAAAATTGTTTACTCTTTTGTTTCTTCATATAATATTTGGCTACCTATACTGGATTTGGTGTGTACGTCTATTGAAAACTTACAATGGTTTTCGCAAAAGAAAGTTACAATGGGGGAGGTACTTAGTACTCATGTCAGTGAAAATGTTGTAGCCATGACTGAACAAATAAAGCAGGCTTATGAATGCATTGACAGATACACTGGGCTAGGCTCCACCCGGGACCAACTCTCGGCATTTGCCACAAAAGAGTACATAAAAAAAAGGTTCAGCAAATCCGGCCTCACATGATAATGCATTACTGTTATTGTTCAATGGACAAAAGCATAAGTGCAGCAAACAAAATGTGGAGGTGTTACATTGATACAATATGCCTTCTCAAATTCTCATGGAATTCACATGAGAATAAATTACTGCTACAACTGACACAATATGCCTTCTCAAATTCTCATGGAATTCACATGAGAATAAATTACTGCTACAACCTACAGTTCAATTTATTGATACCACCAACTCTGTTGTCTCCAGCTGGTTATTGATGACCGCCATGGAATTACCGCCCCCCGCCGTTATTATCTTGAGATCCTGCCATTGCAAGCTGGAGTTAGTTACAAACACGAGCATGGTGATGTAGTATCACAAAATCACGGATTTAAAATTTTCTAGACTTGAGCGAATATAGTTATTGAAAAAAGAGTTCTTCTAGGAAAAACAGCGCCATGCTTGCAACTGTATAAAGGAATAATTGTGTAGCTGGATAAATACATGAGGCACTGCTTCTGGAGGGGGAAAGATTTGGAGAGGAAAAACCCTCCGCTTGTTGCTTGGGGTTTAATCTGTTAACCTAAAGACGAGGAGGGCTAATATGGTTTGGATTAATATTCAAAATTTGAAGATCCAAAATGATACTCCCTCTGTAAACTAATATAAGACCGTTTATAGATCACTAAAGAAGAGATCTAAATGGTTTTATATTAGTTTACAGAGGGAGTAGTTTGTTCTCAAAAACTTAAAATGGTGCATAATAAATTCCTAAATCACCAAGACATTCCTTGGATTAATATGGTTCGGGACAGTATGGGCTTCCTCCTGAGCAAACTACCAATTGTTCCTTATGGTGGAGAGACTGCCTGAAACTTTTGCCTCTCCACAAATCTTGAGCTGATTGCTCTTTTCAGAATGGGCAATCAATTTTGTTTTGGAAAGATGACTGGAATGTGATGAGAAGAGTGTTGGCCACATCTATATTCCTTTGCCAAGGACGGTAACATTTCAATTCTGGACACCACTTTGGTAGAAAATTTATCTGAGCTCTTTCACTCGCCACTATCTGAGGAAGCATATTCTCAGTTTCAGGAGATGGAAAATTTGGCCTTAATTTGCAGCTATCTGACAGTCAAGATGTGTGGCAATTTCCAAAGGGAGCTTTGATGTAGATGTGTGGTTTATCATATTTTGATTGGTAGGATCATGGCACTTCTAGCCGTAAGATGGCTTTGGCAACCATGCTGTCAGCTGAAGCATAAAATTATTTTTGGCTCTTAATCCACAACAGACTGAACACTAGAGTATGCTGCAACGAAATAATTTTTTCATACCAGACTACACCTGTGTCATGTGTGGGTTGAGGGTATTGGAAACAAGGTATCGTTTGTTCTTCCACTGCCAGCTGCGCAAATTTGTTCAAATTACTCGGATCCCAATTTAAAGTGATATCCAGGAGCAACTCAACCAGATAGCTGCAAATTTCTAATCGCCAGGGCTATTTGGAACCCCAAATGACTTCATTTCAAATGCATCGGACCAAATTTATATGCTTGCTGACGAAAATTCAAGGAAGAGATTCAGTGGGTCGTTCATAGGGCAAAGAGGCAAAAATATGAGAATTTTGAGGTCTGGGTTCATTCTTTTGCATAGCTAGCTCTCCGGAGACTTTCTGTGCCTTTGTTGTACAGTTCCTTTTCTTTTTGCCCTATTCTAGCTTTAACTCTGTATATAAAACTTCTCATAATTTGCTAGAAAATACTGTGGGAAGAAATTTCTACACATTTTGTTAAACAAACAGCATCATGTATTATGCCATCTAATAAGAAGACCAAATGACCTAACATGTCAACCTTGGAAAAACTAGGCATTGCAAGTTCAATATAACCAAGCGAATTTCATAAATAAGAAGTAAAACTAACAATCCACATCAAGACCAATATGAAGCAATTATGATGTTCCAAGCGAAAAGAAAAAGAAATCTTACATGGCAAAACTTTTAACAGCACTAGGAAATATAAAACGTAAATAAATGCTGCTCAAAGATTGGGACATACAACAAGCAACATTTTCCATATATAGTAGATAAAGGGACAAGTAGAACTGTACCTGTTTTTTCAAGACTCGGCGTCAACCATATGGGGGGCAACCAATTCGTCCAAAGTTCAGGATGAACCACATTCACCGTGGTATTATTTTTAATGTTGTAAATCCCAACTTTGGGAGGGTAGTCTTTCTCGAGTATATGTGCTCCGTCGTCATCATCAGTGAAATAGACATGGTTTGGGATCAAGTCTGGATAGTCCTTGACGCTTAAACAAGACGTTGTGCTGCTCCCAATGAACAACGCATAGTCCCCTATATCTGTTATGCTGACACACTTCTCCTTATCAAAATCAACCCTGTACACTTTGATTTCAGGGATCCACGTATGACTGTCCGGTCGTTCAGGGTCGAGAATCTCCTTCCTAATGATTTGGAGGACATCTCCCCATTCTGCCTGAACAATGTGACATTTTGAAACCGTCCGAATTATTCTGCGTAAAAATCTTTTTTGGATGACAGACGGTCCATTTAAATTGTATGCATCGATTGCGCCTCCATGAGTAACTGCATAGAACCATCCGTCGTGGTATATACAATCTGTATAGTTAATACCCATGCTGAGCCAATTCCAGCGACTGTCTCCTACCTTGACAAACGAGAGCTGGCCGTACGGCTGGTGGATGAGCATGACGATGCATCCACCTACCGATGGATCACACGATAAGGTCGCCTTTAGATAGACCATGTGACCATACTCCTCCAAGGAAAATATGGCGGTGTCCTCGTCCACGACCCTCGGAAGCTCTCCATCATAGTAAAACACCTCATACTTTTCAAGAACCTCGTCCCCGTTTAGGATAGGTTTAACGTGCTCCATGGTTGTCACTGGAGGGAGTGCATTAGTGTTGCCGGTAATCGGGTTGAGCAGCATCAGGTCAGACTTGTCATCCATAGTGACTAGCCATCCGTGGGATGAGCCGAACCAGTTCTTGATGGGATGTTCAGGGAACGGCATGGTATAGGCCTTTTGCTCGGAGAGGCTGTACATGCCAAGAGCTTTTAGCCCGCCGGCAGCCTCGGTGCAATAGAGCAGACATGGTGTTTGGTGTCCACGACAAGCACTGATGCAGCGTTGCATGGAGTACGCCTTGTACCAGATTGAGCAAACGGCGGCGGATCGGAGGAGGTCCGGGCACTCGAGCAACTTGAGCACGTCGCACAATACGTCGATCGGCAGCTCGGACCAATCCCGATCTGCAGCTTCCATGGTGGATGTATGGATGAACAAGCTTAGAGCAGATGGATCAGAACGACAGGGGCTGCGAATCTGACTCGTTATAGATAGTTTATAGACCCTTCTCGCCCCGCGCCGATTCGATCAGGGAAAGAACTGGAGTTGGACGTACCTGATCGTCGGATCGGATCTGGAAACAATAGGAAACCAAGAAACCCCCAACTAATCCAGTTTGATATGATGGAATCCGAACACTGCTTATTTACTGATTCGGAGTCCACCCAGGCTCCAGATCCATGACAACGCCATGACCGCGCGCGGATGGGAGCGGAGTGTCGTCCACGGTCGCAGCATGGCATGGTACGCTGCTCAGAGCCGGGGTCGTCGCCAAAATCCTATTTGACGCATGCCCTTGGGCCTTTCGCACAGCGTGTTTGGTCTGGGGCAATTAGAACTTCAAATCTATTTATCTTTATTATAGGGATTGAAAAATTTATAAGAGAATACTTCGTCGTCCTTGAAAGAGGTACTTTCAACTTTGTTGGAAAATCAAACTATTTAAAAATTTGATCGAGTTTGTGCAAAAATATATCAATGTTTGTGAAACCAAATAGGTATATGATGAAAATATATTTTATCATGAGTCTAATGATACTAATTTAATTATATAAATATTAGTACATTATTGTATAGATCAGTGGCGGAGACAAGAACCTGAATGGACAGGGCCAAGAGCTGCTAAACTAGCTTGGGGAGGGCCAAACCAACGAATACAAAGCTAATAGTATGTCTGTTTTAGAAGAAATACTTAGTGTCCCAGTGGAAAAATTTGCATGTTGGCCTGGGCCCAGGCCCTGGCTGGCACCCCCTGTCTCCGCCACTGGTATAGATGCGGCCGAACATAAAAATGTTTGACTTATCAACAAAGTTGGAAGTACACTTTTCGAGAGACGGAGGTAGTAACTGTTAGGAATGGGCAACTAGTATTCCATGAGGGCCAAAGGCCATTACATATACATGTGAAAATGCAGAAAAGCCCCTTATACAATGGGGATACACAATGAACTATACACATCTAACACCCCCCCCCCCCCCTCAAACTCATGGTGGATCAACAGCACTGAGTTTGGAGAGGAAAACCCATGCTTTGCCTCAGTGCATGCCTTCGTGAAGAAGTCAGCCAACTGTAACTCAGAGGGCACATAGTGAAGAGCGAGAGTCCGATCTGCACAAAGAAGACGCACAAAGTGGGCATCCACACCGATGTGCTTGGTGAGCTCATGCTTCACCGGGTCACGCGCAATACTGATAACACCGGTACTGTCGGACAGTAGAGGAGTGGAGGTAGTAGCAGACACACCAAAGTCCTCAAGTAACCACCGTAACAGATCACCTCAGCCGCCAACATAGCCATGGCTCGCAACTCAGCCTCTCAGACTCGAAGGAATCTCGCATCCGCTTCTTTGTCTTCCAGGCAATAAGAGAGCCACCAAGAAAGACGCAATAAGCAGACAGCGAGCATCGATCCGAGGGATCACTAGGCCAAGTAGCATCAGAGTAGGCCTGGAGCTCAAGAGAGCTGGAGCGGGGAAAGAAAAGGCGCTGAGAGATCGTGCCACAAAGATATCGTAGAACACGGAGGAGATGACTATAGTGGACATAGGTGGGGCTGAAACAAACTGACTCAGGATGTGGACTGGATAGGAGATGTCAGGACGCGTAACAGCAAGATAGACAAGACTGCCAACAAGATGACGATAGCGAGTGGGATTAGGAAGAGGGTCACCATCGGTGGCACGAAGCTGAACGTTGAGCTCCATAGGAGTCACAACCGTGCGCTCATCACCGAGAGCAGCGCGAGCAAGAAGATCCTGAATATATTTTTCTTGGGAGATGTAGAAGACATCAGAGGTCGAGGAGATCTCAATCCCAAGAAAGTAGCAAAGTGGACCAAGATCAGTCATAAGAAACTGGTCGCGAAGGCGAGCCTTAACAAAGGCGATGTAGTCAGTGTCGTCACCAGTGATGATCATGTCATCAACATAGAGAAGGAGAAGAGTCCGACCACGAGGAGACGTGTGAACAAACAGCGCGGGATCATGGTCACTGGGCAAGAAACCAGTGGCGATCACCACAGAGGCGAAGCGCTCAAACCAGGCGCGAGGGGCCTATTTGAGACCATATAGAGAGCGGCGAAGTCTACAGACCATACCATCAGGAGCATAGTACCCCTGTGGTGGCTGCATATAAACCTCCTCACGCAACTCGCCATTGAGAAAAGCGTTCTGAACATCAAGTTGAGAGATAGACCACTGATGAACATAAGCTATAGCAAGAAGAGTGCAAACAGTGGTCATGTGGGCCACAGGAGCGAATGTCTCATCATAATCGCGTCCCTGCTCCTGTTGGAAACCACGGGCTACAAGACGAGCTTTGTAGCGCTCAAGAGAACCATCAGAGCGAGTCTTAACCTTGTAGACTGTAGGATCGAAGAAGGTGAGAGTGTCTAGAGGGGGGTGATTAGACTACTTGACAATATAAAAATTCAGCCTTTTGATAAAGACAAGTTTTTGGCAGATTCACGATAATGATCAAGTCAAGTATCACCCTACACATGCAATTCTAGAGTATAGGCAGCGGAAAGTAAATTGCACATGTAGTAAAGAGAGGTGGAGAAGAGCAAACGCAATTTGGAGACACGGAGATTTTTCTCGTGGTTCCGATAGGTGGTGCTATCGTCAATCCACGTTGATGTAGACTTCAACCCACGGAGGGTAACGGCTGCGAGAGTCCACGGAGGGCTCCACCCACGAAGGGTCCACGAAGAAGCAACCTTGTCTATGCCATCATGGCTCACGCCCACGGAGGACTAGCCTTACTCGGGGTAGATCTTCACGAAGTAGGCGATCTCCTTGCCCTTACAAACTTCTTGGTTCAACTCCACATCTCGACGGAGGCTCCCAAGCGACACCTAACCAATCTAGGAGGCACCACCCTCCAAAAGGTAATAGATGGTGTTGGTGATGATGAACTCCTTGCTCTTGTGCTTCAAATGATAATCTCCCCAACACTCAACTCTCCTCACTGATTTGGCTGTGGTGGAAGAAAGGATTGAGTGGAAAGCAACTTGGGAAGGCTAGAGGTCAAGCTTCATATGGTGGGAGTGGAGCAACTTGATCTCAACACAAGGGTAGGTAGTTTTCTTCTCAGAAATGTAAGGTAGGAGTGGTAGTTCTTTCTGATGGCTCTCTCAACGAATGAAGAGGGGGTGGAGGGGTATTTATAGCCTCCACACAAAATCCAACCGTTACACACATTTGACCAATCTCGGTCAGACCGACGTTGACAACTCGGTGAGACCGAAAGTTCAAATCATGTGAACGTTGGGATTTTCGGTGGGACCGAAAATACAATCTCGGTGAGTCCGATTCGTCCAAAGACTAGGGTTTGCCAATCTCGGTGGGACCGACTTCATCATCTCGGTGACACCGATTTGATGACAGAAGGTTACAGAAGCTTGGCAACTCAAGTTTCGGTGAGACCGATTTGATCACATCTTATGAAGCTTCTTATACTCATGACTTTGAGCAAAGCTCCTTGAAGATGTGAAGAACATACCTTGGGCTTGTTGTTGCTTTGTTCATGTAGGTGAACTTGATGTAGGTGCTCATTGAATGTGAAGTTGGAGCACCATTTCAACTTGTGTAGTTCATCTTCCTACATGGGTTAGGCAAGCAAGGAAATACTCAAGGATATCCAAGATGACAAGATTGAAATACTAGATGTATAAGATGTCAAAAAGGATATGGCATTTTGTTCCTTGAACTCAACATCCCCAAAGGGCTAGATACTTGGTCAATGACAAGATTACTCAAGATTTGAGTGTGTGGTAATCTTGTGGAATGTAGATCATCCAAGTACCTGCAAGGAGTTAGATGCAATACAAGGGAGCAAATGTGCTTTCATAGACCCACTTGCAGGTGATGGGACGAACGCCGGAAGGGAGAGGAACCAGATCCCAAGTGCCAGAGCGCTCAAGGGCAGCAAACTCTTCGGCCATCGCAAGCTGCCACTCAGGCTGAGTCATGGCAGTCCGATAGGAAGTGGGCTCAGCAATGGCAGAGAGACCATACCGATCAGGGGAGTAGCGATCAGGTGGGGGGCGAGGCCGGGCATGGAGATTATGGACCGGGGGAGATGTGGAGGGAGGAGCACCAGAGGTAGAAGGCTCATCAGGGGAGACATCCTCAGTATGAGGGCGACGAGTATAGTGGAGAGGAAATGGTGAGAGAGGGCGACGGACTGAAGATGATGGTGGAGAGGTGGAGGAGGAGGATGGAGAGGATGGGGTCGGTGGTGAGGGAGAGGATGGGGTCGGTGGTGAGGGAGAGGGGAGGAGAGGTGCCAGAGGAAGAGGTGACACAGGAGGCACGTAGCGGGGTGTATCGGGAAGGAGAAGGAAAGCAAGGTCATCGACAGAGAAACTCGAGGAAGAAGAACGTGGGTAGTAAGAACGAGACTCATCAAAAGTCACATCACGCGAGATGCGCAAGCGACGACCTACAAGATCCCAACATCGATAGCCCTTGTGCTCATCGCTGTAGCCAAGGAAGACACACTCAACCGACTGAGCAGTCAGTTTGGTGCGTTCTCGGGGGGCAAGAAGAACATAGCACACACATCCAAACATACGAAGAGCTGAGTAGTCGGGAGAGCGACCAGTGAGACACTCCATAGGAATACCACCCTGAAGAGCAGTCGATGGCTGAATGTTGATGAGATAGGTGGATGCGGAAACAGCCTCAGCCCAAAAATGGGGTGGAAGGGAAGCAACAATCATTAGCGCACGAGCCGTCTCAAGCAAATGACGATGCTTGCGTTCGGCAACGCCATTCTGAGCATGAGCCCCAGGACATGAGAACTGGGCAAGAGTACCCTGTTCCATTAGAAAACCACGCAACAGCTGAGAGATACTCCCTAGCAGAGTCAGCACAAAAAGTACGAATGGACGTGGCAAACTGGGTGTGAACCATGGCAGCAAAACGTTTGTATATAGAGAGAACCTTGCTACGAGATTTCATGAAGTAGAGCCAAGTGTAGCGAGAGAAATCATCAATAAATAAAACATAGTAGCGATGACCACCTTTCGAATCAAAGAGAGCAGGACCCTAGACATCAGAATGAACTAAGTCAAACGGATGCTGAGATACTGGCTCACTAGTAGGATAAGGTAACTGAGTCTGTTTGCCAAGTCTGCAACCATTACAATGTAAGGAGACATCTCCAGATACAAACCCTAAGAGACCTTGACGCACTAAGGAAGATAAACGAGAGCCACAGATGTGACCAAGTCGATGATGCCGCTGCTGGAAGGACGCAGACGAAGAGGCAGCAAGAGCATGAGAGCTGGCAGAAGTGGTGGCAGCGGAAGGAACACAAAGCCAGTTGAAAGGATCGATATGGTTGACTAGAGGGGGGTGAATAGGCAACTAACAATTTTTAACCTTTTCTTTACCAAATTAACTTTGCAACAAAATAGGTTGTCTAGATGTGCAACTAGGTGAGCAACCTATATGATGCAATAACAACTAGTAAACAAGCAGGCAAGGGATGTAACAACAAGTAAGCTTGCAAGAGTAAAGGCACGAAATAACCAAGAGTGGAGCCGGTGGAGACGAGGATGTGTTACCGGAGTTCCTTCCTTTTAAGGGGAAGTACGTCTCCGTTAGAGCGGTGTGGAGGCACAATGCTCCCCAAGAAGCCACTAGGGCCACCGTATTCTCCTCACGCCCTCACACAATGCGAGATGCCGTGATTCCACTATTGGTGCCCATGAAGGCGGCGACCGAACCTTTACAAGCAAGGTTGGGGCTATCTCCACAACAATCGGAGGCTCCCAACACCAACAACAACACCATGAAGCTTCACCGCAATGGAGTATGGCTTCGAGGTGACGTCAACCGTCTAGGGTGCTCAACACCCAAGAGTAACAAGATCCGCAAGGGATAAGTGGGGGGAATCAAATTTCTCTTGGTGGAAGTGTAGATCTGGGCCTTCTCAACCAATCCCGAGCAAATTAACAAGTTTGATTGGCTAGGGAGAGAGATCGGGCGAAAATGGAGCTTTGAGCAACAATGGAGCTTTGGGGGAAAGAGGTAGGTCAACTTGGAGGAAAAAGACACCTATTTATAGTGAGGGAACACATCCAACCGTTACCTCACCGAGCAGCCTCAAGACAGAGCGGTACTACTACATTGAGGCAGGTGAGATTATACCGAGAGCGGTACTACCGCTCCCTGCCCAGCGGTACTACCGCGCCGAAGTGGAAGCCAGGCCACTGGGCCCAGAGCGGTACTACCACGGGAGTAGGAGTGGTACTACCGCTCCGAGCGGTACTACCGCTTCTACTGCCGCTTGTAGTGCCGCAAAACCTGACACGAGAAAACACCGTCTCAAATCGAGGCGGTAGTAGCGCGGTACAGCTGCGGTACTACGGCCGAAGCCCGCGAGCGGTACTACCGCTCCATGGAGCGGTACTACCGCTCCAGGGAGCGGTACTACCGCTGGAGGGCTTCGGCGGTACTACCGCTGGAGATCGCGGTACTACCGCTGGCATAGGGCGAAGCAGGTACGGAAGAGAAGTGCAGCTCCAAAGATGCGAAAGGAAGACGACGGGTGTGGTAAGGATGTGTACGTGTTGATTCCACCCTAAACTTACCAAAGCGGATCCCCTCTTAATAGTACGGTGACTCCTATGAAACTAGTCCACCAACAACGAAACGCAGGAGCTACACCGTCTTGAATAAAACACCGAGGGGAGGAAATCGTCTCGTGCCAATGGATGATTCTTTGAAAGAACTTAACGCACACGATTAGTCCGCAAAAGCATTGTCATCAATCACCAAAACCACTAGGGGATAAATATGCCCTTACAATCTCCCCCTTTTTGGTTGATTGATGACAATACAGGATTGAGTAAGCGTACAAACCCCACGGTCCTAATATGTAGATGGGCTCCCCCTAGATGTGTGCTATCTAGATAAATGCTTTGGATTGCACATCACACATACTAGGATCAATGCTCCCCCTACATTTTAGAGACCAACAATCTAAGCAAGGTATATGAGAGCAGCATAGATGATATAACAAGAACAACAAGCACCTCATAAGCTAGATAATGACATAGATAAAGATACTGGAAAGATAAGGTAGCATATGTCTCACACCATATGATTCGAACTTAGGTCTCACAGGCAAACCAACTAAAACAAATGCGAGGAAAACACAAAACACGAACAAGAGATGAAAGACAAAGACACAACTCGCAAATCCCTAAACTCTCTCCCCCTTTGGCATCGAGACACCAAAAAGGAGAGGGAGTGTTGCTACGGCTCCAGGTGAGAGCAAATGAGGGACACACGCATCAGAGCCCAGCGGAATCATCGGCATCACCATCGTCAGTCTGGAAGTGCTCGTCCTCAGAATTGGTCCACGGGCAGTGCTGCTGAATCCACTCCTCCTCCTCAGTGAGCTGGTCCTCAGATCCACTCTTGACAGTAGCACCCAACTGACGCATGAGCTCCTTGTGACGACCTCGAGCCTTCTTCTCAGCCATGAGTCATGTACTGACCGTGAGCCTCCATGCAGAACAGCTTCTTCATCTTAGACTGGAGCTTCTTAGCCCAAGAGGGCTCTGCCTCAGAAGGCATGTAGTCATCATCCTCATCATCATCAGCTGCAGGCTCCTCCTCTGTCTCCATGGCAGCAGCAAATGAAGGGACTCCAGTCTTAGGGGCCTGAGTGCCCCAGTTATCCTTCTTCCTCAGACGCTTGACATCATGGGAGATCAACTCTCCACACTCCAGTGGCACATTAGGATATATATGATCCCAGGCTTTCTCAATGAGCAGCATGATGAAGGGACCATAGATCGGGCACTTGCGCTCGGAGATAGCAGACAACAGCTCAGACCACATCACATGAGAAATATCCAAAGACTCTCCGGTGGGATTTTCCTTCTGACGCTGGCATAAAAGAAGCATGTCCACAAGATAAGAGTGAACCTGGTCCAGATTCCCAATGCGAGGGAAAAGAGTCTCTCTCAAGATGCGGTGAAGGATATCTGAGATAGGCGAGGCAGCTCATAGGTTTCCTTCTTTGTCTCTGGTTGACCTTGAGTGCAGAGAGGGCAGAGAGCTTGCTTGTGGGTGCAATGGGCGCGGGCGTGAGGGCGAAAGCCAACAGGAGACTCAAGTCCAAGGTCTTGCACCCCAATCAACTGCATAAACGCTCTCCACTTGACGGAAAGCAACTTGCCATTTGTCATCCAGGTGAGTGTCCTGTCCTCATCAGTCCCAAGGTGAACCATGGCATAGAATTGGGCCACAATATCAGCATCAAAGTCCTTGTTGAATTTCATGACCCCAAGAATGTTCAGTTGAGTGCACATCTGAAGATCTTCACCAAAGTAGTCAGGATCTTGCTCCATATGGTCAGTGTCGATGGAGTGCACGTTGACAAAGAAATTCTTCTTGGCTTTGAGAACATCGAAGAAGATGGCAAATTGGAACTTGGTCTAGAACGGACGGTTGACCAAAGTGGGTTCTTGGTCAGCTTCATACGGGTTGCGGCGGCGCCTTGCCCAGAACTCCTTTGGCGACATTTCTGGCACAGTCTTGCCGGGCTTGGGCTTGACCCCTGACTTCTTCTGGAGTTGAGGTGGAGGTGGAGGTGGAGGTGCAGCACTAGAGGATCCTCCGGCAGGCTCGGTGGTACGGTAGCGCTTGGACGTGGCACGTCCGGGATTGACCCGACGAGCCTGATGCTCAGGAACCTCATCACCTGGAACCACACAAAAGAACACGCAAACAACCAGAAAGCACAAGCATAAGCCACAAAACGCGAGCAAAAAGATCACTGAAAGGTAGAAGTAGAGTGGAATTTGGTAGAGGGCGGTAGTACCGTGATCTGCTGGCGGTAGTACCGCTCCAAGCGGTAGTACCGCCCTGGAGAGGGTGGTAGTACTGCTCGGGGTGGGGAAACAACAGTTTCCTACTACCGTGGTCAGATCCGGCACTACCGTCCTACCAAATTCAAAAATACTCCAACCAAACATCAATCCACACTGCCTAGAAGCATTCTCCATCCAACTCAAGCCTAGATTTGACCAAAAATCTACAGATGCAACTGCTACTGCCCCTAAGATGCTAGATTGGAAACCTAGACAAAAAGAACAAGAGAATGGGGGCAATACCGGCATCCATGGCAAGAGGACAAGGTGGGGATCGTCTCCACCGAAGGGAATGGAGAGGGACGGCCCGGAGAGGGAGATCCACCGAGCCTCTCCTGGCGCCGATTCTTTGGAGAGAGAGAGACAGGTGTGTGGGTGAGCGAATGGGTATGGGGGAAAAGAAACTCCCCCTGGCCCCGATATAACCCCCGCCCTGCGCCTCTCGGTAGTAGTACCATGTTGGGAGCAGTAGTACCGCCACCAGTGTAGTAGTACCGCCAAAGAACTGAAAAACATGCTTCTAGACCAAAAACTCCTTCAACGCAACTAAAAAGCAAAGCCAACCAAGGCGAAGACAAAAAGAGGGCCAACAAAACAACTCACACACGAACACCGAACCGGAACCCACTCCTTTAAAGCAAACAATCAAAAGAAGAGCGAACTCTGGCCTCTCTCAAGAGAGGGCGGTGGCCGGAGCCACCTATGTTTGAGTCAATTGGTATGGCACCGCGAAGAATTATCCTTGGGCCCATGACCAAAACTCGTCTTTGAAGCACACATACCATCAAAAATGGCTAATGTGAAAGAGTTGATCATTTTATGCATAATGGGGGGAGGGAGAGTTCATTGAGAGAACAACACTCCCCCTATGTCCATGCCTACACCTAAACTAGATAACAAGTTGAGTGTGGTGGGGGGTGCACGGGTTCAAGTCACATTGCTCAAATCAATGATATTTAGCTCATGCCTTAACTCGCGAAATCTTGCTTCATCCAAGGGCTTCGTTAAAATATCTGCAAGGTTATCATGAGTGTTGACATACTTGAGCTCGATCTCCCCTCGCCTAATGTGATCCCAGATGAAGTGATACCGAATCTCAATGTGCTTCGTCTTGAAGTGTTGCACCGGGTTGAGAGAAATCTTGATGGCACTTTCATTATCACACCAAAGAGGCACTTTGTCACAAATGACACCGTACTCCTTTAAAGTTTGCCTCATCCATAGGAGTTGAGCACAACAACTACCGGCTGCCACATACTCCGCTTCGGTGGACAAGAGAGACACACAACTTTGCTTCTTGGAAGACCAACTTACCAAAGAGCAACCAAGAAATTGGCACCCTCCGGAAGTGGACTTCCTATCCACTTTGTCTCCGCCCAATCGAACTGTGAAACCTTCAAGCTTGAAGTTTGCTCCTCTTGGGTACCATAAGCCAAAGTTTGGGGTATGAGCCAAATATCGAAAGATTCGCTTGACCGCCACAAAGTGACTTTCCTTTGGTGCGGCTTGAAAACGTGCACACATCCCCACACTCAACATGATATCTGGTGTAGATGCACAAAGGTAAAGCAAGGAGCCAATCATGGAGCGATATACCTTTTGATCCACGGCTTTACCATTGGGATCGATGTCAAGTTGGCACTTGGTAGGCATTGGTGTAGAAGCCGGCTTGACATCACTTAGCTTGAATCTTTTAAGCATGTCTTGAGTGTATTTGCCTTGGTTGATGAAGGTTCCTTCTCTTCTTTGTTTGATGTCAAAGCCAAGGAAGAACTTCAACTCTCCCATTGAAGACATCTTAAACTTGGAGGTCATGAGATCGGCAAATTCCTCATTGAAAGCTTTATTAGGAGAACCAAAGATAATATCATCAACATATAGTTGGCATACAAACAACTCCCCGTTGACCTTCTTAGTAAAAAGAGTGGGATCGATTAGTCCTACTTCAAATCCACGATCTTGTAGCAACTCGGTAAGGTGATCATACCACGCACGTGGGGCTTGTTTAAGGCCATAGAGTGCCTTATCGAGTTGATACACATGATCCGGGAAGTAGGGGTCCTCGAACCCGGGGGGTTGCTTGACATAAACCAACTCATTAATATTACCATTAAGAAAAGCACTTTTCACATCCATTTGTTGCAACTTAAAGTTGTGATGAGAAGCATATGCAATCAACAAACGTATGGATTTAAGACGAGCAACGGGAGCAAAGGTTTCACCATAGTCGGTACCCTCGACTTGGGAGTAGCCTTGTGCTACCAATCTTGCCTTGTTGCGAACGATGTTCCCATGAGCATCTTGCTTGTTCTTGAAGATCCACTTGGTTCCAATGACATTGTGGTTCCCCGATGGCCTTGGCACCAATCTCCATACTTTGTTGTACTCGAAGTTGTTGAGCGCTTCATGCATGGCATTGAGCCAATCCAAGTCTTCGAGCGCCTCATAGACCTTTTGGGGTTCAACACAAGAGACAAACGCGTGATGTTCACAATAGTTTGCTAATTGTCTACGAGTGCTTACCCCCTTTCTTAGGCTTCCAACCACATTTTCCATAAGATGGCCTTGGGTGGTGAGCTTGGAAGCAATCTTCGCGGCACGACGCTCTAATTCCTCCTCGGATGTGGAGGGAGGAGGTTGACTTGATCATCTTGAGCGTCGTCTTGAGCTTGATCTTGGTCTTGAGCTTGCTCTTAAGATTGAGTTTGCTCTTGATCTTGAACTTGCTCGAGGGGGAGAACTTGACATTGGGCATCATTTTGAGGTTCACCACCATCTTGAAGTTGGTCTTGCCCTTGGTCTTGTTCACAAGGTTGAGGGCCTTCACTTTGTTCTTCGAAAGCGTGTGGGTCTTGATGAGGTGATGGCTCTACTTGAGTAGAGCATTGTCCTTCTTCTTCAGCCACAAGGGGTTCCTCAATGGGTAGGATTCGACCAATACCCATTCTTCTTATGGCTTGGGGAGGAATTTCATCACCTACATCACAAGTACCACTTTGCTCCACTTGGGAGCCGTTATTTTCATCAAACTCCACGTTACACGTCTCCTCAATGAGTCCGGTGGACTTGTTGAGGACACGGTAAGCATGAGAGTTTGTAGCATAACCAACAAATATGCCCTCATGAGCTCTAGCCTCAAATTTAGACAAACGAACACCTTTCTTGAGAATGAAACACTTACAACAGAACACCCGGAAGTACTTGAGGTTGGGATTGTTGCCGGTGAGAATCTCATAAGGAGTCTTGTTCAAGCCTTTGCAAAGATAGAGCCGATTGGATGCATGACATGCGGTGTTGATGGCTTCGGCCCAAAAGTTGTACGGAGACTTGAACTTCGCCATCATGGTCCTTGCCGCATCCATCAACGTCCGGTTCTTCCTCTCTGCAACACCATTTTGTTGAGGGGTATAAGGTGCCGCATATTGATGCTTGATCCCCTCATCACTAAGAAACTCATCCAAGGTGTAGTTCTTGAACTCGGTGCCGTTGTCACTTCTTATTGTCAAGATCTTTGCATCATGTTGACGTTGAGCTTCATTTGCAAAGTCGATGACGGTTTGTTGAGTCTCACTCTTCCTCTTGAAGAAGTATACCCAAGTGTACCTTGAATAATCATCCACAATCACCAAGCAATACTTTCTTCCTCCAAGACTATCAAAAGATGGAGGCCCGAAAGATCCATGTGAAGGAGCTCCAAGGGTCTCTTCGAGTAGAAGATGGTTGAAGGAGGGTGAGCCTTTTCATGAAGCTTTCCTTTGATACAAGCACTGCAAGCACGATCTTTGGCAAAACTAACATTTGTTAGTCCACGAACATGGTCCCCCTTGAGAAGACTTTGCAAAGATCTCATATTGACGTGGGCTAAATGGCGATGCCAAAGCCATCCCACGTCAACTTTTGCCATTAGGCATGTCGCGGTCTTAGTGGGTCGCTCCGAAAAGTTAATCACATAGAGACCGTTCTCGACATGCCCAACAAAGGCTACTTTAAGAGTCTTGCTCCACAAGAGGGCCACGGTATCAATATCAAAGAATGTAGCAAAGCCCATGAGTGCAAGTTGACGAACGGAAAGTAAATTGAATGCAAGGGACTCAACAAGCATGACTTTCTCGATCGTTAGATCATGAGAAATGACAACCTTGCCGAGACCCAATACCTTAGAATGTGATGCATCACCCCACTCGACATTGGTGGGCATAGATGGAATCTCTTGCACGTCCACCACCAAGTCCTTGCTCCCGGTCATATGATTTGTTGCTCCGCTGTCGAGCAACCATGATCCCCCACCGGAAGCAAACACCTACATGAGATCAATGCTTGGTTTTAGGTACCCATTTAGTAATGGGCCCTTTGATGTTAGTAACAAGGGTCTTGGGAACCCAAATAGACCATTCAATGTACTCAAAGGAAGAACCAACAAATCTAGCATAAACATGTCCATCACTAGCACGGCACAACACATATGACGGGTTAAAGTCCCCGGCTTTGTTTGAGGAAATGCTTTTGCCCTTTTGGACATCAACTCCCTTCACTTTCTCCTTATTCTTCTTAGGAGCACCCTCTCCCTCTTTCACGAACGTTTGTTTGAGAGGAGGAGGACGATTGGTCTTGTTGTTCTTCTTCTTCTTGCTCTTGGACTTGGGTGCAAACCCAATTCCTTCTTTGTCCACAACTTCCTTTTGATTGCTCAAAAGGTCGTTGAGGTTCTTCTCACCTTGAATGCAAGTCACAAGGCCTTTCTCAAGTTGGTCCTTCAACTTGGCATTCTCCTCCACAAGATGCACATGCTCACAACATGGGTTAGTAGCACATGCATTATCAATAAATACCATATGAGGAAAGGTGGCCTTTTCCTTGATTAGCTTAACTTGGAGTTGAGCATGAGACTCCTTGAGGTTAGCATGGGTACCCTTCAAGACCTTGTGGGCCTTGTCAAGTAACTCAAACTCCTCTTTGAGTCTAGCATGATCAACCCCAAGTTTAGCCTTCTCGGAGGTTAGCACACGAGACACTACAAGAGCATGATCAACATCTTTCTTTAACTTAGCATGGTCATCATTGTGTGACTCCTCAAGAGTCAACCGATGCACACGCTCTTCCTCAAGAGCATTAGAGAGATCCTATATCTCATCGGCATAGTCACGACTATGACCTTCCATCTTGGAGATGGTTTTTTTGTGAGCCTCGATCATGTCATTGGCCTCACCAACTTGTTCCAAGAGAGCAACAAAGTGCTTCTTGGACTTTCCCTTGAGCTTACTCATAAAAGACTCAAATTAATTCACTTCCTCATTAGACTCAACATGTTCATCAGTGCAATCCTCCAAGGAGGGATTAGTAATGATGGTGGTTGTGATGTTGGGGTTACCTTGTTTGAAGCTTTAGCCATGAGGCATCTGGCGGTGATGTTTTTGTTGGGTGATTCAAAGAGAGACACCCGGGGAGTAGTAGCAATGGCAACTGACACCATGGCCGTTACTTCTTCATTTTCATCATCATCGTCATCCTCTTGGTATTCTTCTTGAACCACCAACCCACGAGTAGGAGTCTTCTTGGTGAAGTTGTTCTTGTTGGGGAAGGACTTGGCTTTGTCTTTTCGGATGAACTTGCCACCGTTGTCTTCTCGCTTCTCGTAAGGACAATCCGCAACGAAATGGCTCACATTGCCACAGTTGAAGCAAGTTCTCACTCGTTGCTTGCCCTTGACGCCACTTGTGTTGTTCTTGTTGAAGTTGGGTCTTGAGCTCTTCTTGCTCCAAAATTGTCTTGAAGCAAGGGCCATGTGCTCATGGTAGTCAAACTTGGTGTCTTCGGGGTTGCTTTCCTCATCTTCTACTTCTTCCTCTTCTTCCATAGTAACCTTGGCCTTCAAAGCAAGGTTAGGCTTCTTTGCTCTTTGAGAACGGAGCACCGCATTATCGGCGGTCTTGTCCAAGATGCTCATTGCAACGAACTCATCCAACACTTCACTTGAGGTCATGGAGTGGAAGTCCGGTCGTTGACGAATGACGGAGGACATGGCCTTGTTGTAGGGCATCATGGCCTTGAGGAACTTCCGCTTGATCCAATTGTCATCCGTGTCCTTGCTTCCATGATCTCGAAGTGCGACCGTGAGTTTGGTCACTCTTCGAAAGAGCTCACGAGGTTCTTCATCTTCTTTCATTGCAAACTCATCGGCTTCATCTTGCACCACTTCATAGTTGGAGCATTGAATGCTAGCACTTCCACGATAGAGACCCTCGACACATTTCCATGCTTCTTTAGCCATGACATGGGGTCGAAGGTGAGGGAGATCTTCGGGAAGGATTGCATCTTGGATGATGAATAGAGCACTCTCATTGAACTGATTGTCCACGGCTTCTCGAGGGGTGAAGTTGCTTGGGTCATGAGGATAAAAACCTTCTTCAATGATTCTCCAAAGGTTAGTGTTCACATGTTTCAAATGACGCTTAAAGCGATAGACCCAATTATCAAAATCTTCATGTTTCTCATATTTAGGAGGTGGACCGGCATGATTCAAATGAGTGGAGGGGATTGGCCCTCCATAAACCGGGGGTTCCACATGGGCAAAGATGCCGGTGCCATTTCTACCACTAGTAGAAGGACTCTTTTCATTGTTAGCTTCCCCCTTGTCGGAGATAGCATCCTTCACCTTCTTAGTAGGATCACCCACTTTCATTGGCGCGGTAGATAGTTTAAGTCCCTCTAGAAATTCATTAAACATGCTTTTAACCTCGGCCATCATGGAGGTTTTCAATGTGTCTAAAGCCACATTGAATTCCTCACGAGAGACCGAGGTTCCCCCTTCGGCCGAAGACGAGATGGGATTCACACCGGAGTGTTCCTCCGCACCGTCGTTGGTGTCAACCATACTCTTCGGACGATAAAGTCCTTAATAAAGAGACGAGGCTCTGATACCAATTGAAAGGATCGATATGGTTGACTAGAGGGGGGGGTGAATAGGCAACTAACAATTTTTAACCTTTTCTTTACCAAATTAAACTTTGCAACAAAATAGGTTGTCTAGATGTGCAACTAGGTGAGCAACCTATATGATGCAATAACAACTAGTAAACAAGCAAGCAAGGGATGTAACAACAAGTAAGCTTGCAAGAGTAAAGGCACGAAATAACCAAGAGTGGAGCCGGTGGAGACGAGGATGTGTTACCGGAGTTCCTTCCTTTTAAGGGGAAGTACGTCTCCGTTAGAGCGGTGTGGAGGCACAATGCTCCCCAAGAAGCCACTAGGGCCACCGTATTCTCCTCACACCCTCACACAATGCGAGATGCCATGATTCCACTATTGGTGCCCTTGAAGGCGGCGACCGAACCTTTACAAGCAAGGTTGGGGCTATCTCCACAACAATCGGAGGCTCCCAACAACAACAACAATACCACGAAGCTTCACCACAATGGAGTATGGCTTCGAGGTGACCTCAACCGTCTAGGGTGCTCAACACCCAAGAGTAACAAGATCCGCAAGGGATAAGTGGGGGGAATAAAATTTCTCTTGGTGGAAGTGTAGATCTGGGCCTTCTCAACCAATCCCGAGCAAATCAACAAGTTTGATTGGCTAGGAGAGAGATCGGCGAAAATGGAGCTTTGAGCAACAATGGAGCTTTGGGGAAAGAGGTAGGTCAACTTGGAGGAAGAAGACACCTATTTATAGTGAGGAACACATCCAACCGTTACCTCACTGCAGCCTCAAGACAGAGCGGTACTATCTGCTGGGCAGGGCGGTACTACCGCTGAGAGCAGTACTACCGCTCCCTGCCCAGCGGTACTACCGCGCCGAAGAGGAAGCCAGGCCACTGGCCCCAGAGCGGTACTACCGCGGGAGTAGGAGCAGTACTACCGCTCCGAGCGGTACTACCGCTTCTACTGCCGCTTGTAGTGCCGCAAAACCCGACACGAGAAAACACCGTCTCGAACCGAGGCGATAGTAGCGCGGTACAGCTGCGGTACTACGGCCGAAGCCCGCGAGCGGTACTACCGCTCCAGGGAGCGGTACTACCGCTGGAGGGCTTCGGTGGTACTACCGCTGGAGATCGCGGTACTACCGCTGGCACAGGGCGAAGCAGGTACGGAAGAGAAGTGCAGCTCCAAAGATGCGAAAGGAAGACGACGGGTGTGGTAAGGATGTGTATGTGTTGATTCCACCCTAAACTTACCAAAGCGAATCCCCTCTTAATAGTACGGTGACTCCTACGAAACTAGTCCACCAACAACGAAACGCAGGAGCTACACTGTCTTGAATAAAACACCGAGGGGAGGAAATCGTCTCGTGCCAATGGATGATTCTCTGAAAGAACTTAACGCACACGATTAGTCCGCAAAAGCATTGTCATCAATCACCAAAACCACTAGGGGATAAATATGCCCTTACACCAGTCAACCTCCCAAAGGCCCTCTGACTCACGGCGCCGGGGGCTAGCACCAACCAAAGCTTTGGTGCGACAATCCTGAATGGAGCAAGAGTCGGTGTCAAGAATGACACGACAATCAGAATCAGTAAGTTGGGCAGCAGAAAAGATTCATGGTAAGGCGAGGAACATGAGAAACACTCGGAACAGAAAAAGATGGAGTGGAAAGAATACCACGACTAGCAACAGGAAGACGTGTGCCATCGGCGGTAAGAACATTGACAGGCGAATCAAGAGGTCGGAGAGAAGACAACACAGAAGAATCAGAAGACATGTGGAAGGAGGCTCCAGAATCCAAAACCCACGAAGATGTACCTGACTGTGTAGATGCCTGCGGTGGTGGAGAAGGGGCTGCAGTCACAGTAGCAGCTGAACCAGTCGACGTAGAGCCTGAGGAAGCCAGGAGGCGTTTGAGCCTCACAATGTCCTGGTCAGTGAGTGATGGAGTCGAGGAAGATCCAGGAGTCCCATTGGAAGGGGAGCGCCCCTGGTCACGCTTCTTCTCACGGCAATCAGACTCTAGGTGATCGGGTCGAGAGCAGTAGCCACAGAAGGTATCACGGCGCGACCGGCCCCTCTCAGTGTAAGCAGGGCGACTCACCCCCCTGAAGGTGTGGGGAGGAGCGGTGGAGCGTTGAGCCGAGCGAGCGACGACACAGAGCCCGGCAGCCAACATGAAGGGACCACCAAAGACACCAGCAGAGCGAAGGCGGGTCTCGTCAGCACGAAGCTCAGCAAGTACCTCCGAGATTGGAACACGACCACGAGCAAGCAAGTGAGCCCGGCGGGGCTCAAACTCGGAGCGGAGACGAGATAAGAACTCATGAACCCTCTGAAACTCCAAGTCAGACCGCGTAGTCTGACAGCAACGGCAAGTGCCACAAACAACAGTCCTCACTGAGTCAAGCTGACGCCAGATGGCAGAGCACTGTGTATAGAACTCATCAACAGACGAGTCACCCTGCTGAAGAGCATGCTCCTGACGCACCACAGATAGGTAGAGAGCATCACCAGAGGGCTGATAGCGCTGACAGAGGTAAGACCACATCGCTGCAATTGTGCCAAGCCCCATGAACTCCGAAGCAAACCGAGGGAGGACACTCGCAGTGAGAACAGCAGCAGCTCGAGCATCATCATTGCACCACTGAGTGCAAGCTGACAGATCATCCCGGTACTGAGAGAGAGCATCCGAATAAGCGGATACCTGCTGATCATATGCATCAACTGCAGCATCATCAAGAGCCTTGGCTGCATCCCAATCAGCCTGAGAAGCATCAGGAGCAAGCACCGGCGGTACCGGTGGAACATGAGCCACTGGAGCAACGGGGCTGGGCGGACAGGGAACCTCGCCAGAGAGAACACCCCACAGAAGGAGACCCCGCATATGGATGCGCATGAAACCCACAAACTCAGCATAGTTGGTGCCATCAAAGATCACTGAGCACCGAGGAACAGCAATATAACCCGAAGAAGACATGAGGAATTTGCTATCTGTCTTTTTTTGGTCAACAGGAACAGGAAAACCGGATCGGGATCAGGCGGGATCGAGGGGATCGAACCCCCTGCTCGCTGGATCGAGCGCCCGGTCGTGGGAATCCCTCGCGGGATCGATCCCCACGCGCTCGATGGAGGGAGCACCACGCGCGGCCCGCAGCTCCCGGCCCATTGCTCCCCTGACGCTCGCAGGAGGGAGCAGCAGTAGGGTGGACGAGGGGGGCGGGGAGCAGCGGCCAAAGGGAAGCAGCAGCCAGGCGAGCAGCGCAGGGAGACGGATGGGAAACGCGCGGCCCGGGGCCCGGCGGGAGAGGAAGAGGAGGCGCAGCCCAGCACGGTCGCGGCCCGGAGCGAGAGGACAGGATCCGGACGGGAGCGCGCGACCCGGACGAGGCCGAGCAGAGGAGGCGCGCCCGGACGAGATCGAGGGCGGGATTGAGCAGAGGAGGCGCTCCCGCGGCCGGCCGGCAGGAGCGGGCACCCGGGCGATGGAGGAGCACTGCTTTGGCGCGAGCCAAGATGCGCCGGACGAGGAGATGGCGGCGGCGAGAGGAGCACGGAGTTGCAGCGTGCGGGAGAGCGAGAGGAACCTAAGCATCTGATACCATGTTAGGAATGGGCAACTAGTATTCCCTGAGGGCAAAGGCCATTACATATACATGTGTGTGAAAGTGTAGAAAAGCCCCTTATACAATGGGGATGTACACAATGAACTATACACATCTAACAGTAACCATAAGACACTAGACTTCAATAGAGGAGGGGGTGAAAGTTGGGAGGAAATTATTTTAGTGAGTCAATTTTAACCCTTAATCATAGCTTATGTTAACCCTCCTTGTCCAGCCCTTGTCAATTCCCATGAACCAAACAACGGAATACAATTTCTCCTCAAATTCCTACACATAATTAATTTCATGTGTCAGATAGATGATTGAAAAAAATGACTCATCCCATGTCTAATCTTGATACAACTCTCTACTCTAAATGCCCATTCCCCTTCTTAAATATTGCCAAACGCACCGTCGGGGATGGCCCGACCAATGTTTATCATTTGCATATTCTTATATCATAATACCGTAAAAATATTAAGCTACTCATAGTGGGAGTAACATAAGTAGTACATGCATGCCAAATATACAAAACATGGCGTGACAAGAAATTGAAAAAGAGAAAGACAAATAAAGTACTCCCTTCATTTTTGTATACAAGGCCACTATCAAAATTACAATTTGCAACTATACAAGGCCACTAACATCAACCGAGGTAAAATTGATGAGGTTTGCCTCGTACTAGCAACCGAGTATATTAATACCCCTTGCATGCATGTGGGAGTGATAAGCTTGGTTTTCATGTACCACATTAATAAACCAACGAGGAGTGAGAGGGTTGTCTTGTTGTGCGTTGAAGAAAAAAAACACATTAATTAACACGTCGAGCGAGGAGAAGAGACAAGCTTGCAACATTGGCTTAGGTAAGCATTAATTTCTACCTTGGTACCTGTAATATGGGTTTGTGGCCTTGTATACAAAATTGGAGGGAGTAACATAATATGTTACCATTATATAACATTTTTTAATAAAAAATAACTACAAAATAATATATGAAGGTATCTATGTTGTTATATCTATGATAACATTCACTATAAAGGTGGTAAAATAGACTAATAACATGTGCATGTTTTTTTTTTGCTAGGGAAGTTTCCAATCTATTCATCGATCATGGAAATACATAGAAAATTGTCATAAAAATTACAACCAGGTCCATGGACCACCAAGCGACGACTACAAGCACTGGAGTGAGCCAAAGGTGGGTCGTCATCATTGGCCATCCCTCACCAGAGCTGGGCAAACCTTATTATAGTAGACAGTGGGAAAGTCGTCATGCTAAGGCCCCGAAGGACCAGCGCACCATAGTAGCAACCATCGCAGATGAAGAGAGTTCTAGATCAAAAACATCAAGCCTGTAACCACACGAACGTAGACGAACAAAAACTGGATTCAAATAATCCATCGAAGACCATCACCGACCGAATCCCGCAAGATCCAATGAAGGCACACCTCCACATGTCCTCCAGTGACGCTATTCACACCATCAGGACGGGGATCAGACGTGAAAGACATTATTCCTACTGAGGGACATCGTCACCGCCATGCAGCCCCTACCAAGATGTTGAACCTAACAAAACGAGAACGCCCCCGCCACCTCCACGGCCCAAAGGCCATCGAAGGTGGATGGATTGAAGGCAGCGTCGGCGGAAAGAAAGAACAAGGAGATTTTCTTGAGGAGGAGGAAAGATTTACTACAAAAATAAATAGTAACATATGCATGTTACAACTCTAAGTTACTCCTGTTATGACTAACCTTGTAAGAAAAACCTTAAACATGTATTGCGGTAGCGTGCGAGCTACATTGGAACAAATCCCGCAAAAAATTACCGTAAAAATGAATATTCTTTGTAGTCTTCTTCTTCCTCCTCTTGCCCGCGTTTGCCGGAATCCTTGCCGCCGCACACGGCGTAGTCCACCACCGCACACGACGAACTAGGTGTCATCGCAGGCCTCGCATGCCGCCTTGCCCAAGCCCAGCCGGCGGTGGAGCATCGACCGAAGCCGCAACTGCTCATACAACACCACCACCTTGTCAGCAACGCCGACGTACTTCCCATGCACGAACAACCATGGTGGCAGCGGCATGTTGTCGTCCCTCCCAAGGAGCAGCAGTCGGCCCGTCGAAGTCAACTAGAATCGCTCTGAATGGGCCTGTCCATAGGAAATTTGGTCGGAATCGAGATCAGCATGCTGGATTTTGGTTGGAATGGAGACTATTCTCACGGTTGGACCTGAAACTTTCCTTCCGCCAACCGTCTTTGTATTTTAAGGCAATCTGAATCTTTTTTTCCCTGAATCCTGAACATTCGAGGTATTGGAGGCACGGTTTAAAGTTTCCCTCAAAAGAAAAATGTGGGTCAGCTGATTTTGAGGGATCTTATCAGTTTTTCCGCTCAAAACGGTAAAATGTGTTTACAATTTTGGCTCTTTTAAGGGATCTCCTAGAGATGCTCTAAGTGCAACGTTTTTCGTTTGGTTTCTATCGGTTTTAGGAACATTTCAGAAGAAGCTTCTGTTTAGATTTTTTTTGTTTGTTTTTTTCAGCCGGTTTTTTAAGTTTTCAGTTTTGCTTTCATTTCCTTTCTATTTTTCCAAAAAAAAAATGTTTGGAATTTTAAAAATTGTTTGATTTTTCAAAAAAATTGATTTCTCCAAATAATCTCAACTTCAAAATTTGTTTGATCTTTTCTAAAAAAATATTTATATTTTCGAAAATATTTTTTCCGAATAAATGTTTGAAATTTTCATTTTAACACAATTTATTAAATGTACACATTCAAAAACAAAAAAGTTTGGAGTTTTATAAAAGTATGTGTTATTAAAAAGTACTCATAATTTCGATAAACATTCGCATTTAGAAAAATTGATCGCAATTTCAGAAAATGTTTTCAAAATTTTTACATCACCCGGCTCACTGATTACACTAGTTTTCTGTAGTAGATTGGTTCGCCACACTACTTCGTAATCGCTACAGTATGCCATCAAGAAAACCTGCTCCCTTCAGCTTGCTACACTGTAATCCGAGTGGGCCTGCCCACCAGCATCGTCAAATAGGAGGCCTCACGGTCACGTGTGGGGGACCTCCTATTCCGCGCCTTTAGCTTCACGGAAGCAAACTGGCGCTCACTTATCGCCTAGTTGGCCAGCCCACTAATGCACAGCGCACTGAACTGTATTATAGTGTGAAAAGTCCCCCAACAAAACTGTCCCGAGGAATTGAACTCGAGCCACTACATCTTGAAAGTGTTTAGCTAACCAATAGAGCTTTGTAATGCTAATGACTGATAGCAATGCGAAATTTTTAAGAACCATTATAGCTGCATATTTATTGCACATTACTGTATACTGTATCGCTTAGATTTTTGAATGCTTTGAAAACAATTTGGAAATTTTGTTTTTTGTGAAAAAGGACATCAAATTTTGAAAAAAGTTCATGAGTTTGAAAGAAATTCATCAATTTTGAAATAAGTTCATGATTTTGGAAAAAGTTTATCATTTATGAAAAAAAAGTTCATCAAAATTTAAAAAAGTTCATCAATCTAAAAAAAAAGTTCATTGAATTTGCAAAACAAAGTTCATCAATCTTGAAAAAAAAATTCATTGATTTTGAAAATAATAATAAGAAGAAGCGGAAGAAGGATGATGCTGGCCCCTCGATTGTGGTCAAGGTCAGCTCTCTTGAGAAGGAGGAGGCCGACTCTGGCATTGAATGGGGCAACTTCTAAGTTGTTTGCACTAGTTTTTACTCGAAAGTATCTTTGTATCAGAACTATGGTTAAGTTTGTATTCAAACTTAAATTTGCATGTTCAGAACTCTATGTTAGCATGTTTGATCAGATTTGCAATGGTTCCAATGTTTTTGTGCCTAATTTATGGCAGCCGTTGAAGCAAATTCATATCCTATTAACGAGCTGCTATTGGAGCAAAATGTCCAGGTGATGCAAAACTAAGAGCATCTCCAATAGATGATGTAAAATACATAAACAAAAAGTGTTTACACCAACAAAAAGTGGGTTTTACATCACTCAAAAACACACAAACTCCAACAGATAATGTATAATAGATGATGTAAAGCTAGTGCTCTAATAGATGATGTAAAACTAGTGCTCCAATAAATGATGTAAAACTAGTTCAAAACCACTACATCATTTCAAACATAGAAAGTTCACTTGAAGCAAACATAGTTCAAACTACTACATCACACAAACTACTACTACTCCGAGTCTACTTCAACTACATCAGACATACAACTACTCATTGTCGCTATTGAACTGCTCCTAGAACTCATCCTTGTTGGGGTCATAGCACTCGTTAGACTCGCCGTCCTCCTCCTCTTCCTCCAAGTCAACCCAGCTTGACGAGTCAGACACGATGGGGATCACCGTCGAGGGGCCGGCCTCACGCTTCGAAAAGAACCCGCGCTTGTCTTGGACATACTCCGGATGCTCCCGCACAAACCTCACCATCATCGCATCGTCACTATCAATGGGAGCAATGTGAATCGCCGGCTTCTTCTTCTCCTCCTCCACCACCACCTCCTCCTCCTTCTTGTCCATCCACGGAATCTTAATATTCTTCGTCTCCATGAACTCCACATCCACTCGGGTTTCGATCTCCGGGAAGTTCATCCCGTGCCTCGGCCGACTGAAATGCCACGCAATGATATCGTACGCACGCGTGGCCTGGGTCGAACATGTCGGTATAGTAGTGATAGCCATCACACTTAAACTCCACGCCGAAATTCCCAGGCGGCTTTGCCCGCACCCAAAAGAAGTCGGTCTTGCTCTTGGAGACGTTCTTCTATGGCATGGTGGCGGCACGGGTGCGGCTTCAAGATGACCGACAGATTTGAGGCGCGCGACAACCAAATTAAGCGACAGTGTTGCGGCGGCCGAGCGGGTGCGTCTTCTGGAGCGGAGAAAAGCTACGGCGGAGAAGCTCCAAATCGTGCGAATTCGAGGCGTGTGGCGGCAAAAAAGTGGCAGCTCTAACGGCGGCGGGGGTGAGGAGGCGGGAGGCTGTGAGGACGGCAACGGAGAAGCTTAAATCGCACGACAGCGGCGAAAAAAGCAACGGATTCAGGCGATTTGCAGGCGTGGGCGGCGAAAATGCAGCGGATCCAGTGGTGGCGGGGGTGGGGAGCCGGATCTGGCGGCGGCGGGGTCCGATGGGTGGGCGGTGTGGCGGCGTGGTGCGGCGGGAGGCAAGGCAGTGGTCGCACAGTGGTGGGGGGAAGTGAGGAAGTGGCGGTTGGGTGGCTGCTGGACGTTTTACATTCGGCGTGGATAGGTGATGTATATTTGCATCACTTGACGATGCATTTTACATCAGATGTAAAATCTGAGTAAAAAAATGCATTTGCATCATCGGTTGAAAACACGTTTTTAGTCTAAGTGGCGTATATTTCGGTTATTTTTACATCATCTATTAAAGATGCTCTAACTTTTTTTTATGCAAAACTATCTTTTACGTTTGCTATATTGGGCTGATGTTGGAGATGCTCTTACATAAGCCAAGGATGCAACCAAAGGTATCTATTCTCCATCCTACAAAAATCGGACACCTTTTGTAGGGCTCATGGTGATTATTAGCACTCATCGATCGTGGAGTAGCTTAGTAACAGGTCCACAACGTCCACGGTCACGCACGCGTTACGAGCTACCCAAGGAGTGGCGGGCACGTTCGGAGCACAACGCCACAATCCTACAAAATTCTTCTGTGCTTTCTGCTCCCGACAATATTTGTATTTTTTTGACCTGTCCAATAATCATTTGATATGACGCAAAAGAGGAAACATGACAACCATTTCTCACGGACACACATCGTCTCCCTTCCTCCCATACATTTTCCTCTCTGTCTCTCTCCGTTCCACCGCCCAGCCATTGCTATGGAGGTGGCCCGCACAAACCTCACCGACGTCGTGCGCTCGGTGCAGCTGCTCAAGATCAACGGCTACTCCATGATCAAGACCATGGACGGCGACGAGGGAGGGAGCTGCATCAAATCCAGGTGGAACATCTACGGATATGACTGGGAAGTCCACTTCTACCCTGCAGGGCTGCTCAACCGTTTCCTCCGTCCGAGCATAGCGCTGAAGCTTGTCTTTCTGGGCGAAGCCCGCACGGGCAACGTGAGGGCGAGTCTGGGCTGTCAGCTGGTAGATCCGTCGGGGAAGCCCCCATGGGGAGAAATGAGAGAAGCAGGAACGTTCAAGCGTCCCCAAGATTGCTCATCTCCAGTTTTGCTCCTTGAACCAAGTCTTCTACTAGTTTCTGGTTGTCTCATAGATGATGCATTCATCGTCAAATGCACCATCACCGTGCTCAAGGAAATACCGGATTTGGCAATGATCCCAGCTAAAGAACAAGACGTTCCACCCTCGAACTTGCATCAGCACCTCGGTGAGCTCCTGGAAAGCGAGACCGGAGCCGACGTTACATTTCTTGTCTCCGGTGAGTCTTTTGCTGCGCACAAGGCCATACTCGCTGCAAGGTCCCCGGTGCTTATGGCCGAGTTCTTCGGCCAAATGAGAGAGAATCGGTCTCGACACGTCGAGATTAACGACATGGAAGCGGAGGCTTTCAAGGTCATGCTGCACTTCATATACACAGACACGGCGCCTGGACTTGTTGATCATCCATCGGAGGCGGTGATGGTCATGACTCGGAATCTACTAGCAGCTGCTGACAGGTACGCGCTAGACAGGCTCAAGCTGATTTGCGAGTACAAGCTCTCCGATGGACTCAGTGTCAACACGGCAGCGACCACTCTGGCCTTTGCGGAGCGACATAGTTGTTCGCTTCTCAAGGCTAAATGTTTGGAGTTCATTGTTGGAACTTACACGACTCTTGATGCTGTTATGGCGACTGAGGGGTATAGGCACCTAGAGGCAAGCTGCCCTTTGGTGCTGCGAGAGCTCCTCAAATCTGCCCGTGGGAGAAAGGGTAGCTAGCGCAATGGTCCAGGGTTTGATTATCATGCGTATGTGCACACTATGGCAAGTTATACATGTGTCTTTCCCTCGTTGGTTTGTAAAATAGGTACCGTTCATGTCGAGCGGTATGCCTGTGTCTTTTTGCACCAAAGGTAGTAAGTAACTTATTTCCATAATTATATCGACTTGTAGAGAAGTCCATTTTTGTCCCTATACTTATTGACTTGTGTGGTTTTTGTCACTCAAGTTTAAAACCCGACAACTTCTCATTGTAGATGGCGTGATGATGCAGTTATTGTTGTACGTGGAACGGTGGAAGAGCTACGTATCCTTCTCACGCAGATGTTCCCATTATTGATGATTTGGTGCCTGGAAACCATTTGCAATATCAACTAGCATGCCACGGCATGAAGCGTCTGTTTTTTTTCGTTTCTCTGTAGACCGGCGCAATACGAGATCCAATAAGACATTTGAAAGAACAATACAGTAGGATCATGTGGGTAAACAATACATTAATGCAGTAGATCGTTCATAGGGCAAAGAGACAAAAATATGAGAATTTCGAGGTCTTGGTTCATTCTTTTGCATAACTAGCTCTCCAGGTATTGTGTGTGCCTTTGTTGTACAGTTCCTTCTCTTTCTGGCTTAGTATAGGTGTAGCTTTAACTCTGTATATAAAGCTTCTCTTAATTTATCTAAAAAACTGTGGGAAGAAATTTCTACCAATTCGGTAAAAAAATTCATGCCATCTAAACAAGTCAACCTTAGGAAAGGTAGGTTTTGCAAGTTCAACATAACCAAGCGAATTTTATCAATTTAAAGTACAAGTAATTAATACGAAGCAATAATCATGTTCCAAGAGAAGGAAAAAATGTTACATGGCAAAACTTTTAACTGTCTTAATGTTGGGAGTTGATTTCTATAAATTCTATGAGGAGGGCACTAGAAAATATAACACGTAAATAATAAATGCTGCCCAAACCTCGAGATATACGACAACCAGCATCTTCCAGAATAGATATCAAGGGACAAGTAGAACCGTACCTGTTTTTGCAAGACTCGGGGTCAACCATATAGGAGGCAACCAATTCATCCAAAGTTCAGGATGAACCACATTCACCCTGTTATTATTTTTAATGTCGTAAATTCCAACCTCGGGAGGGCCATCTCTCCGGAAAATGTGTGCTGCATCGTCGTCATCTGTAAAATAGACATGGTTTGGCATCAAGTCTGGATAGTCCTTGACGCTTAAGCAAGACGTTGTGCTGACAACGCATAGTCTCCTATCTCTGTTATGTTGACACGCTTCTGCTCATCAGAATTAACCCTGTACACTTTGATTTCAGTGACCCACTCCCGACTACCCGGTTGTTCATGATCAGGATTTAGAAGCTGCCTCCTAATGATTTGGAGGACATCTCCCGATTGTGCACGAACAACGTGACATTTCGAAACTGTCTGGATTATTTGGGGTAACAACCTTTTGTGGATAACAGACGGTCCATGTAAATTGTATGCATTAATCGCGCCTTCTTCAGTAACTGCATAGAACCACCCGTCGTGGTACACACAATCTCTGTAGTAGCTAGATACGTTGAGCCAATTCCAGCGATCATCTCCTACCTTGGCAAACGAGAGCTGGCCGTACGGCTGGTGGATGAGCATGACGATGCATTCACCTACCGATGGATCACACGACAAAGTCGCCTTTAGATAGACCATGTGACCAAACTCCTCCAAGGACCATATAGCGGTGTCCTTCTCCACCACCCTCGGAATCTCTCCGTCGTAGTAAAACACCTCGTACTTTTCAAGGACTCCGTCGTCGTCTAGGACGGGTTTGACGTGCTCCATGGTCGTCACCGGAGGGAGCGCGATCGCGTCGCCCGTGATCGGGTTGAGCAGCGTCAGCTCGGACTTGTCGTCCATGGTGACCAGCCATCCGTGCGACGAGCCGATCCAGTTCGTTATGGGAGGTTTTTTGGGGAGTGGCATGGTGTAGGACCTTCGCTCGGAGAGACTGTACATGCCGAGAGCTTTGCGCCCCCCGCCGGCCTCGGTGCAGTAGAGTAAGCACGGCGTTTGGCGGCTAGGGTAGTTGCTGGTGCGGCGTAGCGTGGAGTAGGCCGTGTGCCAGGCCGCGCACACGGCGGCCGACCGGAGGAGGTCCGGGCACTCGAGCAGCGTGAGCACGCTGCACAGTACGTCGGCGGGCAGCTCGGACCAATCTGGAGCTGGAGCTTCCATCGGTGTGGATGACGGACAAACTTAGAGCAGGGGAGGCAAACTCTGTCAGCGTTGTGCTTATAGATCCTTCCATCCAACGCCAGTTCGATCCGGGAAAGAATTCGATTTGGATATATCTGATCCGGGAAACCCTCATCAACCGGTACAAATTGGACACCTCGTCCTCTAGCTAAACATTGGACAGCCGTGCACAAGATTGTTCCAAACTAACAACTAGTACTATTAAGATTTGACCAATTAGAACAGGCCTTAGAACAGATGACACGAACTGAAAAGAGACGAGTACTTGTATATAGCATATTGAAGACACGAGCGATAATCTCTGGGGGAAAAAAGACACGAGGTAAAATTTGCCACAGATGACAAATGCTGGAGTGGTTCGGACATTTGCACTAGCTACACATTCTTCCACGTGCACACTTGAGAAGCTCGCGCAGAACCGAAGGGCAGCTTGCCTCCAGTTGCCTATACCCCTCAGTCGCCATGACGACATCAAGGATCTCAGGGGTGCTGACGATGAATTCCAAACACTTGGCCTTGAGCAGGGAACAGCCACGCTGCTCGGCCAGAGCCAGAGTCGTCGCAGCCGTGTCGACGCCAACGCCATCAGAGAGCTTGCACTCACAAATCATCTTAAGCCTGTCCAGCCCATACCTGTCAGCAGCTGCAAGCAGACGCCGAGCCATAACCGCAGCCGCCTCCGGCGATTGATCCAATTCAGGCGCCGTGTCGGTGTAGATGAAGTGCAGCATGCACCTAAATGCCTCCGGCTCCATGTCCTTGACCTCGACGGGGGCAGAGCTCTGCTTCTCCTTCGTCTCCCCAAAGAACTCGGCCATGAGCACGGGAGACCTTGCGGCGAGCACGGCCTTGTGCGCGGCCAAGGACTCGCCGGAGACAAGAAACCTGACGTCCGCTCCGGCCTCGCTCCGCAGGAGCTTGCCGAGATGCCGGCGCAAGTCCGAGGACGGGACGTCCGCTCCATGAACCGAGCTCGTCGCTGAACCGGGTGCCTCCTTCAGCACGGTGATGGTGCACCGCACTGTGTAAGAATCATCCTTGATATAGACGGATTTTTCCAGAGCACTCATTTGAATGAGGAAAACTGGAGACGAGCTGTCTTGGGGGCGCTTGAATGTTGCTGCTTCTCTCTCTTCTTTGGAGGGGTTGAGCTTTCCCTGTGGATCTACGAGCTGACAGGCTAGACTGGCCCTCACGCTGCTCGTACGGGCTTCACCGATGAAGACGAGCTTCAAGGCTAAAGACGAACTGTGGTAACGATTGGAGAGCCCTGTAGGATACAAATGGATCTCCCAGTCGTAGCCGTAGACGTTCCACCTGGATTTGATGCAGCCGTCGTCGCTGTCCATGGTCTTGGTCATGGAGTAGCCATTGATGGTGAGCAGCTGCACCGAGCGCACGACGTCCGTGAGGTTTGTGCAGGCATCTTCCATGGAGATAGCTGGGAAGTGGAATGAACAGAGAAACAGAGGAGACGATGTGAGAAACTGAGAATGATTGTGGAGGTTTTATGGAGGTTGTAGTTGTACACCTCAAACGTAGTAACCATGACTCCTCGGGTAAAGATGCATGAATAGAATACCAATGGTCTGAATCTGACGCTGCAAGATCGAGCTGAATAACAAATGATCTCTCAATGCGGTACACCAACAGCCGCACTATGTTCACCAACACAAAAATGCTTCGTATTTCCAACTTGCAGCGTCCCCATCATCAATGGTGACTGCTGGTATACTGCACGCATGCAACCTCCAACGTCCATTTATTGGCATGCGCAATGCCTCTTTACCCGAAGAGTCCAGTCGACAGCAACGTCCCGGTATAAAAATCGTGGCGAAGTACCCAACAATCTTCCTCACATGCACAGACACCATTCTCACTTCAGTCGTCTCTCGTAACTTCCACTTCCTCTTTTCCCTCCACTCTCGTATCTCTGCCTTCGCCATGGCAAGCACCCGCATCAACCTCACCGACGTTGTCCGCTCGGTACAGCTGCTCAGGGTGAACGGCTACTGCATGACCAAGACCATGGACAGCCTCGAGGGCTGCATCAAATCCAGATGGAACGTCTACGGGTACGATTGGGAGATCCGACTGTATACCGCAGGGTTGCCTGGCCATCATTCCATGTACATTTCGTGGATATGGGTAGAGCTCTTCTTCCTCGGTGAAGCACGGGCGCGCAACGTTAAGGCGACTCTCGGTTGTCGCCTGGTGGATCCGAGGGGGAAGCTGAAACCATCTGAAGAGACGAGACGTGGTGGAACATTCAAGAATCCGCAGGACAGCTCGTCTGCGTTCTGGCTCATCGAAAAAAGCGCTCTAGAAAGATCGGCCTATCTCAAAGACGACTCGTTCACCGTGCAGTGCACCATCACGGTGCTGAAGGAAATACCCGATCTGCCAGCGATCTCGGTGAGGGGAATAATGGAGGTGCCATCGTCCAACTTGCACGAGCACCTCGGCGAGCTCCTGAGGAGCGGGACGGGAGCGGACGTCACGTTCTTTGTCTCCGGTGAGTCCTTCGCCGCACACAAGGCCATACTCGCTGCAAGATCCCCCGTGCTCATGGCCGAGTTCTTCGGGCAAATGAAGGAGAGGAGCTCTCGCGACGCCGAGGTCAAGGACATGGAGGTGGCGGCCTTCAAGGCCATGCTGCACTTCGTCTACACCGACACGGTGCCTGAACTTGTTGATGAGAAGACAGAGATGGTGACGGCTATGGCTCAGCACCTGCTTGCTGCTGCTGACAGGTACGGGCTCGACAGGCTCAAGCTGATTTGTGAAGGCACGCTCTCTGGCGGCATCAGCGTCGACACGGCGGCGACGACTCTGGCTCTAGCGGAGCAGCATGACTGTTCCCTGCTCAAGGCTAAGTGCTTGGAGTTTATAGTCAGAACTCCGGCGACTCTTGATGCAGTCATGGCGACCGAAGGGTATCAGCACCTGGAGGCAAGCTGCCCCTTGGTGCTGCGCGAGCTTCTCAAGTCCGCCCGTGGCAGAAAGCGTGGCTAATAGCTAGTGCATGCCAAGGTCCAATACTGGCACGCCCGTGTGCATTGTGGCAAGTTATGCATTTGTTTTCTGTCACGAAAGAAAACTTATTTTGCTGATTATATTCTATCCGCATGTGTTACTGCTGCCAATTAGTTTTCTTTTTGCGAATAATGTAAGGCCTACTCTGTTCAGATTTACAAGTCTCCCTAATATAGCTCATACTTTGACCATAGAATTAACTAGCAAAATACAAGCGATGCCATAAATTTATATGGTTGAATTCATATTTGAATTCCGATGGTACTATTTTTGCGACATATAGCACTTATTTTATGAAATAAAATTTAATTTTGAAATTTAACACAAAATAAGAGGGGGTTAATAAACCCAAACGAAGGAACTAGTTGTTTGTTTCCCAGTTCAGTTTTATAGTATGAAATACACATTTTTTGAATGCATACGTGTGATGTGCTCAAACTTTCAGTACATGAAATACACTCGTTTTATATTATTATACTACTGTATCAGGGTGTTAGAGAAAGGCTGATCCAAATCCATTGTTGTTGTGGATATTTGATGACTTTTGCATAATTGTGTTTTTTTTTTTTGCAATTTACTCTTCGGCTGAAGATGCTCTTAACTGGGCATCGTCTGCACCTGGATGTACTGTTCGATCGTTCTGAACGCCTCTCATTGTGATCAAAGTCCAGTTCTGCACTATCGCAATTTGCAACAACAAATTTATTTACTAGGAGCAACGGAAGTTCTGATTTACATACGAAATGGTATGAGACTATATTTGCGTTCTATTAGATCGATCGACTACAATGCATTCAAACAATCTCTAATATGTGTAGTCCATAAAATGGACTGAACGAAGCACTGTTTGTCCAAGCTTAAGCGACGATGGGTTTGGGCGGCAACTCCTTGCCGGCGAGGAAGTGGGCGAAGAGCTGGCTGGCCTGCACGGGCGTGACGGTGGGCACCATGTGGCCAGCGCCGCGGACGGTGACGAAGGTGAGGCCGTCGTAGTCCACCTGGAAGCCGCCGACCTGGTCGCTGGTGAACCACTCCCTCCACTGCTTGAGGGTCTTGAGGCCGAGCTTGCGCAGCGCGTGGCGGGTGGACGAGACGGGCACGCGGCCGTCGGTGTCGCCGCTGTACACCCAGACGCGGAGGCCGGCGTCGACCATCCTCTTGATCACCGGCAGCGTGGACGCCGGCGAGTCCTGCCAGTGCTGGAACAGCGGGTCGCTGCACGCGGACCACGCGTAGGGGATGCTCCCGGTGGCGTTGGCGTGCAGCGCGTGCTGCACGTCCCGCCGGTTCAGGTACGCGGCGGCGTAGCTGTCCAGGCACGGGTCGTAGCTGTTGTAGCGCGGCCGCAGGGGCCTGCCGTTGTCGGACCGGTGGAGGCGGCGCGGCAGCTGGCCCGCCGTGCCGGCGGGGCTGGCGGTGCAGGCGGGGGTGTAGAGGCTGTAGAGGTCGATGTGCTCGAAGGCCCCGTAGAAGCCGTTCATGGCGCGGTCGCAGGCGGGGTTGCTCGCGGGGTTGTGGCCCGTGGAGGAGAAGTCGCTGCTGTTGCCGGCCTGGTCGAACTTGCAGTTCTTGTTGATGGCGTCGTAGAGCTCGTCGGAGATGACGGCGTGGTCCCAAGCGTAGTCCACCATGCCGCGGTCGTCCGACGCCTCGTCGATCGCCGCGTTCCCGATCTGGGACAACTAGAGGTTAACATCATCGACGACAAGATGGAAACATCTGACCGCAAATCAACAGAATTGATTGCGTACCATGAATCCCTTGAAATTGATGCGTCTGCTCTTGTGCACCTTCTTGTTCTGCTCCACGATCTTCTCGGCGAGATTGGGGACGTAGTGCCCTACCAAATTTAGAAGATTGATTAGATTTTTCCCCTACTATTGCGTAGTTAATGTGGTACCATAATCACGAGATTAATCGACGGGTAGTAGCAGCAATACTCACCGGCGTAGCTCTCTCCGGCGATGTAGAAATCGTGGCCCTTGAACTGCGGGAACCTCTCGAACCAGTTGACGAGGAACGTGTACGCGTCATGAGCTGATTCATTCACAAACGCATCCACTCGAGCGAGTAAGTCAATTAATCAGAGAAAAACTACGTAGAAAAGTATGCACGGGTTGGGTACTGGGTTCATGCATGGATGGATACGTACCGGCGAGCTCGTCGCCGAATCTCTCGAGATCGGCGGTGGTGTTCGTGTAGGAGAACCCGACGCCGGCAGGTTGCTCCAAGAAGAGCAGATTTGCCTCTGCAGTTGCACACAACACAGAAAATTAACTACTAAGATTACAACTATTTAACTGTAATTAGCAAAGGTGATGACACTGTGAGTTTGTGACAGGGTACCTTTGTTCCACGCGTCGGGGTTGAGCCTGAGCTCAGGGGTGCCCTTCTGGATCAGCAAGGGGCCCACCTCCTCCAGCGCCCCGTACCCAAGCGACGAGCATCCGGGGCCTGCATGCATGCATGCAATAACATTTTTGACTCTGGAACGACCAACGATAGGACTCAGATCGATCGAGTCGGGTAGATGCTCATGGTGGCGCGTACATACCTCCGTTGAGCCAGAGCACGAGGGGCTTCTTGACGACGTCGTGGGTGGCCTCGAAGAACCAGTAGAAGAGCGCGCGGCCGTGCGTCTGGTTCACCGTCACGTACCCGGCGAACTGCCGGACGCCGAGCCCCTCCGGCTGCCCCGGCAGCGCCTCCACCAGGTCCGCCTCCTGCCGGTCGAACACCTTCGCAAACCCGTCGTGGTGGTGGTGGCGGCGGTGGTGCCTCGCCGCGGCCACGGTCGTCGTCGTCGACACGAGCGCGACCGCCAGCAGGAGGACGACCGCCGCCGCCGCCCTCGACATCATCGTGGCTACCCGACGTACGTAGATCGATCAACCAAAGCCGCTCGTGAACTGCTACGTACGTGGTACTCTGCTCTGCCGATGTTCCTCCTCGGGGCGTCTGTGCCGTGGGTATATAAATGGATCACGTTTAAAGTTTTCCTGATCGGATTTCGACCGTGTTTGGATGGAAATCAAATCTCTCGCGGGGAAAGAGATGGAAATCAAATCAGCTCGTAGCTGGCCGTTGCGATGCAGGATTTGGTTTGTCTGGTAAGTCGTTATTAGTCCGGTATACATCAGCATTGCTAGTGTATTTACTAGAGTACGTATCTGGACGGATTAAAACGCGGGCAGACTGGTTCCAGGAATCCAGCTGCTGCTATATATGCACGCACGCACGTATCTGGACGGATTAAAACGCGACGCGGCCAGTCTGTTGAAAAAGGATCCAGCTTTGCTAATTTCATGCGATTTCATTGTATCTACTGTCAGGTCTTGTTACGAATTTTAGTCACGGGCTTGTTGTTGCACGCTGATTGATTGATTGATTGGTTCGGTACCGAGACAGTACCTGACACATACTCGTATATGGTAGAGCAGTGCTCTACGCAGGTACCATGTCACGTGTATGTCTACATATACGGTCGAGTTAGCCGGTTTAGACTAGCACAAATGTCCGTGCGTTGCAATGGGAGACAAAAACCTCACTTCACTAATGCAATGGCTCACATCGCCCGACATCATGACATCATCTTTGTATAATATAACAGAGAAAAGTGTGGAGTTTGTGTCGCACATAGCAGGGACTCCGAGTCCGACTTGTGAGTCAAGCAGAAAAATAAGAGTAAAGATTTATTTTGTTCTCAGAATAATATAGCATATGACCAATAAAAAATGAAGACTTTTTATTGTGATTTAGACATAGTTTTTTTTGTGTGTGTTATACATAATATTTTTTCTCTGGAGTTAAACAATTTCGATACGTCAAAATATTAGTATTACAACATCATATCTTAGTTCTTGACGTCAACAGTTCTGATATAAAGAAGTAGTTCAACCGTGTCATGTGCACCTAAACAAAAACACCTACCAATTCAGTTACAAACGAAGCGGTTCAACAAATTTAGGCACAAAAAAGAAATTCATCAGCTCATTAACTGAGTAAGTCTCAGACCATTTAGGAAAATTATGATATTTATGGAGCATACTTAAAAATTAACTCTTGGTACATGAGGAGAAGTAACTATTGATATTAAATTTTCTTGCCGAATATCTTATTGTTCTTAAAAAAAGTATAGTCTACTTTGATTGGAATTGGATTATACTTAATCTTATGTCCTGTTTTACTGGTTAAATTTTTACGTTTAAGCACTATAAGCTAATTTTAAAGAAATAAAATATATTTAATAATTTATTTCTTTTTAATGATTTGGCAATTCATATATTTAAACATGATGGACGCGACAATTTAATTTTGCACGTGCTCATGTTTTTTTCTATGTGCTCAAGTTAAACTCAACTTACATACATGCTCTTTCATAGATGGAATCCTTCTCTTTCCTTCTTTGTTTTTCTAATCACATCTGAAATCCCTCTTCCTCTCAATCCCTCTTTCTTTCCTTATTCTCGCAATGCCTCTTTCCTTCCTTATCATGAGACGTCTTATTTTGTCCTTAATGATTCCTGAGATTGCTCCTCGATACCCTAGAAAACAAAGATGTATATAAATTAAGAAAACTTGATCTAAACGAGCGAGGTGGGACTATTTAATAGGTCAATCAACATTGTATTCTCATATATTGTAATGTAGCTTAGTTGGTCAAGACATCACCTGTCGAACATGAGGTTCTGTGTTCGAGTTTCCCAACTGCCATAATTTTTTTTGCACCGGCCGCCTTGGTGGGCCAGGATAATTTGCCCTGGTAAGGCCCAAAGCCAGCGAAGCAGGCTAAGGCCGAGGCACCCTGCAACGAACTCAAAACTGAGATCAAACAACGTTTAGTACCACCTTGTACGTGAGCGATCAGACGGACGGACCGCTAGTACGTGACCAAAACTAATGGAAAAAATCTAATCGCGGGACGAAACCAAGAATATCACCTTGCTTTATTAGTAGGTATAGATATAGATATAGATATAGATATAGATGAACATTGTATCTACTGTCAGGTTTTGTTACGAATTTTGGTCACGGGCCCCAATATACATATGATGTATAACACCATCAGGGATCCTGATCAAACGCATGGCAAATACTCGCTGCAGCGTGGTAATTATTTTGAAAAAGAATTGCAGTACGTGCCAACTTTTCACTTTTGGACGTGGCAAATCCTATACATAAGCATGGCGATTTTATCAGTTTTCGCATGGCAAATCTGATCGTTAGATTTTTAGTGTTAAAAATCTGCAACATTTGGAGCATCTCCAATAGATGTATTTTACATCACCTAAAAGTAGTAGATGTAAAATTTACATCATCAAAATGTGATTTTTTATATCACGGAAAAAAGGCCAACTTCAACAGATGATGTATAATAGACGATGTAAAACTAGTGCTCCAATAGATGATGTAAAACTAGTGTTTCGACGGCATGCCAGTGGCGCGGGGGCGGCTTGGAATTGGGCGTCGCAGTCGCAGGGAGACGACCAGCGCAGTCACGGAGGCTGAGCGGCGCGGCGGCGACGACGTAGATTCTCCAAATCGAGTGGCTTCGATTCAGCTGAAGTCAAGGTTTACGGCGGCGGGGAAGCAGCAGAGTCACATGGAAACGACCGGAAGATGGAGGTGGAGGTTGTGCGGGCGCCGGCGCCGGCGGAGCGGCTTAGATTTCGGTGATTTCAAGGCATGGGGCGACGGAAAAGCGGTGGATCCGGTGGCGGGGGTGGGAGGCGGATCTGCCGGTGGTGGGGTGCGGCAGGGCCCGGTGGGCGGGCGGCGCGGTGGCAGGGTACGGCGGAAGGAAGGGGCGGTCGCGCGGTGGAAGGTTCTAGTGGCAGTTGGGCTTCGCACGGCGCAGCTGCGTTTTACATCTAGATGTAAAATCTGCACCCAAGTGATGTATATTTGCATCACTTGGTGATGCATTTTACATTTTGCATCATATGTTAACTTAGATGTAATTTTTTTCATCTACATCATCTATTGGAGGGACGTTTTTGGGCCTTGGTGTTGTATATTTCGGTTATTTTGTCATCTACATCATATATTGAAGATGCTCTTAGGCTCACTAAACCAACACTAGAAAAAGAATCATATTTTTTGTGTGAAAAGGATCATATCTATTAGAAAAGTTCATCGGAAGTATAAAGTATCTCAAACATAATAAACATTAAAATAAGATTCCAACACCACCGATCGATCACTACTACCGCCAGAACGAGCCGATGTTGTACCTCCCATACCGAAACCGGCTTGACCTTGTCGATGGCAGCAGGGAGGTCTTTGTGCACGTCTCCCTAAGGACCAATGCCCTGGAGCCGCAGTCGTCGTCGTTGAATCCTTGCACAGACTGAAGCACCTTGACACCAAATCTCGCCACGTGACGAAAAATCCTAACGTCACCGCTCGAAGTAGACGGTAGAAATCGCCGGAGATCCATCGACTATGTCTAAATGGATGAACTCGAGGAGGATCGAAACCTGGAAGACAAACTCAAAGAAGAAGCGCCGCCATCTGCTCGAGTGTCACACTTATGAAAAAACCCTACACTAAACTACTAACCTGGGCAAAGGCACAGGGATTCTCCTCCCCACCACTAGCCGCCGAAGCGGCAGGCAGAGGAGAGGCGAATCCACGGGCTCAAGGTGAAGTCCCGGGGAAAAAGTTTGCCGTAACCGCCTAGGGTTAGGGAAGGAAACGAGAGGATCAAAAAAATCATATCAGAAGGCAGGCAGGCAGGTAGTTGCTACTAGGCTGATCCGATTAACATTCATTAGGGCTAGCAGATCCCTTATAACTCATATTTGAAGACCAATTTGAGGTTTGGGGACAAAACCAGTTAACTATCAGATCCCCTAAAACGTACATGCTTATAATTTTACCTCTTGCCTTTCTCAAAATCTGCTCTAGTGCCTATATTTGGTCATCACTTAAGCCGTTGGGGTAAAAATAGGGCCGGCTTCATTCATGGCACACCGACCAGCACATGAACATTTTTCAATTAGAAGAGGAATGTCTTTCCGAAGACAAGAACATCTAAAAAGCACATAAAACAATATGTATATCCACACATTTTATTTTATTTTATTATGTTAAACATGAACATCTCTCTGAGAAAATATGTACACTTTCTTTAAATAAATTTTTTATCTATGATTTATTGAAAATACATGAACATTTATTTTTCATATACATACACATTTTTTCCTTCAAACACCTATTTTTCCCTAGATGCATGCACATTGTTTTATATGTGAAATTTAGTTTTGCAACATGTGAGCAGCTGTTCACTTTTCTTAAAATGATCATATAAAAATTGTGAAATAAACATTTACATTTATTTTTCAAGGATACGTCAAGATTGACGTGTCGATATTAGAGATAGACAACAACAAGATGGCACAGAGGATTTGTTACAGATTACCCATGGCTCCAGGAGCCAACACGTGACATGCCAACTACCCTAATCGTCAACTCTATCCACCCTAACCAGGAGTGATCCCTCCTCGCGGAGTAGAGCTGCCGCCCTCCAAACAAATTTATTTTTTAAGTTTACATATTTTTTATTTTTGAAAAGGAGCACACCCCATGCATTTTAAGTTTATATACAAAAAGAAAATTTTGTATCGTATAACCACACGGAACGGCATATACAAACACCTATGAATCCTGGAGAGACATTGCCTGCCACAGATACAAGATGTGGTGGTGCCCACCAGATCATTTGTGTATTGGATGACAATGAGGAATCCGATCTCACTCGGTGGATCATCAATTTTGTTGGAGTTGGGTGTGGATTCTACAGAAATGGTGTTGGTTTGAACTTTCTCCGGAAGACGGTGTGGCACATGAGATTGCTAGCAATGTGCTCACTTATATGGTTGTTTTGAAATGGAGACAAAAGATTCGACTCATCAATTAATTAAGAGGATGATAGTTGCCCAATTAATTAACGAAAACCCGGGCGAAAACCCAGTTGATGTGCTCACTTATGGTTGTGGCTTGCCACTTTTCTTACAGCTGGCCGGGGATTCTGCTGATGTGCTGTTTGGTGACCATGGACGTGGTGCGGGAATAACAAGTTTGCTGATCATGCATGTGATACCTCATTTCGGCAGCTTGTTACTACTCCTGGAGCTGGATGTGCGTAGCGTAGTCGCCAGGAGCTTCTCGGAGGTGTTGAAAATACCGATTACTTTGGCCCACGATCATGGCGTGTGCGGAGTTGAATTGGCATGTTCCATTCAATGTCATCAGAAGATGACAAGCTGCAACAACTATTGCTAAAAGAAATGCCAGATGGGGTGCCATTTGGTGGAACCTGTGGTTAATCACGGACACGGAGGCCAGATTTTGGAAAGGACTCTCGGCTATGCATGCTTACCCTCAACCCAAGAGCATGAGATTCCCTCAACAAGTGCGCAGCTGCTTGATTTATGCTCTACGGCCGGCCAACTCTAATTATGGTTCTGAATAGAAGGAGATCGTGCTACACAAATCTGGTTATGAATTCCTTGTTGATTATCTACAGTCGTTCAATAGAAGGGGCCACTGCTGCCAACTCATTTGAGCAAACATTAGTGCTTCTGTTTTGACACGATCAGCTTCTTCAGGGCATATGCTCACACCATTAGTGCTGTGCAGGTAGTGCCATATGGACTGGGGACTGACTATGTATATGTGATGGCAGCAACCTATCTGTTCTTCTTCCTTACGGTTTGGCTGTCTCCACAAGCAACTTTTTTCTTTTATCAATCTCCCCTCCTGTGATCGGCAACAACAATGAGATATATATTACATTCTCTGGCTCTCTAGTATGCTTGCCTAAGGCTGGTCATAGTGGGGAGTAACTTAGACTAGTGTCATATGCATGACACTAGTCTAAGTTACTACCTTCATAATGCAAAGTAACATGATAGTAGTGTCATAGATGGCTTCATTTATTAGCTTGTAGACTCATCTTGTCTTGGGAAGCGCTATGTTACCACCTCACATTAAATACTTGCCACATAAGCAAAATTTTCTTGGAGTGTGCTATGTTACTAGCTAAGTTACTCCCACTATGACTAGCCTAAACCACTCTAATGCACTTAGTTGAACCAAATAACAAATCCTCTTACTAGCTTTCACACTGCGTATTTCACAAAAGATGCTCAGGGTTTATTTGAAGAATGGTCGTCGTATTTCTTTTAAAAATGCTCATTGTGTTTTCAATAATGGTTCTCCATATATATAAAAAATTCATTCTGTATTAAAAATTGTTTATCATGTTGTTTTAAATTTTCACCTTGTATTAAAAAAATATTCATCATGTATTTAAAAAATGTTCATCGTGTATCAAAGATGTTAAATTGTACCAAAAAATGAACATATATTTTCAAAACCATCATCATGTATTACAAAAAATGTTCATCACGCGTTAAAAAATGTACATGTACTTGAAAATGTTCATTCTGTGCCAAAAATGTACATCGTGTATTTAAAAAATGTTTATCGTGTATTAGGAAATGTTCCTTTTGTTTTTAAAAATAAAGCCCATTATGTACTATTAAAATGTTCACCACGACCATGTATTTAAAAAGGTTCATCGTGTATGAGAAACCGTTAATCAAGCATTACAAAATGTTTAAAATGTATTTGACAATGTTCATCTTATACTAAAAACATGGTAATTCCGAATTAAAATTTACATTGTGTATCAAAAAATATCCATCATATATTTTAAAAATGGTTATCGTGTATTAACAATGTATGTTGTGTATTATTTTACACTTTTCTAAGAAAGAAAAAGAATGAAAATTTTCATATTTCACGAACATCTTTTTGAACATGCGATGAACATGTTTTAAATATGCGATGATACATGATCAATATTTTTTCCAATTACATGATGTTTTTAATTTTTTTCGGTAAGCGATGAACAATTTTCAAATATGTCATGAATTATTTGCACCTTTTTTCTAAAGAGTAGTTTATTTAAAATTAGTGAAATATAAAAATAAAAGTAAAATGAAACATAAATAAAATAAGTAAAAAAAAGTAAATTGTCATATAGGAGTCAAACAAGTCGGACGACTTTTTACTCATTACTAATGTTTCAGATACGGAAGTGTCTGGAGGCTGAAGGAACCAGACGTGTCAGCCTAATGACAGAGTTACAAGAAAAATTGACTCTTTATTTAAGTTTCTACTTTGATAAGTAAAAGAAACTTTGTCGAGGAGTCATTGACGTTGAGATATTTGAGAGAGAATAGCGTCTTTGACTCCCTTTATGCCTTCTTAAATATCCTTCACGTCCACGTGGAAATCAAAAGGGATGGTCACTTGTTGTTTGTTAATTGCTAAAAGGAAAACATGTGTTGAGGGCCTGGGTACCTTGAGGAGTAGCAGTACTCCCCAGCCCTAGTACGGGCGTCTTCCGGCTCAGATCAACCTTAGCATCCACTCCACCACCCTCAGTGCCATCCTTAGCATCAACCTCCATATCGCCATCTATAGATTTTTCTTAAGAAGAAGAATCTGGGCGGTCACCACCACTAGACTTTCCACAGTCATTCCCACGTCTCCCTGATCGCATGCTCCAAGTCACGCGCAAATCCTTAAAAACAAGCGACGATGGAGGGTGGACGCAATCGCCATGTTCAGTATGTAATTGCTCGACCATGCCACAAAATGTACACCAATCTGGGAGCCTCTTGTACTTGACTTTCAAAATTTGTCACTTCTTACCCTTGATAATTCTTGATAGGCTTTCTCACATCCTATATAATCCTCGCCCTGAAGAAATTCCCAACAAAATTATTGGAGTGGACCTCCTTTGAATAAAAAAAAAAACCCAAATTTCCCAGCAAGAGCTTTAGTCATTGGCCCAAACCCATCAGGCAAATCATGGATTTTGGGTCCATATCTTGAAACATCCACGCCCCCTTCCATGACCTTGTCCCAATCACCTAAGCTGGAAATTGCATTATGTAAAGATTCTCCCCCAACAGTCTCAACTTGACATCTTACGCCAGATCCATGCATTGCACTTGTTCTTGTAGAACCAGAAATATCCATAATCTTTTTGCATGTGAACCCTAGCTACCAGTAGCCATCATGGTGCAGTCCCCACCGGTGGACTCTCCTCCTCAAAGATAACATCATCCAACTCGCCCTCTTTGATCCCAAGCGAAGCATCATGTCTTCCAACTCGCAATCCCTGGACATCGAAGCATCTGCCACCTTGGAAACCCCTACTCACCAAGTCTCCTTTTCCATTTCTCTCGAGGTTACCATTTATTGACAAATACCAACAACATATTTTCTTTTGTAGTGGTTCTTTGTAGCACACACAACCTGCAACCACTATGCCTCTGCTATTGAAAGATATAGGGAGGGCTCACCGACAGCAGCACCCCACATGGCTCGTATTATTATTATTATTATTATTATTATTATTATTATTATTATTATTATTATTATTATTATTATTATTATTATTATTATTATTATTATTATTATTATTATGCTTCCTTTTTCATTGTTGTGTTTTTATTTTCCTTGTTTTATGTTTTTTTCATTTTTCATTTATGGTATTGCAAGTGGTGACACATGATTTTTTATGTGATACCTAAACATTTGTTTAGGAAAACATGAACATTTTTATTAAGAGAAGAATGTCCTTTCGAAGATATATGGATAATCCCTTCATATACAAGAACATTTAAAGTAGACATAACATTATCTGTATTTGCAAAATAATGTTTTGGTAGATGAAAAACCCTAACCCTAAACCCTAGAAACATGATCATATCTTTGGGATATGAACAGTTTCTTCCAAATATATAGTTAATTATATCTTTTTTGAAATTACATGAACGTTTATTTTTCATATACGTCAAACATCGTACCCTTGTAACACTTAAATTTTTTTTGTCACATACATGAAGATTTTTATATGCACAAAACATTTGTTCTTTTTCTGTCAAATGACTATACAGTTTTTATGTAATAAATATTTCGTTTCCTATATGTTTACATATTGTTGTCGAATGATATATACATGCACCCCACGAGAATCGAGGAGAGACATTGCCATGTTGGGCTTGGTGGACTGGGCCATTTACTGGTCAAATCAATAACGACTAATCTGCTCTCGTGTGGGTCGATCGGACCAGCCACAAATCCGGGAGCAACTAGTTAACGAGCACTCCTCCGGGAGCCTCACAACGATCAACGCCACTTGGCATTCTCTCAGCCACTCACCACGTGTCGCCCTCTGGGCGCTCCCTTCGAGTTTTTTTCCGGCTTTTTAAACGGGTTTTTTCAGGGGTTTTGGACGTTTTGGTTTTTACCGGTCTTCCTTAACTTTTGGACAATAAAAATCAGGAAAAAGCAATTTTTGCATGAAAAAACACGTTTTTTTTCATCCGCTAGAGGCACGGTTTTGCTTCCGAGAGGCACCTTTTTACTTTCGCGAGAGGCACGACCATGACTCTTCGAAAATGGAAACAAAAACGTGTTTTCTGTTTTTTCTTTATCCGACAGAGCCACGGTTTTGCTTCCGCGAGAGGCACGTTTTTGCTTTCGAGGCACGACCATGACTCCCGGAGATGAAAAAAATGCGTTTTATGTTTTTTTCTTCCGCTAGAGGCACGGTTTTGCTTCCGTGAGAGGCACGTTTTTGCTTTCGCGAGAGGCACGACCGTGCCTCTCGGAAACGAAAAAAAATGTGTTTTCTGTCTTTCTTTTCTTTCACGAGAGGCACGGTTTTGTTCCTGCGAGTGGCTTGGCTGTGCTTTCGTGAGAGGCACGGCCGTGCCTTCTCGGAAATGAAAAAAAAACATGTTTTCTGTTTTCTTTTTCCTTCCATGAGAGGCATGGTTTTGTTTCCACGAGAGGCATGGTTGTGATTTCGCGATAGTCACGGTCGTGCCTCTTTCGGAAAGGGGAAACTATGCTCCTGGTTCAGTTTTTGCGTGAAAAAAAAGTTTGTCAAAATCTATCAACATGGCTAGTTTTGAAGATCTCGATGCGGATGAATACAACGGTGAAAACGGTTCGAGATTTGGACGCACGGTTTAAGAGATAAAATATTTTGAATAAACAAATCTACGAAAAAGGGAAACTATCAGGTTGCGACAAGTCGCACGCATGCAGTGCGTCACTTGTCACAACCTGCGGAGGTGGGAGTGATCTTTGCGAGGAGTACTCCTTAATTAGTGATTTCAGACAAATCCTATAGGATGCTCATGGTTATCGCGTAGGGAAGCGAGCTACATGCATCGGCCCATGCTCACAATTTTTTTGAATTTTTAGAAAAAATTCTTTGGCGGTGCGTTTTTCATCAATTTCATTTCCCTTTTTGCTTTATTTCTAGTATATATTTTCCCCTTTTTAACCTATTTATTTAATCGTTTATCCCTTTTTAAAATTAATAAAAGCACATTTTTCTTGTGAGTATATGCACCATTTCTCCCAAATACACGATGAACTTTTTCAAGCGCGTGATAGACATTTTTCCTATAGACAATGAACATTTTCTCAACATACGACAAAAATATTTGTAATATGGGATGAACCTTATTAAATACATGGTGAACATTTTTTAAATACATCATGCGCATTTTTTTAGTGCTGACGTAATATTTAATTAAAATTGTTTCCGTAAATTTCATGTAATTGAAAAAATTCCTTATAAATCATTTTTATGTTTTGACTACCTTGGATATACTCTTTTTAAAAAAATTACTACCTAGAGTACTACTCGTTTCTAAGAAAAATACTCGGGGTACTACTCCCTTTTGTGCCTAAGAGTATCTTCAACATGCGCGTAACGCTCGGCGCGCTAAATTATTTTTACAGCATCAAAATAGCCTTTTATTAGCGCGCAGGAGGGCGTTTTTTTGCGAAAACTTGTATTACTCAAAACTCAAGTGTTACAATCACAACGAATAATGTCGATGACTTCCTCTGGGCCAGATCCAAGCCATACAACAGTTCTAACTTGGGATCGGCCAAAATTGGCCATAGAGTGACTAGCTATGTTTTGACTACGTCGTATATGAGTAATACACGATCTACGTTCCTCTAGATATCTTTAATCTCCTTCACTAAAAAATCATACTTTGACTTGTTAATGTCCTCCTGATGTATCATCTTTACTGCTTAAGGCAGTCTGATTCTACGTCTATTGGCACCCTTCCTTGATAGCAAGGATTTCTGTTTCCAGCACATCGTCACACGAGAAAAGATATCGGCATGAGCTAAAGATAATATTCCCATCGTGATCTCCGAGGACCATACCTGCGCCAGTTACACGATTAAGCACTGATCCATCAGTGTTTAGTTTAACACGGCGCAGGTATGTCCTTTTTATTGCAGGGGCGGACCATGGGATACTGGGAATGTCCTTTTTATTGCAGGAGGGCGCTTGCTCCAGTAGACGCTACAAAATAAGGCACGACACCATAGCTCCAGCAGGCACTGCAAAATTCGGCGCGCAAGAGCAACCGATACGACGATGCAACACATACGAACAATATGAAACAACATATAGATAAAATTCAAACAACATAGTTCAAGCCCAACAACACAAGCTAGTCCATACGATACAAATAAAAATAGATAAAAACGATACTACGATGCAAATATACTCCCTCCGGTCCTTTTTAGTGTGTATATAAAATTTGTGTGAAGTCAAGCCACGTAAAGTTTGATCAACTTTATAGAAAAAATACTGACATTCATAACGTGAAATCAATATCTGTAGGTGTGTGATGACTTAAATTTTCTTATCGTATAACTTTAGCATGGTAGATGTTGATATTTTTTCATATAAATATGGTCAAACTTTATTAAGTTTGACTTCAACAATTCTTATATGCAGAGTAAAAAGGACCGGAGGGAGTACTAGATAAAACTACTCCTCGTCGTCGTCCTCCTCAGTGGTGTAGTCCGACGATAGAAACGCGTCATCCCACCGAGGATCATTGTCATCAAAGGTCGACGTAGATCCCAGTTCCCACTGCGCTATCGCCAGTGCTTTCTGCGCATGCCTATCATCCCGATCCGCGGCTTGTTGCGCCCAGAAGTCGTTCTCGGCGTACTCGTCCACCTCGGCGATGACGAGGCAGCACTCCGGCCTACGCTGGATGCGGCGATCCTCGTCGGTGATTAGCCGCTACGGAGGCGCGAGGTCCTGCGCATCCGCTCGTCCGAGAAATTCATCTGCGAACGTGGCCGGTTGAGGCGCCACGCCGCCGCGTCGTATGCGTGGGCTGCCTCGTGGGTGGTCTCGAACATCCCGAGACCGAGATGTGTATCACCGGAGCAGATCTCCGCGTAAGACACACCGGAGGGGCTGGCACGGATGCCGCAGTAGCCGGAGCTTCTCCGGGCGTGCGGCGGCATATCGGCGGTGGGGAAGAAGGTGTTGGAGACGGCGGCGGGGCGCTGGAGGCGAGAAACAAGTCGCGGCGGCGGCGGGGCACCAGAAACAACGAGAAGAGGGAGAGAGTGGCAATATTTCTACTCTTCCTTTTCCAAATAGTATTTCATAATCAATGGGTTTCAAGATAGAACAATAAATTAAATCCCTTCACATTGAAGTTTCACAAATTGTTCTATAACAATAACACCATTCCTCCACCGAGGAGTTTCATGGCAAAATTTCCAATTCCAAAGTGTATAAGATTTAGCAGCAATGATAAAATACACAATATATATGATTTCCTTAGGTATTGTTACCATGTCAATAAAAATGCTACTTAAATGAGAGAGAGAGAGAAAGAGAGAGAGAGAGAGAAAAAACCCTTTTCCATGGAGTGTTTCCCATCTTCCTCCACAAATAAGTGATGCTCATAATAGACACTTCTTTGAATTCCTTCTCATGCAGGGTTAGTATAATGGCTTGCATGGAAGCATATGCATGATATATAACCAGAATGCGCAATACAACTATTTTGAAAGTAGCTGTCGACGAAATAAATTTTCCGTGCATACAAACGAAAGACATACCTTCCTGTTCGCCAATTCCATTGATAAATAATAAATTTTCCTTTCCAAGCTGCAATGAATGGATCATTCCCTTTGAAAAGTTTTCAATTGTATACTGGGTGAAGACGGAAGCTGAGATTACGCAGATCTCAATTCCTTGTGTTTTCCGCCCCTTATCAGGGTGCGCACAAGTGTCAATATAGCCAAGAAACACCAATCTTTCTCTTTACAGTTTGATCCTTAAACAAATAATCTGGACATGGACTTCATGTAGATATGTACACGTACGAGTTAATCCTTGCTGCCATCCTTGTAAGCTGATTTGCAGACTCGACAAAGAGAAAATGCTCACGTACGGACTTACATACGCGAGTTATTACAAAGCGCACACCAGGAATTTTTCATGGTTATTCTAGTGGATCAAAGGGTGTTTCCTTAGTTATCTGGAAAAGGAATACTGGTGGAAAGTAGGAACACAATAATTTTTATGATCAAGGGTGGAATTATTGACCCCAAGGAAACTACAAGTGACACTCCCAACATGACATGCTTAGAATAAGTGGGAGGAATTAGCTTGGAATATCATGTCTGGATAATTGTTATGTGTTGTTGGGGGATGTCACTCTAAATTTTAGAGGAATCACTAAATTCTCTTAAGTTTTTATTTATCAATGTCAACTATGGGTGGAAGAATTGCAGGAAGAAATAAACTCAAATGAGGAAGAGCATAGTTTGGGAACTTAAAATCATACCAAATAACCGCGAGCCTATTGTCTGGAAGTGGTTTATTTATTTATTTTGTTGTAAGGAAATTTGGCTCACTGGAATATTATAATGTCACTCTTATTATTCAGTTCTTCACATAAAGGGAAATATATACTTTGTGGAAACTCTCTCCCTTGGAATTTTGGGAAAGAGGAACTAAAGACATGGTTTGCAAATTAAATATATTAATGTATGGTCTTATAACAAGCTTCACATCCATGGAATAGCTGGTCATATGATTTTCTAAATGAAGCAAGGTGGTCATCTATAAAGTCATATTGATGGAAGTGAAAGCTTGGTCATGGTTTAACTTTCATATGAAGTTTGAAGCTTCCTATGTTTTAGGAGAGGAACTACATAGGGTATGTTTTGAAACGTTTCCTACGGAAAATTGCAAAGTTATTAAAGTACCTGGAACCAAACTCAGCGGGGAATTATGTTTGAACTCCTGAGGACAAAAGGATAATACTGGTGTTGAAATATACTATATCTTCATTATACGATCATACCTTAGCTTTTGGAATTTATGCTGCATTCAAGCAGTGGAAGGAAAGACGAGCAACTAAGGGAATCTCACACATCATATAAGATTGTGGAAAGTGCATCACAACCTGTCACTTGTTCTGAAATTTATATTGAAGGTAAACACATTGAGGAAACTATTACTCTGTCTACAAGATGAGAAATAAGTCCAGGTACGCATTTTTTTGTAGTACTAATATGGTGCAGGTTCACTGACCGAAGTCAGGAATTTCTTTCAACACATGGTTAACTATGGAACTTCATTTACTAATTGGATTCGATATTTATGTGTTTTTGAAAATTTATTCAACATGGTTATCTTACACTTGACTCGATGTGGAATTAATCATATTATTATATATGTGATGGAAAATAATTGATGCAGTATTTCACTTGAGGAAACAAAATACTCAAGGTGCCTATAAAGGTGGAATTACACTCGAGGAAACAATACTCGAGGCGCCGAGGACAACTATGCTGGAATAATTAGGTGGAAACTAAAGGTCTCTAGTGATCTTAAGTGTCACAACAAGGAAACATACTGAAGGAAGGTATCACCATATATTTTTGTGGGTTTTCAACATAGTGTCAATATGATTGCTGGTCCCTTGATTAAGCCTCTTAGTCAGGAGGTATTTGGCAAGCATGGTAATTCTATGGGTTTAAGAATATTTGAATGATCGTTTTGTACAAGTGGGAGATGCTGGAATTATGTGTCCTGCAACTATATTCAAATTACTTGGAATTGTCAATATACGGGATACCTCATTATGGAATTATACATGTATTTCTATATGGAATTGCTTTACATGTTTAGCATGGAATTGTTACTTGTTGGAATGTACTTAAGTAATATATGCTTAATACTACAGGAAACAGGTAATTTGCTGTTTGTGGATTACAGACGGCAAAGAGCTAAATCCAGACGGCAAAGACTTTGCCGTCAGGAAGCAGACGGCAATCTCAGACGGCAAAGATTAGTCGGCAAAGTATACTTTGCCGTCAGCTTTTCATCCGGAAGACGGCGAAGACTTTGCCGTCAGCCAAAACTTCTTCGCCGTCTTCCTTATATATCACATACGGTAAAGAAAAGCAGTTTTGCCGTCAGCTAGACTACATCTTTGCCGTCAGCTATTCGAGTCTTTGCCTTCAGCCTCGGGTATCAAGACGACAAAGAATGGGGTCAAATTAAAAAAAAAACACAACGGCGTTGCTCCACCGAACGGTGCGGTCAACGCATGCAAGTGCAGTGCCATATCTAATATTTCTGGCCTGTCCGTACCAAGTGCCTTTCATTCAACATTAGTGAGTACAAAATGTAAGCAGGACCCCCAGAGAACTAAAGTTACAGAATAGTCCTTCAAATTTACACAGAGGACCCTAAAACATAAAATGGAAAAGCGATCAGGTCCTTCTTCGCTGCAGTGGCCTGCTCGCCCAAACTCCCAGCCCGACGCCCGCCGCGCCACTCTGCCTCCTGGTCACGCTCGTCGTGCCGCCTCCGGTCTGTTAAATCGCGCCATTGCTGGACCCTTCGGCCACCGCAGCTCCATCCCAGCCAGCTCATGAGGCACACAAGGGAGGTCGGGGATGGGCAGTGCTCACGAGACGGAGTCCCCGACTGCTGTCGCGGTGGAGCTCACGAGGCAGAGCACGCGACCTCGAGGCCGGGCAGGTGCCCGGGGTGGAGGCCGATGGAGGCTGCGGGGTGACGGGTTAGGGGCGCCGGGGCGATGGGCGCAGAGATCGCCGAGGCGATGCGCCGGGCACGGAGGCCGCCGTGGGTGACCAGGCCGGGGCCGGCGGGCGAGATGATGGCCAGTATGGCCGGGGCCGGCCGGCGACATGGCGGCTAGCAAGGTGGTGGCGGGTGCTGGCGGGGCCTACGGTGGCGACGGGGAAGGTGGTGGCGGGTGCTGGCGGGGCCTACGGTGGCGACGGGGAAGGTGGCATGGACGTGGCGAAGCCTACGGTGGCGACGGGAGGTGGCGCTGTCACGCCGGCGGGCCTACGGTGGCGACGGGGGAGGTTGGGGGCAAGGCCATGACCGGGGGGGGAGCTCGATTTGGATCGAGTGGAGAGAAACGAGAGGGAGAGAGAGACGTGCGGTGGGGTTGGGGATAAGGGAGACAGGACGTGGGGCGCGTGGGGCTGCCCTGGGGGCGCGTGCATCGTGGGTGGGTGTGGACTGCGTCCGTGCGTGGAAGGTGGGGTAAATGGGCGGTGAGGATCGTGCAGAGGAGCAACGGGCAGTGTTGGATCACTGCCATGTCATCAATCCGCGTAGTTGATCCGCGTGCTGTGCTTTCTCTTTGCCGTCTTTGGTTTTTTTTCACAGACGGCAAAATACTTTGCCGTCTTCGTTTTCTTTTACAGACGGCAAAGTGCTTATTTTGTCGTCTTTAGAAAAAAAGGAAGACGGCAAAGTATTTTGCCGTCTGTGATTTTCTTTGCAGACGGCAAAGTGAGCTCTTTGCCGTCTGTGTTTTTTTACGCAGACGGCAAAGTCTATTTTTCCGTCTGTGTTTCTTTGCCATCTGCAGATGACGGCAAACCCTTTCTTTGCCGTCTGCCGGACGAAAAGCTGACGGCAAAGACGCCCCCTGACGGCAAATTAGCTGTTTATCGTAGTGTAAGGAAGCTGGTCAAATATCAGTGGAATACAATATACTATTTATATTGGAAAGACTACTCGGGTACACTGATGATTGGAAGGAGCTAGATCGAATAGTTAGATTACAGCCCTAACGTTGATCTACGTAATTAGAGGAATTTACACTCTATTATGACGCGTTGCTCACAAGCGCGTGCTCCGGGGACATAACGGGTAGAATCCGTTAACAGGCAAATATGATCGTGGTTGGTAATTTGATCTGGACTCTATCCCGGAAACTAGTTGTAACGACTAGAAATCTTATCTGTATAAGAAGTGGACTCTTTGAAAAGACAGTATAAGAAGGTCCCTACCCCCTAGCATCAAACATGTGAATTGTGAGCGGCACTAGGGATAAGTGCAAAGGAATTAGGGGTAGACCAAAAACCCTAATTTTGTAACAAACTTTTCCATCGAACAGAGTGGCGGTGCAGAAGCAGTCTCGCAAGCATGAGTAGTTGTCGCACTCCTCCTCTGTGGTGTACGAATACCCTCTTTATGTGACAGCAACCAAGTGGTGTTTGGCAACTTAACAAGACTGAACTCAGAGGGTCTGTTCTTCCCGTCGCAGCTCTGTGGCACGAACACCGGTGTGCAGCCTCTGTACTGTGCAGCCTCTGTACTTGAGCCTAGGATCGATGAAGGAGTAACCACTTGGGCACTCACAGTCGAGCTTGTTGTTAGGACCATAAACACAGTACGAGTTGGGGCCGCACATTCCTTCCCAGCCTGTAGTGCTGCTGTCGCAACCATTGCTTGGGAACAGCCCAAAGATCGTCCATGGCACATTGCGCCTTCCAGTGGCATTCTTCTGCAGGGTGTAGACACGAACAATGCCATCCGGATCAAGGGTCGCATGCTGGAAGTAACTAACGGTGGAGTTCGGCATGGGAGGTGTCAGATCGTATGACGAGGCCGGTCCGGAGACGAGACCGACTCCGAGCCGAGGCAGCTAGCGGGTTGGCCTGGGCACACATATTATATAGGCTAGCCACCGCCGCCTCCCGTTCCTGATCAGATCCAGCTGAGAGAAATCCCCACCCCACCGGAACCCTAACCCTAGCAACGAGAGGAGAGGAAAGAGGCAAGGCAAATCCAAAATTCCTCGGCGTCGAGAAGATGCAGTTTCTCAGCTACGGGAGCTTCTCGCCCACGCCCATCACCGCTACCCAGGCGGAGTTGGAGGACCTCAAGGGCAAGGCGGAGGCGGAGATCCTCAAGGGCAAGTCGGAGGCGGAGAAGGAGGAGGTGTCCCTCAAGGATACGGCGGTGGAGGAGGCGGTGGTGGGACTGATGGGCGCCGATGCGACCTCGGACTCTGAGGTGGAGGACTTGTACGACAACTGCCCCTACGACTCAGACGATGATCCTGACACCGTCTACGCCAAGCTCGCTGCATGGTACGAGGAGCAGGTCCGGAAGCGGCATGCTCGCCTTCCCTGGTTGAAGTATGACTCCGCCGCCGATATCCTCAAGATGCATGGGGAGGCTTCCGCTTTGTACAACGGGCAGCAGCCCGTGGCTGATGATGGGGTTGCTCCAGTGGTACCAGTCTGAGAACCAGTGAGAACGATGGAGGTCACCAAAGCTATCCATGTAGATGTAGTTATCTATCTATATCTGTAGTTGATCCTGTGAACATCTATGTTATCCATCCACCTAGATGTATTCTCTCATTATGGTTAAGTTATTAGCCACCAATGGTCCAATGTCATGTGCGACTGGTAATTTATCTTATCATCTTATGTATGTAATCTGCCAGTGTTCATCATTTGGGTCTCCGATCATATGCCAGTGTTTCTCATGCCATGTGATTGTTTCTGAGCTCCTCTGTGCCTACTGGTTGGATTGTGTCAAACACAAACACTAAATCGTGAGAACTTCATTCATGCACCTCTTTGGTGGTGCTGCTGCGTAATCAGGATTTACCTAGGCTCTATTTCTTAGAGTGGGGCTGAGGTGATTATAGCATTTTGGTTGTTCAGGCTTCTTGCTTTGTGTATATTGCATATGAACCAAAATTTTCCTTTGCCCATCACATTTCTCTTCTCATGATTAGATTCATCTCCCCTTTATCAACATTCTTTGTTCATTGTCAGTCTGTTTGAACATCTAGCTTGCTCTTGCCTGCATATCGACACAAATTGAGATCAATGCAAATCGCGTTTGTACCAAAACTAATTATAACTTATCTAGTGAAATTTCGTTCACCTAATGATACTTATTCTCCATTTTAACCATTTTCGATCTGCATATCCTTTGAAAATAGTATGCCTGTATAGGGTTTATATTCGATATGAACAGTGGAGAAGTTCGTGACATTTTGCAGGCTTTGATGGTAAACTGATCCTTTAACAAGCTCATGCATTTTCCAAACTTCACCGAATCGTCACAAATATTTAGTTTATTTCATCAGTTTTCTCTAGTTGCATTGGTATGCCCTCCTGTCATGCCGTGCTTGTCGTTTACTTATTTTTACTAGAGTACTCTTTTTACTATCCTTCTCTGTGAGTTGTGGAGAAAAGCCAAATCTGCACAGATTATTAAGATCTTCCTTACCGGACAGAATTAGGAAAATTCTCTTTGTTATATATGATGTGAGATGAACATGTTGCAGTCCCATGGTTCAACTCATTTTATTCAACATTAGCTGACAAAATTGTATTTTCATCATAAAAGAGTTTGTTTTATGCTAAAGCATGTCCCCGTGATTGCTCCACGCTGCCTTGCGCCGGTGCTGGCAGCTCAAACGCGATGGAACTGATGGCGTAAGGACACCACTGATGGGATCGTTTTGTCAAGGTGAGTTTGGATTATTTTCCCTGCCACCCTTGTCCTTGCAGTGACAAGTACGTGTTAGCTGAGAACTTGATCCTGCTAATCTAATGACATAAGCCATTCTATTGCAAACCTGGACTTTATCTCGGAGCCACTAAATCTATGGCATGGCTGACTTGATTTTATTGGTCCCCTATCTAAGAAATTTAGAATGAATCATATTGTTTGGCTTACCAGTTTCATAAGGCTCAATGAACTTGCCAAGTATTTGGTTTACCAAGATTTCATAAATGGTTTCATCTAGATTGTATCCTGCATAAATTAGTTTGTAACCTGAATGCTAAAAAGAGGTAAAATAACCGGTCCCAACATTTGTCTTGGTTGAAGGTTTCCTAAAACCAAGTTCTTCTGCTGAAAAATGAACATATGCTACTACAATATTCTGAAATTCATGGTTTAAGTTTTATTTAATTGGTGGTACTGGAGTACATGTGCTTTTCTAAATAAAATCCTGAAGTGAAATCAAAATTTGGATCCTAAAGTGCAGTCATTTATATTTGATAAAGACTGGAGTGCAGTCTTGGATGCGGCCGCCGAGACTCCAGACCACTTGGTTGGTCCGGGCTTTGGGGCAAAGTTTAAACGAGGATGCTATTTTTAGTGCATGCATGTTATGTTCTATACGTGCTTGCATGTTGCGGCAGTGAATCCTCGTGGGAGGTTAGCAGCTAGACAGATTGATATGTTTCTTCTATCCCTACAGTTGCTAGAGCTCAGTCTGAGGAAGATGCTGCTATGCAAGAAGTTGTTGAAGGGGCTGATCTAGGATATGTGGGTGACGATACTCTGGTTTCCAGTGAAGAGTCTTTAAGCCCCTCTCCTTGTGTGGAGGCTGTTTGTGTCTTCTCAAAAGATGTTGGGAAAAGTAAGTTCCTAGTATGCAATCTTGTTAAGCAACTGGAATTATGTATCATCATATAAATTATGTGAAGCCTCTTCTCCCATGATCTGTCATATAAATTATATCACCATCTCTAAGCAACTGGAATTATGTATCTTGAGATTCAGTGTGATATGACCATGTATGTTTGCCATACATTGCACTCTCAGAAAATCATAAGCTTGTTACTTGAGCTGAAAAGATTCCATGGATATCTGTAGAGTTTGGTATGTACTCCCTCTGTTAAGAAGTACTAAACGCTCTTATATATTTCTTTACAGAGGGAATATTTACTATTTGCAGACTAAAATATGAAATACTTCCAGAGCAACCATTTGCTCAAATGTCTATATTGCCCTTTATACATTTTGTGAGGGGCGTTGTACCGAAGTAGGACTCGGATCAGATTTGTTCGTACATATTTTTGGTTTAACTACTTCTGCATATTACTCAAAAGAAAAACCCGCTTCTCATACTAGTGTGCAACTCCTTGATTTATGCTCTACGGCCAGCTCTAATTATGGTTCTGAATAGAAGGAGATCGTGCTACACAAATCCGGTTACGTATTCCTTGCTGATTACAGCTCAATAGATGGGGCACAAGGATCTTTCATTGCAACACGTACGGATCCAGGATATGGGTACTGGGCGTATGGGCTATTGGCCAGGTGGACGTGGACTGCTCTTATCTATCGGTGTCTAGTTGACTACGTGCGTATATGTGGTAGCAGCAACCAAGCAACTTTTTGTTCTTCTTCCTTACGGCTTGCCTGTCTCCACAAGCAACTTTTCTGTCGATCTCCCCACTTGTGATCGCCAACAGCAATGAGATATTACATCCTCTTACTAGCTTTCACATTGCGTATTTCACAAAAGATTCTAAGGGTGTATTTGAAAAATGGTCATAATGTTTTTTCAAAAATGCTCATTGTGTTTTAAATAATGTTCTTCGCGTATTAAAAAAATCATTGTGTACTTAAAAATGTTTATCATGTATTTTTAAGTGTTTGTCGTGTACTTCAAAATGTTCATCAATTTTTCACAAACGATCATCGTGTTTTCCAAATAGTTTACGGTGTATTTTAAAATAATATGTTCTCATATTTTTATTTACACTAGCATTTAGAAAAATTCGGACAACTTTTGTAAGAAAATCCTGTGAACGCTTTCGGAAACTACATCAATACACGATAAAACGCATAGAAACTGTTTTCTGAAGCACGTGGACATTTTTTAAATTATTTTTGATGTATTTATAAAATATATTATTGTATTTTATCAAAAAGGAATACAGAAAAATAAAAATAAATCTAGAAAATGGAAGATAACGTTGCACGAAGGTACGTTGCACGAAGGTATGCGAACATGCAACCTGCTGCTACGTTGGTCCTGGCCCATGCTCCCTGCGCGGTAGCGCTCCCGCCCATGGTATATTTCGCCGAGTCAGAAGTACGGAGATTATTTCTTCAGAACAGTCTGCCTTCGTGCCGGGCCGTTTGATCACCGACAACATTATTGTGGCATATGAATGTTTACATTTCATGAAGCGGAATAGAGCAGTCAAGCATTGGCATTGTGCTCTCAAGTTATATATATGATGAAGGCGTATGACAGGGTGGAATGGGATTACCTGAGAGCCATCATGTTAAAGTTGGGTTTTTCTTCAAGATGGGTGAACATCGTTATGGATCTGGTGAGCTCAGTATCTTATTCTGTGTTATTCAATGGGAAGAAGCTACCGGAATTTAAACCTAGCAGAGGTATCCGTCAGGGAGATCCAATCTCCCCTTACCTGTTTTTGTTTGCAGTGGAGGGCCTTTCTGGCCTCTTGAAAAATTTAAGTGAGTCATCTCAACTTGGGGGGATCCAAGTGGCGCCTTCAGCACCACCTGTTAATCACCTTTTATTCGCAGATGATAGCCTGCTTTTCTTCAAAGCATCTGGTGGAGGGGCGACAGAGGTGTCAAACCTGTTGGAAACATATTGCCAAGCGTCAGGACAGAGAATAAATGCAGCAAAATCGTCTATTTTTTTAGCAAGAGATGCCCATCAAATCTTAAGGAAGAGATAAAAGGTATTCTGAATGTCCCCAATGAAACACTTAATGACAAGTACCTTGGTATGCCCTCTGATGTGGGAAGTTCGAAATTTGGAGCTTTTAAATATCTGAAAGACAGATTATGGAGCAAAGTTAAAGGGTGGATTGAGAAAACATTATCTATGGCGGGCAAGGAAGTGTTGGTTAAATCAGTTGCACAAGCAGTACCGGTATATTCCATGTCTTGTTTTAAATTGCCAAGGGGATTATGCAAGCATCTTAATAAACTCATTCGGCAATTCTGGTGGGGAAGTAAAGAGGGGAAAAGAAAACCGGCATGGGTATCTTGGAAGGCTATGACCCAACCAAAATTCATGGGAGGCCTTGGTTTTAGAGATTTCGAGCTTTTTAATCTTGCACTCCCGGCAAGACAATCGTGGCGAATTTTGCAGAACCCGACATCCTTGTGTGCCCAGATTTTGAAGGCAGTTTATTTTCCGAACGGCACAATTCTTACAGCTGAGCTGGGGAGCAGGCCGTCGCAAGTATGGCGAGCAGTTTTAGAAGGAAGGGATGTGCTTTATCAAGGCATTATCAGGAGGATTGGGGATGGATCAGCTACGAGGATATGGGCCGACAACTGGATCCCAAGGTACGCTACTATGCGACCGTTGGCATGCCTCTCGGCCAACCCACCGACTCTGGTGAGTGAACTAATCGATAACACATCAGCCACATGGAATAGAGAAGCACTGGACCAAACTTTCTTGGCAGCAGATACTAATGCTATACTGACTATCCCCTTGTGCACCTCAAGGATGGATGATTTTTGGGCTTGGAGCTTAGAAAGGAATGGAAATTTCACAGTCCGTTCAGCTTGCCGAATGTTGGCAGACACTAAAAGGCGAAGGGAGGATTGGCTTGAGGGTAATGCAGGCATGTCTAACTATGAAGCGGAAGCCAAATCTTGGACATCGCTATGGTCTGTCCAAGTGCCGAGGAAGGTTAGAAATTTCCTTTGGAGGCTAGCTGAACATTCCATTCCCACCGAAGATGTTCGATATGTCCGATGATGACAGATGCCAGCTATGTGGGATGCAGGATAGCTAGCGACATTCACTGATGCAGTGTACTGTTGCCCGGTGTGTCTGGGCTCTAGTAGATGATGACGTTGCTGATTATATTCAGGCTACTACAGAGCTAAATGCTAAGCGCTGGTTATTCTCTATGTTTAATGATTTACCACAAGCTAGCATGGTCAAGCTGGTCGTGACTTTGTGGGCAATATGGTTGGCAAGGCGTAAAGCTATCCATGAGGGAGTTCTACAGAGCCCTCACGCTACACATGCATTTGTGACTAGCTTCTTATCTGAACTAGAGTCTCTGAAGACACCAGCGTATGTTGTACAAAATGCGGCTACGACTAGCTCGGGAGCAAGGCGTACTACTACGTGGTTGGCCCCTGATGTGGGAGTGGCGAAGATACAAGTTGATGGAGGCCAGGCGAGGAACGGTAGGAGCGGTGCAGCTGCGGCACTTTGTCGAGACCACAATGGCCTCTACTTGGGGTCGTCGGCTATGTCCTTTTCAGATATTTCTGACCCAGCGCTGCTAGAGGCGCTAGCTTGTCGAGAAGCGCTGGATTTGTCACTTGAGCACATTATCATCGCATGTGATAGCAAGTCTGTGGTGGCGGATATCAATAACGGCATTGTAGGCCCATACAGTGCTATCATCAAGGAGATTCGTACCCGGGCGAGGAGTTTCAGAAGCTGTGAGTTTATTTTTGAAGGACGGGCGGGGAACATTGATGCTCATAATTTAGTTAAATTTTCGTCTTCTTTAGATGTTGGTCGCCATTTGTGGCTGGGAGTACCCCATGACCAGTTTGTAATTCCCGTAAACCGTTCGGCTTCGCCATAATAAAGCTTGGTTTACCACTCAAAAAAAAAGTACGGAGTATCGTTTTTTAGCACGGTTCTTTCATGTCTGTTTTTATTTTCAGTTTTTCTGCAAGGGTTTTTCTGTTCCGGTTTTTAGCGCGGTTCTTTTTCGTTTGTCTTTTGTTTTCAATGCGGTTCTTGTTTATATCTGCATTTTTCTAGTGGTTTTTTCTCGCTTTTCTTCTCCTTTTTTCTGCTTCTTTCCTATTTTCTTCACTATCTTCATTATTATTTATATATTTTTATAGAGTAAATCTTTCAAAACTACATCATCGAATATTAATAATATGCACCATGTAATAGAAAAACAATTATCTAGTATTTTGAAAAAATCATTACGGTATTAAAAAAATGTTTTTTCGTATTTAAAAATGTTCATCATTATCTTCTTAAAAACAATTGTGTACTTCAAAGATGTTCATCGTGTATTAAAAAATTATTCATTGTGTATTTCAAAAATATTCATCGTGTATCAAAGATGTTCATTTGTACCGAAAACGTACATATATTTTGTAAACGGTCAACATGTATTCATAAAATAACATCACATATTAAAAAATGTACATGTATTTGAAAATGCTCATTGTTACCAAAAATGTACATCGTGTATTTTTAAAATGTTTATCATGTATTAAAAATCATCGTGTGTTGGAAAATGTTCCTCAACATCAGCATCGTGTGTTGAAAATCATTGTGTACTTTAAACAAATTTATCGTGTATTAAAAATCATCATGTGTTAGAAAATGTTCTTCAACTTTGTCTTGACCCACGGCCAAACCCTAACAACAAACCGCCAAGGTTGGGCAATGACACAAAGGTTGCCCCAGAACCAACCCAAGTAGACGAAGTCAGGGAGAAGGCGCCGACGGTGTGTGTGAGGGGGGTGGTACTCAACCCCGTGGCAGGGTCACGAGAGAGTGGAACTCTAGCGAGAGTACAAGGAAAGCGGTTGATCAAGTTCTTCACCAAGTCTCCTTTTCCAGTTTCCTCGATGTTAAGATTTATTGACAGATACCAACATTTGTTTTCTTTGGTAGTGTTGCTTTGTAACACACACAACTCGCAAACACTATGCCTCTCTTGTTGAAAGATATAGGAAGCGCTCACCAGCACTGGATGACTCGCGGGTAGACAATGGATTTTATTTATTTATTTATTTATTTATTTATTTATTATTATTATTATTATTATTATTATTATTATTATTATTATTATTATTATTATTCGTTTCTTTTTTTTACCATTGTTGTGTCTTTTATTTCCCTTCTTTTATGTTGTTTCTTTTATTATTACTATTTGTTTTTCATTTATGGTATTGCCAGTGGTGACACATGATATTTTGACGTGATACATAAATATTTGTTTTTAAAAACATGAACATCTTATAAAGAGAAGAATGCCTTTTGAAGATATATGAATACTCTTTTCATATACAAGAACATTTAAAATAGACTTAAACATTAACTATATTTGCAAAAATTATTTTGGTATATGTCAATTGTCAAAACATGAACATAGCTTTGAGATGTGAACAGTTTCTTCCAAAAATATTTCAAATTATATGCTTTTTGAAATTACATGAACCTTTATTTTTCATATACATCAAACTGTTGGAAATATGCCCTAGAGGCAATAATAAATTGGTTATTATTATATTTCCTTGTTCATGATAATCGTTTATTATCCATGCTATAATTGTATTGATAGGAAACTCAGATACATGTGTGGATACATAGACAACACCATGTCCCTAGTAAGCCTCTAGTTGACTAGCTCGTTGATCAACAGATGGTTACGGTTTCCTGACAATGGACATAGATGTCGTTGATAACGGGATCACATCATTAGGAGAATGATGTGATGGAAAAGACCCAATCCTAAGCCTAGCACAAAGATCGTGTAGTTCGTATGCTAAAGCTTTTCTAATGTCAAGTATCATTTCCTTAGACCATGAGATTGTGCAACTCCCGGATACCGTAGGAATGCTTTGGGTGTACCAAACGTCACAACGTAATCGGGTGGCTATAAAGGTGCACTACGGTATCTCCGAAAGTGTCATTGGGTTGGCACGAATCGAGCGGGATTTGTCACTCCGATAAACGGAGAGGTATCTCTGGGCCCACTCGGTAGGACATCATCATAATGTGCACAATGTGACCAAGGGGTTGATCACGGGATGATGTGTTACGGAACGAGTAAAGAGACTTGCCGGTAATGAGATTGAACAAGGTATCGGTATACCGATGATCGAATCTCGGGCAAGTATAATACCGCTAGACAAAGGGAATTGTATACGGGATCGACTGAGTCCTTGACATCGTGGTTCATCCAATGAGATCATCGTGGAACATGTGGGAGCCAACATGGGTATCCAGATCCCGCTGTTGGTTATTGACCGGAGAACGTCTCGGTCATGTCTACATGTCTCCCGAACCCGTAGGGTCTACACTTAAGGTTCGATGGACGCTAGGGTTATAAAGGAAGTTTGTATGTGGTTACGAATGTTGTTGAGTCCGGATGAGATCCCGGGCGTCACGAGGGGTTCGGAATGGTCCGGAGGTAAAGATTTATATATGGAAAGTCCTGTTTTGGTCATGGAAAAGTTTGGATTTTATCAGACGCGTCTGGGACCACCGGAGGGTCCCGGGTTCACCAAGTGGGGCCACGGCCCGGAGGGCTGCATGGGCCAAGTGTGGGAGGGACCAGCCCGGTGTGCTGGTGCACCCCCCCACAAGGGCCCAAGGCGCCTAGGGTTTGGGGAGAGGGTGCTTCCACCTAACTTGGGGGGCAAGTTTCCCCTCTCCCCTCCCTTGGCCGCCACCCTAGATGGGTTTGGGCTGGCCGCTGCCCCTAGGGGTGGAACCCTAGGTGGGGCGCAGCCCCCCCTCTCCCCCTATATATACTTGAGGGTCTAGGGGCTGCCAACACATGAGTTTTTGACCTCTCCCTGGCGCAGCCCTACCTCTCTCCCGCGGTGCTTGGTGAAGCCCTGCAGGATTGCCACGCTCCTCCACCACCACCACGCCGTTGTGCTGCTGCTGGATGGAGTCTTCCTCAACCTCTCCCTCTCTCCTTGCTGGATCAAGGCATGGGAGACGTCACCGGGTTGTACGTGTGTTGAACGCGGAGGTGCCGTCCGTTCGGCACTAGGATCTCCGGTGATTTGTATCACGGCAGTCGACTCCTTCAACCTCGTTCTCTTGAACGCTTCGCTTAGCGATCTACAAGGGTATGTAGATGCACTCTCCTTCCCTCGTTGCTGGTTTCTCCATAGATAGATCTTGGTGACACGAGGAAAATTTTGAATTTTCGCCACGTTCCCCAACGATGGCATCATGAGCTAGGTCTATTGCGTAGATTCTTTGCACGAGTAGAACACAAAGTAGTTGTGGGCGTTGATTTTGTTCAATATGCTTACCGTTACTAGTCCAATCTTGTTTCGATGGTATTGTGGGATGAAGCGGCCCGGATCGACCTTACACGTACACTTACGTGAGACAGGTTCCACTGACTGACATGCACTTGGTGCATAAGGTGGCTAGCGGGTGCCAGTCTCTCCCACTTTAGTCGGAACGGATTCGATGAAAAGGGTCCTTATGAAGGGTAATAGCAATTGACATATCACGTTGTGGTTTTTGCGTAGGTAAGAAACGTTCTTGCTAGAAACCCATAGCAGCCACGTAAAACATGCAAACAACAATTAGAGGATGTCTAACTTGTTTTTGCAGGGTATGCTATGTGATGTGATATGGCCAAGAAGAATGTGATGAATGATATGTGATGTATGAGATTGATCATGTTCTTGTAATAGGAATCACGACTTGCATGTCGATGAGTATGACAACCGGCAGGAGCCATAGGAGTTGTCTTAATTTATTGTATGACCTGCGTGTCATTAAACAACGCCATGTAATTACTTTACTTTATTGCTAACCGGTAGCCATAGTAGTAGAAGTAATAGTTGGCGAGACAACTTCATGAAGACACGATGATGGAGATCATGATGATGGAGATCATGGTGTCATGCCGGTGACGATGGTGATCATGGAGCCCCGAAGATGGAGATTAATGGAGCTATATGATATTGGCCATATCATGTCACTACTATATAATTGCATGTGATGTTTATTATGTTTATGCATCTTGTTTACTTAGAACGACGGTAGTAAATAAGATGATCCTTACAACAATTTCAAGAAGTGTTCTCCCTAAGCGTGCACCGTTGCTAAAGTTAAATCGTTTCAAGCACCACGTGATGATCGGGTGTGATAGATCCTTACATTCACATACAACAGGTGTAAGACATTTTTACACATGCAAAACACTTAGGGTTAACTTGACGAGCCTAGCATGTACAGACATGGCCTCGGAACACAGAGACCGAAAGGTCGAGCATGAGTCGTATAGTAGATACGATCAACATGAAGATGTTCACCGATGATGACTAGTCCGTCTCACATGATGATCGGACACGGCCTAGTTGACTCGGATCATGTAATCACTTAGATGACTAGAGGATATCTATCGAGTGGGAGTTCATAAGATGAACTTAATTATCTGAACATAGTCAAAAGATCTCGCAAATTATGTAAAAGCTCGCGCTTTAGTTCCTTTGTTTAGATATGTTCCTAGAGAAAATATAGTTGAAAGTTGTGATGGCGATTATGCGGACAGGAGAAAGCTTATGTCCTTAATGCACCGCTCAGTGTGCTGAACCCCAAACATCGTTTATGGATGTTGCGAACATCGGACATACACGTTTTGATAACTACGTGATAGTTCAGTTAAACGGTTTAGAGTTGAGGCACCAAAGACGTTTTCAAAATGTCGCGGAACATATGAGATGTTTTCGAGGGCTGAAATTTGGATTTCAAGCTCGTGCCCACGTCAAGAGGTATGAGACCTCCGACGATTTTCTTAGCCTGCAAACTAAGGGAGAAAAGCTCAATCGTTGAGCTTGTGCTCAGATTGTCTGAGTGCAACAATCACTAGAATCGAGTGGGAGTTGATCTTCCAGATGAGATAGTGATGTTTCTCCAAGGTCATTGCCACCAAGCTGCTAGAGCTTCGTGATGAACTATAACATATCAGGGATAGATATGATGATCCTTGAGGTATTCGCGATGTTTGACATCGCGAAAGTAGAAATCAAGAAGGAGCATCAATTGTTGATGGTTGGTGAAACCACTAGTTTCAAGAAGGGCAAGGGCAAGAAGGGATACTTCATGAAACGGCAAATCAGCTGCTGCTCTAGTGAAGAAACCCAAGGTTGAACCCAAACCCGAGACTAAGTGCTTCTGTAATAAGAGGAACGGGCACTGAAGCGGAACCACCCTAGATACTTGGTAGATGAGAAGGCTGGCAAGGTCGATAGAAGTATATTGGATATACATTATGTTAATGTGTACTTTACTAGTACTCCTAGTAGCACCAGGGTATTAGATACCGGTTCGGTTGCTAAGTGCTAGTAACTCGAAATAAAAGAGCTACGGAATAAACGGAGACTAGCTAAAGGTGAGCTGACGATATGTGTTGGAAGTATTTCCAAGGTTGATGTGATCAAGCATCGCACGCTCCCTCTACCATTGAGATTTGGTGTTTGCGTTGAGCATAGACATGATTGGATTATGTCTATCAGAATACGGTTATTCATTTAAGGAGAATAATGGTTACTCTGTTTATTTGAATAATACCTTCAATGGTCTTGCACCTGAAACGAATGGTTTATTGAATCTCGATCGTAGTGATACACATTTTCATGCCAAAAGATATAAGATAGTAATGATAGTACCACTTACTTGTGGCATTGCCATGTAAGTCATATTGGTATAAAACGCATGAAGAAGCTCCATGTTGATGGATCTTTGGACTCACTCGTTTTTGAAAAGTTTGAGACATGCGAACCATGTCTATTGGTGTATATGCATGAAGAAACTCCATGCAGATGGATCGTTTGGACTCACTTGATTTTGAATCACTTGAGATATGCACATCATACCACATGGGCAAGATGGTGAAAAGCCTCGTTTCAAGAAGATGGAACAAGATAGCAACTTGTTGGAAGTAACACATTTTGATGTGTGCAGTCCAATGAGTCCGAGGCATCTGATGAATATCGTTAAGTTCTTACTTCACAGATGATTCGAGTAGATGTTGAGTATATTTACTTGATGAAACACAAGTCTGAATTATTGAATGGTTCAAGCAATTTCAGAGTGAAGTTGAAGATCATCGTGACAAGAGGATAAAATGTCTATGATATGATCATAGAGATGAGTATCTGAGTTACGAGCTTTGGCACGCAATTAAGACATTGTGGAAATTGTTTCACAATTAATACCGCCTGGAACACCATAGTTTGATGGTGTGTCCGGACATCATAGTTGCACCCTATTGGATATGGTGCGTACCATGATGTCTCTTATCGAATCACCACTATCCTTTATGGGTTAGGCATTAGAGACAACCACATTCACTTTAAATAGGGCACCACATAATTCCGTCAAGATGACACCGTATGAACTATGGTTTAGAGAAACCTAAGCTGTCATTTCTTAAAGGTTTGGGGCTGCGACGCTTATGTGAAAAAGTTTCAGGTTGATAAGCTCGAACCCAAAGCGGATAAAATGCATCTTCATAGGACACCCAAAACAGTTGGGTATACCTCCTAATTCAGATCCGAAAGCAATAGGGATTGTTTCTTGAATCGGGTCCTTTCTCGAGGAAAAGTTTGTCTCGAAAAGTTGAGTGGGAGGATGGTGGAGACTTGATATGGTTATTGAACCATCACTACAACTAGTGTGTAGCAGGGCACAGGAAGTTGTTCCTGTGGCACCTACACCAATTGAAGTAGAAGCTTATGATAGTGATCATGAAACTTCGGATCAAGTCACTACCGTACCTCATAGGGTGACAAGGATGCGTACTGCTTCAGAGTGGTGCAGTAATCCTGTCGTGAAGGTCATGTTGCTAGACAACAATGAACCTACGAGCTATGGAGAAGCGATGGTGGGCCCAAATTCCGACAAATGGTTAGAAGCCATGAAATCCGAGATAGGATCCATGTATCAAAACAAAGCATGGACTTTGGTGGACTTGCCAAATGATCGGCAAGCCATTGAGATAAATGGATCTTTAAGAAGAAGACGGACGTGGATGGTAATGTCGCCATCTATGAAGCTCGACTTGTGGCGAAGAGTTTTTCACAAGTTCAAGGAGTTGACTACGATGAGATTTTCTCATTCGTAGCGATGCTTAAAGTCCGTCGGAATCATGTTAGCATTAGCTGCATTTATGAAATCTGGCGATGGATGTCAAAGCGAGTTTCCTTACCGGCCAGAAGGAAAGGTTGTATATGATACAATCAGAAAGGTTTTTCGATCCTAAGGATGCTAAAAGGTATGCTAGCTCCAGCGATCCTTCCATGGACTGGAGTAAGCATCTCGGAGTTGGAATATGCACTTTGATAAGATGATCAGAGATTTTGGATTTATACAAATTTATGAGAAACTTGTATTTCCAAAGAAGTGAGTAGGAGCACTATAGAATTTCTGATGAGTATATGTTGTTGACATATTGTTGATTAGAAATGATGTAGAATTTTCTGTAAAGCATATAGGGTTATTTGAAAAGTATTTTTCAAGTGAAAACCTGGTTTAAGCTGCTTGAACATTGAGCATCAAGATCTATGAGGATAGATCAAAAACCGCTTAATGGTACTTCCAAATGAGCATATACCTTGACATGATCTTGAAGGTGTTCAAGATGGATCAGTCAAAGAAGGAGTTCTTGCCTGAGATGTAAGGTATGAAGTCAAGACTTAAAGCTCGACCATGGCAGAAAAGAGAGAAAGGACGAAGGTCGTCCCCTATGTTTTAGACGTAGGCTCTATAGTATGCTATGCTGTGTACCGCACCGAAGTGTGCCTTGCCATGAGTCATCAAGGGTACAAGAATGATCCAGAATGGATCATTGGACAATGATCAAAATTGTCCTTGGAGTAAATAAGGACATGTTTCTCTATTATGGAGGTGATAAAGAGTTTGGCGTAAAGGGTTACGTCGATGCAAGCTTTAACACCTATCCGAGTGACTCTGAGTAGCAAACCGGATATGTACAGTGGAGCAACCATTTGGAATATCTCCAAGTGGAGCGTGGAAGCAGCATTTACAGAATGACCTAGAGATTTGCGAAGTACATACGGATCTGAAAGTTGCAGACCCGTTGACTAAAACCTCTCTCACAAGCAAAACATGATCAAACCCCAGAACTCATTGAGTCTTAATCACATGATGATGTGAACTAGTTTAATGACACTAGCTAGTAAACTCTTTGGATGTTGGTCACATGGCGATGTGACCTGTGAGTGTTAATCACATGGCGATGTGAACTAGATTATTGACTCTAGTGCAAGTGGGAGACTGTTGGAAATATGCCCTAGAGGCAATAATAAATTGGTTATTATTATATTTCCTTGTTCATGATAATCGTTTATTATCCATCCTATAATTGTATTGATAGGAAACTCAGATACATGTGTGGATACATAGACAACACCATGTCCCTAGTAAGCCTCTAGTTGACTAGCTCGTTGATCAACAGATGGTTACGGTTTCCGGACCATGGACATTAGATGTCGTTGATAAACGGGATCACATCATTAGGAGAATGATGTGATGGACAAGACCCAATCCTAAGCCTAGCACAAAGATCGTGTAGTTCGTATGCTAAAGCTTTTCTAATGTCAAGTATCATTTCCTTAGACCATGAGATTGTGCAACTCCCGGATACCGTAGGAATGCTTTGGGTGTACCAACGTCCTTTGGGTGGCTATAAAGGTGCACTACGGTATCTCCGAAAGTGTCATTGGGTTGGCACGAATCGAGCGGGATTTGTCACTCCGATAAACGGAGAGGTATCTCTGGGCCCACTCGGTAGGACATCATCATAATGTGCACAATGTGACCAAGGGGTTGATCACGGATGATGTGTTACGGAACGAGTAAAGAGACTTGCCGGTAATGAGATTGAACAAGGTATCGGTATACCGATGATCGAAGCTCGCAAGTATAATACCGCTAGACAAAGGGAATTGTATACGGATCGACCGAGTCCTTGACATCGTGGTTCATCCGATGAGATCATCGTGGAACATGTGGGAGCCAACATGGGTATCCAGATCCCGCTGTTGGTTATTGACCGGAGAACGTCTCGGTCATGTCTACATGTCTCCCGAACCCGTAGGGTCTACACACTTAAGGTTCGATGGCGCTAGGGTTATAAAGGAAGTTTGTATGTGGTTACCGAATGTTGTTTGAGTCCGGATGAGATCCGGACGTCACGAGGAGTTCGGAATGGTCCGGAGGTAAAGATTTATATATGGGAAGTCTGTTTTGGTCATGAAAAAGTTTGGATTTTATTCAGAACGTCTGGGACCACCAGGAGGTCCGGGGTCCACCAAGTGGGGCCACTGCCCGGAGGGCTGCATGGGCCAAGTGTGGGAGGAACCAGCCCGGGTGGGCTGGTGCGCCCCACAAGGGCCCAAGCGCCTAGGGTTTGGGAGAGGGTGCTTCCACCTAACTTGGGGGCAAGTTTCCCTCTCCTCCCTCGCCGCCACCCTAGATGGGTTTGGGCTGGCGCTGCCCCTAGGGGTGGAACCCTAGGTGGGCGCAGCCCCTCTCCCCTATATATACTTGAGGGTCTAGGGGCTGCCAACACATGAGTTTTGACCTCTCCCTGGCGCAGCCCTACCTCTCTCCCGCGGTGCTTGGTGAAGCCCTGCAGGATTGCCACGCTCCTCCACCACCACCACGCCGTTGTGCTGCTGCTGGATGGAGTCTTCCTCAACCTCTCCCTCTCTCCTTGCTGGATCAAGGCATGGGAGACGTCACCGGGTTGTACGTGTGTTGAACGCGGAGGTGCCATCCGTTCGGCACTAGGATCTCCGGTGATTTGGATCACGACGAGTACGACTCCTTGAACCTCGTTCTCTTGAACGCTTCCGCTTAGCGATCTACAAGGGTATGTAGATGCACTCTCCTTCCCGTCGTTGCTGGTTCTTCATAGATAGATCTTGGTGACACGTAGGAAAATTTTGAATTTCTGCTACGTTCCCCAACACAAACATCATTTCCTTGCAACACCCGATTTTTTTTGTCACATACATGAAAATTTTGATGTGTGCAGTTTTCTTTACAACATGTAAAATTTGTTCATTTTTAGAAAAATGACTACACAAATTTTGTGAAATAAATATTTCTTTTTCTAGATGCACACATATAAAAGAAATGTATCGTAATAGGCCATGTGGGACGATATGTACACGCGCCCCACAAAAATCGACGAGAGATATTGCCATATTGGGCTTGGTGGACATGGGCCATTCATTGGTCAAACCAACAACAACTTTCTGGTCTCAAAACGTTGGGTTATCGCATAGGGGAGCGAGCTACATGCATCGGCCCATGCTCCCGATGTTTTCCATGTTTTTATTTTATTTTATTTCTTTGGTTTGGTGTGTTTTTCATCAGTTTACTTTTTTTTCTTTCTGGTATATCATTTTCCCTTTTTGGGCCTATTATTTTCATTGTTTCTTCTTTTTTTTTCATTAGTAAACGCACATTTTTCCTGTGTGTTTATAAACCATTTCTCCAATTACATGATGACTTTTCCATGCGCACGATAATTTTTTTTCCAATAGACCGTGAACATTTTTTCAACATAAGGTGTAGTTTTTAATACATGATGAACCTTTTTAAATGCATGGTGAACATTTTCCAATGCACATGAACTTTTTTTGTGTTCATTTAAAGTTTAAAACAATTCATTTATATTTTTGAAAAAAATCATATATTTTCTAAAGCTTAACACTTTCAAAAATATTGAATTGAAAAGTATTCCCATAAATTTTAGGAAATAATTCATGTAACAAAATTCTTTTGAAAATATGTTTTCCATGTAAAACAAAAGAAAAACAGGAAAAGAAAGTAAAATCAAGATTTGCCATTTTACAATCTTGCTGGAAAAAGCCATATGAGAGGTGCGCTCATTAACTGAGACGGCTCATAACGCGAGCGCGAGTGGTCTACTACCTCGAGTACTCTCCCTCGCGTGGCAAACAGGAGTAAATTGCAAAAAACCACCACAATTATGAACCGTTAATCAAAAAACCACCACCATTTGTCTTTTCCTTTTTTGCAAAAACCCACGGTATTGTGCTGGCAGTTTTCAAAAAACACTGATAGGTCGATTAACAGTGGTTGATGCCAAAAATTGATCGACGGGTCCCACTCATTGGGCCGACATGGCACTGAGCTCTCACGATGTTTGATCAGCCTGTTAAACTATTCACGGGCCCACCCGTCAGCTGTCAGGATAACCCATGACCAGGGCTGGATCAAAAGCTCGTAGACCGCGAGCTTAATGAGCGCTCGATAGTTCGGCTCGTTAAGCTCATGTCTCGTTTCTTAATGAACAAAGCCAATCATTGATTTCAGCTCGTTAAGCATAACGAGCTAACGAGTTTCATTAGTACCTCGCTAAACTCGTTAGTAACAACACAACACATATTTTCATCTTACCTGATAAAAATTTCTTAGCACCTCAACCATCTATTTAATCTAATCGACTAAGGAAGCAACAAACTAGTGCTTTTTTTTTTGTAGTCATCATCTTCCTTCTTAAAAACAACATGTACACACTCATCTTGTAGATTGTAACACATGAGAATCTGTCAACAAGCGCTTGTGGGTACTCATGAGTTTTACCGAGCTTCAAACGAACCAACACAAGCAGGAATTTCTACTCGTCGGTCTTAATGAGCACGAGCTTAACGAGCCGAGCAACTCGTTAATCCACCCCTACACGACCGTGCATGCGTGCCAGGAGGAGCCCGCCCGTGCGTGTCGGCACTCACTCCGGCCGCCGTTCGAGGAGCCCCTCTTAGCTAGCTCCCCATCGGCTGCCCCAGTGCACCGGCAGAAGCTCGACCTGGTCGGTGCTCCAGCTACCAAAGGTCGTGCTCTGGGTCAACTGTCGTTGTACACAAAGCACGCCTCCACTGACATTGACTTTCGCCCGCGGGGCCGATGTCTGGTAATCACAGCCAAACCTTGTCTGGCAGCTCCGTCGTGCTCAAGGGAGCTCTCCTGCCGAAGGAACCAAAGGGTAATCGTCGAAGGTCGCGACGTGGTACTACCAGTTCTCAGTGGATCTAGCACCCGAGGGACGGAGAAGAAGCTCCCGACGGTGGTGCGTGCTCAGGGGAGGTGGTGGCGGCGCTAAAGGAGAAGACGGCAACAATCGGTCGGGTGTGCGGCGCGCATGCTCAGGAGCGGTGGGGTGCGTCGGCGGGATCGGGGGTGTGGTGCAGAGTAAGTAGAAGAAAATAAACGATGTCTCCCTTTCCTGCTGCTACTGCTCTCCGCGAACCTCCCTGGCGCACCCGCTCCTCGGTTCAACTTCAAGCCGCAGCTCTGCCTGAGCACGCACACACACAGACAAGCCGGTGCACACCCCTGTTGCACTGTGGCCTTTCGTCTTGGGAGCGAGCCGGCCGCCGCTTGACCACGACACCGCCGTCTCAAGACATTTCCAGTGGTCGAGCCGCCGCTCGCAGGCTTTGCCCGACATCCTCGAATGGGAATCGTATCCGTCATCCGAGATGCGGAGGAGACGGCACGGGAAAGCTCCAGGCGACGCGGAAGGGAAGGCCAAGGCAGCGCAGGCCACCTCCGGGCGGCGTGGAGCTCGGGGCACAGAGGAGATCGGGCCGGCGCAAACGCGCGATCTAGTGACGTAGTGACGAGCGCTGTCTCCACCCGGGCCACGTGTTGCCTGACAGCAGGACCGAACAGTCAGGTTTTCACTCGAAATGTTCTGATTGACGGATCATCATTTTTCAAAAAATTTGCTACATCCATTCATGACAAAGATACGAATTGGTCGGCAACGACGCCTGGTTTAGCTACGAGCCATCACCAGCGTCGACCCGGTGCTACTACCGTGTTGCTTTTTTGCTTCAACCGGCAACCCCAAAAACTACTAACTAGTGACCACTTTTTTGATACGATGGGCGACGGGGGATGGCGATCTACGTCAGGGGCATCAGGCATGAGTGACAGCAAGCACACCGGTGATATGCTGTCGTCGCACACAGGAGCTACACACGGAGCTGCAAGATGCATCTGTTGCATGGGTGAAAGCCGGCGACGAGGACGGCCGGCAAGGGCTCCGGCCGGCGAGGACGGCAACCAGCGGCGAGGATAGTCGAACACTAGTGCAGAACCGGGCTTTAGTGCCGGTTCGTGACGACCTTAAGTGCCGGTTGGTGAACCGGTACTAAAGAGTGGGGACTAAAGGCCCCCCCCCTTTAGTACCGGTTCGTCACGAACCGGCACTAAAGTGCAAACACGTGGCACGAGCTAGGCCCGGGTGTGTGTTGGACATTAGTACCGGTTGGTAACACTAACCGGTACTAAATGTTTGGGTGTTTTTTTTTATTTTTTGCTTTAATTTTGTGTTTTCAATTTGGCTTTATTTTCCATTTAATTCTTTTTTGTTTGCTGGTATTTCACGATACTACAAATTGTACACGTTATGCATATATATAAATATATAGATTTTCTCGTACGTAGAACCGCATATATATATATCGTGTACAATTAACTATTCACACATACACATGTATATACATATACAATTTCTCCTACATGTTGCCTTGGTGCCTTCGGAGCACGATGACAAGTGGTTCATGGAGGCGGTAGCGGGTAATAGCATTCTCCTTTGGGATCTATGACCTGGTCGAGCAAAAATCCGGCTATTTCATCTTGAAGTGCTTGTATGCGGTCCGATGGTAGGAGTTTATCCCGAACCGACCTGAACTATTAAGAAGGAGATCAATATGCATGTGTGTTAGTTGTGTGACTAGATATCGATAATGGTGTGAATAGTGTTTCGACAAAACGCACCCAGTTACATCTATCGATCTGCTCCTTTCGCACGTCATCATGCGAATGTTCTCGCAAACGTAGAATGCACACAGATTATTCCTCGACGCCTGCCTCAGGGCCTTTACGAGAATGGAATTGAATCAGATAATGATTAATCAAGCATGATAATTAATCAATGATATTGAAACAAGAATTAAAGAGCAGCGGCCTTGACTTTCTCCACATCTGCTTCAGTGAAATGATCTGGTAGGGTGAAATGTTCCATCAAAGATTTCAGAAGGTCTTCTTTGGCTCTTTTGTCGACCCAAGTAACACCTGGACGTTTAGTCTTTGGCTCTTTCCATTCTTGAATGGAGATAGGGAGTTTGTCCTTCACAAGAACTCCGCACTGACGAGTCCACTTGTTCGCAATGTTCTTAGGCATGAGGGGTTCGCCACTAGGTTTGATGGATTCGATGTGGTACTTTACACCATCCTTGAACAATCTGCCCGGGCCTCGCTTTGTCTTGCTGTCTGTAGAAGCAGATTTGCTCGATCCGGAGGGCTGAAAGAAGAAAGATTGATTCGTTAATATATCTTCAATAAAAAAACATGTGATGATCACCATCATGCATGCTTATATAAATATACCTCACCGATAGTTTTTGTTATTTGAAGATCAGCATTGTCTGTGTCATCACAAAATTGTCTATGTCATAATCATAATCATAGTTCATGACTTCATCAGCCCGGTCGTCGAGATCGAATATCTTTTCATCACCCTCTCCGGTATTGTTCAGATATTGGGAGCCGTCATCTGCTTCATTCAGATCATCTAGCCTGTGAGGGCTGCGTATGATGTCGAACAATTCCTCTTCTCTCTCTCTCTGCCAGTATTGTCCGCCATAGCTTTTACTTTACTAATACAGAAGAAATATAAATCAATTTAGTATTCAAATTACAATGCATGGATGCAATTAATCAATAAGGAAAAACTGAATCTCGAATACATAAATTCGGAATATATAATCTCGAATACATTATCGATCGTCTTAATATATATAATCTGAATACATCGTCTCGAATATTATATATCATACATCACAGCTAGGTACCTAATAAAGATCGAGTACTACTGAGAAGAATCTAGGGCGCCACTCGTGGTTCTCGGGCGTGGGCGGTGCACACCCAAAGAGAAGGAACCATCACAGATCATATCTCCGGTCATCGCCCAAAGAACCCGCCAAGTAGTGGAGAACTCGGCGTCGTCCATAGCAGCCATGTAGCGATGGGCGTGCTCATCTTCCTCCTCGACACGGGCGACGCACCACCACGGCGGGCCGGCTGCCTTTTGCACGAATGTGGCCCACGTGAACGCCACCAAAGAAGATCAGGGTCGACGACGGGACCCGAGGTCGGGTTCCTCACCAAGCGGCGCGCCCCTCCAGGTAGCACCTCCCAGTGCCAGCCCGGCGGAGCCCAGTCCCGGACATGGGTCCCCTCAAGCAGGACGTCGTCGCGAACGGGTCGACAGCGAGGATGCGGGCCGGGCATATCGTCGAGAACAAATACTATATGCCCGCAAAAAGTAACATTTTTTAAATGATTGGATTGTGATAACTAAAATTCTATATATATGCAAATTCTAACAATTTGACATTAATCTAATTCATCTAACTAAAACTAATTCTAAAATTTCCTGATTATATAACTAACATTTCCATAACAATTCTAATATTTATATAACTAAAAAACAGAAAAAATGCTAACATTTCTATGAATATTTCTATAACTAAAAAAAGAAAACATTTCTAATATTTATGTAACTAAAAAACAGAATAATTTCTAACATTTTTATAACTAAAAAATAGAAAAATTTATAACAAACAAACTAATGTGTGTGTGTGTGTGTGTGTGTGTGTGTGTGTGTGTGTGTGTGTGTGTGTAGTGTGTGTGTGAGTGGACATGGCGGCCGGGGCGAGCTCACCGGCGAGGCGACGACGGGCGGCACGACAGTATGGGCAGCGACGACGTGGGCGGGCGGGCGGGCGACGGACGGACGGGCGAGCGGGCGGCATCGGGACGGGACGGCCGGGCGGCGACGTCGATGGGGCCAGCAACGAGGGCGGCGACGGCCGGGTCGGCGACGAGGGCGGGGCGGCGACGATCGGGCTCGGCGGCGACGGAGGGAAACAGAGGGAAGAACAGAGGAAAACTGGATTTTTTTTCAAGTGTATTATATATAGGATGGACCTTTAGTACCGGTTGGAGCCACCAACCGGTACTAAAGGTCTGTTTTGGCCAGGCCAAGCGGCGGGAAGCGCACCCCCTTTAGTACCGGGTCGTGGCACCAACCGATACTAAAGGGGGGGTCTTTAGTACCGGTTGGAGCCACGACCCGGTACTAAAGGGATGCGCTGGCTCCAGGCGGTGCGCAAGTTTAGTCCCACCTCGCTAGCCGAGGGGCTACCTGCCTTTGGTTTATAAGCCCAGTCGGTAGCTCTCTCGAGCTCCTCCTACTTACAGCCCACTGGGCCTACCTGTCCTCTTCACCCGGTGGGCCCTCTGGGCCTTTATGGCTGCATCTGGCCCAACAAAAGGTTGTGTTGCTAGTCGATGCAGCCGCTTTGGCCCGATGCGGGCTTTTTTTCTTATTTTTCGCTTTATTTATTTTTGTTTTATTTATTTTTGAGTTGTTTTTGCTGCATTTAGAGTTTCTTTGTAAATATTTTTGCTTTCGGTACAAAAATTACAAACTTTCTGTTAGTGCGGTAGTTTTCAAATTTGAATAGTTTAAATTTTGAATTATTTGAAATTTGTGTGAATCACTAGTTTGTGAATAACTTAACTTTGAAAAAGTTTTTCAGTGATTCTTTTTCTTATGTTTAATATTAGTGTGTTTTATCATTATATTCAATTTGGTAATGCTTAGGTTATTTAAAAATGAAATGCCTTTGTAACAGTTCAGTTTTAAATGAAACCCCGATACTTCGAAAGAGATTGTCCATTTTATACACAAAGTGCATCCAGTTTTTGCCGTAACCCTCTCTACTTTCTTGCACATGCTATTTGTATGAAATTATGATACTATGCCAACTTTCAACCTTTTCGAGTTTATTTGAAATGCTTTTCAATTTCGGGTCATTTATTTGGAAAAATCAAGTAAATGCTTGAAAAGAATTTGTTTGCACATAAAATTTCTTCGCGTTTCAAATGCCAAAACACATAACTACCCTAACTATTACAGACATTTCCTCCTGGGTGTGAAACATAGAAGAAAGTGATGATAGTGAAGCCGATCACATCCCAGATCTTTCGGTGTGAAAAAATTTCTTCGCGTGTGTCCCTTTGCACCGTAACCATGGAAAATCTTCATCATTTAACAGGATGCTCGTGTCAATATTCACTGTGAATGGAGCAATTTCATCAAACTTTTCATAATCTTCTGACATGTCTGTCTTGTCATCCACTCCCACGATGTTTCTTTTTCCGAAAGAACTATGTGGCGCTTTGGCTCGTCAGATGATCCATTCGCTTCCTTATCTTTTCTTTTTCTCGATTTGGAAGACATGTCTTTCACATAAAAACCCGCGCCACATCATTGGCTAGGACGAATGGTTCGTCTGCATCACGCAAGATTGTTGAGATCCACTATTGTCATTCCGTACTGCGGGTCTTCCGTTACCCCGCCTCGTGTCATATTGACCCATTTGCACCGAAACAAAGGGACCTTCAAATCACCTGATCCATAGTTAAGTTCCCATATGTCCTCTATGTAACCATAATATGTTTCCTTTCCCGTGTTGGTTGTTGCATCAAAGAGGACACCACTGTTTTGGTTGGTGCTCTTCTTATCTTGGGCGATCGTGTAAAATGTATTCCCATTTATCTGGTACCCTTTGAAAGTCATTATATCCGAAGATGGTAACTGGGACAACGAGTACAGGTCATTTTGAATATCGCCATTATTCAGGGCACGTTTCTGCAACCAACCGGCGAAAGTCCTCGTTTGTTCGCGTGTAATCCGATCGCCGACTTCTCCGGTGTTTGGACTGTAGAAAATTCTTGTGTTCCTCCATATACGGAGCCACCAAGGCGGAATTTCAGAGAACTGTAGTGTGCTTCAAAGGTGAGAGAATGCCCGTCCATACATATTATTTGATGCCCTCCTAGCGTGCCTTTTCCTTCGATCTCGCCCTTATGCCGCGATTCAGAACACCAATCGGCTTAAGGTCGGGAATGAAGTCAATATAAAACTCAATGACCTCCTCATTTTCATGGCCCTTCGAGATGCTTCCTTCTGGCCTAGCACGGTTATGAACATATTTCTTCAAGACTCCCATGAACCTTTCAAAGGGGAACATATTGTGTAGAAATACATGACCCAAAACGTTAATCTCTTCAAGAAGGTGAACTAGGGCGTGCGTCATGATGTTGAAGAAGGATGGTGGGAACACCAACTCGAAGTCGACAAGACATTGCACCAAATCATTCTCAGAACCTTGGTATGATTTCTGGATCGATTACCTTCGAGAGATTGCATTGAGGAATGCACATAGCTTCACAATGGCTAATCGAGCGTTTTCGGTAGAAGCCCCTCAATTGCAACCGGAAGGAGTTGCTTCATAATCACGTGGCGATCATGAGACTTTAGGTTCGGAACTTTTCTTTGCCATATTTATTATTCCCTTTATATTCGACGAGAAGCCGACGGTACCTTCGTCTTTGGCGTGCATTCAAGAAGATTTCCTTCTCTTCTTTGGTAAGAGCGTAGCTGGCCCGACCTCGATGTATGCCGTCTTTTCCGTGCATATGTTGCTGGTCCTCCGTGCCTCTGGTGTATCTTTTGTCTTCCCATACACGCCCAAAAAGCCAAGCAGGTCACGCAAAGATTCTTAAATCACGTGCATCACGTCGATTGCGGAGCGGACCTCTAGGTCTTTCCAATATGGCAGGTCCCAAAATATAGATTTCTTCTTCCACATGGGTGTGCATCCGTCAGCGTCCTTCGGAACAGGTTTTCCGCCAGGACCCTTTCCAAAGATTACCTCCAAAACCTTTACCATATCATGTACATCAGCACCAGTACGGTGGCGAGGCTTCATCCGGTGATCCGCCTCACCTTTGAAATGCTTGCCTTTCTTTCTTACGGGATGCCTTGTCGGAAGAAATCGACGATGTCCCAGGTACACATTCTTCCTACAACTATCCAAACATATATTTTCGGTATCATCCAAACAGTGCGTGCATCCGCGGTATCCCTTGTTTGTCCGTCACGAAGGTTCTTGAGAGCAGGCCAATCATTGATGGTCACGAACATCAACGCCTTTAGGTCAAATTCTTCCTGTCCGTGCTCATCCCACGCACGTACACCTGTTCCATTCCACAGATGTAATAGTTCTTCAACTAATGGCCTAGGTACACATCAATGTCGTTGCCGGGTTGCTTAGGGCCTTGGATGAGCACTGGCATCATAATGAACTTCCGCTTCATGCACAACCAAGGAGGAAGGTTATACAAACATAGAGTCATAGGCCACATGCTATGGTTGCTGCTCTGCTCCCCAAAAGCATTAATGCCATCTGCGCTTAGACCAAACCATACGTTCCTTGGGTCACCTGCAAACTCCTCCCAGTACTTTCTCTTGATTTTTCTCCACTGCGAACCGTCAGCGGGTACTCTCAACTTTCCGTCTTTCTTACGATCTTCTGCGTGCCACCGCATCGCCTTCGCATGCTCTTTGTTTTGGAACAAACGTTTCAACCGTGGTATTATAGGAGCATACCACATCACCTTGGCAGGAATCTTCTTCTGGGGGCGCCCTCGACATCACCGAGGTCATCGCGATCGATCTTATAACGCAATGCACCGCATACGGGCAAGCGTTCAAATCCTCGTACTCACCGCGGTAGAGGATGCGATCATTAGGGCATGCATGTATCTTTTGCACCTCTAACCCTAGAGGCGCGACAGCCTTCTTTGCTTCATACGTACTCTCGGGCAATTCGTTGTCCTTTGGAAGCATATTCTTTGTCATTACCAGCAACTTTCCAAATCCTTGTCGATACACCATTCTCGCCTTCCATTGCAGCAATTCAAGTGTGGTGCCCAACTTTTTTGTCAACCGCAATTGGTACAACAATTTCTTGTGATCCTCTAACATGCGCTGCAACTTCGTCCTCTCCAGATCACTTGCGTAGTTTCTCTTTGCATCGGCAATGGCCTGACCTAGATCATCAGCTGGCTCATCTGATGCCTCTTCTTCAGCTTCTTCACGCATTGCCGGCTCAGCTTCTTTGTAACACCCTCGATGCGGCTATATCTCCCACGTGTCGAAGCACGACTTAGAGGCATAACCGCATTGAAAGCAATGTCGCAAGTGAGGTAATCTTCACACAACCCATGTATTACATAAGGGAAAAAGATACATAGTTGGCTTACAATCACCACTTCACACAATTACATGAATAAAGCATTACATCATCCAGATACAATCAAGGTCCGACTACGGAACCAAAATAAAAGAAGAACCCCAAATGCGACAAAAGGTCCCCGATCGACCCCAACCGGGCTCCACTCTTGATCAACTAGAACGAAACAACACAAAGGGCAAGATCTTCATCGAGCTCCTCCTTGAGCTTGGTTCGTCACCGCCGGTAACATAGGCACCGCAAACTGGTTTTGGAAGTATCACGTGAGTCACGGGGACTCAGCAATCTCGTACCCGCGAGATCAAGACTATTTAAGCTTATGGGTAAGGTAAAGGCATGAGGTGGAGCTGCAGCAAGCGACTAGCATATATGGTGGCTAACATACGCAAATGAGAGCGAGAAGAGAAGGCAAAGCACGGTCGATAAAAGTATGATCAAGAAGTGATCCTATGGCAACCTACGTCAAGCATAACTCCAACACCGTGTTCACTTCCCGGACTCCGCCGAGAAGGGACCATCACGGTTACACACGCGGTTGATGTATTTTAATTAAGGTCAACTTCGGGTTTTCTACAACCGGACATTAACAAATTCCCATCTGCCACATAACCGCGGGCACGGCTCTCGAAAGTTTATACCCTGCAGGGGTGTCCCAACTTAGCCCATGACAAGCTCTCACGATCATCGAAGGAATAGACCTTCACCCGAGACACTCCGATCAGACTCGGTATCCCGGTACATCAAGACATTTCGACAATGGTAAAACAAGACCAGCAAGACCTCCGGCGCGTCGACATCCCGATAGTAGCCGCGTATCTCGTCTCGAGCCACGACCGGATGAGCAATCCGTACAACTAAAACCAGACCTCAAGTTTCCCTGAGGGGGCGCTGCAAAGGGCTCTAGTTTGGACCAACACTTAGACAAGCATTGGCCCGGGGGAGCTGAAATAAAGATGACCCTTGGGTTAATTACTCCCAAGGGAAATATAAGTGGTGGTGAGGCAAATGGTAAAACCAATGTTGGGCCTTGCTGGAGGAGTTTTATTCAAAGCGAACTGTCAAGGGGGTCCCATAAATCACCCGACCGCATTAGGAACGCAAAATCCGGGAACATAACACCGGTATGACGGAAACTAGGGCGGCAAGAGTGGAACAAAACACCAGGCATAAGGCCGAGCCTTCCACTCTTTACCAAGTATATAGATGCATTAATAATATAAGAGATATTGTGATATCCCAACCAAAATCCTGTCCACCATGGAGAAATCTTCAACTTCACCTGCAACTAGCAACGCTATAAGAGGGGCTGAGCAAAGCGGTAACATATCCAAACAACGGTTTGCTAGGAATGGTGTCAAAGATTAGAGGTTCATGGCATTTTGGGAGGCTGACAAGCAAATGGTAGGCATCATAGCATTGGCATAGCAAAAGAGCGAGCAAACTAGCATAGCAAAGATAGTAGTGATTTCGAGGGTATGGTCATCTTGCCTGAGATCCCGCAAGGAAGAAGAACAAGTCCATGAAGAAGACAAACGGACGTAGTCGAACGAATCCTCACAACTCCGGAACGAAACCGAAGCTAACGAGAGCAACCCGGAAAGAAACAAACAACATAGTAAACAACCTTCACATAAACGTGGCATGATGTACAAACAAGTATGATGCATGACCGGTTTAATGAGGCATGGCATGGCAAAGTGCAACAAACAATACTACAAGTTAAGTGGAGCTCAATATGCAACGAGTTGCATATTGACGAAACACCACATCAATTATTTAGTTTTTCTCTCGGTTATGAACAAGGCAAGATTAATTGTTGGTTAACATGGCAAGAGGTGAAGCATAATTAAACTAACAATTTAGGCAAGTTTAAATGAGGCCGGAAACACAAACAACAATTCCGGAAAATCCTCATATGCAATTTATGAATTTGCTACTGTTCTGCCCTAAAACATATTTTAAAGTTGTTAAACAGGAAAATAAAGTGGACCATGTTAATCTAGGCATTTTTCCACCCCATTTACATATAAAGTTTATTTAAAACCGAGCTACGGTTATTTAGTTATGAAATAAATCATTTTAACATGGCATTTTAGCAAATTAACACAAACAGCATTTTAAACATTTTAAACATGGATGAAAATGGCATATTATTAATCTACACAAAATTCTAAGCATTTTACATGTTTGAATCATTTTAATCCGATGCACGATTAATGAGTTATTAATGCATGAACTATAGGGGGTTTTCTGTAAAACTGTAAATCGCTTGGATAATTAGACAAATTCACGGATGCTAAAAAAACCTACGCGGGCCGAAACTGATTGGCCCAACAGTGCACAGGAGGGGGGTCTGGAGGGGGCTGCTCACCCTGGGCCTTGGGCCAGTTCGGTGGAGAAGCTGGGCTGCAGCTGGGGAGGCCCACGCGAGGGGGTCAACGACCGCAGACGGGATCGGGGCTCCTCCCGATCCGTCCCGGACGGCGAGGTCGTGCGGCGGCGGAGTCGCAGCGATGCGGGGCGAGCGGAGGACGACGGAGGGGGGCCGGGAACGGCACCGGAGGCCGGATCCGGTGGCCACCTCTTCATTCCCGGCGACGGAGGCGACAACGGCGAGCTCGAGGGACTGCGCCCATGATGGGTTCCTGCGGGAGAGAAAAGGCCGGCGGAGGTAAGAGGGCGAAGGAGGAGAAAGGAGAAAGGGGCGGCGGCGACGCGACCTGGGGCACCGGAGGAGGTCGCCGGCGGTGAGGTGAACGGCGGCAGGGTCGGGCGGCGCTGGGCGATGGCGCTGCGGCTTTGAACCAGATCGGGCGAGGGAGCAGGAGGCAACGCGGTCGGGCCCGATGGGCTCATGCGGCGCGCGCACGGGCTCGGGCGGACTGTGGCTTGCCGAGGCGCTGGGCGCGAGGTGGCGCTCCAGGATTGGCCAGCTAACGCTGGGTGTGGTGTGCGTGCTGGTTGGTCGGGCGCGTGGTGGCGGTGCCAAGTGGCGAAGCTGGAGCGGTGGCGTGGAAATGGAGGTGGAGGCGGCGGAGATCCCAAGGAGGAGGGGGATTGGCTGCGGTGGGGTTAGGGAAGGGTAGGCTGCCCAAAATGGAAGGAGGAGGGTTTGGACCCTCCGATCGCGATCGGGCGGTTCGGATGCGAGGAGAGGTAGAGTGGCCTAGGTGGGCTGTGAGAGAGAGACTTGGGCTGAGGGAGAGAGGGAAGTGCAGCTCGACAACTGCTTTCGGAGACCGAAAACGTCCGACGATTAAACCGACTATATTGCGGTTGTAGGTTTAACGATTGGGCTATCAAATGGACTCGAATGCGATGAAACTTGGCGGCGGTGCATCTACACTATAATAAGACCGCACGACAAGTTACATCCCATTCCGAGAACATTTTTATGCCACTTATAAAATAATAATTCGGAGGTGCCGCGGGCGCGTGCGAGTGTGTCTGGCTTAGAACGGACAACGGAGAGAACCGGCGGGACCCGAACGGATGCAAGTTTTGAAAAACATGCAGATGAAATGAAGATGATGACATGAGACGAGATGCATAACAAGAACAAAATGCAAAACAACAGAAAATAACCCAACCACGGAGAAAATAATATATCGCATCTTCGGAAAAAGGCAGGAGTTGGAGTTACGAATATGGAAAGCTACATCCGGGGCGTTACAACACTCCACCACTACGAGAGGATCTCGTCCCGAGATCTAGGATGGCACCGGAGGGAAATGGAAAAGAAAGAGAAGAGGTAAAACTAAGTTGCTTCTTTGACCAATGAGTGAAACCAAAGAACCTTGAGAGGTTGAACACATTGAAACAAACAAAATAACGGAGATGACCAAGATTGCAAACAATTCGTTGGCCAAGAGGAACAAGGAATATTACGAGAACTTGAAGGTTGCAAAGACATGAATCAAGAGTTTAATGGACAAGATAGAATTCGAAACCACTCCGGTTAAAACAAGATGAGAGAGGAAGAATTCGGGCAGCACTCCGGTTGAACGTGGAAGGAATAGAACATGAACTTGAGAAGATGGGAAGATACTTGATGAAATCAATAATACAATGCCTTCGGAACTATTGAAAGAATGGCACAATGGGTAAGAAGGATTTCACACAGCACTTAGGTTGAAAAGAGAAGCAAAACTTGATAAGATGAAAGAGCTTGAATGAGAACACAACACTCTGGTTAAATGGATAAGCACGAAAAGAACATGATCTTGACAAAACGAGATGATTAGTGAAGAGAGCAACATCACAATGCCTCCGGAACGAAAGAATAGAAGATAGATCACTGGAATAACAGAATGTAGGAGAAAATGCAAACTTCTGCCACAAATGGGCTCGGAAAGCACCCTTCCAAGAAGGTTATAACGGAGTTGTTGGAAAACCAACAACGAAAAGAATAAGCTTGTGGCGGGCTTATGAAAACATCTCAAAATTATGAGGTGAGCTTCTGCCACCAACGGAAACAAATGATTGGATTGATATCAACAAGGAGACGAAACTTATTTCACCGGAGGACAAATGAAGAACTTGGGTCATTTATAAGCACCATAAATAGCAACAATCCTTAGGGAAAGCTTTAGGTGAAATCTATACCAAGATAACTCCAATGAAGAGATTGATGGTTGAAAAGATCTCTTGAACAAGAGAAAATGATGGATTTAAATATGTCACTCTTGAAAACTTGTGAATCATGAAACGCGAAGGGAAAATTATCAAGAATGACCTAACACCACCTCAGAAGATAAGGTAGAAAGAATTGCACTTTGGACTGCAAGATGAAGAATACTTGAACTCCTCAGGAAAAACATGTGTTGAGCACCATGTTTATTTTAGAGTATAGCTCGGCGGATCATAACTTCAAGAGAAAATCTTGAAGAACAATTGAGGAATGAAAAGAATCCTTGATGAACCACCCTGTAGAGCCTCCATTAAGAACTCCGGTAGACAAAAGGAATGAAAAGAAAGAGAAATTGAAAACACAAGGTGAAGCCTTGCAATGATTTAGATGGAGCTTCGCGATGATGAGAGCTTGGAACTCCGGGAAAAGAAAAGATGAAACAACTGAAACCGAGAATGTGAAATGATGGACAAACACCGAAAAGAAGAGATTAATCAACTTGGATGAAACAAGAATAAGAATTAAGTTATGCGTACCCTTCACCAATTAAATTGATGACAATCAACGGATTTGGCATACTACTTATTCTCGTAGAAAGGATTAAAAGAGATATATCAAAACTTGAGAAGGTCTTCAACGAACCACTGGTAGGATTTGAAGAACGATAGCTACACGCTGAGAATGAAGAATTATGACATGATGGCATTCGAAGGAAAGAAATGGAAACAACTCATGAAATGCTCCGGATGGTAAGAAAAGAATTGTCACAACCAAAACAATTATGAGGATAGCATAAAGCTAGAACCATGAATCTTCAAGAGAACGGACAAGATTTAAGAGAAATCCTTCTTCGGTCTTCACATGTTGAGAATGAAGATGAGAACCACCATTAATTGTATGAGATACTCCGGGAAAATGAAAAAGAACAAGGTTGTTGAGCCAACAATGAAAAATAATTTGAAAGATCTTGGAGAAGGCATGTGGTGATGAAAATTCATTCTTACATCAAACTTGGAAAAGAATTTAGGATAGTTCGGGAAAATAGAAGAGTCGGGTAAGATCACGGAAAAAGACACGTGGGTTAGGGCCCACTCAAAAGAACACCGTTGAAAAGATTTAAAAGAGATGTTGCACCGGTTGAATTAAATGACTTGAATGAGATACCAATCTTGAAAGAGCTTGAACGAATGCAGAGTGGAAACATGAATCTTCGAGATATCTTGAGCACTCCGGAATAACAAATAGCGAGAAGTAGAATGATAATGAGGTGCACCGGTATGAGAAGACATTGAAATGAGGAAAAAGGTATGATCAACAAAACTTGACTTGAATCCACCGGAGAAGAGAAAGGAATGAGGAATGACGAACTAGTAGAACATCTTCTTGAGAACCACCGGGTAAGAACATTGACGGAAAAGAATGGAGAAACTTCACAAAAATAAAAGGATACTTGGTAAAGAAATCTTAGTCCTTGAGGAAAAAGGGTGGGTGGGCGGAAAAAACAAAGGCAACTTGGAGACGGATGAAACAAACACCGTTGAGAAAACTTAGAATTGATCTTGCGGATGGGGAGAATGATGGGATCAGATCCACTTGAAGAGAAACACGCCGGTTGAAAAGGATTGACATGACAATCTCGATTGTCGAGAAGGATTGGTATTCACATCGGAGTATGAGAACACCATTTCGGAAAGGTATGGAATCAACACTTGACATTGAAGCAACTCGAATACCACAACTCAAAACAAAAACAAAGGACTGGCTTGCGAATAAGCGGAACAAACATATGATAGAGATTTCGTCCAAGTTTTCGTGGTGGGGCCTACATGGGCTCGATCGTCAGCACCATCATGTCCAAGGCGATTGCACATGACATCTGAAGCGTCCCAGTCGGCATAGCCAAGGACTCTTTAAGACACAACGAGACCATGTAAAACCAACCGTGAATAGGCGGACCACTAGACGTCGAACCCCAATTTCATATCATACATCCGTCGGAAAGATATCCTAAGAGCTACTTGAATTCACACCTATGAAACTCCCGAAATTCTCCGGTTATGCAATCAGGTGTTGGGGATACAGGAAGCATAATATCTCACCCAAAACTAGCAAATCCTACATCCGATTGTATCCATCCTTCAACACATAACCAAGAAACCTTCGAAATCGTCTACCTCAACCTTGAAAAGCATCCGTTATACGAGTCATGGCAATACTCTGTACTCACCTCGAAGATTGGGTTACGGGGTTATCTCACCAACAAGCTGCATAAAAGAGATTTTCGATGTCGGCGTACTAAACTCGGTATTCGAACTGCAACGATAAAATTATGATGACAACACCTCGAGCTCAACTCCGGGACACTTCCACTAAACCCCGACAGGAGGCACCAAGACAATGTTCTCATCATAAAACCATCGGAACGATTCCAAGATACCTGCGTGATCCTAAAAAAAATTAGTGAAATTTGAGAAGAGAAGAGTCAAAACTCTACATCAGGATGCCTTACCAGAGCGATGAAGAGACTGGGGAGTAAAAGAATTCCTAACTCTCCGATATATATAATCCTAAATGACTCAAAACATTTTTTTCTAGACACAACTCGCCGCTAAAAGCGATCAGCGGTGGGGCTCCTAAGGTCGGGGAAGGCTCTGATTACCAACTTGTAACACCCTCGATGCGGCTATATCTCCCACGTGTCGAAGCACGACTTAGAGGCATAACCGCATTGAAAGCAATGTCGCAAGTGAGGTAATTTTCACACAACCCATGTATTACATAAGGGAAAAAGATACATAGTTGGCTTACAATCGCCACTTCACACAATTACATGAATAAAGCATTACATCATCCAAATACAATCAAGGTCCGACTACGGAACCAAAATAAAAGAAGAACCCCAAATGCGACAAAAGGTCCCCGATCGACCCCAACTGGGCTCCACTACTGCTCAACTAGAACGAAACAACACAAAGGGCAAGATCTTCATCGAGCTCCTCCTTGAGCTTGGTTGTGTCACCTGCTCGGTAACATAGGCACCTGCAAACTGGTTTTGGAAGTATCTGTGAGTCACGGGGACTCAGCAATCTCGTACCCACGAGATCAAGACTATTTAAGCTTATGGGTAAGGTAAAGGCATGAGGTGGAGCTGCAGCAAGCGACTAGCATATATGGTGGCTAACATACGCAAATGAGAGCGAGAAGAGAAGGCAAAGCACGGTCGATAAAAGTATGATCAAGAAGTGATCCTATGGCAACCTACGTCAAGCATAACTCCAACACGTGTTCACTTCCGGACTCCGCGAGAAGGGACCATCACAGTTACACACGCGTTGATGTATTTTAATTAAGGTCAACCGGGTTTTCTACAACCGGACATTAACAAATTCCCATCGCCACATAACCGCAGGCACGGCTCTCGAAAGTTTATACCTGCAGGGTGTCCCAACAGCCCATGACAAGCTCTCACGATCATCGAAGGAATAGACCTTCACCGAGACACTCCGATCGACTCGGTATCCGGTACATCAAGACATTTCGACAATGGTAAAACAAGACCAGCAAGACCTCCGGCGTGCCGACATCCCGATAGTAGCGCGCGTATCTCGTCTCGAGCCACACGACGGATGAGCAATCCGTACAACTAAAACCAGACCTCAAGTTTCCACGAGGGGGCGCTGCAAAGGGCTCTAGTTTGGACCAACACTTAGACAAGCATTGGCCCGGGGGGGCTGAAATAAAGATGACCCTTGGGTTAATTACTCCTAAGGGAAATATAAGTGGTGGTGAGGCAAATGGTAAAACCAATGTTGGGCCTTCTTTGGAAGAGTTTTATTCAAAGCGAATCGTCAAGGGGTCCCATAAATCACCCGACCGCATTAGGAATGCAAAATCGGGAACATAACACCGGTATGACGGAAACTAGGCGGCAAGAGTGGAACAAAACACGGGCATAAGGCCGAGCCTTCCACTCTTTACCAAGTATATAGATGCATTAATAATATAAGAGATATTGTGATATCCCAACCAAAATCCTGTCCACCATGGAGAAATCTTCAACTTCACCTGCAACTAGCAACGCTATAAGAGGGGCTGAGCAAAGCGGTAACATATCCAAACAACGGTTTGCTAGGAATGGTGTCAAAGATTAGAGGTTCATGGCATTTTGGGAGGCTGACAAGCAAATGGTAGGCATCATAGCATTGGCATAGCAAAAGAGCGAGCAAACTAGCATAGCAAAGATAGTAGTGATTTCGAGGGTATGGTCATCTTGCACGAGATCCGCAAGGAAGAAGAACGAGTCCATGAAGAAGACAAGCGGACGTAGTCGAGCGAATCCTCACAACTCCGGAGCGAAACCGAAGCTAACGAGAGCAACCCGGAAAGAAACAAACAACATAGTAAACAACCTTCACATAAGCGTGGCATGATGTACAAACAAGTATGATGCATGACCGGTTTAATGAGGCATGGCATGGCAAAGTGCAACAAACAATACTACAAGTTAAGTGGAGCTCAATATGCAACGAGTTGCATATTGAATGGCACCACATCAATTATTTAGTTTTCTCTCGGTTATGAACAAGGCAAGATTAATTGTTGGTTAACATGGCAAGAGGTGAAGCATAATTAAACTAACAATTTAGGCAAGTTTAAATGAGGTAGGAAACACAAACAACAATTAGGAAAATCCTCATATGCAATTTATGAATTTGCTACTGTTCTGCCCTAAAACATATTTTAAAGTTGTTAAACAGGAAAATAAAGTGGACCATGTTAATCTAGGCATTTTTCCACCCCATTTACATATAAAGTTTATTTAAAACCGAGCTACGGTTATTTAGTTATGAAATAAATCATTTTAACATGGCATTTTAGCAAATTAACACAAACAGCATTTTAAACATTTTAAACATGGATGAAAATGGCATATTATTAATCTACACAAAATTCTAAGCATTTTACATGTTTGAATCATTTTAATCCGATGCACGATTAATGAGTTATTAATGCATGAACTACAGGGGGTTTTCTGTAAAACTGTAAATCGCTTGGATAATTAGACAAATTCACGGATGCTAAAAAACCTCGCGGGCGAAACTGATTGGCCCAATAGTGCCTGAGGAGGGTGCTGGAGGGGCTGCTCACCTGGGCCTTGGGCGATTCGGTGGAGAAAGCTGGGCTGCAGTGGGAGGCCCACGGAGGGGGTCAGCGACCGAGACGGATCGGGCTCCTCCCGATCCGTCCCGGACAGCAGGTCGTCTTGCGGGAGTCGCAGCGATCTTGAGGAAAGCGGAGGGCAGACGGAGGGGCAGGAGGCAGCACCGGAGGCCGGATCCGGTGGCCACCTCTTCATTCCCGGCGACGGAGGCGACAACGGCGAGCTCGAGGGACTGCGCCCATGATGGGTTCCTGTGGGAGAGAAAAGGCCGGCGGAGGTAAGAGGGCGAAGGAGGAGAAAGGAGAAAGGGGCGGCGGCGACGCGACCTGGGGCACCGGAGGAGGTCGCCGGCGGTGAGGTGAACGGTGGCAGGGTCGGGCGGCGCTGGGGCAGTGGCGCTCGGCTCCTTTGAACCAGATCGGGGCGAGGGAGCAGGAGGCAACGCGGTCGGGCCCCGATGGGCTCGCGCGGGCCGCGCACGGGCTCGGGCGGACTGTGGCTTGCTGAGGCGCTGGGGCGCGAGGTGGCGCTGCGGGATTGGCCGGGCTAACGCTGCGGGGTGAGGTGGCGCGCGCTGGTTGGTCCGGGCGCGGTGGCGGCGGTGCCAAGTGGCGAAGCTGGAGCGGGTGGCGTGGAAATGGAGGTGGGAGGCGGCGGAGATCCCAAGGAGGAGGGGGGATTGGCTGCGGCTGGGGTTAGGGAAGGGGTAGGCTGCCCAAAATGGAAGGAGGAGGGGTTTTCGGACCCTCCGATCGCGATCGGGCGGTTCCGGATGCGAGGAGAGGTAGAGTGGCCTAGGTGGGCTGTGAGAGAGAGACTTGGGCTGAGGGGAGAGAAGGGAAGTGCAGCCCGACAACTGTTTCCGGAGACCGAAAACATCCGACGATTAAACCGACTATATTGCGGTTGTAGGTTTAACGATTGGGCTATCAAATGGACTCCGAATGCGATGAAACTTGGCGGTGGTGCATCTACACTATAATAAGACCGCACGACAAGTTACATCCCATTCGAGAACATTTTATGCCACTATAAAATAATAATTGGAGGTGCAGCGAGGCGTGCGAGTGTGTCCGCTTAGAACGGACAACGGAGAGAACCGGCGGGACCGAGCGGATGCAAGTTTTGAAAAACATGCAGATGAAATGAAGATGATGACATGAGGCGAGATGCATAACAAGAACAAAATGCAAAACAACAGAAAATAACCCAACCACGGAGAAAATAATATATCGCATCTTGGAAAAAGGCAGGAGTTGGAGTTACGAATATGGAAAGCTACATCCGGGCGTTAAAACACTCCACCACTACGAGAGGATCTCGCCCCGAGATCTAGGATGGCACGGAGGAAATGGAAAAGAAAGAGAAGAGGTAAAACTAAGTTGCTTCTTTGACCAATGAGTGAAACCAAAGAACCTTGAGAGGTTGAACACATTGAAACAAACAAAATAACGGAGATGACCAAGATTGCAAACAATTCGTTGGCCAAGAGGAACAAGGAATATTACGAGAACTTGAAGGTTGCAAAGACATGAATCAAGAGTTTAATGGACAAGATAGAATTCGAAACCACTCCGGTTAAAACAAGACGAGAGATGAAGAATTCGGGCAGCACTCCGGTTGAACGTGGAAGGAATAGAACATGAACTTGAGAAGATGGGAAGATACTTGATGAAATCAACAATACAATGCCTTCGGAACTATTGAAAGAATGGCACAATGGGTAAGAAGGATTTCACACAGCACTTAGGTTGAAAAGAGAAGCAAAACTTGATAAGATGAAAGAGCTTGAATGAGAACACAACACTCTGGTTAAATGGATAAGCACGAAAAGAACATGATCTTGACAAAACGAGATGATTAGTGAAGAGAGCAACATCACAATGCCTCCGGAACGAAAGAATAGAAGATAGATCACTGGAATAACAGAATGTAGGAGAAAATGCAAACTTCTGCCACAAATGGGCTCGGAAAGCACCCTTCCAAGAAGGTTATAACGGAGTTGTTGGAAAACCAACAACGAAAAGAATAAGCTTGTGGCGGGCTTATGAAAACATCTCAAAATTATGAGGTGAGCTTCTGCCACCAACGGAAACAAATGATTGGATTGATATCAACAAGGAGACGAGAAACTTATTTCACCGGGAGGACAAATGAAGAACTTGGGTCATTTATAAGCACCATAAATAGCAACAATCCTTAGGGAAAGCTTTAGGTGAAATCTATACCAAGATAACTCCAATGAAGAGATTGACGGTTGAAAAGATCTCTTGAACAAGAGAAAATGATGGATTTAAATATGTCACTCTTGAAAACTTGTGAATCATGAAACGCGAAGGGAAAATTATCAAGAATGACCTAACACCACCTCAGAAGATAAGGTAGAAAGAATTGCACTTTGGACTGCAAGATGAAGAATACTTGAACTCCTCAGGAAAAACATGTGTTGAGCACCATGTTTATTTTAGAGTATAGCTCGGCGGATCATAACTTCAAGAGAAAATCTTGAAGAACAATTGAGAATGAAAAGAATCCTTGATGAACCACCTGTAGAGCCTCCATTAAGAACTCCGGTAGACAAAAGGAATGAAAAGAAAAGAAATTGAAAACACAAGGTGAAGCCTTGCAATGATTTAGATGGAGCTTCGCGATGATGAGAGCTTGGAACTCCGGAAAAGAAAAGATGAAACAACTGAAACCGAGAATGTGAAATGATGGACAAACACGAAAAGAAGAGATTAATCAACTTGGATGAAACAAGAATAAGAATTAAGTTATCGTACCCTTCACCAATTAAATTGATGACAATCAACGGATTTGGCATACTACTTATTCTCGTAGAAAGGATTAAAGAGATATATCAAAACTTGAGAAGGTCTTCAACGAACCTTTGGTAGGATTTGAAGAGCGATAGCTACACGCTGAGAATGAAGAATTATGACATGATGGCATTGAAGGAAAGAAATGGAAACAACTCATGAAATGCTCCGGATGGTAAGAAAAGAATTGTCACAACCAAAACAATTATGAGGATAGCATAAAGCTAGAACCATGAATCTTCAAGAGAACGGACAAGATTTAAGAGAAATCCTTCTTCGGTCTTCACATGTTGAGAATGAAGATGAGAACCACCATTAATTGTATGAGATACTCAGGAAAATGAAAAGAACAAGGTTGTTGAGCCAACAATGAAAAATAATTTGAAAGATCTTGGAGAAGGCATGTGGTGATGAAAATTCATTCTTACATCAAACTTGGAAAAGAATTTAGGATAGTTCGGGAAAATAGAAGAGTCGGGTAAGATCACGGAAAAAGACACGTGGGTTAGGGCCCACTCAAAAGAACACCGTTGAAAAGATTTAAAAGAGATGTTGCACGGTTGAATTAAATGACTTGAATGAGATACCAATCTTGAAAGAGCTTGAGCGAATGCAGAGTGGAAACATGAATCTTGAGATATCTTGAGCACTCGGAATAACAAATAGCGAGAAGTAGAATGATAATGAGGTGCACCGGTATGAGAAGACATTGAAATGAGGAAAAAGGTATGATCAACAAAACTTGACTTGAATCCACGGAGAAGAGAAAGGAATGAGGAATGACGAACTAGTAGAACATCTTCTTGAGAACCACGGGTAAGAACATTGTGGAAAAGAATGGAGAAACTTCACAAAAATAAAAGGATACTTGGTAAAGAAATCTTAGTCCTTGAGGAAAAAGGGTGGGTGGGCGGGAAAAAAACAAAGGCAACTTGGAGACGGATGAAACAAACACCATTGAGAAAACTTAGAATTGATCTTGCGGATGGGGAGAATGATGGGATCAGATCCACTTGAAGAGAAACACGCTGGTTGAAAAGGATTGACATGACAATCTCGATTGTCGAGAAGGATTGGTATTCACATCGGAGTATGAGAACACCATTTCGGAAAGGTATGGAATCAACACTTGACATTGAAGCAACTCGAATACCACAACTCAAAACAAAAACAAAGGACTGGCTTGCAGAATAAGCCGGAACAAACATATGATAGAATTTCGTCAGAAGTTTTCGTGGTGGGGCCTACATGGGCTCGATCGACAGCACCATCATGTCCAAGGCGGTGCACATGACATCTGAAGCGTCCCAGTCGGCATAGCCAAGGACTCTTTAAGACACAACGAGACCATGTAAAACCAACCGTGAATAGGCGGACCACTAGGCGTCGAACCCCAATTTCATATCATACATCCGTCGGAAAGATATCCTAAGAGCTACTTGAATTCACACCTATGAAACTCCGAAATTCTCCGGTTATGCAATCGGTGTTGGGGATCTGAGGAAGCATAATATCTCACCCAAAACTAGCAAATCCTACATCCGCTTGTATCCATCCTTCAACACATAACCAAGAAACCTTCGAAATCGTCTACCTCAACCTTGAAAAGCATCCGTTATACGAGTCATGGCAACACTCCTGTACTCACCTCGATCTTTGAGTTACGGGGTTGTCTCACCAACAACCGCATAAAAGAGATTTTCGATGTCGGCGTACTAAACTCAGGTATTCGAAGCTGCAACGATAAAATTATGGCGACAACACCTCGAGCTCAACTCCCGGGACACTTCCACTAAACCCCGACAGGAGGCACCAAGACAATGTTCTCATCATAAAACCATCGAACGATTCCAAGATACTGCGTGATCCTAAAAAAATTAGTGAAATTTGAGAAGAGAAGAGTCAAAACTCTCGTCGGGATGCCTTACAGGCGATGAAGAGGCTGGGAGTAAAAGAATTCCTAACTCTCCGATATATATAATCCTAAATGACTCAAAACATTTTTTCTAGACACAACTCGGCCGCTAAAAGCGATCAAGCGGTGGGGCTCCTAAGGTCGGGAAGGCTCGATTACCAACTTGTAACACCCTCGATGCGGCTATATCTCCCGTGTCGAAGCACGACTTAGAGGCATAACCGCATTGAAAGCAATGTCGCAAGTGAGGTAATTTTCACACAACCCATGTATTACATAAGGAAAAAGATACATAGTTGGCTTACAATCGCCACTTCACACAATTACATGAATAAAGCATTACATCATCGAGATACAATCAAGGTCCGACTACGGAACCAAAATAAAAGAAGAACCCCAAATCGACAAAAGGTCCCGATCGACCCCAAGCTGGGCTCCACTCTTGCTCAACTAGAGCGAAACAACACAAAGGGCAAGATCTTCATCGAGCTCCTCCTTGAGCTTGGTTGTGTCACCTTTCATAACATAGGCACCGCAAACTGGTTTTGGAAGTATCACGTGAGTCACGGGACTCAGCAATCTCGCACCGCGAGATCAAGACTATTTAAGCTTATGGGTAAGGTAAAGGCATGAGGTGGAGCTGCACAAGCGACTAGCATATATGGTGGCTAACATACGCAAATGAGAGCGAGAAGAGAAGGCAAAGCACGGTCGATAAAAGTATGATCAAGAAGTGATCCTATGGCAACCTCGTCAAGCATAACTCCAACACGTGTTCACTTCCGGACTCACGAGAAGGGACCATCACGTTACACACGCGTTGATGTATTTTAATTAAGGTCAACTTCGGGTTTTCTACAACCGGACATTAACAAATTCCCATCTGCCACATAACCGCGGGCACGGCTCTCGAAAGTTCATACCTGCAGGGTGTCCCAACAGCCCATGACAAGCTCTCGCGATCATCGAAGAATAGACCTTCACCGAGACACTCCGATCAGACTCGGTATCCGGTACATCAAGACATTTCGACAATGGTAAAACAAGACCAGCAAGACCTCCGGCGTCTCGACATCCCGATAGTAGCCGCGGCGCATCTCGTCTCGAGCCATGACCGGATGAGCAATCCATACAACTAAAACCAGACCTCAAGTTTCCACTGGGCGCCAAAGGGCTCTAGTTTGGACCAACACTTAGACAAGCATTGGCCCGGGGGGGCTGAAATAAAGATGACCCTTGGGTTAATTACTCCCAAGGGAAATATAAGTGGTGGTGAGGCAAATGGTAAAACCAATGTTGGGCCTTGCTGGAAGAGTTTTATTCAAAGCGAACTGTCAAGGGGGTCCCATAAATCACCCGACCGCATTAGGAACGCAAAATCCGGGAACATAACACCGGTATGACGGAAACTAGGGCGGCAAGAGTGGAACAAAGCACCAAGCATAAGGCCGAGCCTTCCACTCTTTACCAAGTATATAGATGCATTAATAATATAAGATATATTGTGATATCCCAACCAAAATCCTGTCCACCATGGAGAAATCTTCAACTTCACCTGCAACTAGCAACGCTATAAGAGGGGCTGAGCAAAGCGGTAACATAGCCAAACAACGGTTTGCTAGGAATGGTGTCAAAGATTAGAGGTTCATGGCATTTTGGGAGGCTGACAAGCAAATGGTAGGCATCGTAGCATTGGCATAGCAAAAGAGCGAGCAAACTAGCATAGCAAAGATAGTAGTGATTTGAGGGTATGGTCATCTTGCACGAGATCCATAAGGAAGAAGAACGAGTCCATGAAGAAGACAAGCGGACGTGGTCGAGCGAATCCTCACAACTCGGAGCGAAACCGAAGCTAACGAGAGCAACCGGAAAGAAACAAACAACATAGTAAACAACCTTCACATAAACGTGGCATGATGTACAAACAAGTATGATGCATGACCGGTTTAATGAGGCATGGCATGGCAAAGTGCAACAAACAATACTACAAGTTAAGTGGAGCTCAATATGCAATGAGTTGCATATTGACGAAACACCACATCAATTATTTAGTTTTTCTCTCGGTTATGAACAAGGCAAGATTAATTGTTGGTTAACATGGCAAGAGGTGAAGCATAATTAAACTAACAATTTAGGCAAGTTTAAATGAGTAGGAAACACAAACAACAATTAGGAAAATCCTCATATGCAATTTATGAATTTGCTACTGTTCTGCCCTAAAACATATTTTAAAGTTGTTAAACAGGAAAATAAAGTGGACCATGTTAATCTAGGCATTTTTCCACCCCATTTACATATAAAGTTTATTTAAAACCGAGCTACGGTTATTTAGTTATGAAATAAATCATTTTAACATGGCATTTTAGCAAATTAACACAAACAGCATTTTAAACATTTTAAACATGGATGAAAATGGCATATTATTAATCTACACAAAATTCTAAGCATTTTACATGTTTGAATCATTTTAATCCGATGCACGATTAATGAGTTATTAATGCATGAACTACAGGGGGTTTTCTGTAAAACTGTAAATCGCTTGGATAATTAGACAAATTCACGGATGCAAAAAAAACCTACGCGGGCGAAACTGATTGGCCCTTGATTGCCTGAGAGGGGATCTGGAGGGCTGCTCACCCAGGCCTTGGGCGATTCGGTGGAGAAAGCTGGCTGCAGTGGGAGGCCCACGAGAGGGGGTCAACGACCGCAGACACTGAGATCGGGCTCCCGATCCGTCCCGGACAGCGAGGTCGTGCGGCGGCGGAGTCGCGGCGATGCGGGGCGAGCGGAGGACGACGGAGGAGGGGAGGAAGCGGCACCGAGGCGGATCCGTGGCCACCTCTCCATTCCCGCGACGGAGGCGATAACGGCGAGCTCGAGGGCTGCGCCCATGATGGGTTCTGCGGGAGAGAAAAGGCCGGCGGAGGTAAGAGGAGAAGGAGGATAAAGGAGAAAGGCGGCAGCGACGCGACTGGGCACGGAGGAGGTCGCCGCGGTGAGTGTGCAGCGGCAGGTCGGGCGGCGGCCAGAGGCGCTCGCCTCCTTGAACCAGATCAGGCGAGGGAGCAGGAGGCAGCGGTCGGGCCCCGATGGGCTCATGGGGCTGCCTTGAGCTCAGGCAGGCTGCTGACTTCTTGAGGCGCTGGGCGCGAGGTGGCGCTTAGGATTGGCCGGCCGACGCTGAGGGTGGTGGTGTGGTGTGCTGGTTGGTCCGGCGTGATGGCGGGCGCCAAGTGGTGAAGCTGGAGCGGGTGGCGGAAATGGAGGTGGGGCGGCGGAGATCGAGGAGGAGGGGGATTAGCTGCTGGTGGGGTTAGGGAAGGGTAGGCTGCCCAAAATGGAAGGAGGAGGGGTTTTCGGACCCTCCGATCGCGATCGGGCGGATCCGGATGCGAGGAGAGGTAGAGTGGCCTAGGTGGGCTGTGAGAGAGAGACTTGGGCTGAGGGGAGAGAAGGGAAGTGCAGCCCGACAACTGTTTCCGGAGACCGAAAACGTCCGACGATTAAACCGACTATATTGCGGTTGTAGGTTTAACGGTTGGGCTATCAAATGGACTCCGAATGCGATGAAACTTGGCAGGCGGTCTGTCTACACTATAATAAGACCGCACGACAAGTTACATCCCATTCCGAGAACATTTTTATGCCACTTATAAAATAATAATTCGGAGGTGCCGCGGGCGCGTGCGAGTGTGTCTGGCTCAGAACGGACAACGGAGAGAACCGGCGGGACCCAAACAGATGCAAGTTTTGAAAAACATGCAGATGAAATGAAGATGATGACATGAGACGAGATGCATAACAAGAACAAAATGCAAAACAACAGACAATAACCCAACCACGGAGAAAATACAATTCCTAAAATCCTCATATGCAATTTATGAATTTGCTACTGTTCTGCCCCTAAACATATTTTAAAGTTGTTAAACAGGAAAATAAAGTGGACCATGTTAATCTAGGCATTTTTCCACCCCATTTACATATAAAGTTTATTTAAAACCTAGCTACGGTTATTTAGTTATGAAATAAATCATTTTAATACGGTATTTTAGCAAAATTAACACAAACAGCATTTTAAACATTTTAAACATGGATGAAAATGGTATATTATTAATCTACACAAAATTCTAAGCATTTACATGTTTGAATCATTTTAACTGGATGCACTATTAATGAGTTATTAATGCATGAACTATAGGGGTTTTTCAGAAACTCAGAATCGCTTGGATAATTAGACAAATTACTTGGATGCTAAAAACCCACGCTGGCTTAAACTGACAATACGCACAGTGTGGAGAGGGGGTCTCGAGGGGGGCTTGCTCACCTGGCCTTGGGCTGGGCCAAGGGAGAAGCCGGGTGCAATGAGGCCCACGCGAGGGGGGTCAACGATCAGCAGACGGACGGGTTCTCCCGATCCGGGTTCCACGGACGCAGGTCGTGGCGCGGCGGAGTCGCAATGGCGCGGGCGAAAGGACGACGGAGGGGGGCTGAACGGCACCGAGGTCGGATCCGTGGCCACCTCTTCATTCCCGGCGACGGAGGCGATAACGGCGAAGCTCGAGGGATCGCGCCATGATGGGCCCTCGGAGAGAAGGCCTGGCGGAGGTAAGAGGGCGAAGGAGGAGAAAGGAGAAAGGGCGGCGCGCGACGCGACTGGGGCACCGGAGGAGGTCGCCGGCGTGAGGTGAACGTGGCAGGGTTCAAGGCGGCGGCCGCGGGCGCCTGGGCCTTTGAACCAGACGGGCGAGGAGCAGAGGCAACGCGGTCGGGTTCGGCGGGTTTGCCAGCGCAGACCGCCTTGCAAGGACCGTGGCTTGGCCGAGGCGCTGGGCGCGAGGTGGCGCAAGGGGATTGGCCTGGCTAACACTGGGTGAGGTGGGCGCGGCCGTTGGTCCGGGCGCTGGCGGGCGGCGGTGCCAAGTGGCGGCTGGAGCGGGTGGCGTGGAAATGGAGGCGGAGGCGGCGGAGATCCCAAGGAGGAGGGGGGATTAAGGCTGCGGCCGTTAGGGAAGGTAGGTGCCCAAAATGGAAGGAGGAGGGGTTGACCCATCGCGATCGGGCGGTTCCGATGCGAGGAGGTAGGAGGGCTCAGGTGGGTGTGGAGAGAGACTGGGCTGAGGGGAGAAGGGAAGTGCAGCTCGGCTACACCGCTTCCGGAGACCAAAATCAATGCATTAAACCGACTATATTGCGGTTGTAGGTTTAACGATTGGGTTATCAATGACCAATGCGATGAAACTTGGCAAGCGGTCCGTCACACTATAATAAGACCGCACGACAAGTTACATCCCATTCCGAGAACATTTTTATGCCACTTATAAAATAATAATTGAGGTACAAGGCGCAAGGTGTAAGTCCGCTTAGAACGGACAACGGAGAGAACCGCGATCTGAACGGATGCAAGTTTTGAAAACATGCATGAAATGAAGATGATGACATGAGACGAGATGCATAACAAGAAACAAAATGCAAAACAACAGAAAATAACCCAACCACGGAGAAAATAATATATCGCATCTTCGAAAAAGGCAGGCAGATGGAGTTACGAATATGGAAAGCTACATCCGGGCGTACAACACTCCACCATCACGAGAGGATCTCATTCCGAGATCTAGGATGGCACCGGAGGGAAATGGAAAAGAAAGAGAAGAGGTAAAACTAAGTTGCTTCTTGACCAATGAGTGAAACCAAAGAACCTTGAGAGGTTGAACACATTGAAACAAACAAAATAACGGAGATGACCAAGATTGCAAACAATTCGTGGCCATTAAGAGGAAGGAATATTACGAGAACTTGAAGGTTGCAAAGACATGAATCAAGAGTTTAATGGACAAGATAGAATTCAAACCACCTCGTTAAAAACAAGATGAGAGAGGAAGAATCGGCAAGACTCCGTTGAACGTGGAAGGAATAGAACATGAACTTGAGAAGATGGGAAGATACTTGATGAAATCAATAATAAATGCTCTTCGGAACTATTGAAAGAATGGCACAATGGGTAAGAAGGATTTACACAGCACTTAGGTTGAAAAGAGAAGCAAAACTTGATAAGATGAAAGAGCTTGAATGAGAACACAACACTCAAGAAATGGATAAGCACAAAAGAACATGATCTTGACAAACGAGATGATTAGTAGCAAGATCAGCATGCTCCTCCGAACGAAAAGAATAGAAGATAGATCACCGAATAACAGTGAATGTAGGAGAAAATGCAAACTTCTGCCACAAATGGGCTCGGAAAGCACCCTTCCAAGAAGGTTAGAGAATGAGTTGTTGGAAACCAACAACTAAAAGAATAAGCTTGTATGGCTTATGAAAACATCTCAAAATTATGAGGTGAGTCTTCACCAACGAAACAAATGATTGGATTGATATCAACAAGGAGACGAGAAACTTATTTCATCTGGAGGACAAATGAAGAACTTGGGTCATTTATAAGCACCATAAATAGCAACAATCCTTAGGGAAAGCTTTAGGTGAAATCTATACCAAGATAACTCCAATGAAGAGATTGATGGTTGAAAAGATCTCTTGAACAAGAGAAAATGATGGATTTAAATATGTCACTCTTGAAAACTTGTGAATCATGAAACGCGAAGGGAAAATTATCAAGAATGACCTAACACCACCTCGTAAGATAAGGTAGAAAGAATTGCACTTTGACCGCAAGATGAAGAATACTTGAACTCCTCAGAAAAACATGTTGTTGAGCATGTTTATTTTAGAGTATAGCTCAAGGATCATAACTTCAAGAGAAAATCTTGAAGAACAATTGAGGAATGAAAAGAATCCTTGATGAACCACTTCAGAGAGCTCCATTAAGAACTCCGTAGACAAAAGGAATGAAAAGAAAGAGAAATTGAAAACACAAGGTGAAGCCTTGCAATGATTTAGATGGAGTCATGATGATGAGAGCTTGGAACCCGGGAAAAGAAAAGATGAAACAATCAAACCGAGAATGTGAAATGATGGACAAACAACATCAAGAAGAGATTAATCAACTTGATGAAACAAGAATAAGAATTGTTATGCATCTTCACCAATTAAATTGATGACAATCAACGGATTTGGCATACTACTTATTCTCAGAGAAAGGATTAAAAGAGATATATCAAAACTTGAGAAGGTCTTCAACGAACCACCGGTAGGATTTGAAGAACGATAGCTACACGCTGAGAATGAAGAATTATGACATGATGGCATTCAAGGAAAGAAATGGAAACAACTCATGAAATGCTCTTGGATGGTAAGAAAAGAATTGTCACAACCAAAACAATTATGAGGATAGCATAAAGCTAGAACCATGAATCTTCAAGAGAACGGACAAGATTTAAGAGAAATCCTTCTTCGGTCTTCACATGTTGAGAATGAAGATGAGAACCACCATTAATTGTATGAGATACTCCGGGAAAATGAAAAAGAACAAGGTTGTTGAGCCAACAATGAAAAATAATTTGAAAGATCTTGGAGAAGGCATGTGACTGATGAAAATTCATTCTTACATCAAACTTGGAAAAGAATTTAGGATAGTTCTGGGAAAATAGAAGAGTCAGGTAAGATCCTGGAAAAAGACCTGTGGGTTAGGGCCCACTCAAAAGAACACCGTTGAAAAGATTTAAAAGAGATGTTAAACCGCTGAATTAAATGACTTGAATGAGATACCAATCTTGAAAGAGCTTGAACGAATGCAAGAGTGGAAACATGAATCTTCGAGATATCTTGAGCATTCGGAATAACAAATAGCGAGAAGTAGAATGATAATGAGGTGCACCGTATGAGAAGACATTGAAATGAGGAAAAGGTATGATCAACAAAACTTGACTTGAATCCACCGAGAAGAGAAAGGAATGAGGAATGACTAACTAGTAGAACATCTTCTTGAGAACCACCGGTAAGAACATTGACGGAAAAGAATGGAGAAACTTCACAAAAATAAAAGGATACTTGGTAAAGAAATCTTAGTCCTTGAGGAAAAAGGGTGGTGGCGGAAAAACAAAGGCAACTTGGAGACGGATGAAACAAACACCGCTGAGAAAACTTAGAATTGATCTTATGGATGGGGAGAATGATGGATCAGATCCACTTGAAGAGAAACACGCCGTTGAAAAGGATTGACATGACAATCTCGATTGTCGAGAAGGATTGGTATTCACATCGGAGTATGAGAACACCATTTCGGAAAGGTATGGAATCAACACTTGACATTGAAGCAACTCAATACCACAACTCAAAACAAAAACAAAGGACCTGCTTTGTAATAAGCTTGAACAAACATATGATAGAGATTTCGTCCAAGTTTTCGTAGGGGCCTACATGGGCTCGATCAGACAGACACCATCATGTCCAAGGCAAGGCATGATGACATTACGGCGCTCCCAGTCGGCATAGCCAAGGACTCTTTAAGACACAACGAGACCATCAGAAACCAACCGTGAATAGGCGGACCACTAGACGCCGAACCCCAATTTCATATCATACATCCGTCGGAAAGATATCCTAAGAGCTACTTGAATTCACACCTATGAAACTCCCAAATTCTCCGTTATGCAATCAGGTGTTGGGACACAGGAAGCATAATATCTCACCCAAAACTAGCAAATCCTACATCCGCTTGTATCCATCCTTCAACACATAACCAAGAAACCTTCGAAATCGCCTACCTCAACCTTCAAAAGCATCCGTTATAACGAAGTCATGGCAATACTCCAGACTCACCTCAAGATCGGGTTACCGGGTTATCTCACCAACAACTGCATAAAAGAGATTTTCGATGTCGGCGTATTTAAACTCGTGTATTCCGTAACTGCAACGATAAAATTATGATGACAACACCTCGTGAGCTCAACTCCCGGACACTTCCACTAAAACCCCGACAGGAGGCACCAAGACAATGTTCTCATCATAAAACCATCGGAACGATTCCAAGAATAATGTGATCCTAAAAAAATTAGTGAAATTTGAGAAGAGAAGAGTCAAAACTCTACATCGATGCCTTACCAGAGCGATGAAGAGACCGGGAGTAAAAGAATTCCTAACTCTCCGATATATATAATCCTAAATGACTCAAAACATTTTTTCTAGACACAACTCGCCAAAAACGATCACAGTTGGGGCTCCTAAGGTCGGGAAGGCTCGATTACCAACTTGTAATACTCGATGCGGCTATATCTCCCACGCGGTCGGGCACGACTTAGAGGCATAACCGCATTGAAAGCAATGTCGCAAGTGAGGTAATTTCACACAACCCATGTATTACATAAGGGAAAAAGATACATAGTTGGCTTACAATCGCCACTTCACACAATTACATGAATAAAGCATTACATCATCCAAATACAATCAAGGTCCGACCACGGAACCAAAATAAAAGAAGAACCCCAAATGCATAAAGGTCCCCGATCGACCCCAACCGGGCTCCACTATCGCTCAACTAGAACGAAACAACACAAAGGGCAAGATCTTCATCGAGCCCTCCTTGAGCTTGGTGTGCCACCCGCCGCAACATAGGCACCGCAAACCTGGTTTTGAAGTATCCTCGGAGTCACGGGACTCAAAGAATCTCTGCATCTACCAGATCAAGACTATTTAAGCTTATGGGTAAGGTAAAGGCATGAGGTGGAGCTGCAGAAGTTTACTCAGCATATATGGTGGCTAACATACGCAAATGAGAGCGAGAAGAGAAGGCAAAGCACGGTCGATAAAAGTATGATCAAGAAGTGATCCTATGGCAACCCACGCCAAGCATAACCAACATCAGCAGTTCACTCTTGACCACGAGAAGGGACCACGGTTACACACGCCGTTGATGTATTTTAATTAAGGTCAACTTCGGTTTACTACACCCGACATTAACAAATTCCCATCTGCCACATAACCGCTGGCACGGCTCGAAAGTTTATACCTCGCAGGTGTCCTAACTTAGCCCATGACAAGCTCTCACGATCATCGGCGAATAGACCTTCACCCGAGACATCTGATCGACTCGTATCCCGGACATCAAGACATTTCGACAATGGTAAAACAAGACCAGCAAGACTTCCCGCGTCGACATCCTCGATAGTAGCCGCCACAGATCTCGCTTCAGCCACCACCGGATGAGCAATCCGACAACTAAAACAGACCTCAAGTTTCCCGAGGGGGCGCAAGGGTTCTAGTTTGGACCAACACTTAGACAAGCATTGGCCGGGGCTGAAATAAAGATGACCCTTGGGTTACTTATCTAAGGGAAATATATGGTGGTGAGGCAAATGGTAAAACCAATGTTGGGCCTTGCTGGAAGAGTTTTATTCAAAGCTTAACTCACAAGGGGGTCCTATAAATCACCACCGATCCGCATTAGGGAATGCAAAACCGGGAACATAACACCGGTATGACGGAAACTAGGGCGGCAAGAGTGAACAAAACACTGTGCATAAGGCCGAGCCTTCCACTCTTTACCAAGTATATAGATGCATTAATAATATAAGAGATATTGTGATATCCCAACCAAAATCCTGCCCACCATGGAGAAATCTTCAACTTCACCCGCAACTAGCAACGCTTATAAGAGGGCTGAGCAAAGCGTAACATATCCAAACAACGGTTTGCTAGGAATGGTGTCAAAGATTAGAGGTTCATGGCATTTTGGGAGGCCGACAAGCAAATGGTAGGCATCATAGCATTGGCATAGCAAAAGAGCGAAAACTAGCATAGCAAAGATAGTAGTGATTTCGAGGGTATGGTCATCTTGCCTCGAGATCCCGCAAGGAAGAAGAACGAGTCCATGAAGAAGACAAACGGACGTAGTCGAACTAATCCTCACAACTCCGAACGAAACCGGCTAACGAGAGCAACCCGGAAAGAAACAAACAACATAGTAAACAACCTTCACATAAACGTGGCATGATGTACAAACAAGTATGATGCATGACCGGTTTAATGAGGCATGGCATGGCAAAGTGCAACAAACAATACTACAAGTTAGTGGAGCTCAATATGCAACGAAGGTATATTGACGTAAACACCACATCAATTATTTAGTTTTTCTCTTGCTATGAACAAGGCAAGATTAATTGTTGGTTAACATGGCAAGAGGTGAAGCATAATTAAACTAACAATTTAGGGCAAGTTTAAATGAGGCCGAAACACAAACAACAATTCGAAAATCCTCATATGCAATTTATGAATTTGCTACTGTTCTGCCCTAAAACATATTTTAAAGTTGTTAAACAGGAAAATAAAGTGGACCATGTTAATCTAGGCATTTTTCCACCCCATTTACATATAAAGTTTATTTAAAACCGAAGCTACTGTTATTTAGTTATGAAATAAATCATTTTAACATGGCATTTTAGCAAATTAACACAAACAGCATTTTAAACATTTTAAACATGGATGAAAATGGCATATTATTAATCTACACAAAATTCTAAGCATTTTACATGTTTGAATCTATTTAATCCGCTGCACGATTAATGAGTTATTAATGCATGAACCATGTGGGTTTTCAGAAATCAGAATCGCTTGGATAATTAGACAAATTCACGGATGCTAAAAACCTACGCGGCCGAAACTGATTGGCCCAATAGCACAGGAGGGGTCCGAGAGGCTGCTCACCCGGCCTTGGGCCAGCTCGGTGGAGAAGCTGGCAGCAACCGGGAGGCCCACGCGGAGGGGCAACAACGACAGACGGATCGGGTTTCTCCCGATCCGGCCCCGGACGGCGTAGGTTGGCGCGGGCGGAGTCGCAGCGATGCGCGGGAAGCGGAGGACGACGGAGGGGGGCTGAACGCACCGAGGCCGGATCCGTGGCTACCTCTTCATTCCCAAGGACGCGAGGCGATAACGGCGAGCCTCGAGGGATCGCGCGCCATGATGGGTTCCTGTCGGAGAGAAAAGGCCGCGGAGGTAAGAGGGCTAAGGAGAGAGAAAGGAGAAAGGGGCGGCGGCGACACTGGGCACCGGAGGAGGTCGCCGCGTGAGGTGAACGCGTGGTTTGCTCAAGGCCAAGGGGCGCTGCCTTTGAACCAGATCGGGCGAGGGAGCAGGAGGCAACGCTGTCGGGCTCTGGCGGGTTCGGCGGGTGGCGCGACGGCTCAAGGACCGTGGCTTTGCCGAGGCGCCGGGCGCGAGGTGGCGCCATGGGATTGGCCGGCTAACGCTGCGGGGTGAGGTGGCGCGCTGTTGGTCCCGCGCTGGCGGCAAGCAAGCAAGCGGAGCCGGAGCGGTGGCGGAAATGGAGGTGGGAGGCGGCGGAGATCCCAAGGAGGAGGGGATTTGGCTGCGTCAAGTTAGGGAAGGTATGCTGCCAAAATGGAAGGAGGAGGGTTGGACCTTCCGATCGCGATGGGCGGCTTCGGATGCAGGAGAGGTAGAGGCCTAGGTGGGCTGTGAGAGAGAGACTTGGGCTGAGGGGAGAGAAGGGAAGTGTAGCTCGACAACCGCTTCCGAGACCAAACATCCGCCGACGATTAAACCGACTATATATAAGTTGTAGGTTTAACGACATTATTAATGGATTTCAATGCGGCGAAACTTGGGTGCGCGGTCTGCCTTCACACTATAATAAGACCGCATTTACAAGTTACATCCCATTCCGAGAACATTTTTATGCCACTTATAAAATAATAATTGGAGGTAAGGGCGGCATGCAGTGTGTCCTGCTTAGAACGGACAACGGAGAGAACCAAGGGATTCTAACGGATGCAAGTTTTGAAAAACATGCGATGAAATGAAGATGATGACATGAGACGAGATGCATAACAAGAACAAAATGCAAAACAACAGAAAATAACCCAACCACGGAGAAAATAATATATCGCATCTTCGGAAAAGGCAGGAGTTGGAGTTAATAATATGGAAAGCTACATCCGGCAAGTAAACACTCCACCACTATTTAGAGGATCTCGTCCCCAGATCTAGGATGGCACCGAGGGAAATGGAAAAGAAAGAGAAGAGGTAAAACTAAGTTGCTTTTCGACCAATGAGTGAAACCAAAGAACCTTGAGAGGTTGAACACATTGAAACAAACAAAATAACGGAGATGACCAAGATTGCAAACAATTCGGCTGCCAAGAGGAACAAGGAATATTACGAGAACTTGAAGGTTGCAAAGACATGAATCAAGAGTTTAATGGACAAGATAGAATTCAAACCACCCTAAGTTAAAACAAGACGAGAGATGAAGAATTGGCAAGACTCGCTGAACGGGAAGGAATAGAACATGAACTTGAGAAGATGGGAAGATACTTGATGAAATCAACAATACAATGCCTTCGAACTATTGAAAGAATGGCACAATGGGTAAGAAGGATTTCACACAGCACTTAGGTTGAAAAGAGAAGCAAAACTTGATAAGATGAAAGAGCTTGAATGAGAACACAACACTCCGTTAAATGGATAAGCACTAAAAGAACATGATCTTGACAAAACGAGATGATTAGTGAAGAGAGCAACATCACAATGCCTCCTGAACGAAAGAATAGAAGATAGATCACCTGGAATAACAGAATGTAGGAGAAAATGCAAACTTCGCCACAAATGGTTTCGGAAAGCACCCTTCCAAGAAGGTTAGAACGGAGTTGTTGGAAAACCAACAACGAAAAGAATAAGCTTGTGGCGGCTTATGAAAACATCTCAAAATTATGAGGTGAGCTTCTGCCACCAACGGAAACAAATGATTGGATTGATATCAACAAGGAGACGAGAAACTTATTTCACCGGGAGGACAAATGAAGAACTTGGGTCATTTATAAGCACCATAAATAGCAACAATCCTTAGGGAAAGCTTTAGGTGAAATCTATACCAAGATAACTCCAATGAAGAGATTGACGGTTGAAAAGATCTCTTGAACAAGAGAAAATGATGGATTTAAATATGTCACCTTGAAAACTTGTGAATCATGAACGCTAAGGAAAATTATCAAGAATGACCTAACACCACCTCGTAAGATAAGGTAGAAAGAATTGCACTTTGACCGCAAGATGAAGAATACTTGAACTCTCAGAAAAACATGTGTTGAGCACCATGTTTATTTTAGAGTATAGCTCGGCGGATCATAACTTCAAGAGAAAATCTTGAAGAACAATTGAGGAATGAAAAGAATCCTTGATGAACCACCCTCAGAGAGCCTCCATTAAGAACTCCTAGACAAAAAGGAATGAAAAGAAAGAGAAATTGAAAACACAAGGTGAAGCCTTGCAATGATTTAGATGGAGCTTCATGATGATGAGAGCTTGGAACTCCGGAAAAGAAAAGATGAAACAACCAAACCGAGAATGTGAAATGATGGACAAACACCAAAAGAAGAGATTAATCAACTTGATGAAACAAGAATAAGAATTAAGTTATATGCATCTTCACCAATTAAATTGATGACAATCAACGGATTTGGCATACTACTTATTCTCGTGAGAAAGGATTAAAAGAGATATATCAAAACTTGAGAAGGTCTTCAACGAACCACCGTAGGATTTGAAGAACGAATAGCTACACGCCGAGAATGAAGAATTATGACATGATGGCATTCAAGGAAAGAAATGGAAACAACTCATGAAATGCTCCGGATGGTAAGAAAAGAATTGTCACAACCAAAACAATTATGAGGATAGCATAAAGCTAGAACCATGAATCTTCAAGAGAACGGACAAGATTTAAGAGAAATCCTTCTTCGTCTTCATGTTGAGAATGAAGATGAGAACCACCATTAATTGTATGAGATACTCCGGAAAATGAAAAAGAACAAGGTTGTTGAGCCAACAATGAAAAATAATTTGAAAGATCTTGGAGAAGGCATGTGACCGATGAAAATTCATTCTTACATCAAACTTGGAAAAGAATTTAGGATAGTTCGGGAAAATAGAAGAGTCGTAAGATCCTCGAAAAGACCTGTGGGTTAGGGCCCACTCAAAAGAACACCGCTGAAAAGATTTAAAAGAGATGTTGCACTGCTGAATTAAATGACTTGAATGAGATACCAATCTTGAAAGAGCTTGAACGAATGCAAGAGGGAAACATGAATCTTCTAGATATCTTGAGCACTGGAATAACAAATAGCTAGAAGTAGAATGATAATGAGGTGCACCGGTATGAGAAGACATTGAAATGAGGAAAGAATATGATCAACAAAACTTGACTTGAATCCACCGGAGAAGAGAAAGGAATGAGGAATGACTAACTAGTAGAACATCTTCTTGAGAACCACCGGTAAGAACATTGACGAAAAGAATGGAGAAACTTCACAAAAATAAAAGGATACTTGGTAAAGAAATCTTAGTCCTTGAGGAAAAAGGGTGGTGTAAGGGAAAACAAAGGCAACTTGGAGACGGATGAAACAAACACCATTGAGAAAACTTAGAATTGATCTTATGGATGGGGAGAATGATGGGATCAGATCCACTTGAAGAGAAACACGTTGGTTGAAAAGGATTGACATGACAATCTCGATTGTCGAGAAGGATTGGTATTCACATCGGAGTATGAGAACACCATTTCGGAAAGGTATGGAATCAACACTTGACATTGAAGCAACTCAATACCACAACTCAAAACAAAACAAAGGACTGGGCTTGCGTATTAAGTCGAACAAACATATGATAGAGATTTCGTCAAGTTTTCGTGGTGGGGCCTACATGGCCTCGATCAGACAGCACCATCATGTCCAAGGCAAGTGCACATGACATATGGAAGCGCCCCCGAGTCGGCATAGCCAAGGACTCTTTAAGACACAACGAGACCATCAGAAACCAACCGTGAATAGGCGGACCACTAGACGCCGAACCCCAATTTCATATCATACATCCGTCGGAAAGATATCCTAAGAGCTACTTGAATTCACACCTATGAAACTCCCAAATTCTCCGTTATGCAATCAAGTGTTGGGGATACAGGAAGCATAATATCTCACCCAAACTAGCAAATCCTACATCCAGCCATGTATCCATCCTTCAACACATAACCAAGAAACCTTCGAAATCGCTTCACCTCAACCTTCAAAAGCATCCGTTATACGAAGTCATGGCAACACTCCGTACTCACCTCAAGATTCGTTACCGGGTTGTCTCACCAACAACTCGCATAAAAGAGATTTTCGATGTCATGTATCAAACTCGTGTATTCAGAATCTGCAACGATAAAATTATGACGACAACACCTCGTAGCTCAACTCCCGTGACACTTCCACTAAACCCTCGACAGAGGCACCAAGACAATGTTCTCATCATAAAACCATCGGAACGATTCCAAGATACCCGCGTGATCCAAAAAAAAATTAGTGAAATTTGAGAAGAGAAGAGTCAAAACTCTACGCCAGATGCCTTACCAGAGCGATGAAAGAGACTGGGAGTAAAAGAATTCCTAACTCTCCGATATATATAATCCTAAATGACTCAAAACATTTTTTCTAGACACAACTCGCCGCTAAAAACGATCAAGCAAAGGGGCTCTAAGGTCGGGAAGGCTCGATTACCAACTTGTAACACCTCGATGCGGCTATATCTCCCACGGTCGGCTAACGACTTAGAGGCATAACCGCATTGAAAGCAATGTCGCAAGTGAGGTAATTTTCACACAACCCATGTATTACATAAGGGAAAAGATACATAGTTGGCTTACAATCGCCACTTCACACAATTACATGAATAAAGCATTACATCATCCAGATACAATCAAGGTCCGACCACGGAACCAAAATAAAAGAAGAACCCCAAATGCGACAAAGGTCCCCGATCGATTCTAATCTGGCTCCACTATCGCCAACTAGAACTAAACAACACAAAGGGCAAGATCTTCATCGAGCTCCTCCTTGAGCTTGGTTGTGTCACCGCCGCAACATAGGCACCGCAAAACTGGTTTTGAAGTATCTCGTGAGTCACGGGACTCAGCAATCTCTGCACTACGAGATCAAGACTATTTAAGCTTATGGGTAAGGTAAAGGCATGAGGTGGAGCCGCAGCAAGTTTACTCAGCATATATGGTGGCTAACATAACGCAAATGAGAGCGAGAAGAGAAGGCAAAGCACGGTCGATAAAAGTATGATCAAGAAGTGATCCCATGGCAACCTACGCCAAGCATAACTCCAACACTCGGTTCACTTCCGGACCACGAGAAGGGACCATCACCGCCATACACGCCGTTGATGTATTTTAATTAAGGTCAACTTCGGTTTTCTACAACCGACATTAACAAATTCCCATCTGCCACATAACCGCGGCACGGCTCGAAAGTTCATACCCCGGGGTGTCCTAACTTAGCCCATGACAAGCTCTCGCGATCATCGGCGAATAGACCTTCACCCGAGACATCCGATCGACTCGGTATCCTGCACATCAAGACATTTCGACAATGGTAAAACAAGACCAGCAAGACCTCCCGGCGTGCCGACATCCCGATAGTAGCCGCCAAGATCTCGCCTCGTGCCATGACCGGATGAGCAATCCATACACCTAAAACCAGACCTCAAGTTTCCAGGGGGCGCCGCAAAGGGTTCTAGTTTGGACCAACACTTAGACAAGCATCGGCCCGGGGCTGAATAAAGATGACCCTGGGTACATTACTCCCAAGGGAAATATAAGTGGTGGTGAGGCAAATGGTAAAACCAATGTTGGGCCTTATCGGAAGAGTTTTATTCAAAGCGAATCGTCAAGGGGGTCCCATAAATCACCCCACCGCATTAGGAACGCAAAACCGGGAACATAACACCGTATGACGGAAACTAGGCGGCAAGAGGAACAAAGCACCAAGCATAAGGCCGAGCCTTCCACTTTACCAAGTATATAGATGCATTAATAATATAAGATATATTGTGATATCCCAACCAAAACTCCTGTCCACCATGGAGAAATCTTCAACTTCACCTCGCAACTAGCAACGCTATAAGAGGGCCGAGCAAAGCGGTAACATAGCCAAACAACGGTTTGCTAGGAATGGTGTCAAAGATTAGAGGTTCATGGCATTTTGGGAGTCTGACAAGCAAATGGTAGGCATCGAGCATTGGCATATCAAAAGAGCGAGCAAACTAGCATAGCAAAGATAGTAGTGATTTCGAGGGTATGGTCATCTTGCCCGAGATCCCGCAAGGAAGAAGAACGAGTCCATGAAGAAGACAAACGGACGAGTCGATCTAATCCTCACAACTCCGAACGTAAACCGAAGCTAACGAGAGCAACCCGGAAAGAAACAAACAACATAGTAAACAACCTTCACATAAACGTGGCATGATGTACAAACAAGTATGATGCATGACCGGTTTAATGAGGCATGGCATGGCAAAGTGCAACAAACAATACTATAAAGTTAGGGAGCTCAATATGCAATGAGTTGCATATTGACTAAACACCACATCAATTATTTAGTTTTTTCTCTCGTTATGAACAAGGCAAGATTAATTGTTGGTTAACATGGCAAGAGGTGAAGCATAATTAAACTAACAATTTAGGCAAGTTTAAATGAGGCCGAAACACAAACAACAATTCGAAAATCCTCATATGCAATTTATGAATTTGCTACTGTTCTGCCCTAAAACATATTTTAAAGTTGTTAAACAGGAAAATATAGTGGACCATGTTAATCTAGGCATTTTTCCACCCCATTTACATATAAAGTTTATTTAAAACCGCTAGCTACTAGTTATTTAGTTATGAAATAAATCATTTTAACATGGCATTTTAGCAAATTAACACAAACAGCATTTTAAACATTTTAAACATGGATGAAAATGGCATATTATTAATCTACACAAAATTCTAAGCATTTTACATGTTTGAATCATTTTAATCCGATGCACGATTAATGAGTTATTAATGCATGAACTATGTGGGGTTTTCAGAAACTCAGAATCGCTTGATAATTAGACAAATTCACTGGATGAAAAACTCACGCGGGTCGAAACTGATTGGCCCAACAAAGGCACGTGAGGGGGATCTCGAGGGGCTGCTCACCCCGGCCTTGGGCCGCCTCGGTGAGAAGTCAATGCAACTGTGAGGCCCACACGAGAGGGGGTCAACGATCGCGACACGGATCGGGCTCTCCCGATCCGTCCCGACAGCGAGGTCGGCGCGGCGGAGTCGCGCGATGCGGGCGAAGCGGAGGACGACGGAGGGGGCTGGAACGCACCGAGGCCGGATCCGGGCTACCTCTCCATTCCCGGCGACGGAGGCGATAACGGCGAAGCTCGAGGGACTCGCGCCATGATGGGTTCCTCGAGAGAGAAAGGCCATGAGGTAAGAGGGAGAAGGAGGATAAAGGAGAAAGGCGGCAGCGACGCCACTGGGCACCGGAGGAGGTCGCTGGGCGTGAGGTGAACGGCAAGCAGGTCGGGCGGCTGGTGAGAGGCCGCTCCTTCAACCAGATCGGGCGAGGGGAGCAGGAGGCAACGCGGTCGGGCCCCTGGCGGGGTTTTCGCGCGCGGGCTTTCGCGAAGGCTGGGGCTTGCCGAGGCTGGCCGCGAGGTGGCGCCAAGGATTGGCCGGGCCGACGCTGGGTGAGGTGGCGCTGGCCTGGTTGGTCCGGGCGCGCAGAGGCGGCGGCGCCAAGTGGTGAAGCTGGAGCGGGTGGCGCGGAAATGGAGGTGGGAGGCGGCGGAGATCCCGAGGAGGAGGGGGGATTGGCTGAGGCTGGGGTTAGGGAAGGGGTAGGCTGCCCAAAATGGAAGGAGGAGGGTTTTGACCTCCGATCGCGATCAGGCGGATCCGGATGCGGGGAGAGGTAGAGTGGCCTAGGTGGGCTGTGAGAGAGACTTGGGCTGAGGGGAGAGAAGGGAAGTGCAGCTCGACAACTGCTTCCTGAGACCAAAACGTCTGGACGCATTAAACCGACTATATTATGTTGTAGGTTTAACGGTTATTATCAATGGATTCGACGCGATGAAACTTGGCAGCGGTCTGTCTACACTATAATAAGACCGCATTTACGTTACATCCCATTCCGAGAACATTTTTATGCCACTTATAAAATAATAATTGAGGAAAGCTGCAATGCAAGAAAGTGTGTCCGCCAGAATCGGACAACTGAGAGAACCCAAGGGACTCAAACAGATGCAAGTTTTGAAAACATGCATGATGAAATGAAGATGATGACATGAGACGAGATGCATAACAAGAACAAAATGCAAAACAACAGACAATAACCCAACCACGGAGAAAATAATATATCGTGATTCCAAAAAAGGCAGGAGTTGAGTTACTAATATGGAAAGCTACATCCGGGCGCTACATTCTTCCCCATTGTTGTATCATCGTATTCAGGGAACCCATGGCCGGATAGCCGCTGCCGCCCCTTCTTCTTTATTGTCTTCCATCATAACCCCTATTTCTCCGTGCTTGGTCCAAACATTATAGTGGGGCATGAAACCGACTTAAATAGGTGGATGTGGAATGGTTTTTTCAGAGAGTAACTGTGACTATTCTTACAAACAAAGACATGGACAAGGCATAAAACCATCCGCCGCTTGTTCGCCAATCTCAGCTCAGAAAAGTATGCATGCCATTAATGAACTTGAGAGCATCGGTCATCATACATCCATTGTCGGCCCATCTTCATTACACAACACCAAATAGACCAAATTAATACAAGTTCATACATAAAGTTCATATACCGCACTTAATTAAATGCAACATACAAATAACTCTCTAGCTAAAGAATTTAAATGTAACAACAAATGCGATGAAGATCGCAACTAAGGTAACAATTGATCCAACAGATAATGATACCAAGCCACACTATCAATGGCATATTTTCTAATCTTTCTAATCTTCAACCTCATTTTCTCCATCTTGATCTTGTCATCATCGATTTACATCGGCAACATGCAACTCCAATTCCATCTTCTCCCTCAATTCTTTTCAATTTTTCTTTCAAATACTCGCTTTCTTTCAACTAAATTTAACCTCTTGACAATAGGGTTGGTTGGAATTTCCTGTTCACATACCTCCTAGATAAAAATATCTATGTCAACTTGATGGGCATAATTTGTCATAAACACTAAATGCAACAACTAGTTTTAAAAGAGAATATACCACATCCGAATCATAACAAGAACGAGGGCCAACGGGACGGATATCAAAACCATGGCACTATGTATAACAAACAACGACGGGTAAGATAATTATACTAGTAACTATTTATCCAAATCACACAAACATCAATTTGGTAATGTAAAACATTCATGAACAAGAGCCTCACCACAAGGTGGTGCCATGACGGCCAAGCGGTGATCGACGGTGGTTACGACGGAGATTTAGAAGGCACTAAGTAAACCACACCTACATATGCAAACTAAGTGTTATTTTGACCTCAAATTGCATATAAATCAAATACTAGCAAATATAATTCCTCCCAAATTAATCACTATACAAAGCATTGCAAGAGCTAATCTAGCAATGAGAGTTGAAAGGACAAAGTTACTAACCTTGTGATCATTTGAATGGATGGGGCCTTTGAATCTTGACAAATTTTGGGCAAAATTTGAGAGGAGCTCGAGGGAAAGGGGAAGAACAGAGGAGAAGTGAGGGAAGGGGAAGAACATAGTGGCTCGGTGGACGGAGGGTTTATGTATCGTTGATTTTAGGACCGGGTGCCGCTAATGAACCGGCATTAAAGGTGTTGGACGGCCCTGCATCGACAACACCCTCGCCATCATTTCTTTAGTACCGGTTCGTGGCACTAACCGTACTAAAGGTTCGCCATGAACCGGTACTAACGAGAACGGCCGGCTAGCCGTTGAATCCGGATTATCGGACACATTAGTGCCGGCTCAAAACCAAACCGGCACTAATGTGTCTCATATTAGGTGCTTTTTCTACTAGTGGAAACGAGGCGGCGACAGGAGAACATGCACGATCAGTGAGATGGAAGGGGAGCGATGAGATGCAGAAAGGATCCTTCATACCAGTGCATTGACGAAGAGAACGATGCATCGAATGGTTCTTATCGATCTAATTAATCGGGTGGCTGCGAGCCGACCGGCCCAAATTTGTACCAGCGTGCCGGCGCAGATCACTTCCCAAGACCATAACGTTGATGCAATCTAAACATAGCGAATAGATCTTCAAGTGTAAGGCTGGATCAATTCTTTTTCAAAGCAAACTTGACCGTATCGATTATGTTATTGGTTCCTCTTCCCTGAGGCCTTCCTGTGTCTTGCTGGATAGAATTTTTTTTCAAAACGGAGGAAAAAGATTTGCCCCATATATTAAATAAGGAGAAGATAGAATTGTTACAAGAGCCGAACACACGGCATGACAATTATTCTCGCAATATAATGTCCCCTAGCTTAGCACCGCAAAGGACTCCAAAGCTTTGCCTCATCGAGGACCATTTGAAGAAGGATGGTCGGTGGAGCACTCTTGTGGCGGAAGACTCTGGCATTCCTCTCGTTCCAAATAGACCAGGAGACGAGCATAGTGAGAGAGGCCATTGCTCATCTATTAGGATTCTGCAAGTTGGTTCGCTTCTCCCACGACTCCTTCACCGAGCCAGCAAGATGCCAAGTGGTGGTGTCCATGTGCACAAGTCCCAACTTGTCAATTTGCATCCTCCAAAGCCTAAGAGTGTAGCGGCACTTGAAGAAAAGATGGACGCCAGACTGTTGCTCCCTTTTGCAAAGATGGCAAAGGCCGCAGTTGGGTGGAGCCAGCCACGAGAAGAATTTAACTTTGGGTGGAGCCCAAGCTTTCAACACCATGAAATCCATAGGGGAGAGAATCAACCCAAGGAATTGAGCCTTGTAGGCAGAGGATGCGGAGTAAATCTCGTCGCTGGAGTGCTTCCAGGTGATATCATCCTCGGCATGCTCGTCAAGGTGGACCTCATTCACGAGCATCCAAAGAGAGAAGAACTCGGCAAACGATGCTACGAGGGCTTGTCCATACGACCCAGTCAACCAGAATGCCCAGCTGTTTCTTCACGGTCCAAAAGTGTTCCTCCAGGACATAGCCCACTTAGTAATTATTCACGGGATGAGACAGCCATCGGATGGCTTCAAATGTCCAGGACGCGGAATCAGATGGCAAAAAATGTTGATAGTGTGAGAAGGCTCGGAAAGTCCAATGCTTCACTTATGGCATCGATTGTCTCACTACCATGCTATACAATCTACTTTATGATATAAGCTTTACTAGTTGCATATAGAGTTTTTTGTGCAGGAAAGTTACATATGCCTTCATTGAACCAAACATTCACTATCTTGGGATTTGTTACGCTAGGCAAACACAATTTTAGCTTGTTACAACCGTAACATGTATCTTCCTATCCATACAACCCCGAGAGATAGAGAGAGGGAGAGGCCTCGGTTGAGATTGCTATTTTCTTCTGGCTTTTTTCGAACAGTATTGTGTAGTCTACGGTTCTAAGGTGTTGATTAATTATGTTATTTCCCAACTATTGCACCTAGATAAGAGGATGAGAGATGCGTCGCCTAACATTGGCAACCTCGAGCTCTACTAAGGGGGGGAATATCTTTTTTTTTGAAACAGAGGGGGAGAATATCACACTCATCCAACAAGGGGATGACGCTCTGGCCAAGCGAAAGAGGTGGTTGGAGGAGAAGTGCACGTTTGTGATTGTGGTGGCGTCCTTCAAAGTCAGCCAGAATCCCCCGGGGTGCTACTGGCAGGACGACAAAGACAAGCCAGAAAGACACGACGCTGATGCCTCAGTGCTGCACTACAAGTTCAACACTACATATGCTTAGATTATGCTGCTAGTTACAAATGGGAGGTTCTACAAGACGGTTAACAGCATGATAGGGCTGATTCTCATCACCATATTCTACATCATTTGCATCCTTTTGGACCCAGCCCATGGCACAGCAAAATGCGTGGTGGCCTAGGGCCCATCTAAAATCAACATGGGCAGGGGCATATGCCCCCCCCCCTCTGCACACTTCATTACACTGTATTTATTCAACAGTTATGTATAGTTGAGTACATGTATCTTATAATCATTATTTGCATCATATAATCACATGTAGATGGTGTATTGAGATTTTATTTGCTAACTAAAATTATATTTTTCTTTATGCTTATGCCTTTATTAATTTTTCATGATATACGCTATTTATTGTTGAAAGTATATACGTTACTCTGTTAAGATTCTTTGTGCTTTAATCGCACTAGGGCCTCCATAATGCTAGGACACTAGTAGAAAACAGGGCATACGTCCGGGCCAGATAAGCCCATTAGTCCCGATTCGGTCACGAACCGGTACCCATGAGCCCATTGGTCCCGGTTCATGAGGCCAGGGGCCTGCCAGACCTCGTGGGGCCATTGGTCCTGATTCGTCTGGGCCATTTGGTCCCGGTTAGTGGCACAAACCAGGACCAATGCGCCTCCCCTCGTTTCACACCATTGGTCCTTGGCAGGCCTAAGCCGACCAAAGGGAGGTCTTTAGGACCGGTCAAAGCCACAAATCGACCAATGAACCAGCCAGGAGAGGGCTTGTGTGTAAAACATTAAAAGCAAAAAGAATTTTCAAATAAATATAAATAAGCAAAAGAGAAAAGAAAATAAATAAGTAGAAACAAAATAAAATAAGTAAGTAGAAACAAATAAACTTTAATAAAGTAAAATAAATGAACTATAATAAAATAAAATAAATAGAAAATAAGTAGAAACAAAATAGAATAAATAAAGAAAAAAGAAAGAAAATAAATATTTAGAAACAAAATAAACTTTAATAAATAAATAAACACAAAATAAACTTTTATAAAACCTCTAGTATTATTGAAACTAAAACTATATAAAATTTATGCAACTAAAATTGTCAAACTATTTTCTGCTCGTAACATTAAAAAAGAATTTTCATAAAGAATTTTTTGTTAGAAACTTTAATAGCAAAAAGAATTATCATAAAGAATTTTTTGTTAGAAACTAAAATAAAAAAATATGTTTTTAAATATAATGATAAAACATGTGAATATTAAATAGCAGGAAAAAGAATCACTCAAAATCTATTTTTATAGTAAAGCTATTCAAAACTAGTGATTCACACAAATTTCCAAAATTCAAATTTAAACTATTCAAATTAGAAAACAAATGGCACAAACAGAAAGTTTATATTTTTTATTACCTAAAGCAAAAAAGAATCACCGAAAAATTAGTAAGTATTTTGTTGTAAGTAGAAACAAAACAAAATAAACAAAGCAAAAAATAAAACAAAAAAATAAAAAATGTGCCACCACGGCCTAAATACGACTAGAAACCCAACGATGGGCCAGGATTCAGGCCCGCAGTAGGCCCAGTAGGCCCACAAGCACAAAGTGACAGATTAGGCCCGAAAGCCTGCAATTGAGAGGAGCTCGAGAGGGTTGGCGCAGCAGCGCTTATAAACCACTCTCGAGCTCTCTCAACTAGCGAGGTGGGACTAAACTTTGGCCGCGATGTGGGCAGCACAGGGCCTTTGGTCCCGATTGATGGCACCAATCGGGACTAAAGGGGTGTATTGGTCCCGGTTGGTGCCACGAACCAGGACCAATGCTCTGGCTATATATACAACACTTGTCAAAATTTTCATTCAATTCCTCATTCTCCCTGCCACGACGCCACCTCTCGCCTGACGCCTCTCACTCTCAGACTGCCGCCTGCTGGCTGTGCCGTCGTTTCTGCCGCCGCCACGCGCTCAGCCGCCTCGACGCTGCTGTGGCGCCATCTCGCTGCCACTGCCACCTCGCAGCACCGCCTCGAGCCTGTTGCCGTCTCATGCCACTGCGCCGAGCCCGCCATCCTCGTCGCCGAACTCTAGCCATCAGTAGCCTCGGCCTAAGTGAGCCTCCACCCCCTTTCCCATGGTCCCGAGTGCCGCCTTGCGCTGAGCGCTTTTGTTCGCCTCGCTCCATGGTCGCCGCCGGCCCCGACGCATTGAAGAGCAGAATGAGAGGACAAGGAGAGGAGAGGAGAAGGAGAGAAGTGCAGAAGGAGAGGAGAGGCAAAATTTCAGAATTTTTGGAGTGGTTTAGAATAGGTTTTCAGAAAGTAATTTGAATCTGATTCAAATTTCATTTGAATGAAATTTAAAAAATTTGAACTATGGATCAGATGGTTTTTGGTGAAATGGAGTGTGGGTAGTGTCATGAAGTTGGAGTAATTTTTCTGGTTGTAAAAGAGTTAGGAAAATTTAGAATATGCTAAATATGTCAAAAATGTTTTTTTTTCGTAGAAAGTTTTTTGTTCATATATAGAAAGTTTTTATATATGACTATGGATATATGAGCAACGATGATCCATGGATGTATGCATTGATATATATGAGAAATGATGTTCATAGAATATTTACCAAGTATATATGTATTTTTGTTCATATATGTATTTTTTCATAGCATTTTTTTCCATTTATATATGTATGTGGCTATAGATGGATATATATGAGAAATGATGATCCATGGATGTATGCATTTTTTTCCAATGATGATCCATAGATGGATGTATGTATGTGGATACATGAGGGGGGGTCAATATACCCCCTCTCCGATAGCATTTCCTTCTTCATATGTTGAGTTAGTTGATTTAGGTTAGTACATTTTAGGTTAGTTGATTTATAGTACATTTTAGGTTAGTTGTTGTTAGTGCATTTTAGGTTAGTATATTTCTTCTTCTTTGATCATTTTAGTGCATTTTAGGTTAGTAAATATTTTCTGTTGTAATTTTGTTCGATGATTGTTTTTTGTTAAAACTTGTATTAAGTTTGTTCGATGAATGTTTCATGGGAGAGAGGGAGTAAAAACTCATCAGACATGAGGGGGGAGGAGTCCCCCTCCGGTTCCTAATTCTCTCGGGAATTCAACATGAGGGGGGTCGATACCCCCTCCCCGATAACTTCGACATGGGGGGAGGGGTCGATATACCCCCTCCCGATAACATTTTTTTCCATGTATGTATGTTGTCATTGTCGATATACCCCCTCCTTTACCAAGTTAAAAGAGCGTTGTCGTCGAGGCCACCCCGAACCCTTTAAGCGTTGCCGAGGCCACCCCAAACCCTAGAGAAGCGTCGAGGCCATTAATTAATATAATTCCTTGTTGTGAATAGCTATAGCTAGGTCTATGTTTGCCACTAATATATCCATCTGTCATGTTTGTATAATAATTGCCATGTCGTAGTATTTGCAGAAACTATGGAGCACGACCGAGACGAGGAAGCAGAACGGGTCCTGGGGGACATAATCGCAGCCGGAGCTGATGTCATGTCGTATCTCAACGAAAGCGATGGTCTGGAAGGAGAGGGTGAAGAAGCGTGCTACGGTCCTCGAACAACGGAGGAGACCATGATCATGCATCCAATGCCGTGCAAGAAGGAGGCTGTGATGACGGCTTCGTGATCGACACAGTCCGCCAGTATATATATTAATTAAGCCTCAGTCTGACTATATATAGCTAATTGATGCATTCATTGTTTTGGTATCTACACATATTAACTCTCGCTTTCTTCTTATTTCTAGCCTCCGGATCGAAAGCACAACTTCGGTAAAGAGATGTGGCTCAAGAAAAAGCGCATCAGATGAAAGGTTCATGATCACAGCAATCGCAAGCGCTGGCCAACCGATTGAACCCTTCGACCAAGGAGGCATTTATCGCCAAGGTGGTTCTTGTTAGGGACATGATCCCGATCAGCATAGAGCTATGGAATCAACCTAAGGATAAAGAGCTTTAAGCTTCTTTTGTCGAAGATAGATAGAAAGCTGATCTTTGGAAAGCACTGAAGGTAAATTTCACCCTACCGGAAGAGGACGATCTAGAGAATCTAGTTAAAGAGCCATTGATCAAGTCCTTTGCTCTCAAGAAGATGGCAGATCTATTCAGGAAGTGGAAGAATGACCTGAAAGCAAAGTTTATCGACCAAAAAAAGACACCAGAATTCATCGGCTGGTACGAGAAGCTCAGAGATCAATGGGACGCATTTGAGGCCAACAAGACATCGGAGAGGATTAAAAAGATGTCAGCCATAAACAAGATAAATGCTACGTAAGAAGGAGCATCACCATCGGTCGGGTCGGCTATACCTCAAAGCTCGACTGTCAGCTGGAAGGCTGAGAATGACCTGCTTGATAAAGGGTTTAACCGAAACATTGAACTGGCAGATCAGTTGGCGGACTTGGTTCTTCGGGGTTGGCGGAACCTTGGACCCTGTAATAGGGAAGTGTGTTTGGACGAGGGAGCAACTGCGAATACCCCTCACGGCTTCAGCATTATATTAACGCAACGCAGAAGGGACGTTCATTCCGCATGCAGAGAAGGACGAGCTCACAATGGCCCTCGGAATCTCCGAGCACTCGGACGGACACGAGGCATGCTGCCAAGCTCCATTCCATGGAAGGTCGTTTTCGGACGCAGGCGGTTACAAATGCCAAGAGAGGAGGAGGAAGGTGGAGCAGAGCGAATCGCAGGAGCTGCACTCAAGGGCATGTAAGCTAGAGGAACGAGATGCGCTTTGAAGCAAGTGGCTGCCGGGTTACCTCGCTATCTCAGCCGAGGAGCAAAGCATGGCTTCCGGCAAGCAGCTCACCGAGCTCGTCTTCACGGCTCCTGCTATCTACCCTGTGGATGCTATCACAGAGTCTCAACATTGCCACCTTATGACACAATGGGAGAAGTACAAAGTCAAGGCGGCTGTTGGCTTTGTTCAACCTCCTAAACCTGGCGCAACTTTTCGCTGCCGTCCAATTCCAAAAGGATATGCTAGGGTGACGGTGGAAGAAATAACGGAGGGATTTGAGGAGCTCGTGCTTGACCACCCTACCGGTGAAGGGGAGACTCGGCTGGGTTCTGCTTTGAAGACTCCATGCATATGGAGGAAGGAGCTCATCAACCTTCCGAACTAGACGCCTCCGCCTCCTCCTCCTCCTCCGGTGAGTCAGGGCAGTACGCCTCCTCCTTCGCCTGCTCCTCCAATGAGTGATCAGGGCACTCCGCCTCCTTCTCCCGCCCGGGCACTCCTCCTCCTCCGCTCTTCTCCGCGAGTGAAAGGATGGCACTTCAGCCTTCTCCCACACATGGCGGCACTCCGCCTCTTTCTCCACTCTGGCCGGCGCACCACACCAGCCAGCCTCCTCCTTCTTTGCCTCACAAGAGGGCTAAAAAGACTGCCACTGCCTCCGCTGCTCCCGCAAGACGCAGTCCTTCTCCTCCGCCTCGTAAGCAACTAAATAAGAAAGCCGCAGCCGCTCGGCCTGCTCTAACATCTAGCAGTACAGGCGGGAGGCAATACAGATTCGGTCCATCTCTCAAGACTCCAGAGAGGTTACCATACGAGAGGACCAAGAAGGAAAACGAGGAGATCTGTCAAGCCCAAGTGAGGGACTACTTCACAACGCAAAGAGCTAAGAGACATCCACCTCCGAAGGAGAAGATAGATCCGGTGAAAGCGAAAAGACTTTGATGCCCGAAGAATAACCACCGCTCCCCCAAAACCAACTATGAGCGCATCAAAAAGACATATAGGAAGGAAGCTAAGAGGAAGTACTTGCAAAGGACAAAAGGTTACAAGAACTCAAACTTGCGAGAGATTAATTCTTTTTGAACCGAAAGTTTAAACCGGATGTGAAAGCTTCAAAACTTTGTGAGAGATAAATTTACCTTGAGTCGGATTTGAATCGGATTTGAGAGCATCAAAGCTCTGGTAAATAAATTTCCCTTGAACCGGATATTAAGAGCTTCAGTGCTTTGTGGGAGAGAGATGTCTCTTGAACCGGATTTTAAACCGGAATCCTTCTTTTTAAACCAGACATTTTCTGACGGCCTTTAAATATTCGCCAATAAAGCAGTAGCCTCCAGGGCCGGGTTATCTTCGCTTCAATGACCCGGAGTTCTTGAATTCATTGAAACCGGCTAATTTTGCCGAGCCATACCTTTGTAGCCCCCGAGTCTCAAGATGACCTGAAGAGTTGGCTTGAGATTCTCCATATTTGACCATAGTAGAAGGTGTATATCATTGGCATTGATAACGCGATGTGAATCCACAGAAGGTTGAGGTGACTGCAGCGGGTTATAAATGATCCCGTATGAGCCGTGTCAGCAACTCGGCCAATGGTTCCTTCCAACTGGCTGTTTGAAGTTTAAACAAACAGAGTATGGTATATGCATGCAAATGCCCATTGAACCATCCAAAGGTAGACGGTGGCTGATAATATATGATAATTTGCTCCAATTTGTTGGAAGAAAATCGGGCTTCCCAAGCAAAGGACTTGCTCATACTTAACAAACAGCATGTATGTACAAAAGTGCCCGCAGATGTTGATGTAGACCAGCCATGAGAGACGGATAAAGAAAGATGACCGCAGAGCTTCGCAGGCGGTACGATGATGAGTCGTGGCCGCGCTGTAAACCGTGTGGACGGCGAATTAGCCACGCCATATTGATGTAAACCGTCTGCGTAATGACGGTTTGCACATATATTCATCGAGCCGATGATGGCATGATAAGATACTTAGCACATTTATAATGGTGGCGCGAGTTTATACACCCATGACATAGCCATAGCTTTTTGCAGTGAACAATTGTCCCAAGATAAACAATATTGCGCATCAAGGCAAAGGTAAACTTGTTCTTTGACAAAATAATATGTGCTAAAAATATATTTTAGATGGATATCACCGATGTGTTTAGAATAAAATAATCCGCCATGAAGTTGATGATCACTAGGTGAAATGAAATCCTCACGGTGAATCGACCAAGGAACAAAACAGATAAACCAGCCATGGCGTTAGGGTCAAAATGCGGACAAGCAAGTTGTCCTCCATTAGTAAGCTGGTGAGGACGCGTGAATCAAGGGGCGAGGGCGAGACGAGTCGCCCGTGGCTGTATGCTAGGCAGGGCCGACAACAGCCGGTCTGCGTTGATGTAAACCGGACCGCAGGGGCGATGGCTGTATATAACAACAATATAGGGCAGAGTGGTTGTTTTCAAAAAATTAATAAATATTGATAAAAGTAAACTGGATGGATATCACCTGGTATTTTTTTGCCGGATGCTGGCACTGGATAATGCATAGTGCTGCTTTTGTTTTTTGACAAAAGAGTTAATTGGTTCTGTGTCTTCTAGTGCCTGAGTTCTCCACATAACCCGGCCGGCACTTTTTGAGCTGGAATTTTTGGAACCAGAACTTCTTGATAATCCGGCCGGAACCTTTGATAATCCGGAATTTTTTTTACCGGAACCTCTTGATAATCTGGCCGGAACTTTTGATAATCCTGAACTTTTGAACCGGAACCTCTTGATAATCCGGCCGGAACTTTTGATAATCCGGAACTTTTAAACCGGAACCTCTTGATAACCCGGCCGGAACTATTCTGTAGCCTAAGTCAGAACTCTTCGACGACTAGGACGGAACCTTTCGGCGATTCGGCTGGAACCCTTCGGCGATTCGGACCAAACTTTTTGTCTAGGCGATCGGAACTCTTTGGTGATTCAAACGGAACCTTTCGTCGAGGCGGTCGGAACCTTTCGCCGATTCAGACGGAACCTTTCGTCGAGGCGGTTGGAACTTTTCGCCGATTCAGACGGAACCTTTCGTCGAGGCGGTCGGAACTTTTTCGGCGATCTAGACAGAACCTTTCGTCAAGGCGGTCGGAACTTTTTCAATAAGCTGGGTGGAGCTTCTTGATCCCTGGAATAGTGCCCTTTAAAAACTCAACACTACCATGCGCGAGCCCCACGGTGGGCGCTAACTGTCATGAAATTAACACGGCAGATGTCCTTAGTGTCAGGACTTAGTCGCGAGGCCAACACATCTATGCGGTAGCTTGAGAGGGGTTGATCGGGACGAGAGACGTAACACACAAGACGACGATTTAGACAGCTTCGGGCCCCGGGAAACATCATACGGTAATAACCCTACATGCTGTTTGTGGTAGGTCTTATTATCATCATGAGGTAGTCGCCGTAAGCCGGCTCTCCTCTTTGTGTCTAGCCCTAGATATTGTTTCTTGTTACTCGTCCCTCTTTGGGGTGCCCTGCCCCTCCTTATATAAATTGAAGGGGCGGGTTACATGACTAGTCCTAGAAGGATTAGGATTACTTTATTACAAGTGGAGTCCTAGTCTTGCTTCCTTTGTAGGAGAATATTCCTTATGTCTTCCTTCTTGCCGCCCGCCGAGTATAAGCCACCCATCGGGCCTTGGGCCTTGTCGTCTTCCGATCCGCCGCCTACCGGGTCTCCAAAGTGAGTCACAATATCCAAAGCGTGTTATATAAACCGCCATGTCCAGCAGATCGCCGCTGAGTCGCTTAGCCCACCGGGTCTTCGGTGAATTGCTGGCACGGCCGGTCATAACTCCGACCGGGTCATACCACGGGTATATCCTCGACAGAAGTACTTGCGCAAGGACAAAAGGTTACAAGAACGAAGAACTGGGAAAATTTTACCGCTAACAAGCTTAACCAATCGCGCCCCCGCCAGGTGTTTAGCGATATCGTCGCTAATCATCCGAGGGTCTTGCCCGCACCAACTCGGAGATTACGACGATGCACATTTTGATATAAGGGAGTCGGACAAATTCAAATACGAGTACGGGAAGCCTCTCGTCAAAGATGGAACTACTCTAACAACAATGATGCGAAAATTCCATAATTGGTACATGGAAACCTGCAGAAAGGCGATGTCAGCTGGGAATAAAATCGATATTTTGACGATGAAAGTTAAAGGGGATGTACACGACCTCGTTGGAATTGAGGAGTTGTGTGTTCCATTTGAGGAGTTCTTCCAGTTTTTCAATCTAAAGGCCCTCGATAAATTAACGGTCGCTTGCTACTGTCTGTAAGTACTACTTCTGTCATTAAGTCTCTATATATAGCTCAGCTCTTTCATTGCATGTATATATAATTATCCTCACTATATTATGCAGATTGAAGATCGTCGAATGCACAAGAGCTGAAATGTATGATATTGGGTTCATTAACACAAATCTCATAGATGAATTTACGGTTAAATTTCATGCCGAAGAAGCCGAGCAGAACTTGCTACGATCATTGCTAATAAATCAAAACAAAGATAGAATACTCTTTCCTTACAACTTCAGGTGAGTGTTACTGTCTTGTGCATATTCGGATTCCCTTAATTATTACTCGAGGTTATAGTAATTAATGTAATTGATGAGTTGTATGCACGCATGCGTAGTTTCCACTATATTCTCCTAGAGATTAAGCTTGAGAATCGACTAGTAAGCGTATTAGACTCGAGACGAAAAGATCCCAAGGAATATGCGAACATGTCTAAAATACTCGAGAAGTAAGTTGAATCAATCATTATCGCACCATATCAGCAACTTTGTTCATTTCACGATATCAAGTAATTGTTTTCTTTGTCTCGCAGGGTTTGGAAAGTATTCACCGCACAAGTTACTTCATTCAAGGATCTGGATGGGAAATTCAAAGTAAGTACTACTAGCTTAGCTAGTTCCGCAGATCTCCGCTGATTCTAACTACTTTCATCAATGCCATTTATAATGCTTCATTATCAGCTTGATTGACCTCTATTTCCGAAGTGCTTGCAGCAAGCCGAATAATTATCGTGGATACTACGCTCCGAGTTCATCTACAACACGACGGCCAAGAATAGGCGGGGCTACTCTAAAAGACAATATGAAGTGCGTAAGCAAAAATATTCACAAGTTTATTTTATTAGCATCATTTCTGTTGAATTTCATTCATATATATGTATTGACCCCCCCCCCTTATTCAAATTAGATGTGGGAGATGCGGAATGAACTCCTACTAGAAGATCGCATGCGAGCAATTCAAGAGGAATTGGCTGGATTCTTTCTTGACCATGTCATCAATAAAGCTAGAGAATACCACCATGCATGTGGAAGTTGAGTTCATATGTTAGGGTATTGTAAGAGATCTTACACATTATATATATATATATATGTATGTATATATATATACATACATATATATATATAGTAAGTAGCGTCGGTAAGATATACGAAAACTTGTTGTTCGACCAATCTCTCAGAGAAGGGGAGGTCGATCACTTCTGTATATGTTCATGACGATCTTCTGTATACTTAATAGTTTCCTTCATTTGCTTACTAGCTAGCTAGCGTGTCGAGTCCTCTCTACACGTAGCGTCGACCAAGCACGGACATAAGAGAGGACACTTCTCTCTATTAACTAGCTAATACAATATATGAAACCCCGTAAATTAACCCTACAAAACCCCCAACCCTCCCCTTTCGTAAAAAAGCCCAGCCTCCAAATTTCGACGCATGGAAGGAGTGGTCCCGGTTGGTGGCACCACCGGACAAAAGGCCCCTCGCTCGACAAGCGCGCCGCCACGTGGAGTTCTTTATCCGTCCTGCCTCGGGCGAACCGGGACTAAAGGCTCAGGGCTTTAGTGATGACCCTTTAGTCCCGCTTCGGGAACCGGGACCAATAGCCCTCACGAACCGGGACGAATGACGGTTTTTCTACTAGTGGGACCGGCCCTGCATGCTTCGTGCCTTCACTCTCAGCGTCTACATGAGTGACCCGAGTGATGGCTTCATATTACTCTGCATCACCCTCTTCATCTGCGCCTTCCTCTTTCATGTCATCCACATCAGAAGGTGTAATAAATATCTATATATATGTGGGCCAATTAATGTAGCTTCGAACATGTTAACTTGTTTCTATATATGATAGACAATGCAAGGTTTCTACAGGAAAGTTCTAGAAACAACTGCAATTCCTATATCAATATTCCAAGCTCCGGCGGTGACTGACAGGCAGAGGTTTTCATCTTCAAGACCGAAGATGGCTTTGACACCAAGACACCACGTAATTAGCATCGTCTGCCGCCCTGGTGTCGCCATAGGAGACTAATGTTGAACAATCCAAAGTTATGGTTTTACCCCATGCCATGTTACTCCATAATATTCGGGAGGTGTTTGTTTCATCTTTTTTCACCCGTCAACTGTTTACGTTGTAAACAGAAACCGTTTCGTGCGTTTGGTAACAACCCTCAGTAATCACATCCCTCCGTAATCGGGTCCAGGCTAGTTATCAGTTGATACCCCCACCCCCACCAGTAACATTTCCTTACCACCCTGAGCGCTCCTCACCCCGAGCCCTCCTCCCCCGCGACTCTCCTCGATCTGTCTGCGCCGCCCACCTCCTCCCCCACGACTCCCCTCGATCTGTTTGCCCCGCCGCCTACCTTCGACCCCCTTCAATCCAGCACCGCCACCTCCCCTCGACCCCCTTCGAGTCAAGCGCTGCTGCCTCCCCTCGTTCCTCCTCTCCTGCTCCAGCCGCCGACAATGACCACTTCAGCTGCCGACGAGGATGGACTGTTGAAGCCGCCGGTGAGGAGCAAAGGGCCATCTGCGGATTTCTAGCTGATCTCTTCCTCCTACATCAACCTCCTCTGCATATCTCAAGGTTAGGGTTAATGGTCCATGTTCTTGATTTGAAGTCAAAAAATATGTGTTCTTAAGGTACACGTTTCCTTTACACTGCAGAACCCAACAAAACATGGTTGGTCCAGTCCGGAGTTGTTACAGACTGTATTCAGTTCCCCTTTACGTTTATGTTACCACTCAACGAAACAAACACCTCCTTGGTGATAGTACTCCGAATTAGATTGTGGGAGTACGATTTGATTTGATCCATTAGATGGCAAGGAATAGACGGTCCAATTCTTGATTTCTTTTCTTTTGAGCCTTTCTGGTTCTTTGTCCCTTTGGGACTAATTTTTTTTGCGAGTACCTTTAGGACTAATTTGTACTCCCCTTTGTCTAACTAACTAGTTCATCGAAGGCGCGCGTTACCGGGCCCGTCCATTTTGAAAATACGATGACTATAAGTTTCCTAATATATATGGTAAATTGATTGATAAGTTGGAAGGTAATGCTATTTTATCAGAGCCAAAATTTTATATGAGGGAGATATTATTATCTCATCTCAAGCTCCCGTTCTTACGTTTCCACATTATCATCATTTTTACACATACTTAGGCAGGCACAAAAGAAAAATGTTAATCTATCCAACATCTACCGGTTCGCTAGCATAAGATTAGACATATAGAGCAAGAAGATTTAACGGCTTTCATCGTCATCACATGGATTTTGCAACCAGCGATAGCAGTACTTTCATGACATGTGAATGTATCTTCAAAACATGTCAAAGGCTGGGTTGCTCATGGATACTTTACATCAACGTCAATCAACTGCATGCTTTGATATTTCTTTTGAAGCGGTCGGCAATGCCAACTTTTCATTATTTAAGCAGAAGGAAGAGTAACAAAGGGTGATCAACTGATCAGAAGATGAACCGAAAAGCAAAAACTACAACTGGTCTGTAGCCAAGGAGGACTGCGGACTCCAGCCCTCTGTGGGATATTTTTACATCACTTCCCCGAAGAGTAACTCTAGGCACTTTGCACCAGCCATCCTCCATTGCTCCATGTCGCGCTTGCAAGCTTCGATTATGTGATCCGCGTTCGCTTGCTTTCTTCGAAAGGTACATGCGTTGCGCTCTAACCATATATGCCAGGAGATCAGTGCCACAATGGCCTTCACGCCCTTCCTGTGGCCAGGGGCAGCTGCGTCCACAATCTTCTGAACTCTGTCGGTTGTTGTTTCTCCCATGCACCAAGTGCTCTGCCTCAATGATGCACAGCCGTTCCAAGACGCCACGGTGTGCAGACTTGCAGGACGACGGGGCACTCCCAGCAAAGATGAATAGAAGTCTCCAGGTTGTGCAGACACATCGGATAGAAATATCCGTTCTCCCAACCCCTCCTTTGCAGACGATCATTGCACCACAGTCTGTCCAGATGCAGCAGCCAAAGAAACATCTTTATCTTGCCTAGTGCCCAGATTTTCCAGATTATGGATTTGACGATGCTAGGCTAGTTGTTCATGAATTGGGCACTGTACGCCGATTTTGCCGAGTAGTTGCCTGAGCTACAGAGCGTCCAGGTGATGTTATCTTGTACTCCAGGCTCTAGGGTGATGGTCGCTTGCCTGATCTTCCTCGTGAGCTGCACGACCTATTGCGTGATGGCATCCGGGTCACCTTGACACAAGTCCAGGATCCATCTGTCCTCATGCAGGGCCTCTTTCACTGACCGGTTTTTCCTCATGGATCTAGCAAAGAGGAGGGGGTAGGATTGACAGAGCCGCCATCCTCCAAGCCAAGAATAGAACCAGAACGAAGCAGTTGCTCCATCGCCAATGCTCACGGTAGTGGATGCAGCAAACAATGCCCTGTCTGAGGCGTCGTAGGGCGTGCCCATTCCAGCCCAGGGTCTTTCAGGGGTTTTCCACGATTGCCATAACCAACGCAGGCATAGAGCTCTCGCGAAACGAGGCAGATCATGAATGCCAAGACCACCATTTTGCTCGGGCGTGGTCACCGTGCTCCATCCCACTTTGCATTTTCCACCGGAGATATCTTCATCCCCCGCCCAGAGGAATTGCCGTCTTGATTTGTCTATTTTTTTGTAAAACTTCTTTGAGACTCGGAGGGCTGTAAGAGCAAAAGTTGGCATGGCCGAGAGCATGCATTGTACCAGGATGCGCCGCCCTGCCAACGGTATCAACCCGCCCTTCCACCCAGCGAGTCGAGCTCGGATCCTGTCCAAAATAGCTTGGAGATGCACTAGTCTAATACGCCCAGTCGTAATAGGAAGACCTAGATATCTAATGGGGAAATTCATCGTTGTGCCCCCAAAGTTTTGTAGGACGTCTTCTAAATCTATGTCATCGCATCTAATGGGAACCACTACAGATTTTGAGGGACCCGGAGCCCCGTGGCATCGCCAAACTGACGGAGCAGATCGAGCAGGCTATCTACTTCTATCATGCAGGATTGATGAAGATAACAGCGGCGGCGACATATAAGCTTGTGCACATCGTCGCTGCTATACCCGGGATCGGGTTCAGCACACCCGTCCTGGTGGCTGCCTCCAGGAGGCGATGCAAGGGGTCAATGGAAAGGATAAAGAGCAGTGGCGAGAGGGGGTCCCCTTGCCGGAGTCCTCGCAGATGAATGACAAAATCTCCCGGGGCACCATTGATGATGCAGGACGAGGAGGAGGAAGAGAGTAGAAGAGCGATCCAATCTCTCCACCTAGCCGAGAAGCCAAGATGCTGTAGCAATTCAAGTAGCCACTCCCATGAAATTCTATCAAAAGCTCCTATGTTGAGCTCGAACAGAATTCTGGACGTAAAGGTAGCTATCGTGGATGCATTTTCGTCGCTGGAAGGTGGTTTGAGCAGGCGAGATGATCCTATCAATGACCGCTGCCAGCCTCATAGATAACACCTTTGTGATCAGCTTAGCCATGGAATGAATGAGGCTTATAGGCTTAAACTCGCTCATTTTTGTGGCCCCGTCCTTCTTTGGTATGAGTGCAAGCATAGACGTGTTGATTTCAGCAAAATTTCCATCAGCCAATCTGGAGAAGTGATCAAAGACAGCCATAACATCGTCCTTTATGGTACTCCAGCAAGCTCTGAAGAATGACCCCAAGAAGCCATCCGGTCCTGGCACTTTGTCTGACAGTGATGCCACTATCGCGGCCCAGACTTGAAGTTCATAGAAGGGGTTATCCAACCCCTCGTTTTGCACATTTGGCATGTCCAACTCCTCCCAGTTGATGGAGCACAACATGTCCTCTTTTAATTTCTTCCCAACAGGTTTGCGAAATGGTCATGAGCAATAGCTGATTTTTCATCATGTGTTGTGGCTGTAATCGTGTCCGTTTGCAGAGAGTGAATAAAGTTCTTTCTCCTTCTGGAATTGATTTTGGCTTGGAAGAAGGCCGTTCTTCCATCTCCAACCCTGAGCCAGGTTATCCTTGATGCTTGCCTTTTCCTTGCTCTCTCCACTGCAGCCAGGCCAAGTATTCTAAGCTTAAGCTGCTTCCTTAAACTGAATTCATTTTGTTTCAGACGTCTTCTCTCTTGGGCCACATCAAGACGCAAGATCACTTCGCACGCCAAGTGAAACTAGACTTTTGCATCACCGAAGAGAGTCCTTGCCCAAATCTTTAGGTCGTGTGTTGTCCTCTTCATCTTCTTCTTTAGCTTGATGATCGGACAGGTGTGATTAACAGGTTGCTGCCACGCTCTTTTCACTGTTTCCTAGAAATGAGGAAAGCTAGTCCAGAAAGACTTGAAGCAAAAAGATGCCCTTCTGCGCGGCGCCGCAGTGTTTGCAAGCAACTGCGGACAGTGATCCGAGCAGGCTGTTGCCGTTGCCATGAGCATGAAAGAGGGGAAGAGGGATCCCATTCCAAGTTGCAGAACACCTTGTCTATGCTAAGCAACATTGGATTTTCTCGCTCATTTGACCATGTGAACCTCATGTTTTTACGTTTGATCTCTTTCAAACCTGCTTTGTCGATCGCTGCTCTGAACATACCCATGATTCTTTTGTTCAAATTTAGGTTGTTTTTGTCACGGGCTTCGTAGATGATATTGAAATCTCCATTGAGGAGCCAGGGTTGTCCTTGAGGAGGTGCATAGTGGGCGAGCTCGGCTAGAAAGGCATCCTTTCTCGCATCATCAACTGGCCCTTTACTGTTGTCAGCCAAAATTCCAGTCCATCTTGAAGTAGAGAAACCTTTCTTGTGACTGAAAAATTCCCGACCGCATGCGTCGCGAAGCTGATCAGGCTCTTGTCCTAGAGGACAACAATCCCTCCCCTTGTTCCAATTGATGGGAGCATGGCACATCCATCTAATCTAGCTCCTCTCCCAGCTCTCTGACAACACTTGGACCTGATAACCCACAAGTGTAGGGGATCGCAACAGCTTTCGAGGGTAAAGTATTCAACCCAGATTTATTGATTCGACACAAGGGGAGCCAAAGAATATTCTTGAGTATTAGCAGTTGAGTTGTCAATTCAACCACACCTAGATAACTTAGTATCTGCAGCAAAGTATTTAGTAGCAAAGTAATATGATAATAAAGGTAATGGTGGCAAAAGTAAAGATAATAGTTTTGGGGTTTTGTAGTAGTTGTAATAGTAGCAACAGAAAAGTAAATAAGCGAAGAACAATATGTGAAAAGCTCGTAGGCAATGGATTAGTGATGGATAATTATGCCGGATGCGATTCCTCATGCAATAGTTATAACATAGGGTGATATAGAACTAGCTCCAATTCATCAATGTAATGTAGGCATGTATTCCGTAAATAGTCATACATGCTTATGGAAAAGAACTTGTATGACATCTTTTGTCCTATCCTCCCATGGAAGGGTCCTAGCGGAAACTAAGGGATATTAAGGCCTCCTTTGATAGAGAACCGAACAAAGCATTAGCACATAGTGAATACATGAACTCCTCAAACTACGGTCATCACCGAGAAGTATCCCGATTATTGTCACTTCTGTGGTTGTCGATCATAACACATAATAGGTGACTATAGACTTGCAAGATAGGATCAAGAACACACATATATTCATGAAAACATAATAGGTTCAGATCTGAAATCATGGCACTCGGGCCCTAGTGACAAGCATCAAGCATAGCAAAGTCATAGCAACATCAATCTCAGAACATAGTGGATTCTAGGGATCAAACCCTGACAAAACTAACTTGATTACATGGTAAATCTCATCCAACCCATCACCGTCCAGCAAGCCTACGATGGAATTACTCACGCACGGCGGTGGGCATCATGAAATTGGTGATGGAGATGGTTGATGATGATGACGGCGACGAATCCCCCTCTCTGGAGCCCCGAACGGACTCCAGATCAGCCCTGCCGAGAGAGATTAGGGCTTGGCGGCGGCTCCGTGTTGTAAAACACGATGAAACTTTCTCTCTGATTTTTTTCTCCCCGGACGTGAATATATGGAGTTGGAGTTGACGTCGGTGGAGGTCTAGGGGGCCCACAAGATAGGAGGCCGTGCCCTAGGGGGGCGCCCCCTGTCTTGTGGACAGGCTGTGGGCCCCCTGGCATTAATTCTTTCGCCAAAAATTCTTATTAATTCCAAAAAGTGCCTCCGTGGATTTCCAGGACATTCCGAGAACTTCTCTTTTCTACACATAAAACAACATCATGGTAGTTCTGCTGAAAACAACGTCAGTCCGGGTTAGTTTCATTCAAATTATGCAAGTTAGAGTCCAAAACAAGGGCAAAAGTGTTTGGAAAAGTAGATACGTTGGAGACGTATCAACTCCCCCAAGCTTAAACCTTTGCTTGTCCTCAAGCAATTCAGTTGATAAACTGAAAGTGATAAAGAAAACTTTTACAAACTCTGTTTGCTGTTGTTGTTGTAACATGAAAAGCCAGCATTCAAGTTTCAGCAAATATTATGAACTAACCATACTCACAATTACTCATATCAATAGCATAATCAGCTAGCGATCCATAATAATAAAACTCGGATGACAACACTTTCTCAAAATAATCATAACATGATATAACAAAATGGTATCTCGCTAGCCCTTTCTGAGACCGCAAAACATAAATGCAGAGCACCTTTAAAGATCAAGGACTGACTAAACATTATAATTCATGGTAAAAGAGATCTAGTCAAGTCATACCCAATATAAACCAATAATAATGAATGCAAATGACAGTGTGCTCTCCAGCGGGTGCTTTTAATAAGAAGGATGATGACTCAACATAAAAGTAAATAGATAGGCCCTTCGCAGAGGGAAGCAGGGATTTGTAGAGTGCTAGAGCTTGATTTTAAAATAGAGAGTGAATAACATTTTGAGCGGCATACTTTTGTTGTCAACGCAACAACTATGAGATGGATGTATCTTCCATACTACATGCATTATAGGCAGTTCCCAAACAGAATGGTAAAGGTTTATACTCCCCCAACCACCAACAAGCATCAATCCATGGCTTGCTCGAAACAACAAGTGCCTCCAACATACAACAGCCCTGGGGGAGTTTTGTTTAATTATTTTGATTTGCTTTGATCGTTTTGGATCATGGGACTGGGCATCCCGGTTACCGGCCCTTTCTCGTGAATGAGGAGCGGAGTCCACTCCTCTTGAGAATAACCCACTGTAGGATCGTTGAAGGCAAGAGTGTCTAGAGGGGGGGGTTAGACAACTCGACAAGATAAAAGTTTATGCCTTTTGATTAACACAAGTTCATAGCAAATTCACAATGAAGAACAAGTCAAGCATCATGCATACAAGTCGAGCAACATACTAAACATGCAATTCTAGAGTATAGGGCAACGGAAAGTAAATTGCATGAATAGTAAGGGAGAGATTGTGAAGAGCAAACGCAATTGGAGACACGGAGATTTTTCTCGTGGTTCCGATAGGTGGTGCTATCGTCAATCCACGTTGATGGAGACTTCAACCCACGGAGGGTAACGGCTGCGCGAGTCCACGGAGGGCTCCACCCACGAAGGGTCCACGAAGAAGCAACCTTGTCTATGCCATCATGGCTTACGCCCACGGAGGACTAGCCTTACTCGGGGTAGATCTTCACGAAGTAGGCGATCTCCTTGCCCTTACAAACTCCTTGGTTCAACTCCACATCATGACGGAGGCTCCCAAGCGACACCTAACCAATCTAGGAGGCACCACCCTCCAAAAGGTAATAGATGGGGTTGGTGATGATGAACTCCTTGCTCTTGTGCTTCAAATGATAATCTCCCCAACACTCAACTCTCCTCACTGATTTGGCTGTGGTGGAAGAAAGTATTGAGTGGAAAGCAACTTGGGAAGGCTAGAAATCAAGTTTCATATGGTGGGAGTGGAGCAACTTGATCTCAACACAAGGGTAGGTAGTTTTCTTCTCAGAAATGTAAGGTAGGAGTGGTAGTTCTTTCGATGGCTCTCTCCACGAATGAAGAGGAGGTGGAGGGTAATTATAGCCTCCACACAAAATCCAACCGTTACACACATTTGACCAATCTCGGTGGGACCAAGTTGACAACTCGGTCGGACCGAAAGTTCAAATCTTGTGAACGTTGGGATTTTCGATGGGACCGAAAATACAATCTCGGTTAGTCCGATTCTTCCAAAGTCTAGGGTTTGCCAATTTGGTGGGACCGACTTTCTCATCTCGGTGACACCGATTTGAGTCTGAAGGTTCTGAAGCTTTGCAACACCAATTTCGAATGACCGAGTTTGGAATCGGAAAATCCGAGATTCTTAGGGTTTGGCTATATGGTGAGGTGGTTCATCTCGGTGTGGTGAGTTTGGAATCGGTGGGACCGAGATTACTTATGGGTTTATGTTGGAATGAAAGATTGCTGATAGTTTGAGAGATAAATCACTAAGCACTTAGAGCAACCAGATCATCATCATAACCTCACCCCCTTTTAATAGTATTGGCTTTCCTATGGACTCAATGTGATCTTGGATCACTAAACCAAAAATGGAGTCTTGAGCTTTTGCCAATCCTTTCCTTAGCATCCTAGGGGTTCACCTCTCTAGTCCTTTTGCCATGCGTAATGGTTGACTTTCTGAAACATACTTGATAAGAGCATTAGTCCAACCACAAAGTATGTTGTCATTAATTACCAAAACCACCTAGGGAGCAAATGTGCTTTCAATCTCCCCTTTTGGTAATTGATGGCAACACACAGAAAAAGATATCAAAGCTTACTGAAAGAAAGACAGGGTTAACATTAAAGCTTTGACAAACATGTAGTACACAAGCTCCCCCTACAAGTGTGCAAGATTATAGATTTTGGTTTTGGACTACCACAAGCACACATGAGAGAAAGGCAAGATGTGCTGCATGCAGCTTGGCTATATGCATCGAGAGCGATGAGGGTAATGAGAGATGATGCATATGTGCATGGTGATTTCTTGCAAACAAGTATTCACAAGCAAGTCACCATCATGCACATCCTGCAAGATGCATATACTTACCTTGAAGTTCCTTGGTGATGTACCTGAAGAAATAAACTTGGGAAAACACGGTTAGATAAACACAAGAGTATTCCTACAACCAACAGCAAGAACATCAAGAGTACCAAGCCAGAGATGACATGTATAAAGAGTGTCTCATGTTGAGCACTAGCTTGAATCAGCCAACATGTCTCCCAAGACTAAAAGATTTTCAATGAGCTCTGAGAGATTTTGCTTTTCATAAGATACCAATTTTGATCTTTCAAGATGCCAATTGTATAAGATACCAATTGTACTTTTCAGAATATACCGATGGTGAGAGCAAGAGAAGCAAAATCAGGAGAATAATGCCACAAAAGTATTATCACAGTGAAATATATGGCAAAGCTTTGATGTGATCCTCTCCCCCTTAAGGTAAGATTGTTCTTCCTTTAAAATATTTTTTTAAGCTCCCCAGCTCTCCCTAAATCTTCTCCCCCTTTGACATCAAGTGCCGAAAAGGACAGTAAACCAGGAAGGGCAGGAAAGATGGAAGGAAAGAAGTGGGTTCATTAAGAATCACAACTGAGCAAATTAAGTGTGTAGAATGTAAATCATTTAGATGAGCTGTAGAAGATGATATCCTGGTGAATGTAAATCGGTGACACCAAATTGATATGGATCGGTGAGTCCGAAAGTTAGAGACTTAGGGCAGATCCCTTTTTCGGTCAGACCGAAATGATTGAATCGGTGACTCCGAGTTTAATTCAAGGAAATACAGAAATAATTCAGCTCACTTTGCAAGAAATGTTTCAGAAGATTTGCAATGAATTTGTAAAAGATTTTCAGGGAATTTATCAGAGCAGAAAAATGTACACAAGAACAAAAGAGACAGAAATGAAAGTTTGTTTTTTTTAAAGGAAAAACTCAACAAGAGAATCAAAAGAGACAATAGCAAAACTCCAAATCATATGTACTTCATCTAGATAAGGGTCGGCGACTAGGTCACCTATGTTTGAGTATATTGACTTAGGAGTCAAATGAGAACATTTGATCATAGGTCATACTCATCGTTTAGGCTCAAAATGGGGTTACCATTTTTCGATTAAGCATTTGATGTTATCACATCTTTTGAAACTGCTTGTACTCATGTCTTTGAGCAAAGCTTTTTCAAAATGTGAAAGACATACCTTGGGCTTGTTGTTGCTCGTTCTCATGTAGGTGAACTTGATGTAGATGCTCATAGAATGTGAAGTTGGAGCACCATTTCCAATCGTATAGTTCATCTTCCTACATGGGTTAGGCAAGCAAGGAAATACTCAAGAATATCCAATATGACATGAGTGAAGAACTGGAAGTTTATGATGTCAAAAAGGATATGTGGAATTTTGTTCCTTGAACTCAACATCCCAAGAGCTAGATACTTGGTCAATGACAAGATTACTCATGATTTGAGTGAGTGTGATAATCTTGTAGAATGTAGACCATCCAAGTACCTGCAAGGAGTTAGATGCAATACAAGGGGGCAAATGTGCCCAAGACATATGATCATCATCATAAGAGAAATGTCAAGGATTAGTCAATTTGGCTCATGCCTTGCATGCATCAATGGAGTTTTCACTCCAAGTTTGAAGCATCAATGATGTTCAACTCACTCCTCAAGCGACAAAACACTTTCTCATCAAGTGGTTTTGTGAAGATATCGGCAAGCTGTTTGTCAGTACGAACATGCTTAAGATCAATGTCTCCCTTAGCAATATGATCACGAATAAAATGGTGACGAACTTCAATGTGTTTCGTGCGAGAGTGTTGCACGGGATTGTGTCCAATCTTAATTGCACTCTCGTTGTCACAGAGCAAAGGAACATGTCTCGCATGTATCCCATAGTCCTTAAGCATTTGTTTCATCCATAGCAACTGAGCACAACACGAACCAGCAGCAATATATTCTGCTTCTGCAGTAGATAATGATATCGAGTTTTGTTTCTTGGATGACCAAGACACAAGGGATCGACCAAGAAATTGACATGTACCCGAAGTTGACTTTCTATCTATCTTGTCTCCGGCATAGTCCGAGTCGGAGTAACTAACAAGATCGAAAGATGCCCTCTTAGGATACCAAATGCCAAAGTTCGGTGTGTGTATCAAATATCTCACAATTCTTTTAACAGCTTTAAGATGACATTCTTTAGGAGCAGCTTGATATCGAGCACACATGCATACACTCAGCATTATATCAGGACGAGAAGCACAAAGATATAGTAGAGAACCAATCATGGATCGATAAACCTTTTGATCAACAGGTTCTCCATCTTTAGTCAAGTCATTGTGTCCATTAGTAGGCATGGGGGTTCTCATACCTTTGCTCTCTTGCATGTTGAACTTCTTGAAGAGATCCTTAGTGTACTTAGTTTGTGAGACAAAAGTACCCTCCTTAGATTGCTTGATTTGCAACCCAAGGAAGAACTTGAGTTCACTCATCATGGACATCTCATACTTCTCTGACATAAGCTTCCCAAACTTCTCACTAAAATCAGGGTTAGTTGATCCAAAGATAATATCATCGACATATATTTGACACACAAATAGTTCTCCGTCAACCCTTTTTGTGAATAGCGTTAAGTCAATTTTACCAATTTCAAATCCTTTTTCAAGAAGAAAGCTAGTCAAGCATTTGTACCAAGCTCTAGGAGCTTGTTTAAGACCATAAAGAGCTTTGTGCAATTTGTAAACATGATTAGGCTTTTTAGGATTCACAAATCCGGGAGGTTGTTTCACAAATACTTCCTCCTCAATTTCTCCATTTAGGAAAGCACTTTTAATGTCCATTTGATAGAGAGTAATGTCATGGTGGTTGGCATAAGCAAGTAGAATGCGAATGGACTCAAGTCTAGCAACGGGGGCATAGGTCTCACCATAGTCCATACCTTCGACTTGTGTGTAACCTTGTGCTACGAGACGAGCCTTGTTGCGGATGACTTGTCCATCCTCATCTTGCTTGTTCCGAAACACCCATTTGGTTCCAATGACGTTTTGGTCATCATTGGGCTTTCTACCAAAGACCAAACGTTGTTCCTCTCGAAGTTGTGCAGCTCTTCATGCATAGCGCTCACCCAATCCGGTCTTCAAGCGCTTCTTCTACCTTCATAGGTTCAAGACTTGAAATAAATGAGTAATGCTCACAAAAGTTAGCTAAACGAGTTTTAGAGCGAGTGATTCTCCCGGAGTCGATGTCATTCATCATTTGTTCCACGGGATGGTCTTTCTTGACCCTTTCTCGAACTCGGGATAGCTTTTGTCGTGGTCGTGGCTGAGCTTCCTCATCATCCTCATCTTCTTCTTCATCTGTGTTGTTGGTGTTGGCTTGAGGTGGTGGAGAAGGAGGTTGTGGTGGATCTTCTTGTTGCACTTCCTCATCTTGGTGAGTTCCACTTGTGGAAGCCTCCATGTTGCCTTGAGGTTCACCTTGCCGTGAGGTAGGGGGCTCCACACATGTAGATGAGGTACTCTCCTTCACTTCCATGGGACGAATCTTTCCAATGGATAAATCTTGAATGGCTTCCGATGGGTCCTTGTCTCCTACATCAATAGGCATTTGCTCTACTTATGAGCCATTAGATTCATCAAACTTCACATCTACCGTCTCTTCAACCTTTCGGTGAAATTATTGTAGACACGGTAGGTGTGAGAGTTTGATCCATAACCGAGGAAAAGCCTTCATGAGTTTTAGGAGCAAATTTAGACCGACGATGCTTATCAAGAATATAGCATTTTGAACCAAAGACACGAAAATATCCCACTTGGGGTTTGTTACCCGTAAGGAGCTCGTATGAAGTCTTGCCGAGGAGCTTGTGAAGATACAATCTGTTGATGGCATGACAAGCTGTCTCAACGGCTTCACCCCAAAAGTGTTTTGGTGTCTTGTATTCATCAAGCATTGTCCTCGCCATCTCAATGAGCTGCTCGGTTCTTCCTCTCAACAACCCCGCTTTGTTGAGGTGTGTACGTAGTGAGAACTCATGTAGAATCCTTCCTCATCGAGAAAAGAGTCCACATGGGCGTTCTTGAACTCCGTTCCGTTGTCCTCCGAACCTTCTTGATCTTCACTTCAAATTGATTACGAGCCTTTCTAGCAAAGGTTTTGAAGATTTTCGAACTCGCGATTTGTCATCAAGGAAAAATACCCACGAATCTGGAAAATCATCAACAATAACTAGACCAAAGGAGTTACCACCAAGGCTTTTGTAAGCATTGGGACCAAGAGATCCATATGAAGAAGCTCAAGCGGTCTCCTTGTGGTCATGATATTCTTCACGGATGACTTCCACCTACTTGTTTTCCTGCTTGACATGCACCGCAGAGTCTATCTTTGTCAAAGAAAACATCTTTAACACCAAGAATGTGATCACCTTTGATTAGCTTATCTAAATTTCGCATACCAACATGTCCAAGCCTTCTATGCCAAAGCCAACCTTTAGCAGATTTAGCGATAAAGCAAGTCCTAGGTTGAGCTTTCTTAGTGAAATCGACAATGTATAAGTCACCTCTACGAATGCCAGTAAATACCATGTTATGAATGTCACTACGAAAAACTTGGCAATCTACTTTGGTGAATAGCACGTTGAATCCAAAATCAGCTAATCTAGACACGGAAAGTAAATTGTATCCAAGCGATTCAACAAGCATGACATTTTTAATGGAGCTATCATGAGATATGGCCACCTTACCAAGGCCAAGTACCTTACCCTTGGAGTTGTCTCCAAAAGTCACATACTTGCGTGGACCATCGTTCTTTGCAAGCTCTCGAAACATGTCTTCATCTCCGGTCATGTGATCGGTGCATCCACTATCAAGAATCCATTCTTTGCCACCGGATATGTAGTCTCTCATATTTGCCATTAGACTGAGACTCTTCATGATCTTGTCTAGCTCGGTGTCCGAATCGTCATCATGCTCATGCTCATCATCATATTGACCCATAGATAATTCATCATCAATACCTAGGTCAATTTGACAATGACTTGCATCAGTTTTATCAACGTGATAATAATCATCGGAATGCAAAACAAGAGCATTTCTTATTCGAACATTGATAAAACCGGGATCACCCTTCTTTTCATAAGATCACGAAGCTCAAAGAAGCATTTATCAAAGTTAGGATCTTTGGGGCGAACATATCAAATTCAACAGTCTTGTATAGAATTTCATCAAGACCTCTCAAAGAGTAGTCCGGATAAAGTTCTTCCAAGAACTTCCACATAGCATGGGCGCACTCAAAGTTCGTGACAAGCTCAAGCAAGTTATCGAGCAAACCTCTAATGATAAGATTGCAGTTCTAAGGTTCTGAAGCAAATCAAGCTCTTCATCTCTGAGAGGGTGCAAGGGGTCAAATGGTGGTACATATGGGGTTTCAACATATTTTGCTAAGTTGTATATCTTAAAGATAGCAAGCATTTCAATCCTCCACGAGTTATAGGACACTCCATCAAGAATAGGCACTCTATGACTAACACTCCCAAACGTAGACACGTCCATCTTCCTCCAATGGTGTGCAAACCAAAGCAATGGAGACCAATGCTCTGATACCAATTGTAGGATCGTTGAAGGCAAGAGTGTCTAGAGGGGGGGGTTAGACAACTCGACAAGATAAAAGTTTATGCCTTTTGATTAACATAAGTTCATAGCAAATTCACAATGAAGAACAAGTCAAGCATCATGCATACAAGTCGAGCAACATACTAAACATGCAATTCTAGAGTATAGGGCAGCGGAAAGTAAATTGCATGAATAGTAAGGGAGAGATTGTGAAGAGCAAACGCAATTGGAGACACGGAGATTTTTCTCGTGGTTCCGATAGGTGGTGCTATCGTCAATCCACGTTGATGGAGACTTCAACCCACGGAGGGTAACGGCTGCGCGAGTCCATGGAGGGCTCCACCCACGAAGGGTCCACGAAGAAGCAACCTTGTCTATGCCATCATGGCTTACGCCCACGGAGGACTAGCCTTACTCGGGGTAGATCTTCACGAAGTAGGCGATCTCCTTGCCCTTACAAACTCCTTGGTTCAACTCCACATCATGACGGAGGCTCCCAAGCGACACCTAACCAATCTAGGAGGCACCACCCTCCAAAAGGTAATAGATGGGGTTGGTGATGATGAACTCCTTGCTCTTGTGCTTCAAATGATAATCTCCCCAACACTCAACTCTCCTCACTGATTTGGCTGTGGTGGAAGAAAGTATTGAGTGGAAAGCAACTTGGGAAGGCTAGAAATCAAGTTTCATATGGTGGGAGTGGAGCAACTTGATCTCAACACAAGGGTAGGTAGTTTTCTTCTCGAAATGTAAGGTAGGAGTGGTAGTTCTTTCGATGGCTCTCTCCACGAATGAAGAGGAGGTGGAGGGTATTTATAGCCTCCACACAAAATCCAACCGTTACACACATTTGACCAATCTCGGTCGGACCGAAGTTGACAACTCGGTCGACCGAAAGTTCAAATCTTGTGAGCGTTGGGATTTTCGGTGGGACCGAAAATACAATCTCGGTTAGTCCGATTCTTCCAAAGTCTAGGGTTTGCCAATTTCGGTGGGACCGACTTTCTCATCTCGGTGACACCGATTTGAGTACGTATGTTCTGAAGCTTGGCAACACCAATTTCGAATGACCGAGTTTGGAATCGGAAAATCCGAGATTCTTAGGGTTTGGCTATATGGTGAGGTGGTTCATCTCGGTGTGGTGAGTTTGGAATCGGTGGGACCGAGATTACTTATGGGTTTATGTTGGAATGAAAGATTGCGATAGTTTGAGAGATAAATCACTAAGCACTTAGAGCAACCAGATCATCATCATAACCTCACCCCTTTTAATAGTATTGGCTTTCCTATGGACTCAATGTGATCTTGGATCACTAAACCAAAAATGGAGTCTTGAGCTTTTGCCAATCCTTTCCTTAGCATCCTAGGGGTTCACCTCTCTAGTCCTTTTGCCATGCCAGAATGGTTGACTTTCCTGAAACATACTTGATAAGAGCATTAGTCCAACCACAAAGTATGTTGTCATTAATTACCAAAACCACCTAGGGAGCAAATGTGCTTTCACCCACCTAGCATGGAAGATATAGGCAGCCCTAGTTGAAACATGAGCTGCTCAAGCATACAAAACAGAATTTCATTTGAAGGTTTAGAGTTTGGCACATACAAATTTACTTGGAACGGCAGGTAAATACCGCATATAGGTAGGTATGGTGGACTCATATGGAACAACTTTGGGGTTTAAGGAGTTTGGATGCACAAGCAGTATTCCCGCTTAGTACAGATGAAGGCTAGCAAAAGACTGGGAAGCGACCAACTGAGAGAGCGACAATAGTCGTAAACATGCATTAAAATTAATTCACGCCGAGTACAAGCATGAGTAGGATATAATCTACCATGAACATAAATATCATGAAGGCTATGTTGATTTGATTCAACTACATGCGTGAGCATGTGCCAAGTCAAGTCACTCAATTCATTCAAAGGAGGATACCATCTCATCATACCACATCATAATCATTCTAATAGCATGTTGGCACACAAGGTAAACCATTATAAATCATAGCTAATCAAGCATGGCACAAGCAACTATAATCTCTAAATGTCATTGCAAATATGTTTAATTCATAATAAGCTGACTCAGAAACGATGAACTCATCATATTTACAAAGACAAGAGAGGTCGAGTTCATACCAGCTTTTATCATCTCAATAAGTCCATCATATATCGTCATTATTGCCTTTCACTTGCACGACCGAACGATGTGTATAATAATAAGAATGCACGTGCATTGGACTAAGCTGGAATATGCAAGCATTCAACTCAAGAGATAAGACAAGTAATATGGGCTCTGAATTAAATAAACAATCATGCATATGAGAGCCACTAAAAATTTTCAATATGGTCTTCTCGACCCCCAAAAGAAAGAAAAGAAAATAAAACTATTTACACGGGAAAGCTCCCAACAAGTAAAAAGAAGAACTAGAAATCTTTTTGGGTTTTCATTTTAATTTCTACTAAAAGCATGGAAATTAAACTAACTATTTTTTTGTTTTTTCTTAAGATTTATCAAGCACATAAGAAGAAGACTAGAAAAAGAAATTTAAACTAGCATGGATAATACAATGAAAGAGTATGAGCACCGATGACTAGTGTGTGAACATGAATCTAAAGTCGGTGAGAAATACGTACTCCCCCAAGCTTAGGCTTTTGGCCTAAGTTGGTCTAATACCAAGGTCCGCCGCTACTCTCCCGGTGTAGTGGGAGGTGTAATCAGATACCATCGGCTGGTCATCTCCGGATCCCATCGGATGATGATGCACGATAAGGGTCCATTCAGTTCTGCTAAGGTTCGTGTTCGAGTAAAAGCTTGGGCTAGATGGTTGTTCACCGCTTCGGCAAAGATGACAAGACGATTTTCTGCAAGCAAATCAAACAACAAAGGCGCAGGCAAAATAATAATCTCAATGTGTTTCTTATTAAATCTAAGTTTATACAAGAGCACCTTTTCTTCGTTGTCAACAATAAACTTGTGTGCTACCATGCTCTTGTAATCTAAAAAATGAGGATGCAATTTTATCTCATCCTCCTCATGGTGCCTAATGGGTATCTGAAAATGTTCAGCAAGACGTGCAGCATAGATACCTCCAAATATGGGGCCTTTTGTACGATTCAGGGCTAGTCGTTTAGCAATGACGGCACCCATACTAAAAGTGTTGTCTCCCAGCAAAGCATGTTGAAGAAAAATAATATCTGGAACGCTCAAACTTCAACTATTTCCACGACCAATCAAGCATCTACTAGCAAATATGGCAAAGTAGCATAAAACAGGAAAGTGTATGCTAGAGACTTTTGACTCAGAGCCCTTCTTTGGCTCTTCCACAACAATAGTTTTTACGAAGCCACCCACATCTTCACGACGGAGTTCCTCTAATTCTCCCTCATAAGGTATCCTACATACCGCACAAAAATGACATAAAGACATTTCTTTGAATTCATCATATAAATGAAATGATCTGCAGGCGATGACTTCTTAGGATAAAAATAAAAGTTTTGCACGAAAGTATTGGTAAGTAAGAGATACTGATCGATTCAGTCGTTCATGAAACCGGTGAGGCCTGCAGTCTCGATTAAAGCATAAAAGTCTTCATGAATTCTGGCTTCTTTCAAGAAATCCTCACATGGCCATTCGCACGACCGTACTTCCGCTAAGCGAGGAAGATTGTACTTGGGTTTTTCCTTCTCTTTGTCTCGTTTTTCCTTAGAGCTTTGGCTAGAAGAGCCTTTAAAGAGCCTCCTTAACATTTTCTGAAAATTTCTGAAATTTTAGTAACTTCAAAACAAAAGTGAATAAAACTAACAAGATTGGTAGCAACTACTCCTACAAGTGCCTAGAGCCTATATCATGCATTGGAATTGCTTGGGACCTCAAAAATTTAACATGCAAGCTCAAGAACATGGTCACCAATGCAGCAAAAAATTTCAATGAATAAAGCACTAGAACAAAAACTAATTGGACCAATGGAGGAGTCACATACCAAGCAACAATCTCCCAAAGCAGTTTTGCGAATGGAGCTTTCAGCTAAGAGATCGAAAATCGCAGCAAAACGAGCTAGAACTCGGGCTTGAGCTGGATGGGGATTTTTTGGGTAGAAGATGAAGTGTGTGGGTGCTGGCATAAGTGGAGGGGAGCCACAAGGGACCCACGAGACAGGGGGCGCGCCCTACAGGGGGGGCGCCCTCCTCTCTCGCGGCCTGGTGCTTGCCCCTCCTGCAGTGTTTTCAGTGCCTAAAATCCTCAAATATTCCAGAAAAAATCATACTAAATTTGCAGGGCATTTGGAGCACTTTTATTTTTGGACTATTTTTTAATGCACCGATAATTCAGAAAACAGACAGATAATACTATTTTTGCTTTATTTAATCTAAATAACAAAAAGTAAAAGGAGGGTACAGAAGGTTGTGCCTTCTAGTTTCATCCATCTCGTGATCATCAAAATGAATCCATTAACAAGGTTGATCAAGTCTTGTTAACAAACTCATTCCGAATAGCATGGAACCGGAGAAATTTTGAATGTCACTAAGTTACCTCAACGGGGATATGAAAATCCCCAACAATAAGAATATCATACTTTTTCTTGACAGTAGGGAGAGGAAATTCAAAACCTCCAAAAGTGATAGTTGGAACTTTTTCAATAGAATTGATACTATGAACTTGAGATTATTTCCTCGGAAAGTGTACCGTATGCTCATTACCATTAACATGGAAAGTGACATTGCCTTTGTTGCAATCAATAACAGCCCCTGCAGTATTAAGAAAAGGTCTACAATAGACATACTATCGTCCTCAGGAATATCAAGAATAACAAAGTCCGTTAAGATAGTGACATTTGCAACCACAACAGGCACATCCTCACAAAAACCAATAGCTATAGCAGTTGATTTATCAGCCATTTGCAAAGATATTTCAGTAGGTGTCAACTTATTCAATTCAAGTATACGATATAAATAGAGAGGCATAACACTAACACCGGCTCCAAGATCACATAAAGCAGTTCTAACATAATTTCTTTTAATAGAGCATGGTATAGTTGGAACACCCGGATCTCCAAGTTTCTTTGGTATTCCACCCTTAAAAGTGTAATTAGCAAGCATGGTGGAAATTTCAGCTTCCGGTATCTTTCTTTTATTTGTGATGATATCCTTCATATACTTAGCATAAGGATTTACTTTAAGCATATCAGTTAAGCGCATACATAAGAAAATAGGTCTAATCATTTCAGCAAAGTGCTCAAAATCCTCATCATCCTTTGACTTGGATGGTTTAGGAGGAAAGGGCATGGGTTTCTGAACCCATGGTTCTCTTTCTTTACCGTGCTTCCTAGCAACAAAATCTCTCTTGTCATAACGTTGATTCTTTGATTGTGGGTTATCAAGATCAACAGCAGGTTCAATCTCTACATCATTGTTTTTGCTAGGCTGAGCATCAACATGAACATTATCATTAACATTATCATTAGGTTCATGTTCATCACCTGATTGAGTTTCAGCATCAGAAATAGAAATATCATTGGGATTCTCAGGTGTGTCTACAGTAGGTTCACTAGAAGCATGCAAAGTCCTATCATTTTTCTTTTTCTTCTTCTTAGAGGAACTAGGTGCCTCTAAATTATTTCTCTGAGAATCTTGCTCGATTCTCCTAGGGTGGCCTTCAGGATACAAAGGTTCCTGAGTCATTCTACCAGTTCTAGTAGCCACTCTAACCGCAAAGTCATTTTTATTATTTAATTCATCAAGCAAATCATTTTGAGCTTTGAGTACTTGCTCAGCTTGAGTAGCAACCATAGAAGCATATTTGCTAACGCGGTGAAGTTCATCTTTAACTCTAGCCAGATTATCACCTAAGCGTCCTATCTCGAAAGCATTATTCTTTAACTCTCTACCAACATAAGCATTAAATTTTTCTTATCTAGCCATAAAGTCATCAAATTCATCTAAGCACGGGCTATGAAATTTAGTAGAGGGTATTTCAACTTTATCATATCTATAGAGAGAATTTACCTTTACTACCTGTGTCGGGTTATCAAGACAATGTGGTTCTTCAGGCGGTATATTAAGACCATGTATTTCTTCAATAGGAGGTAAATTCTTACCATCTTCAGCTTTAATACCTTTTTCTTTCATTGATTTCTTTGCCTCTTGCATATCTTCAGGACTGAGAAATAAAACACCTCTGTTCTTCGGAGTGGATTTAGGAATAGGCTCAGGAGTTGGCTCAATTAGTTCAGAATTACTTCAGAGGCGGCTCAGAAGAGTCCAATTATTTTCATTAGTCAACATATTATTCAATAGTATTTCAGCTTCGTCGACTGTTCTTTCCATGAAAACACAACCAGCACAACTATCCAAGTAGTCCTTGGAAGCATCGGTTAGTCCATTGTAAAAGATATCAAGTATTTCATTTTTCTTAAGAGGATGATCAGGCAAAGCATTAAGTAACCGGAGAAGCCTCCCCAAGCTTGTGGGAGACTCTCTTCTTTGATTTGCACAAAATTATATATTTCCCGCAAGGCAGCTTGTTTCTTATGAGCAGGGAAATATTTAGCAGAGAAGTAATAAATCATATCCTGGGGACTACGCACACAACGAGGAGCAAGAGAATTATACCAAGTCTTAGCATCACCCTTTAATGAGAACGGAAATATCTTAAGGATGTATAAATAGCGAGACTTCTCATCATTAGTAAACAGGGTGGCTATATCATTCAACTTGGTAAGATGTGCCACAACAGTTTTAGATTCAAGGCCATAAAAAGGATCAGATTCAACTAAAGTATTAATATCAGGATCAACAGAGAATTCATAATCCTTATCAGTAATACAGATAGGTGAAGTACCAAAAGTAGGGTCAGGTTTCATTGTAGCATTAAGAGACTGCTGCTTCCATTTAGCTAATAATTTCTTCAGTTCATTTCTATCATTGCAAGTCAGAATTTCCATAGCAGCTTTTTCATTCATAACATAACCCTTAGGAACAACAGGTAATACATAATCATTGGGGGAACCTTCATCATCACTATCATCAATAATAGGTTCTTCAATAATTTCATTCCCCCTAACTCTAGCAAGTTGTTCATCAAGAAATTCACCTAATGGCAAAGTAGTATCACGCACAGAAGTAGTTTCATCATGCATAGCAGAAGTGGCATCATCAATAACATGCGACATATCAGAATTCATAGCAGTAGCAGGTTTAGGTGTCGCAAGCTTACTAATAATGGAAGGAGAATCTAGTGCAGAGCTAGATGGCAGTTCCTTACCTCCCCTCGTAGTTGAGGGCAAAATCGCAATTCTGTCGTCTTTGAAGTTCTTCATAGTGATCAACAGATATAAATCCCAAGTGACTCAGAGAATAGAGCTATGCTCCCCGGCAACGGCGCCAGAAATTAGTCTTGATAACCCACAAGTGTAGGGGATCGCAACAGCTTTCGAGGGTAAAGTATTCAACCCAAATTTATTGATTCGACACAAGGGGAGCCAAAGAATATTTTTGAGTATTAGCAGTTGAGTTGTCAATTCAACCACACCTGGATAACTTAGTTGAAGGAAATATGCCCTAGAGGCAATAATAAAGTTATTATTTATTTCCTCATATCATGATAAATGTTTATTATTCATGCTAGAATTGTATTAACCGGAAACATGATACATGTGTGAATACATAGACAAACATATAGTCACTAGTATGCCTCTACTTGACTAGCTCATTAAACAAAGATGGTTATGTTTCCTAACCATAGACATGTGTTGTCATTTGTTTAATGATATCACATCATTAGGAGAATGATGTGATTGACATGACCCATCCCGTTAGCTTAGCACTTGATCGTTTAGTATTCTGCTATTGCTTCCTTCATGACTTATACATGTTCCTGTAACTATGAGGATTGTGTAACTCCTGTTTACGGAAGAACACTTTGGGTACTACCAAACTTCACAACGAATCGGGTGATTATAAAGGAGTACTACAGGTGTTTCCAAGGTACATGTTGAGTTAGCATAATTCGAGATTAGGTTTTGTCACTCCGATTGTCGGAGAGGTATCTCTGGCCCTCTCGGTAATACTCATCACCCAAGCCTTGCAAGCATGTAACTAATGAGTTAGTTATGAGATGACGTATTCTGAGCGAGTAAAGAGACTTGCCGTAACGAGATTGAACTAGGTATTGGATACCGACGATCAAATCTCGGGCAAGTAACATAACGATGACAAAGGAATAACGTATGTTGTTATGCGGTTTGACCGATAAAGATCTTCGTAGAATATGTAGGAACCAATATGGGCATCCAGGTCCCGCTATTGGTTATTGACCAGAGACGTGTCTCGGTCATGTCTACATTGTTCTCGAACCGTAGGGTCCGCACGCTTAAGGTTTCGATGACAGTTATATTATGAGTTTATGTATTTTGATGTACCGAAGTTTGTTCGGAGTCCCGGATGTGATCACGGACATGACGAGGAGTCTCGAAATGGTCGAGACATAAAGATTGATATATTGGACGGATATATTTGGACGCCGGAAAGGTTCCGGAGAAGTTTGGAGCTACCGGGAGGTTACCGGAACCCCCCGGGAGGTATATGGGCCTTATTGGGCCCATATAGGAAGAAGGGAGAAGGAACAAGGGAAGGGGGCGCGCCCCCCCAGCCCAATCCGAATTGGGGAGGGGGGCCGGGCCCCCCTTTCCTTTCTCGTTGCCCCCTCTTCCTATTACTACTACTAGTACTTATTCCTAATACTAGTACTCTTTCCTTCCCCCTTCAAATAAGATAAGGAAAAGGGGGGAAACCTACTTGGAGTAGGTTTCCCCCTCCTCTATGGCGCGCCCCCCTTGGACCGGCCTCCTCCTCCCTCCCTCCTTTATATACGGGGGTAGGGGGCACCCTAGAACACACAAGTTGATCATTGAGATCGTTCCTTAGCCGTGTGCGGTGCCCCCCTCCACGATATTACACCTCGGTCATATTGTAGCGGTGCTTAGGCGAAGCCCTGCGACAGGAGAACATCAAGATCGTCACCACGCCGTCGTGCTGACGGAACTCCCCCTCGGAACCTCTACTGGATTGGAGAACGAGGGTGTGTCATCGAGCTGTACGTGTGTCAAGAACTCGAAGGTGCCGGAGTAACGGTGCCTGGATCGGTTGAACCGGGAAGACGTACGACTACTTCCACTACGCTGTGTCAACGCTTCCGCTTCGGTCTACAAGGGTACATAGACAACACTCTCCCCTCGTTGCTATGTCATCACCATGATCTTGCGTGTGCGTAGGAAATTTTTTGAAATTACTACGTTCCCCAACAGTGGCATCCGAGCCTAGGTTTTTATGGTTTGATGTTATATGCACGAGTAGAACACAAGTGAGTTGTGGATGATATAAGTCATACTGCCTACCAGCATGTCATACTTTGGTTCAGCGGTATTGTTGGATGAAGCGGCCCGGACCGACATTACGCCAGACGCTTACGCGAGACTGGTTTTACCGCCGTGCTTTGCACACGGTGACTAGCGGGTGTCTTTTTCTCCAACTTTAGTTGAACTGAGTGGCTACGCCCGGTCCTTGTGAAGGTTAAAACGGAGTCTATTTGACAAACTATCATTGTGGTTTTGATGCGTAGGTAAGATTGGTTCTTGCTTAAGCCCGTAGCAGCCACGTAAAATTTGCAACAACAAAGTAGAGGACGTCTAACTTGTTTTTGCAGGGCATGTTGTGATGTGATATGGCCAAGATGTGATGCTATATTTTATTGTATGAAATGATCATGTTTTGTAACCGGTTATCGGCAATGGCGAGAGCCATATGGTTGTCGCTTTATTGTATGAAATGCAACATACAGTAATTGCTTTACTTTATCACTAAGCGGTAGCGATAGTCGAGAAGCAATAGATGGCGAAACGACAACGATGCTACGATGGAGATCAAGGTGTCGCGCCGATGACGATGGTGATCACGACGGTGCTTCAAAGATGGAGATCACAAGCACAAGATGATGATGGCCATATCATATCACTTATATTGATTGCATGTGATGTTTATCCTTTATGCATCTTATCTTGCTTTGATTGACGGTAGCATTTTAAGATGATCTCTCACTAATTATCAAGAAGTGTTCTCCCTGAGTATGCACCATTGCGAAAGTTCTTCGTCTTTGAGACACCACGTGATGATCGGGTGTGATAGGCTCTACGTTCAAATACAACGGTGCAAAACAGTTGCACACGCGGAATACTCAGTTATACTTGACGAGCCTAGCATATACAGATATGGCCTCGGAACACGGAGACCGAAAGGTCGGCGTGAATCATATAGTAGATATGATCAACATAGAGATGTTCACCATTGAAACTACTCCATCTCACGTGATGATCGGACATGGTTTAGTTGATTTGGATCACGTGATCACTTAGATGACTAGAGAGATGTCATTTAAGTGGGAGTTCTTAAGTAATATGATTAATTGAACTTAAATTTATCATGAACTTAGTACCGATAGTATTTTGCTTGTCTATGTTTGTTTGTAGATAGATGGCTCGTCTTTGTTGTTCCGTTGAATTTTAATGCGTTCCTTGAGAAAGCAAAGTTGAAAGATGATGGTAGCAATTACACGGATCGGGTCCGTAACTCGAGGATTATCCTCATTGTTGCATGTAAGAGTTACGTCTGGAAGCACCGCTGGGTGCGAACTGCTTGCGATGATGTAACCGACGACGTTAAGAACGTCTGGCGAGCAAAGCGATGACTACTCTATAGTTCGGTGTGCCATGCTTTACGGCTTAGAACCGGGTCTTCAACGACGTTTTGAACGTCATGGAGCATATGAGATGTTCCAAGAGTTGAAGTTAATATTTCAAGCAAATGCCCGGATTGAGAGATATGAAGTCTCCAATAAGTTCTACAGCTGCAAGATGGAGGAGAACAGTTCACGGTGAGCATATACTCAAAATGTCCGGGTATAATAATCACTTGATTCAACTGGGACTTAATCTTCCGGATGATAGCATCATTGATGTAATTCTCCAATCACGCCACCAAGCTACAAGAGCTTTGTGATGAACTATAATATGCAAGGGATGAACAAGACTATTCGAGCTCTTCGCAATGCCGAAAGTCATGGAGGTAGAAATCAAAAGGAGCATCAAGTGTTGATGGTCAACAATACCACTGGTTTCAAGAAAAGGGCCAAAGGGAAGAAGAAGGAACTTCAAAAGAACAGCAAACAAGTTGCTGCTCAAGAGAAGAAACCCAAGTCCGGACCTAAGCTGAAATCGAGTGCTTCTACCGCAAGCAAACCGACACCTTGGAAGCGGAACTGACCCAAGTATTTGGCGGATAAGAAGGATGGCAAAGTGAACAAAGGTATATGTGATATACATGTTATTGATGTGTACCTTACTAATGCTCGCAGAGCACCGGGTATTTGATATGGTTACATTGCTAACATTTGCAACTCAAACAGGACTACGGATTAAGCAAAGATTAGCTAAGGACGAGGTGACGATCGCGCGTGGGAAATGGTTCCAAAGTCGATGTGATCGCGGTCGGCACGCTACCTCTACATCTACCATCGGGATTAGTTTTAGACCTGAATAATTGTTATTTGGTGCCAGTGTTGAGCATGAACATTATATCTGGATCTTGTTTGATGCGATACGGTTATTCATTTAAATCAGAGAATAATGGTTGTTCTATTTATATGAGTAATATCTTTTATGGTCATGCACCCTTAAAGAGTGGTCTATTTTTATTGAATCTTGATAGTAGTGATACACATATTCATAATGCTGAAGCAAAAGATGCAGAGTTGATAATGATAGTGCAACATATTTGTGGCACTGCCGTTTGGGTCATATTGGTGTAAAACGCATGAAGAAACTCCATACTGATGGACTTCTAGAATCACTTGATTATGAATCACTTGGTACTTGCGAACCGTGCCTCATGGGCAAGATGACCAAAACACCGTTCTCCGGTTCTATGGAGAGAGCAACAGATTTGTTGGAAATCATACATACAGATGTATGTGGCCCGATGAATGTTGAGGCTCGTGGCGGATATCGTTATTTTCTCACCTTCACAGATGATTTGAGCAGATATGGGTATATCTACTTGATGAAGCACAAGTCTGAAACATTTGAAAAGTTCAAAGAATTTCAGAGTGAAGTAGAAAATCATCGTAACAAGAAAATAAAGTTTGTACGATCTGATCGTGGAGGAGAATATTTGAGTTACGAGTTTGGTTTACATTTGAAACAATGTGGAATAGTTTCGCAACTCACGCCACCTGGAACACCACAATGAAATGGTGTGTCCGAACGTCGTAATCGTACTTTACTTGATATGGTGCGATCTATGATGTCTCTTACCGATTTACCGCTATCGTTTTGGGGTTATGCTTTAGAGACAACCGCATTCACGTTAAATAGGGCACCATCAAAATCCGTTGAGACGACGCCTTATGAACTATGGTTTGGCAAGAAACCAAAGTTGTCGTTTCTTAAAGTTTGGGGATGCGATGCTTATGTGAAGAAACTTCATCCAGATAAGCTCGAACCCAAATCGGAGAAATGTGTCTTCATAGGATACCCAAAGGAGACTATTGGGTACACCTTCTATCACAGATATGAGGGCAAGATTTTCGTTGCTAAATTCGGATCCTTTCTAGAGAAGGAGTTTCTCTCGAAAGAAGTGAGTGGGAGGAAAGTAGAACTTGATGAGATAACTGTATCTACTCCCTTATTGGAAAGTAGTTCATCACAAGAACCGGTTCTTGTGACGACTACACCAATTAGTGAGGAAGCTAATGATATTGATCATGAAACTTCAGATCAAGTTTCTACTGAACCTCGTAGGTCTACCAGAGTAAGATCCGCACCAAAGTGGTACGGAAATCCTATTCTGGAAGTCATGTTACTTGACCATGATGAACCTACGAACTATGAGGAAGCGATGATGAGCCCAGATTCCGCAAAATGGCAAGAGGCCATGAAATCTGAGATAGGATCCATGTATGAAAACAAAGTATGGACTTTGGTTGACTTGTTCGATGATCGGCAAGCCATTGAGAATAAATGGATCTTTAAGAAGAAGACCGACGCCGATGGTAATGTTATCGTCTACAAAGCTCGACTTGTTGTGAAAGGTTTTCGACAAGTTCAAGGGGTTGACTACGATGAGACTTTCTCACCGTAGCGATGCTAAAGTCTATCCGAATCATGTTGGCTATTGCTGCATTTCATGATTATGAAATTTGGCAAATGGATGTCAAGACTGCATTCTTGAATGGATTTCTAGAAGAAGAGTTGTATATGATGCAGCTGAAGGTTTTGTTGATCCAAAAGGTCTCGACAAAGTGTGCAAACTCCAGCGTTCCATTTATGGACTGGTGCAAGCATCTCGGAGTTGGAATAAACGCTTTGACAATGTGATCAAAGCATATGGTTTTATATGAGACTTTTGGAGAAGCTTTGTATTTATAAGAAAGTGAGTGGGAGCTCAGTAGCATTTCTAGTTTTATATGTTGATGACATATTATTAATTGGAAATGATATAGAATTTCTGGATAGCATAAAGGGATACTTGAATAAAAGTTTTTCGATGAAAGACCTCGGTGAAGCTGCTTACATATTGGGCATCAAGATCTATAGAGATAGATCAAGATGCTTAATAGGACTTTCACAAAGCACATACCTTGACAAAATTTTGAAAAAGTTCAAAATGGATCGAGCAAAGAAAGGATTCTTGCACGTGCTACAAGGTGTGAAGTTGAGTCGAACTCAATGCCCGACCACAGCAGAAGATAGAGAGAAAATGAAAGATGTTCCTATGCTTCAGCCATAGGCTCTATCATGTATGCAATCTGTGTACCAGACCGACGTATGCTTAGCAATAAGCTTGGCGGTAGGTACCAAAGTAATCCAGAGTGGATCATGGACAGCGGTCAAGAACATCCTGAAATACGAAAAGGACTAAGGATATGTTTCTCGATATGGAGGTGACAAAGAGCTAGTCGTAAATGGTTATGTCGATGCAAGCTTTGACACTAATCCGGACGATTCTAAATCGCAAACCGGATACGTGTTTATATTAAACGGTGGAGCTGTAAGTTGGTGCAGTTCAAAACAAAGCGTCGTAGCGGGATCTACATGTGAAGCGGAGTACATAGCTGCTTCTGAAGCGGTGAATGAAGGAGTCTAGATGAAGGAGTTCATTTCCGATCTAGGTGTCATACCTAGTGCATCGGGACCAATGAAGATCTTCTCGTGACAATATGGTGCAATTGCCCGCAAAGGAATCCAGATTTCACAAGAGGACCAAGCACATCAAGAGACGCTTCAATTCCATTCGGGACCAAGTCCAAGTGGGAGACATAGAGATTTGCAAGATACATACGGATCTGAATGTTGCGAGACCCATTGACTAAGCCTCTCTCACGAGCAAAACATGATCAGCACCAAGACTCCATGGGTGTTAGAATCATTACTATGTAATCTAGATTATTGACTCTAGTGCAAGTGGGAGACTGAAGGAAATATGCCCTAGAGGCAATAATAAAGTTATTATTTATTTCCTCATATCATGATAAATGTTTATTATTCATGCTAGAATTGTATTAACCGGAAACATGATACATGTGTGAATACATAGACAAACATATAGTCACTAGTATGCCTCTACTTGACTAGCTCATTAATCAAAGATGGTTATGTTTCCTAACCATAGACATGTGTTGTCATTTGTTTAATGAGATCACATCATTAGGAGAATGATGTGATTGACATGACCCATCCCGTTAGCTTAGCACTTGATCGTTTAGTATTCGCTATTGCTTCCTTCATGACTTATACATGTTCTCAGTAACTATGAGGATTGTGTAACTCCGTTTACGGAAGAACACTTTGGTACTACCAAACGTCACAACGAATCGGGTGATTATAAAGGAGTACTACAGGTGTTTCCGAAGGTACATGTTGAGTTAGCATAATTCGAGATTAGGTTTTGTCACTCCGATTGTCGGAGAGGTATCTCTAGGCCATCTCGGTAATACTCATCACCCAAGCCTTGCAAGCATGTAACTAATGAGTTAGTTATGAGATGACGTATTCTGAGCGAGTAAAGAGACTTGCCGGTAACGAGATTGAACTAGGTATTGGATACCGACGATCAAATCTCGGGCAAGTAACATACCGATGACAAAGGGAATAACGTATGTTGTTATGCGGTTTGACCGATAAAGATCTTTGTAGAATATGTAGGAACCAATATGGGCATCCGGTCCCGCTATTGGTTATTGACCGAGACGTGTCTCGGTCATGTCTACATTGTTCTCGAACCGTAGGGTCCGTGACGCTTAAGGTTTCGATGATGGTTATATTATGAGTTTATGTATTTTGATGTATTGAAGTTTGTTCGAGTCCGGATGTGATCACGGACATGACGAGGAGTCTCGAAATGGTCGAGACATAAAGATTGATATATTGGACGGATATATTTGGACAACGGAAAGGTTCCGAGAAGTTTGGAGCTACCGGAGGTTACCGAACCCCGGGAGGTATATGGGCCTTATTGGGCCCATATAGGAAGAAGGAGAAGGAACAAGGGAAGGGCGCGCCCAGCCCAATCCGGTGGGGAGGGGGCCAGCCCCTTCCTTTCTCCTTCCCCTCTTCCTATTACTACTACTAGTACTTATTCCTAATACTAGTACTCTTTCCTTCCCCTTCAAATAAGATAAGGAAAGGGGGAACCTACTTGGAGTAGGTTTCCCCTCCTCTATGGCGCCCCTTGGGCGGCCTCCTCCTCCCTCCCTCCTTTATATACGGGGTAGGGGGCACCCTAGAACACACAAGTTGATCATTGAGATCGTTCCTTAGCCGTGTGCGGTGCCCCCTCCACGATATTACACCTCGGTCATATTGTAGCGGTGCTTAGGCGAAGCCTGCGACAGAGAACATCAAGATCATCACCACGCCGTCGTCTTGACGGAACTCCCCTCGGAACCTCTCTTTGGATTGGAGAACGAGGTGCGCCATCGAGCTGTCGTGTGTCAAGAACTCGGAGGTGCCGGAGTAACGGTGCCTGGATCGGTTGAACCGGGAAGACGTACGACTACTTCCACTACGCTGTGTCAACGCTTCCGCTTCGGTCTACAAGGGTACGTAGACAACACTCTCCCCTCGTTGCTATGTCATCACCATGATCTTGCGTGTGCGTAGGAAATTTTTTGAAATTACTACGTTCCCCAACATTAGTATCTGCAGCAAAGTATTTAGTAGCAAAGTAATATGATAATAAAGGTAACGGTGGCAAAAGTAAAGATAATAGTTTTGGGGTTTTTGTAGTTGTTGTAACAGTAGCAACGGAAAAGTAAATAATCGAAGAACAATATGTGAAAAGCTCGTAGGCAATGGATTAGTGATGGATAATTATGCCGGATGCGACTCCTCATGCAATAGTTCTAACATAGGGTGATATAGAACTAGCTCCAATTCATCAATGTAATGTAGGCATGTATTCCGTAAATAGTCATACGTGCTTATGGAAAAGAACTTGTATGACATATTTTGTCCTACCCTCCCGTGGAAGCGGGGTCCTAGCGGAAACTAAGGGATATTAAGGCCTCCTTTTAATAGAGAACCGGAACAAAGCATTAGCACATAGTGAATACATGAACTCCTCAAACTACGGTCATCACCGAGAAGTATCCCGATTATTGTCACTTCGGGGTTGTCGGATCATAACACATAATAGGTGACTATAGACTTGCAAGATAGGATCAAGAACACACATATATTCATGAAAACATAATAGGTTCAGATCTGAAATCATGGCACTCGGGCCCTACTGACAAGCATCAAGCATAGCAAAGTCATAGCAACATCAATCTCAGAACATAGTGGATACTAGGGATCAAACCATGACAAAACTAACTTGATTACATGGTAAATCTCATCCAACCCATCACCGTCCAGCAAGCCTACGATGGAATTACTCACGCATGGCGGTGAGCATCATGAAATTGGTGATGGAGGATGGTTGATGATGACGACGGCGATGAATCCCCCTCTCCGGAGCCCCGAACGGACTCCAGATCAGCCCTCCCGAGAGAGATTAGGGCTTGGCGGCGGCTCCGTGTCGTAAAACATGGTGAAACTTTCTCTCTGATTTTTTTCTCCCTGAACGTGAATATATGGAGTTGGAGTTGACGTCGGTGGAGGTCCAGGGGGCCCACGAGATAGGAGGCCGCGCCCTAGGGGGGCGTGCCCCCCTGTCTCGTGGACAGGCTGTGGCCCCTGGCATTAATTCTTTCGCCAAAAATTCTTATTAATTCCAAAAAGTGCCTCCGTGGATATCCAGGACATTCTGAGAACTTTTCTTTTCTACACATAAAACAACATCATGGTAGTTCTGCTGAAAACAACGTCAGTCCGAGTTAGTTTCATTCAAATCATGCAAGTTAGAGTCCAAAACAAGGGCAAAAGTGTTTGGAAAAGTAGATACGTTGGAGACGTATCAGGACCCCAAGTGTCTAGTTTGGTTTTTTGCAAACAGAGAATGGCTGCCTGCTATGCTTCAGCTATCTCTCGCCTGGCCGTTTGCCTGACCGGTGTGGTTAAACCTCTAATGTTCCAGCTTAGTATTGCACATTTTGTACTACTCATCCGAGAACAGACATCAACTCTAAAACACCACCAAATTCCGACAGCAATCTTCATTGAAAGTGAACTGAAACTGAAACTGATGCACAGCCGTTCCCTACGGGGGACGTCATCGACCACCAATAGACCCCAAACCTCGACGACGATAGCGATTCCTCCTACCACTACTATTACATGAAAGAACTAAACCTAACTCAAGCCGGCCTAATGTCAACCGCCGCCGGAAACTACTACAGCAACAAAGGAGAGCTAACATGACTACACTACGGCCTCCTCGGCATCAACATCTAGACCTGCCATGCCCACAGCGACACGCAGCGCCTCCTTGTTGAGCCTGGTCAGCTTGGCGATGATGTTGATGTCATCGTCCGAAAGCGGCTCGTCGAACCTGCGAATGAGTGCTTCAGCCGCCTTGGCCGTCATCTTCTCTTTTGGCCCCAGCAGGCCTAAGCCCTTCACCAACCATAGCGTGGCACGCTCGTCCACTGCAGTGGTGTTGTTCTACGCGGCCTGACGAGCACTCTGACCGGGTGGAGGCATGGACGTCGCTCTGGACTTGGCCGGAGCGGGGTACCTCTTGGCCGGTGGCAGAGGCAGCAGAGCTGGGGCTGGAGTGGTGAAGAGGTGACAAGCAGTAGATCCAACATCTTGGAGCTCCAAATGACAGACTTGTTCAGTTATCTCTCCCAGCTGAACTTGCACCGTTGCCGCAGCCGCGGGCGTGCTGCAGTTGAAACTGGACGGGTTGTGGGCTGGCTCTGACAGCGTTGGCCCGAAAATTTCCGAGACTGCCGCGAGAGCATCTTCTTCAGGCCTCTTTTTCTTGTCAGCAAAATCTAGTGGCGATGCCAGCGCCCTATCTCGGCGTCAAGGTTTGCGGCGTCAACACTGGCCTGCCCAGATGCGGTGATCGACTTCTTTGCTTTGGCGAAGAACTGGTCAAGGTCGTCGTTGAGGGCTTCGGAGCTGAGCTGAGTAGGGGAAGCAGCAGGTTCCTTTCTTGCGTTCTTCTTGGCTCCGTGGTGGGTGCTCTTTCGCCACTGTCCCTTGGAGCTACCTGAGCAGTGAGGCATCGGAGGAGAGCCGCTGCGGTCGCGGCGCTCCCTATGCGTCACCTCTGCCTGCGCTTGGTGGCCGCTCCCGCATCCCAGCAGCGTGTCCTTCCAAGATCTTCTGCCGGCACCATCATTGTCGGGGTCGCGCCTGAGCTGCCGAGGGCATGCCCCGGCAGCCCGTGTCCACCACCAGAGCGCGGGCCTACCACCTGTGCGGCTCCTCCCGCTATCCATCCTCCACATGCATGGTCCAGGTACCAGGGTGGGTGTGATGCAGAGAGTCGTCGTCGTCAGAGCCGGAGGATGGCAGGCCGCTTTGCATGGAGTGCGAGGAGCATGGGGAGCGCCGAGACCAGTCTTTGATGTGGTCCACGTGGATGAGGAGGTCGTACTGCGTCGCGCCCGGAGGAGGTGCCATCCTGTGGTCCGGTGGCGAGAACCCCTCCATCTCCTCCACTCGTCCGGCGCCGCGCGGGAGCTTCCAGTAGGTGTGCCTGGTTGGGATGAACGACATGTCCCACACCCAGACCCAACAGGCGAAGGTCTTGGTGCGGCCGCGCTCCAGCGTGCGGTTATCGAGCCTATCGACGCACACCTTGTCGGCGAACACCTCCTGCGCCCCCTCGATGGACCAGTACTGCATGGGCATGTGCTCGATGACGCAGTGGACATGCAAGTTGAATGTGGCGAAGCCGGCGTGGTCGTCCTCGCGCCAAGGCTGGATGGCGAGGTTGATGTCGTCGACGCGCAGGGAGCCGCAACGCACGGCGTTAGCGGGGTGAGTCGGCTAGGTGAAGACGACGAGGAAGTCTTCAGGCTGGTGAGCAGTGACCCGTAGCTGGTGGAGTGGCACGCAGAGCTGGGCCTCCATCGCCCGCCCGATCGCCACCGGGGAAGTGGCCGCCACCCCGTCCAGAGCACGCAGCGTCACCGCATGCTGCGTGAGGAAGAAGACGGCCCGCTCCACCTCCACCGAGGACACCCCCACCTTGTGACTGGTGCGGGGTCAGCCATGCTGAGCTCAGCCATTAGAGGCGCAGGTGGGGCGGAGGGTTGCAGATGGTGCAGCGGCAGGGGCAAAGTAGCTGACGGAGGCGGCGGGGTGGGGAAGTGCTGGCGGGATCGCACTCGGGGGGGGGGGCAAGAAGCAAGCGGACCTAGCCTAGCTGAAGCGGGGCCGCCGGGCCATTTCAAGGATTTTGCGGGCACTCGCGACCGAAATGCCCAGGGCGCTCGCAGATGATGTAGTGAAGCGGATCTCTACAGTCTTTCCGGCGATGAAACTTGCTGAGGCACCGAAAACAGCGACCGTGGAAGCGGCATAAGAAGGCCTCGCGTCCAGCGGCCGCATTGAACGCAGCCCGGTGATCCTAGGAGAGCGGCGGAGAGGCGCTGCTGTTGCCCGGCAGGTCAGAGACGCGCCCGCGGTTCTTCTTGGAGGAGATGTCCGTCCAGCCCCAAAGAGGAAGGATTGACTGCAGGGGACGGGACAACTACAATTGATTGAAGGCGATGAGGAGGCGGCTCTACAAGATCCGCAGGATCTGCGGCAGGATCCACGATAATGGATTTAAGGCGCTGAGCCGGCTGCTTCGCTGGATCCGGCCCCAACGCTGCCTCCGCGGCCGTTGAGCGTTCACCCCGAAGCAGGATTCGAGGCTGAAATGACGGATCTGGGGGGGAGGCGCGCAAAGACCGGGCGCATGGGCGGAGTAGAGGCCGCCGACCGGAGGCGAAACCGCCAGCCCAAAGAATGAGCCGCAGCTTGATCCGGACAAAGGGGAGCGCGGCGAGCCCATGCCGCCTCGAGGGGAGGGGGCGAGAGGTGGCCGCCATGCCGAGAGTGGCTGGCTTGCGCAGGCGAAGCTTAAGGCAGAGCTAGCTTGTGAGATAGCTGTTCAGTTTTTTCACGTCTGGACTGTGAAGATGGTTCAAACAGATTGCATGTTTTGATATAGCCCAGTTGGGTTTTGTTAGTTTCTTTTTTACCCGTTTCTGCAAGATTCCTTAAGCTATTGCGCCCATCCAGAATTCAGTTTCACAGTTTGGGTTGTTAATGTGGAGTCAGGACGGGCGTGAGGCAAGAAGTGGAGGGAAGTGGGATCTAGATCAGAAGAGATAAATACGATATTCCGGTTAACCAATTTGCAATGGGGGAGTATTCATTTGTTGTTTGCCTAAGCAAAGAAACATCAACACTGACAAATGTTGGCTGATACTATTAGCTGACCAGCACTAAACTCATTTGCTTTGCTAGTGCAGTCCCAAAGCTGTTCCGGGCTCCAGCCCTGTTTAATGTCCTCTGTTACAATGTGCAGATGCTGCATTACAGCATGCATTTGCTCCAACCAATCTTATGTGAGCCAGGCTTGAGCTAGCCATGCCCGGCTACAGCGGTGGGTTTTTGAAAAAAAAAACCGAATGGTAGTGTTTTGTGATTTAGGGTCCACAATCGACAATTGTGGCGGTACTTTTGCAATTTACTCTGGCAAGTAGACTCGTTGGCGCGCTTTCTGGTGGCGTAGCGATGTCGGCACACCATTGCCGGCGGGGAGCAAGAAGCGACGGCTCATTCTGTGGCGGCATCTCGCGCGCGGAGGCGACACCGGAGCACGGGAGGGTGCGGACCCTGACGAGGCCGCCGCCGCTTCCACCACGCTTCGCGCGAACGCGGCCCTGGTACCTTCGACGCCCGCCAAGTGTTTGACATCAGGCCTTGGCCTTGGCCGCGAGGCCGTGCCAACCACGCGGGATCCCACGGCGCGCCCCCTCCTTCCCCGGCCGCATTCATGGGCTCATGCCGCCTGGAACAGCATGCGGTGCTGCATTACCGTAGGGCGAGCCACAGCAGCTAAGCGCACGCCATGTGTTCGACGGAATGCCTGGGCGCCAGGAGGTGGCCACCGGCAGCGTTATGGTCGTCGGCTCGTCGCTGATACCCTCACACTCTACCAGGTGACAGAAGAGTTTTTCAGCAGCTATTTGATTCCTATGGCGTGAATGAGATGTGTGTGCTGCAGAGAATCACTCATGTGGACGCCCGAGTGGAGTTCCTTCCGGTCATGGCGCAGGACAGTGCATGTCTGGTGCATCTATGATGGGCGTTGCTGCCTCATAACCTCTGAACTGGGTAATACGGAAGTGGCTCAGCCTGCCCCTATGTCTGCAGCGCTGCATGCAGCGTCTTCATGATCACAAGTCGTGCACTCATCCAATGTTGTTCCAGGGTGGCAGAACACCGACGACGTCATGTTGCTACTGCAGATACAAGATGTGGTGCTGCCCACTGGATCATTTGTGCTTCGATGGCAAGGGGAGTCCGTGCTCACTCATGTCACAGTGGATCATCAATTTTCTTGGAGTTGGATGTGGATTCTACCGAAATGTTGTTGGTTGAAGTTTTTCTCTTGGACATGGTGTGGAACATGATTGCTGACAATGTGCTCACTTATGGCTGTGCCTTGCCACTTTTCTTGGAGCTATCCAGGGATTCTGCTGAGTGCTGATGCGGTGTCCGATGAAGTGCTTCTCAAGGACGTGGTGTGGAATGATGAGTTTGCCAATCACGTGCTATGAAGCTGCCATAACTTGAGCTCATCATGCTATACTCGCGGGGAAGGAGGAACATTGTCAGCTTGTCACTGTTCCTGGTATTGACAGGCTTGTCTGTACATATTGGTTTCAGTGCTTTTATATACAAGTATGCAACTGCTTGACCTATGATCTATCGTGGCGGCCAAGTCCACATATGGTCCTGCATAGAAGGAAATCATGCTATGCAAATCCAGTTATGTATTCCTTGTTGATAACAGTTAGAAGGGGCCACTACTGCTAATGAATTGGGGCAAGCACTACTGCTTCTATTTTGACACTATCAGCTTGTTCAGGGCCATAGAATCACTTGGGACTGGGGAACAACAACATGGCTGCCAATGGCGACGAGACATTACATGCTCTGGCTCTGTGGTATGCTTGCCTAAACCACTTTAATGCACTTAGTTGAATCAAATAACAAGTCTTCGAACTAGTTCTGTCATTCATTTGGGATAATCTGTCTTCTGTTGTTCTAATGATAGAGGATTTTTTATGAAGCTTCGTTCTGTTCCAGCCTTCCAGGTTTTGCAATATATCAGTTTCTATAAAAAAATGGCCCAACTAAAAGAAAACTTTTGAAGTGGATAAATCGTACCAAACTTTGAGGTATATCTTTTGGTAAATTTATTCACTCGGCATAGTAGGATTCAGTTTGTATAAGCCAAAAGAGCTTATCTGACTTCTTACAAGAAAAGGTAGGTAACATTTTGTTCAATTGAGACACATTAACTACTGGGTGTAGAGGTGCCAGCTTTTAGGCTACCTTAATCTTGCCGTTAGTGCTTTTGGATGTAAAACAATATCCACACATTAAAATTTTGAAGTTCTGACAGGAGTACGGAAAGGATGACTAAATCTTTCAACTGCACTCATTTGGGCCTTGTTTAAATTATGACCATTTTTTTTACAAGGACCGAAGTTATATTCAGTCAGTCCTTGATAGTTAAAGTACTGCTCCAAATCAACTCTTGCTCAAATGGATGTATCTAGCACCGAAATACGTATAGATACATCCATTTGAGTGACAATTAATATGGGCCGGAGGGAGTGGTAAACTTGGAAGATAATGGGTAATCAGTTTATAGAGTATGGAGAGTATCTATACTCATTGTAAATGCTATAGTTTTTTTTTGGAACAACATAAGTACAACTCCAGCCTCTACACGTTAACTTTATATTTGAAAAGGGGAACTTTTATTGGTCTACTGGACTCTGCACTGAGATACATAGTATAGTTGTACTCATACCATTTGCTAGAAGATGCCTACACATGTGCAATGTGATTGTTGTGCTGTACTGCTGTTTCAAGGAATGGACACTTCACCAACTAAATACACAGTAGCGAACAATTAACACAGCATGTTCAGCAATGGAAAGAATAAAAGAAACTTATTTCAACTCTGTAGCATATCAGACTTAGCAACGGTGAGCGTGCTAGATACTACAAGATGAATCACTCCACCTGAAGAGGAGTAAGAGGAGTATCACCTGACAGCAGAGCACTCCGGTCAACTAAAGAGAGTAAGGGTGGTGAATCTGTTGAGCTTGGAGGATCAGGTAGGACGCCAACCTCAACCACACCCTCCAACATCTGCACAACCTGGTGCATTGTTGGTCGCAGCAAAGGATTCGGCTCAATGCACCAGAACGCCACACGCGAGAATCTCTCCACTCTGACCAAGTCCTCCATGGCGTCATCGTCGCTATGCAACAACACCTCAATCCTTCCATGACAGACCAACTGACCGGCCCACCAGAATAGCGTGACCGAGTCATCACCATCCTGCCCGGTCACCGGATCCTGGCACTTCCGGCAGCATATCATCTCCAGTAGCACAACACCAAAGCTGTAAACATCAACTTTGGTATCGATGCGCCTATCATTTTGGAACCACTCAGGGGCAATATAGCCCCTTGTACCTCTGATATTGGTCACTGTGGTGTGCATCTGCTGGTTGTTGAGAAGCTTGGCTATCCCAAAGTCAGTTATCTTTGGATTGCTCTTGCCATCTAGAAGTATATTGTCGGGCTTGATGTCGCAATGAATGATCGGATAATCACAGCCTTCATGTAAATACTCTAGCCCTTTGGCAATCCCAATTGCTGCCTCTACACGCCACGTCCACAATGGCCGTTGAGGCTGGAAGAGGAAGCTTCGAAGGGAGCCGCCTGGCATGAACTCGAACACAAGCATCCTTTGCTCCCGCTCTTTGCAGTAACCGACCATGCGGACGAGGTTCCTATGGTGAATCCTGCCGATGGACTGCACCTCGTTCGCGAACTCCCTCTCGCTGTACTCGTTGGAGTTGATGAGCTTCTTCACTGCTACATCAGAGGTGTGTGGCGACATTATCACCCCATGGTAGACCTCTCCAAAGCCTCCTTTGCCCAACAACTTGTGAAAGCCGTTGGTGGCTTTGTAAAGCTCCTTTCTGGTGAAAACCCTCAGGAAATCATGGTTAGTGTTCTTCTTCCGAAGGCAACAATGTAGCATGAGACTACTTGCTGCAGTCAGCATCAATAGCGCCGAGCAAATCAGCAGTAAATAAGGCAATGGTCTTCTCGGTGATGTCGGCATCGGGAGGCTGCTTGTCCGCACCTTGACCGATGCCTTCATGTTGAGGCTTCCTTCCTGCCATCCTGCGCCCGCCAATAATGCCATTTTGTAACAAACTTTTCCATCGAACAGAGTGGCGGTGCAGAAGCAGTCTCGCAAGCATGAGTTGTCGCACTGCTCCTCTGTGGTGTACGAATACCCTCTGTATGATGACAGCAACCAAATGGTGTTTGGCAACTTAACAAGACTGAACTCGGAGGGCCGGTTCTTCCCATCACAGCTCTGTGGCACGAACACCGGTGTGCAGCCTCTGTACTTGAGCCTAGGATCGATGAAGGAGTAACCACTTGGGCACTCACAATCGAGCTTGTTGTTAGGACCATAAACACAGTACGAGTTGGGGCCGCACATTCCTTCCCAGCCTGTAGTGCTGCTGCTGCAACCATTGCTTGGGAACAGCCCAGAGATCGTCCATGGCACATTGCGCCTTCCAGTGGCATTCTTCTGCAGGGTGTAGACACGAACAATGCCATCTGGATCAAGCGTTGCATGCTGGTAGTAACTAACGGTGGAGTTCGGCATGGGAGGTGTCAGATCGCGCATCGTGCCATCCTTGATCTGGTAGTGGAGGTGGCCCGGCGAATCGAAGAAAAGGGTGGTATTGCCGTCCTGGGTTTGCCCGGGCTGCTCGGTGCCGGTGCGCCAGTATGAATTGTACGAGTCCATGTTGTCACCGGCGAGGTTCATGAGGTACAAGACGATATTGCCGTCAGCCTGCACATACATGGTGAAGCGGCCACGGGAGAAGTCCGTGTCCGAGCGCTTAGACTGAAGTTTTGCTCCGGAGGCCATTGTCTGCCCCGGGAGGAGCGTGTCGGTCGGGTGCCGAAAGGTCTCCCAGACGACGGTGCTCCCCCCGATGGCGATGAACTGGAGGTTGCCCGAGTCCTGTAGCGTGAGGACGTTCCCTGACTGGCCAGGGCTCGGGTTCGTCCAGATGTTGCCGCCGGTGGTGGAGTCTGTTAGCAAGAGCTCACCATGGGGGGTGATGCTGAACACGGCCTGCCCCGTGGCCATGATTGCCGAGTCTGAGACCGGGTCTTTCGCGTACCACACCACCTTCTTCTGCCCGGGGTCGGCTGCCGGGTCAAGGTTGAGGTTGAACCAGACGGCGAGGAGGAAGTGACTGGGGTCATAGTCGAGGGCATGGAAGCCGAAGGCGAAGTCACCGGAGGGGCAGGTGATGTACTGAGGGGGCCTGAGAGACGATCCGGCCGTGAGGTTGTCTGCTACGACTACAAGCAGATGAGGCCGGTGCATCAATAGGACAATTAGCAACGGAGCAAGGTGCAGGCCAGAAGAGGGCGATGTGCCTGAGGGCTTCATTTCTTGTGTGGAGCTGTGGTCTGTGGAGGTAGTAGCCTGGCAAGGTTGTTCTTTATACTGCCTGCGATTAGCGCCAGCGGTCAGTCCCTAATAATCGATGTATTCCTCCGGCCGGCCGTTTTGTCTCTTGCAGACGGTCGAGGTCAAGGCTCCCTATCTGGAACCAAAGGCACCGGCGGCGGTGAAGATATAATTATTTGCTTGGTTGGTTGTCATGCATGACTCCTGAGACGTTGCTGCCTTGCTGGACACCAGCATCTGGGCTACGAACTATGTTTGTATGTAGTTTTGAATGTCGAATGGTTCCTTTCAGATTCAAGATCGGTCGTCATTTGCTCGATCAAATGCCCCGCAGAGGGCGCCCGCTCCTTGCTTAGACAGCTGTTATTTTGTGGTTTGATTAGTGTCATAGTGTGTACCCAATACTTTTCAGTGACAGTGAATTCTGCTTTGTTTTCCTTGGTCTCACAAAGTGCAGGCCATTTTCCCAGTTCATCTATTTGTAGGTATAGACGTATAGTAGGTTTGTTCCTTGATTCAGCCAAAGTGGTACACCCTATGATGTGACAATGGTTTTGCACAAATGGCAGCACAGTAAACAAATGATAATAATGATAAAACTAGACGGCAGATAAATGAATCTGAATTCTAACCTCAATTTGCATCTTTCCTGTTTTTTGATCATTTTTTGATTGGCTGCCTGCACATAATCCGTAATACTGCTTTGATTGGATTGTTAACTAAATCTGTCTAGTATCGGAAATTTAAGGCTCGGATTTTTCTGGTATTAATGTTATGAAGGGGCCAAAAAAGATGAAGACATTTCAGTGTGTCCCCTGTTCCCTGCTTATCTCTGATGGGCCAGATTGAACAACTTCTGCATGAAGGAGTCATTCTTGATGCTATAAATAAATAAGTAGCACTGCTATGTCATTACCACTATTTCCAAGTCTGAACGTTTACATCAGCGTAAGTAGGAAGTTGCATGAAAACGAGGGGATGATACCAGAAACTAGTCTTGAACAGCAAAAGTACAGCTGGTGTGAAGCGTAATACTCCTTTTCACAACGAAACTGTGGAATTCGTTAAGTCGAACGAAGCTGACCGTGGACTCCCTATACTGATAGGAAGGAGGGTTCAAGCCTTGAAGATAGTGATGGTCCAGCCCAACCATGACGACGCACCTAGCTGGCAAGAACAAGAGGAATATGTAGCATTTGCTCCAAGAGAGGACTTCTAGAATCTGGGGCGTACATATACTTTTTAGAGCTCGGCGAAATACATATTTGTAACTTTTGAGTTTATGCAAGTAAAAGATGATAAGAAACTTTTACCCTACTAAATTTTGTTACAAAATATAATTATTTGCAACCAAAATGAAAATCAGAAAATGAAACAAGTTGTGTAACTTGTATTGTAGTCTTTTATATAATTCATCTGGATGCTACGCTGAGATCTTTCTGTTACAAAATATAATTATTTGTAACCAAAATGGAAACCAGAAAATGAAACAAGTTGTGTAACTTGTATTGTAGTCTTTTATATAATTTATCTGGATGCTACACTGAAATCTTTTTATTATTTCCTCAACTTTGGTGGGATTAAATCTCGTTGGAGTGATGCTCTTTGGAATCCAGGTTCCACCCATGTTCTCTTATAGATGCTGGTTCATAACAAAATTCTAACCAGAGATAATCTTTTGAAGCGCCGAACTGTTGATGATATATTCTGCTTCTTCGGTGGTGAATCGGAAGGTTCGCAGCACTTGTTTTTTTCTATCGTGTAGATTTCTAAACAAACGTGTCAATTTATTGCAGATTCTTTTCATGTTGGTACCCCTGCGTCTTTACAAGACATCGGCCGTTGGTGGCTGGAGAGTAAACGTTATGCTGTCTGTAACCAAAATACAATTATTTGTAACCAAAATGAATATCAGAAAATGAAACAAGTTGTGTAACTTGTATTGTAGTCTTTTATGTAATTTATCTGGATGCTACACTGAAATATTTTTATTATTTCCTCAACTTTGGTGGGATTAAATCTCGGTGGGTTGTTGCTCTTTGGGATCCAGGTTCCACCTAAGATTCATGTTCTCTTATAGATGCTGGTTCATAACAATTCTAGCAGAGATAATCTTTTGAAGCGCCAAGCTGTTGATGATATATCCTGCCTTTTCGGTGGTGAGTCAGTAATTTCTCAGCACTTGTTTTTTGATTGTGTAGTTGCTAAACAAACAGTGCAATTTGTCACACATTATTTTCACATTTATACCCTTGCATTTTACAGAACACCAGCTGATATGCTGGCTGGAGAGTAAACGTTATGCTCTCTGTACTGCTCTCTGTGCTTCTGTACTTTGGAGTCTGAGGAGTGTTTGGCACTAGATGAGTGCGCTTCTTTGCTGCCTGCTAGTGGACCTCTACCGTGGGGCGCTGCTTCGCATCTTCTGGGCTTGATCCTCTCAGTGGAAGTCTGCGACAAAAATATCGGCGCCAACTGCTCCTGGACAAGCCCAATTGGTTCTGTGTTGATTGAAGCTTGATTTGTAGCTAGTTGCTATCTTATATCCTAGTTAGTTGAAGCTCCTTTGCCTTGTGTTGGGCGGCGACTTCAGAATCTGCGCAACTAAAACTCTGGCTTGTCCTGAGCACTGAACCTATTAATACTCTTTTTCTTAAGGGGAACATATTAATACTCATGTTTCATTGTTATTATTATGCAATGCACTGGGGTTCTGGCTCTTCTTTATTCTTGCAGATTTGCTAATTCTCATCTACATGAGAATTAACAAAGTCTCATCAACAAAGGCTATATCTCGCCCCTGCACTCGCACTCTAGCGGACACAGGTCAGGCCCAGTAGCAGCGCCAGGTTGTAATTTTGTTTTTGGGTCAGCTGTTCGTCAGTTTTTTGGTAGTTGGTTTTTCTTTGTTCCCTTTTTTTTGTTTTCTACTTCTATTTTTCGTTTTTCCATCATTTATTTGTTCTGTTTTCCTCCTTTCCTTTTTCTTGTCCTTTACGTGTTTTTCACTTTTGTTTCTAACTTTACTTTTAACTACATAAAGATTTTTAAAATTTAGAATGTGTCTGTAAAATGTGTTGAACACTTTGTATTTAAAAAATGAGCATGGTGTTTTTTTAAAAATGTTCGTCGTGGTTTTTAAAAATGTTCATAGTGTACTTGAAAAGGGGCTAAAATGTATTCATCTTGTATTTTCAATTTTCATCGTGTTTTTAAAGGAGGTTAAGCATGCATTTAAAACATATGCATCGGATATTGGGTTTTAACTGTTCAAGGGTGCACCAAAAGAATGTTCGTTGTGTTTTAAAAAAAACTATTTCGCTTATTAGAAAAACATCCTCTATATTAAAGACATTGTTCATAATATTTTTCAGAAAACAAAAGGTCGTGTATTTCAGCAATGTTCGTCTTATATAAACAAATACTCAATCACGCACTTAAAAAAATCATTGTGTATTTTACAAAAAAATGTTCAGGGTGTATTTGAAAAAAATTCATCATGTTTATTTTAAAAAATTCATTTTTTCTATAATGTCTTTTTCTTATTAATAAATTCATCATGTATTTTAAAAAATATTTACCATGGTTTATAAGAAATGTTCGTCGTGTATTTGGAAAATGTTCATCATGTTTTCAAAAACCATTCAGCTTCTTTTCAAAAAATCCATCATGTAATTGAAAGAAGTACGCAGTCACCTTTTCATTCACATGCACATTTTTTTTTAATTCGGACCACTTATGTAAAAATCTTTTAACACTTTTTTGAAGTACATCAATATGTTTTCAAAACACGTGGACAATGTTTTAGGAAGTTCATGAACGTTTAAAAATTTGGTTTTGATGTATATCTAACACATATTTTTGTATTTTACCTGAAGGAATAGAGAAAAAATAAAAAACAAACGTGATGAAATGGACGAGAACGTTGCACGCATGCTACACGAATCGCGTAGGCTCAGCCTATGTTCTGTGCGTCATAGGCGAGCACCCCGCCCAGGCAACATTTAGCCCAATCCTAGTTTAGTCAAATGGTGTACGAACAACCCAGTAAGAAAGTAAAGCTTCCTTGCCCTCAAGAATCCACCACCATCGAACTCGTCAGGTCAAATTGATCCACCCCACAATATATTTGCACCCACGACCAATCGGACTCGCCGCCGAGACAAGCGTTGAAAAACATACACGCTTCGTTTCACGTTGCCGTCGAGACAAAAAAACATACTCATCGCCAAAATAAGCATTGAGAAAATGTTCATGTTTTTTATAAAGTTCACGAATTTGACAAACATTCGAGGATTTGGGAAATAATCACAAATTTTAAAAAAACACAAATTCCAGAACAGTAGAAAGGGAAAAAAAATAGGCCGGCCCACTTCTAGTAGGTTCCCTTAACCAGGTTTTCCCTATTTCTTGTTTATTTTTACCGTTTCTATTTACTTTTTAAATTTCTTTTCATTTTTTGCTTATTTCTTTCTTTTCTTTAATTGCCTTTTTTCTATTTCGTTTTTTGTTTTTCATAAATTCAAAACTTCCAAAAATGTTTAGGGTATGCTACAAAAGGATTATCATGCATTATAAAAATGTTTATCAAATATTAGAAACTGTACAACGTATATACAAATGTTCACTGTGTTTTTTAAAAAATCATTGTATATTACACAAATGTTTGATGTGTGTTCAAAACTTGTTCAACGTATACTACAAAATGTTCAGTGTGTATACAAAATTGTTCAACGTATATATTCATCGTATGTTAGAAAAAGTTCACCATATAATACAAAAAAATTCATCGTATGTTAAGAAAATGTTCGATGTGTATTACATAATTTTCAACAGATATTAGAAAATGTCCAATGCCTATTTTTAAAAATGCACAAAATAAAGACCGACCAAAAATCAGTCTGGTATAGTAAACCGGATTCTACAGTTAAACTTTATGCTACAGTAAACCAAGTAAACTGCTAAGAGAAAACGAAATAAAAAATCGCTTGCAGGCAGAGTGGACTGACCCAGCAGGTGGGCGCCCGTGAGAAGGTCCCTCATTCGCACGCGAGTGTCACATAGAGGGTCTCGCTATGACCTAGGCGGGGAAGGGCGTGACTATGTATGCAGAACAACTAGTTGGCGAGCGCTCCTTGAGGAACCTCCCAACAACTTGGGGGTGGGCTGATAGCGCGCCACTTGTCGCGCTCTCACCCACCGCGATGTGCCGCGCTCTGGGCGCTCCCTCCGTATTTTGTTTTTTTTTCGCACGCATTTTCGGCTTTTAAACCGTTATTTTTGGTTTTTTTTTTAATTTTCTGGTTTTCACCGGTCTTTCTTAGCTTTTAGAACAAAAAAATTCAAAAAAAATTGCACGAAGAAACATGTTTTTTTTCTGCGCGAGGCACGGTCATGCCTCTTAGAAACGAAAAAAAGCATTTTATGTTTTTTTTTACTTTTGCGAGAGGCACGGTCGTGCCTTTCGAAAACGGAAAAAACTGTATTTTATATTTTTCCTTCCGTAAGAGGTACAGTTGTGCTTTCGCGAGAGGCACGTCCGTGCCTCTTGGAAACGGAAAAAAAATATGTTTTATGTATTCTTCCTTCCGCTAGAGGCACATTTTGCTTCCACGAGAGGCACTCCCGTGCCTCTCAGAAATGAAAAAAAATAGTTTTTTATATTTTTTTTTCCTTCTGTAAGAGGCACGGTTTTGCTTCCGGGAGGGGCATGGTTGTGCTTTCGCGAGAGGCACGGTCATACCTCTTTCGGAAAGGGAAAAAATATGCTCCTGATTTAGTTTTCCCGTCTGTTTACTTTTAAAAAAATCGTCAAAACCTATCAACATGGGATCTAAGTTTGAAGATATCGACGCGAGGAATAAAATGGTGAAATCGGTTCTAGATTTTGACGTACGGTTTAAGAGATAAAACGTTTTGAATAAACAGATGCACGAAAAAAAAGGAAAAACTCACAGGTTGCGACAAGTGGCGTGCATGCAGGGCGCCATATGTCGCAATCTGAGATTGTGGGAGTGATCTTTAAAATGAGTACTCCTTAATAAGTGATCTAACTTTTCTTTTTTTGAGACAAATAAGTGATTTTCCTTGTATGGCTTGGTGCCAGACCAGACAATGTGCTGCCCTAGCGTGCTAGAGATCTTGTTTTTTTTACAATATTGTCTTTCCTTTTTTACCTTCTTCATATATATTTTGAGATATTCCAAACATATATGCTATAAAAAATTCTTTACGTAACATTTTTACAAAAATTGGACATCACAACATATATCTGAAAAAAAGTTAATCGTGCATAGAAATGTTTTCGATGTAGACAAAAAATTGTATAGCATGTATAAAAAAATGTTTTGATGTAGAAAAAATGTACATGATGTATAAAAAAATGTAGACATGAAAACATACATCAGAAAAATGTGGATCATGCATAAAAATATTTAATGACTAAAAATGTTTCCACTGTAACAGAAAATATACAATCTATCTGAAAAAATAGACCTCAGATATATATTTATAAAAGTGTTAATCATGTATTTACAAAT